>CM066041.1:26132440-26768378 GCA_033557465.1 Ichthyophis bannanicus
TTATCATTTTGGTGGCTCTTCTCGGTACCTTTTCCAGTTCCACTATATCTTTTTTTTAGATGTGGCTACCAAAGCTACACACAAGATGCACTTGCACCATGGAGCGATACAGAAGCATTATCATATGTTTTGTTGTATTCTCTATTATTTTCTTCACCTTTCTATATTCTCTCTCCTTGTACCTATCTCTCTACACCTGCTTCTTCCCCTCTTTGGTCTCCCACCTTCAAAAACTCTTGTTTTCTTTACTAGAGGAGATTTGGAGGAGCAACGACAAGATTCATTATACTCTAAGAAAACCGTTCATGGTATATGTAGAAGGTTTCTGAGCAGTGATAAAGATGCCATTAGAACAACCACAGGGCAGGAAGAGTCCGTCTTATTACTGAAAAGAGCCCAGAAGAGCTGATGCCAGCTCAGTGCGGGAGAGTTGAAACCATCATATAAATAGTATCATGCCACATTGCTAGAGTATCCCATACTGGATGGATTCAGATCTTCCACATATTCACAGTCCTTCCTGCTCAGCCTTCCTCAGCCTAACCCTAGCAGCAATCTAAACACCAAGTGGATCCTACTATTACTACTACTGAATCACTCGCATAGCGCTACAAGGCGTATGCAGCACTGTAGTTACAGATGCAAGACACAGTCCCCGCTCATCGGCACTTACTAGTACTACAAGACGTATGCAGCACAGTACAAACACAAGTCCCTGCTTGAAGGGCTTACAATCTAGTTAAGACAGAAAATACAATACAAGAGAAATAAGGGCTCAATAGAGGAGACATAAGGGAAACAAGAAATTAGGATCCAAAAACGGCATCAAAGAGGTAAGCCTTTAGCATGGATTTGAAGAGGGTGAGAGAAAAGACTTGACATAAGGACAGAGGAAGCTTGTTCCAGGCATAAGGAGCAGCAAGGTGAAAGGAACAAAGTCTGGAGCTGGCATTAGAGGAAAAGGGCATAGAGAGAAGGAAGTCAGAGGAGGAGCGGAGTTCACGAGGAGGAGAGTAGGGAGACAGGAGAGAGCAAAGGTAATGAGGGGCAGCAGAGTGAGTGCATTTATAAGTTAGAAGACATTTGAAATGGATATGGAAATGGAAGGGAAGCCAGTGAAGTGATTTCAGACGAGGGGTTATATGAGTGTATCAGGGCTGGTGGAAGATTAGTTCTGAATAGACTGAAGAGTAGAGAGATGACTGAGGGAGTCCAGCAAGGAGGAGGTTGCAGTAGTCAAGATGGGAGGTAACTAAAGAGTGGATAAGAGTTTTAGTTGTGTGTCCAGAAAGGAAGGGGCAAATTTTGCAAATATTATAGAGAAAGAAACAACAGGTATTAGCAATCTGTTGAATATGTGTGGAGGAGGAGAAAGAGGAATTAAAGATGAAATAATAATAAGAAGAATATTGTCGACAGTGATGGGCCCATCTCTCTTCTCCCTTTCATTTCTAAACTACTTGAACATGCGGTTCACCACCATTGCCTTGACTTTCTGTCCTCTCAAGTACTTCTGGATCCTCTCCAATCCGGCTTTTATCCTTTACATTCTACCGAAACAGCTCTTGCCAAAGTCTGTAGTGACTGTTTCTGGCAAAATCCAAGAGTGGAGGAGTGGCCTAGTGGTTGGGGCAAGGTACTTCAGGCTGGAAGGTCAGGGGTTCAAATCCCACTAGAGGACAGCAACCTTGGGCCGGAAGGACTGGGGTTTCTAGTCCCACAGGTGCTCCTTGTGGTCTTGGGCAAGCCACTAAACCCTCCATAGCCCATGTTCCCTGTAAAATAGTTATCTCCAAGTTATAATGCCCTGTTCAATGTAATTTCAGTTTGTTCAATGTAAACCGCACTGATGCAGAATAGCGCGGTATATAAGAGAAAGTAAATAAATAAATCCTCATCCTTCTTGACATTTCTGCTGCTTTTGACACTCTTGACCACAACCTTCTCTTTGATATCTTGTCCTCACTTGGTTTTAAGGGCTCTGTGCTATCCTGGTTCTCCTCTTATCTTTCAGTGTTTGTTCAGGTATATCCATCTCTACTGCTATCCCACTTTCATTTGGTGTACCCTAAGGATTTGTTTTGGGTCCGCTCCTTTTCTCTCTCTACACCCAGTCTCTTGGTGCGCTCATCTCTTTCCATGGCTTTCAGTACCATCTTTATGCTGATGACTCCCAGATCTACCTCTCTATGCCTGAACTCTCTCTAGCAATCCACACCCATGTCTCTGCCTGCCTTTCTGACACTGCTGCTTGGATGTCTCACCGCCACTTGAAACTGAACATGGCCAAAACTGAGCTCCTTAGCTTTCCCCCTAAGCCCTCCTCTCCCCTTCCTCCTTTCTCAGTCTCTGTGGATAACTCTCTACTCCTCCCTGTTTCCTCGGCGCGCAATCTTGGGGTTGTCTTTGACTCTTCTCTCTCCTTCTCCACACACATCCATCTGATAGCAAAAACCTGCCATTTCTTTCTCTACAACATCAACAAAATGTGCCCCTTCCTTTCTGAACACACTACTAAGATACTTATCCACTCCTTAGTCACCTCCCGTCAAGACTATCGTAACCTGCTCCTTGCTGGTCTCTCTTTGAATCATCTCTCTCCTCTTCAATCTGTTTAAACTCTGCTGCACGGCTAATCTTCCGCCAGCCTCGTCATGCTCATATTACTCCTCTTCTCAAGTCTCTTCACTAGCTCCCTATCCATCTCTGCATCCAGTTCAAACCTCTCCTGCTGACCTATAAGTGCCTTCACTCTGCAGCTCCTCACTACCTTTCCTCTGTTATCTCTCCCTACACCCCTCCTCGGGAACTCTGCTCTTCTGGCAAATCACTTCTATCTGTGCCTTTCTCTTCTATAGCTAACTCCAGACTTTTCTCCTTTCATCTTGCAGCTTCTTATGCCTGGAACAAACTACCTGAGTTTGTACATCAGGCACCTTCTCTGGCCCTTTTCAAATCCAGTCTGAAAACTCACCTCTTCACTGCCACTTTCAGATCTTGACTCAACTGATCTCCTTTGTGTTTCCTCACCATTCCCCCTAGATGTATCCCGTGTCTATAGCTATTGCATTGTCTGTCTTGACTAGATTGTAAGATTTGATGAGCAGGCACTGTCTTTTACATGTGTCTGTGCAGCACTGCGTATATCTTGTAGCGCTATACAAATATTCAGTAGTAGTAGTAATAGTAGTGGGAAGAGGGTTTAGGGGGAAATATAAGAAGTTTGGTTTTAGCCATATTCAATTTCCAGTGGCGGTGAGGCATCCAGGCAGCGATGTCTGATAAACAGGCAGTAACATGAGCTCAAAGTGCAGGAGAAATGACAGGAGAAGACAGATAGATTTTAGACTCATCATCATAAAAATGATCCTGAAAGCCATCGGAAGAGATGAGGGCACCAAGAGACTGGGTGTAGAGAGAGAGAAGGAGAGGGCCTAGAACAGACCCTTGGGGTGCACCAACTGAAGGGGGATGGCAGTAGAGGAGGAACCATCAGAACAGACACTGAAGGAGCATTGGAGAGATAAGAAGAGAAGCCAGACAGCACAGAGTCTCAAAACCAAGAGAGGATAATGTGACGAGGAGGAGAGACTGATCAACAGTATCAAAAGCAGCAGAAAGATCAAGAAGAATAAGAACTGAATAAAGGCCTTTGGACTTAGCCAGGACCAAGTCACTGGAGAGTTTGGCAGGAGCCGTTTCAGTAGAATGAAAAGGTCGAAAACCAGGCTGGAGGGGATCAAAGAGGGCATGAGAGGAGAGAAATTCGAGGCAGTGGTGGAGAACTGCACATTCAAGAATTTGTGAAAGGAAGGGGAGAAGGGAGATGGGTCGATAATTAGAAGGACCAGTAGAGTCAAGAAAAGGTTTTTTGAGGAGAGGAGTGATCACAGCATGCTTGAAGGCTGCAGTGGAGAGTGAAATGTTGAGAATATGTGAGATGGAAGGAATGATGGAGGAGATGGGAGGGGAGAGGATTAGAAGAACAGGTAGTGAGTTTAGAGGAGGAAAGAAGAAGGGAGGTTTCCACAGAGATTTTAGAAAAGGATGGAAGGGTGGGGGAAGTTGAAGGGAAAAGTTGATATTGCAGAGGGAGATGTGGGAGTGAAGAAGGATTAATAGGGAATTGAAGAGTGATCTTAATGACTTTGTTGTGGAACAATTCTGCTAGGATTTGGGCAGAGAGAGAGGGAGGGATAGGAGGCAGGGGGGGGGGTGCCTTAAGAAGGGAATTGAGAGTAGAGAAGAGATGATGGGGTTAGAGACAAGACAGATGGTCAGATGGATAAATAGTATTGCTTAGTGAGTGCAATGGCAGACTGGAAAGAAGTTTGCATGAGTATGAAGTGAAGAAAGTCAGAAAGGAAGCGGGATTTGAGCCAAGTGCATTCAGCTGAGCAAGCACAGGAGCATAGGTAGCCGCTAGTTGAAGACAGCCAGGGCTGAGGTGACGTGCGTCTCACAGGACGTGCTATGGGCAGAACAAGAGTATCCAGAATAGAGGAGAGAACGGTATTATAGGAAACTATGGCCTCATCAATAGACTAGGAGGACAAAGTGGAAGAAAGAAGAGACAGTAGTAGATAGAGTCAATAGGGTCAATAGCAGGAAGAGCCCTAAAAGGATAAGAGGAGATAGGGCGAGATTGATGCAGGGAGTGATGAAGAGTGAAACTTAAGAGGTAGTGGTCAGATAAGAGAACAACTGAGGTGCGGCAATTAGGATAAACAATTAGATTAGAAAACGAGGTCAAGGCAGTGACCAAGCTGATAAGTGGGGGCAGAAGAACAAAGCTGGAGGTTGAAAGAGGAGTTAAGGAAAAGGAGCTTAGATGCATAGGGGTCAGAAGGGTTATCAATAAGAAAATTAAACTCATCAAGAATAAGGGATGCAGAGGAAGAATTCAGGAATAAGGAGAGCCAAGAGTCAAAATCAGAGAGGAAGGTAGAAGAGGACTTGTCAGTGGGTCTATAGATAACAGCGATCTGGAGAGGAAGGTAGAAGTGGACTTGTCAGTGGGTCTATAGATAACAGCGATCTGGAGAGGAAGGTAGAAGAGGATTTGTCAGTGGGTCTATAGATAACAGCGATCTGGAGAGGAAGGTAGAAGTGGACTTGTCAGTGGGTCTATAGATAACAGCGATCTGGAGAGGAAGGTAGAAGAGGACTTGTCAGTGGGTCTATAGATAACAGCGATCTGGAGAGGAAGGTAGAAGTGGACTTGTCAGTGGGTCTATAGATAACAGCGATCTGGAGAGGAAGGTAGAAGTGGACTTGTCAGTGGGTCTATAGATAACAGCGATCTGGAGAGGAAGGTAGAAGAGGACTTGTCAGTGGGTCTATAGATAACAGCGATCTGGAGAGGAAGGTAGAAGTGGACTTGTCAGTGGGTCTATAGATAACAGCGATCTGGAGAGGAAGGTAGAAGTGGACTTGTCAGTGGGTCTATAGATAACAGCGATCTGGAGAGGAAGGTAGAAGAGGACTTGTCAGTGGGTCTATAGATAACAGCGATCTGGAGAGGAAGGTAGAAGAGGACTTGTCAGTGGGTCTATAGATAACAGCGATCTGGAGTGGAAGGGGATTAAAAAGATGGATTGAGTGGACTTCAAAGGAGGGAAAAGAATGGGACTGAGGTAGAAGGAGAAGTTGAAATTGGCAGGAAGGAGAAAGTAGAAAACCAACAACACCGCCGCGGCCATTGGCACGAGGAGAGTGGGAGACTTAGAAGCAGCCATGAGAGAGGGCAGCAACCAAAGCAGTGTCATCAGGGAGGAGCCAGGTTTCAGAAAGAGCGAGAAGATAGAAAGCGCGAGCGATAAAGAGATCATGGGTAAAGGGGTTTGTTAGAAATGGAATGAGATTTCCAAAAGCCACATGAGAAGGGGAGAGAGGAGGGGAAAGGAGAGGGATATGGATGAGATTGGTGTGGTGGAGAGAAAAAAATAAAGGGGGGGGGGGGGTTGGGATTAATGTCACCAGAAGACAGAAGGAGAAGAAGAGTGCGAGGCAGAGAGGAGGCAGCACAGCGGAAACGAGAAGAGGAAGGAGAGGGATGAATGAGAGGAAGGAGAAGGTCAAGAGAAAGAGCTAAGGAAAGGATGGAGGATAAGATGGGGGAGGAAATAGGGAAGGTGGAGAGAGGGTAAGGGGGGAGGGGTACTGGGTTGGTGAAATGAGGGAAGAAGGTTAGGGAGGGTCAGAAAAATGGAGATAGAATGATGAGGGGCCGTAAGATTTTGCAAAAGAAAATCAATAAACAGTGATTAACAGCAATAAGCTATAATTCAAAGATATTAAAGAACATTAGAATTATCAATCAAGGGTTGAAAGTCATGAAAGCACCAACAACCGAGTACAGGTGCGTTTGCAGAACAAAGAGGATGATACCGGTCACTTCAAGGCTGCCAATGCAAAGCAGCATCCAGGTGCTACAGTGCGTGAGACCCTGGGACACCGCGGCCACAGCTGCCGCCTCCAACAGATGATGGAAGGTAGTCCCAGGAATCCAGAGATCTCTGGTTCAGGCAGCCACACAAAGGAAATGAGGCTGTATGGCTTCAGTGAGAACACTTCTTGGGTGATCTGAAAATGTCCTATGGGCAAGTTCTCTGGAGCTGGCAAACTGCGTGGCAAAGAGCTGAGTCAGCAGCCACTGCTCGAACGGCTAGCAGCCAGCGGCCATCAGGCTATGGACAGCTTCATATTCAGACAGAAACAAGCACTTGCTCAGTGTATATCAATAATGCATTCTAGTTTATACAGCACTGCCAACTGCAACACCCAATTTTCGCATTTTTAGTTTTTGTTTAGAGGGAAAAGATCCTATGATTTATTTATAATTTGTAAATAAAGTTACATATATATTTCAAGTCATATAGATGCAAGACGCAGTCCCTGTTCTTCAGAACTTACTACTGCTTACAGGGCTGTACCGAGTGTAAATCGCGCCCTGTGTGACTTGCACATCCCCGCAGCGGGAGAGAAGAGGCACGCCCGATGTGCAGTCCCTACTCATCCGAGCTTATATAGTGCTACAAGGCATCCACAGCACTGTACATATAGATGCAAGGCACAGTCCCTGCTCATCAGAGCTTACTCCTACAACTAATCATTTTTAAAGCACTACAAGGCATCCCCAGCACAGTACACATAGCATCCATCTGCACATCACCAGTTCCCTGGTTAGATCATCATCAAATCACCTCCGAACTTACCCAACAAAAAACTCAAAGATAACAAACTGAAACCGCCAACACTTCTCATAGGTCCTCCCATTTGACAGTCAGGACTTTATCAGCAAAACACCTCCTATGCTTGAAGCATACTCCCCAGATGACTTCATAGGACCATGGCAACTAAGTGGAACACCACTATCTCAGCCGCCACCAAAGCTTCAGCTATGCTCCACAAACGCAAGCACCCAAAAACCTCTCCCTGTCCTCCAAGAACTTAGAGGTCCAGAAATCCAAATTATGTTGACTGGAACACAAGTGGAGAACTTCCTATGACAACTACTCACAGGCACTGTACTACATGGGCTAAATAAATACTGTGACATCACCTACAAAACAAAGCAAGAATACTATACAAACCTCATAAAGATCTCTTTCAACAAGCCAAGAAAATTATTCGAAATAGCGAACTTGCTCATAAAAAACCTCACATTAACACACATAAAGCCAACACTAGACCCATACCAGATGGCTCAACACCTTCAAGTCAACTACGGGAATCAGACTCTTCCTCAGCTTGAGCTTCCCTCGCTATCGGTCGACTCAGACCACAAGCATATTGGCAGCATACTCTCGGCTATCAATACAATCACCTCTCCATTTGACCACTGCCCTGTGTCCTGGATTAAGCTTGAGAAAATGCACTTCATACCCTACATACGCAACATGATAAACGACTCACGAGCACAAGGATCTCTCCCCTCCCACTCAAGCAATCCTCCATCCGTCCTATCCTAAAAAACCCAAACAAACACTCTGCTTGTCGTACTTCATACAAGTCAATCTCCAGTATCCCGTTCACCTCTAAAATCATCAAAAAAGTTGTTCAGGAGCAGCTTCAAAATCATTTGGATGAACACTCTCCTCTAGACATTCACCAGCATGGATTCAGCCCTCAACATAATGTAGAAACCCTCATGACTTCCCTACTCAACACTGATCAAAGGCACTGAAGTTATAGTACAAGGATTTATACCCATCTTCCTAGACATATCAGCTGCGTTTGACTCTGTCTCACATCAGCTTCTAATAAATAGACTCCACAATATAGGGATCCAAGGTACTCCCTTGAAATGGTTCCACTCCTATTTATCAGACCATATATAGCAAGTCAAAATCGGCAGTCTTACATCTGTACCATTCCCCCTCAGCCAAGGACTACCACAAGGATCCACATGCTCCTCACGTCTGTTCAATATTTACATACAAGCTCTCTGTGAAATCATCAATAACCACAGCGTCAATTACTTAATATATGCAGATGATATAATGATCTTCACCCCCTTCCCCACCAAATTACCAGACTACACCAAAATCTCCAAATGTTTTTCAGAAATCAATCTTTGGCTCAAAGAACACAATCTCAAAATAAATCACAACAAATCAGAAGAACTCCACATCGCAAGAGACAAGAATTTCAATCCTCCACCAGTGATCTTGGTAGACAATACACCATTTGCAGTCAAAACCCAAATTAACTAGTTGGGCATCACACTTTCAGCCCCAAATAAGCCGAATCACCAAGTCTGTCTATCTTAAGCCCCGCACACTCCTCTCCCCAACGGACTTCCACACAGTTTGTCAAGCAGTAATAACCCTAGTACTTGACTACTGCAATTCTATCTATCAGGGTCTCCCCAAGATCACATTATACTCCCTACAACTAGCACAATGGCTAGAACCATACTGGCAAAATCTCAGCAAACTCACATCACCCCACTCCTTAAACAGCTTCACTGGCTACCCATCACAAGCAGGATCAAATACAAAATCATATAAGCACCCACAAAATTATAAACCAACAATTAGCGGTTAGCTTCGCTCCCTTATCAACATCCAACAACTCCAACAGACCCAGAAGAACAACTATGGTCAACATGCTTGAAATACCCACAGACAAACCCTCAAGCAGCCAAAGAACCAACAGCAGGGCTTCTTCACTATCTGCTCCCACCCTTTGGAACTCGATACCACCTCAGATAAGATCCATCCAGCTAACCAGCTTAAAGACTCAGCTGTTCCTAGAGTATTATGGGCCAAATACAGAAGAAGCAACACCCTGTTAAACAACATATGCAGCCTCTCAGTACATTGTAAATAGTTACGTTTTAAAGCATTTGATATTGAATACCTGTTGAACAATATGTTTCCTGAAATGCGCATCTTACTGCTGAAGTGTTAATTTTACTGCACCAAGTTATCTGGAAACCGTCTTGACTTGTAGAAAGACGGTATAAAAATAAATAAAGCAGATGCAAGACACAGTCCCTGCTCATCGGATCTTACTACTACTATTAATCATTTATAAAGCACTACAAGATGTACTCAGCACTCTACATAGAGATGTAAGACACAGAGCTTACAATCTAATCAAGACAAGAAATGTGGAGGCCGATTCTGTACCGTCCATCCAGCCCTTGTACAGCTGATCTGAATCAGGGCATACAGAGGTAGACCCGATTCTGATCCTGCAGGGCTAGTGCCCACAGGATCAGACTCGGGTCGACAGCCTGGATGTGTAGGTCGGGCCCCGATTCCGATCGGCCGCACACCCAGCTTTTATCTTTATTATGACATTTCATTGACCGCTCAAGCGGAGGCAGAAGCGGTGTACAGGAAAGGAAGATAGGGAAGCGGAGATGGCAGGGCACACAGGAAAGAATAAAGAGGCGTGCAGAAGGAAAGAAACACAGTAGTTAGGTGGGTCAGGTAACCAAGTCTGGGAATGGGGAGAGGTCAAAAGCGAGGTTGGAAAAATGGGTCTTTAGCCTGGCTCTGTAATGGAGCCACAGTGCCTAGGTGTCTCATTGCCCTGGCACCACAGCTCCATTACAGAGCTGCGATCACCGGCCGACACCAGAGCTGTGTTTCCCTGCAGCCCAGCCCCTGATTGGGCCTTCCAAGGCTTTGGTTGGGCTGCGGGGAACCCCCTGCACCCCCTCACCTGCTCCTCTGGGTCCCGCGCCATGATCCTCTGTCACCCAGGGGGACTTATTTCACTTTCGAGGTGGAATAAGTCCCCCATCTACATTGAAGGCCCCCCCTGGGCCATCCCCTCCCACCCCCCATCTAAGCTCCCCGTACAACAGTGCTGTTTGTACGGGGAGCCTTTGCGCTGGGAGCAGTGGGAGATGAACAGCGGGGATGTATGTCCTGCCTGGACGTACATCCCCGCTGTTCCTGGCACAGAATAACCCCCATAGTGAAACTGGGGACTAGAGCTTGGTAAGATATATATAAGTGATGGACAAGAGAGTGAGGAGCATCAGGATCCAAAAGTAGCTTCAAAGAGGTGGGTTTTAGCCTGGATTTGAGCAGCGCTAGAGAAGGGGCCGATGCACAGATTCAGGTAGTTTGTTCCAGGCATATGGAGCAGTGAGATGGAATGAACAAGTCTGGAGTTGGCAGTGGCAGAGAAGGGCACAGATAAAGGGGATCTGCCCGAGGAGCAGAGTTCCCGAGGAGGGGTGTAGGGTGAGATAGGAGAAGAAGGATAGTGGGGAGCCGCAGAATGAATGCACTTTTAGGTTAGTAAGAGAAGTTTGAACTGGATGTGGAAGCTGATAGGGAGCCAGTGAAGTGACTTGAGAAGAGGGGTTACATCAGGATAGCGACACTGGTGGAAGATGAGCCGTGCGGCTGAGTTTTGAACAGAATGAAGGGGGGGAGAGATGATTCAGAGGGAGACCAGCGAGGAGAAGGTTACAATAGTGAAGACGGAAGGTGGCTAGAGAGTGGATAAGGGTCTTAAGTAGTGTGAGTAGAAAGGAAGGATGAATTGTGCTGATGTTATAGAAAAAGAAGTGGCAGGTTTTAGCTATCTGTTGGATCCCCATAGCAGTGGGATGGTAGTCACTATAGCAATGCTAAGCAGACCTTCAGAGGTCATGAGCATGGTGTCACAGAGGGCTTACAATCTACATTTCTACCTGAGAGTTAAGTGACTTGCCCAAGGCGACAAGAGGTATTTTTCTGCCGTCATGTTTCTAAGAGCCCTGGCTCCAGCCTGACACTCTTTCATCCCATGTGGCCCCCTCGGATGCAAATTCCCCCACCCTGTTCTTTCCTAATCCTTGATGTTCTGTGATCCTCGAGCGAACCTCATATGCCTTGTCTGACCTAAGAGAAGTTCAGTACAGTGGTAACGTAACTGTTATCCTTCCGTTCCCTCTCCTGGTGTAATACATGTCAGCGCTTGCCCTGGCACAAGCCGAAAGCCGAGTCACTGCCTTCTCATTGGGTCCATAGATGCAGAGCAGTTCTCCTGTGAACCTCATAAAGGGATTCGATGGACCAGCTGCAACTTCCTGATCTCTGTTTGTTTCCCAGCAGTAGAAAACTACATTCTCTCCTATGCCAAGAAGGTGTTTATGGAAAGAAGAAATGAATCTTGCTCTGAAAGTGAGGGAGTCAGTTAGCGCCAGTGGTGGGGTTCTAAAGAGGAATTGGGGGGCTATCTGATGCTTGAGCTCCTGCACCAATGATTTATGGCCCTCAGCTTTTTAGCTTGAGTCTGGAAGCACTGTATGTTAAATAGCAAGAAAGCAGTGGCAGGCTTATATGGACTCAGCACTTACAGTATAAGGCAGAAATTTAGGACCAGGATTATCAAAAGCAGAAACTGTTCATGCCGCAGACTCTTGGCGCCATCTGGTGGGGAAGTGAGGGGATGCGTGAGACCAACAACAAGGACAACACAGCATGGAACTTACTTGCTTTCCCAGCTTTGTTCATTAAATTGTCTGTTCTGTGTCTTTCTAGAAACATAGAAGAAGTTAGCAGATAAAGGACACGAGGTCCACCAGTCTGGCCATCTCCTCACAACAGACCTTAATCAATCCTTGGAATTTCAATTTTTAAGCTACCCCAGAGATCCCCTTTACCTGCCTCCCGCTTTCCTGAATCTGAGAATTCTTGATCTCCACTGCCTGGCCATGGGGGGATTGTTCCACAGATCTACCATGAAAAAATATTTCCTCAGATTGCTCCTTGTTCCTTTTATCTTCATTCGATGATCCCTCCTTTCCTGTGCCTCAATGGTATTTGTAAAACATCTATTGTATCCCTCCTCTCCCCCTCTAGGCTCTATATCTTCAGGACCTTGAGCTGCTTCCCATCTGTTGCTAGCTGCCTTCTGGACCATCTCCATCCTCTCTCCAGAAAAGCGCAGAAGACACACCAGAAATTTATGGAGTAGTATCGCCACTTCTTATTTTCTGATGCTAGTCCTCTCTTTCCATACTGCCACCTATAAATTGTCTGAAACCATCACTCCCCAATCTTTCTCCTGTTTAGTGAACATCCCAAATTCTTCCCTGGTCTGAAGCTACCCTTACACATGACCTTGCACAATTTAGCGTTAAACTCTGCTGAATATCAGACCCATCATTTTTATTACAAGTATGCCTGGTGCGTACTTAACCTTCTGTCAGAGCTTTGGAGTGTTTTGGGAGTTTTGTATGTCATCCAATAAAGGTTTTGGGGCATTATGCCTCCTTCATCCACTAAGATATTGTGTTTTATCTTGGTTTTGTGTATCCCTTTGGGCACCACCCTTGCCTCAATGTGAAAGGGATACTACACTGCTAAATAATCTGGTCTCACTACTCTTAGCCTCTGAAATGGGCCTGTATATTCTAAACAGGGACCATTGAGCTGCTCAAATAGGTTTTCCAAAGCTTTTGTTGTTGCTGAAATTAAACCAGAGATTGCCCATTGTGCATTCAAATAAGAAACAATTAGAGGAAGAACAAGATCGGCTTTTCTAAAGCTACGAAAGTTAAAGAAAACTTCCAGCCTCAAATTGGAATGTTACAAGATGCTCAAGGATCTATGCTGAATGATGCTGAGAGATCAAGAAAAGGTGGAAGGAATATACAGAGTTATTATATGATAAGGATCAAATGGACCAACAGCCGTTTCAACCTGTACCTTATGATCGGGAACCATTGGTGATGAAAGAAGAAGTTGAAGCAGCATTGAAAACCTTATCAAAGAACAAAGCACCAGGCATTGATGTCATTCCCGTAGAAGTATTACAGCAATCTGATGCAGCTGTTACCGTACTTACAAGGCTCTGCCAGGAAATTTGGAAGACAACATCATGGCCAACTGACTGGAAAAGATCTTTGTTTATACCAATACTAAAGAAAGGTGATCCAACTGACTGTGGAAATTATCGCACAATCGCTCTGATCCCACATGCCAGCAAGATTCTACTGAAGATTATTCAAAAGAGACTACAACCATACCTGGAACAAGAACTACCTGAAGTGCAAGCAGGGTTCAGGAAAGGGCGAGGAACGAGAGACATCATTGCAGATGTGAGATGGATCCTTGAAAAGACTAAAGAATACCAAAGGATATCCATATGGGTTTTATTAAGTACAGCAAGGCTTTTGACCGTGTAAACCAAACTCTGGGCCACATTAAGAAGCATGGGTATACCAGAACACCTAATACTTCTCTTGCACAAACTTATCATTGACCAAGAAGCAACAGTTCAAACGGAACTGGAGAAACAGAATGGTTTAATCTCAGCAAAGGTGTAAGACAAGGCTGCCTACTTTCCCCCTACCTGTTTAATGTATATGCAGAACAAATCATCAGAGAAGCAGGACTGTATGAAGACAACAGAGGTGTGAAGATTGGTAGAAGATCCATCAATAACCTTTGCTATGCTGACAGGGGTGGCCCAAGGGGGGTGCGAGGCCATGTGCGGAGACTCGGTGTGGGGCCTCATTTGCATAAGGGGCCTCGTTTGCATAAATATTTGCATAATGTTACCATACACTAACTTTTAGTAAATGTGCTTCTTCATGAGTGTATGGATAAAGAAAGACTAAAAGATTTCTACATTACTATAATACAGTGCCAACCGCCAGGCACATTAGGAACTACTACAAACACTGCCCATTTAAACCCATAGCAAACCTGCCGTATCCTAACAGCACTACAAGGACTCATAAAACATCATACCATACCTATCAAAAGGCAACACTGCAAATATTAAACCAATACATTTCAGAGAATAACAATACATGACCTACTGGGGAAAGAGAACAAGTGGCAATGTCAAATACAAATTACATAAACAGAATACCTCAGCTCAGTTACACATGCAGAACATAGACCAGCGATGGCGAACCTATGGCACGCGTGCCAGCTGTGGCACGCGAAGGCCTTGCAGCTGGCACGCGGGAAGGTCCGCAATCGAAAAAAAAAAAAAACCCTGTCTGCTGCCGCCGCGGCAGAATCGAGCGTGCCGCGGGGCCCCCCTGTACCCGGCAGATCCTGCCCTCCCCGTAGCAGCTCTCTCTTAGGAGCTACAGTCAGACGCGCCGGCTTGCAGAGCGCGAAGGGAAGAGTTTCCCTTTCGCGACTCCGTTAAGCCCGCGGGGGCTGATGGGAACTTCCCATCAGCCCCCGCGGGCTTAACAGAGCAGCGAGGGAACTCTTCCCTCGCGCTCTGCAAGCCGGCGCGTCTGACTGCAGCTCCAAAGAGAGAGCTGCTCCGGGGAGGGCAGGCTCTGCCGGGTGGGTACAGGGGGGCCCCGCGGCATGCTCGATTCTGCCGCGGCGGCCCCGACAGCGGCAGCAGACAGGTTTTCTTTTTTTTTTAATTTTCCCTGGGCTGGGCTGGGCTGGGGGGGTGGGGGTTAGGAGTGGTGATGGGCTGGGCTGGGCTGGGCTGGGGGGGGGTTAGGAGTGGTGATGGGCTGGAGGGGGGGTTAGGAGTGGTGATGGGCTGGGCTGGGCTGGGGGGGTTAGGAGTGGTGATGGGCTGGGCTGGGCTGGGGGGGTTAGGAGTGGTGATGGGCTGGGCTGGGGGGGAGTAGGAGTGGTGATGGGCTGGGGGGGTAGGAGTGGTGATGGGCTGGGCTGGGGGGGGTTAGGAGTAGTGATGGGCTGGGCTGGGCTGGGCTGGGGGGTGTTAGGAGTAGTGATGGGCTGGGGTGGGGGGGGTTAGGAGTGGTGATGGGCACTGGGCTGGGGGGTTAGGAGTGGTGATGGACACTGGGCTGGCTGGGGGGGGTTAGTCGTGGTGATGGGCACTGGGCTGGCTGGGGGGGTTAGGAGTGGTGATGGGCGCTGGGCTGGGGGGGTTAGGAGTGGTGATGGGTGCTGGGGGGGTTAGGAGTGGTGATAGGCGCTGGGGGGGCTTAAAACTAAAAATTGAGTGATGGGGGATTAGGACTGGGAGTGGGCTGATGGGGAGGTTAGGACTGGAAATGGGCTGGTGGGATTAGGACTGGGAGTGGGCTATGGGGGGCTAGGACTGGTAATGGGTTGGGGGGGTTGCTAGGACTGGAACTGGGCTGAGTGGAAGGGGGCTTGAACTGCAAATAGCTGTTGGGGATGGGGCTTGGAATGGAAATGGGCTGATGGGAAGTGGGGGGCTTGAAGTGCAAAGAGCTGCTGGGGCCGGGGCTTGGACTGGACCTGGGCTGCGGGGAAGTGGGGGGCTTGAAGAAGGGAATGGATGCTGGGTGAGACTGGAACTAGAAGGGAGCTGATGTTGGGGGAGGATTAGAATGGGATGGGGCTGGGAGAGTAAAATGGAGAGGGGAAAAATATTTTGTGTAGGAGGGATGAAAAATCTACAATTGGCCAGGTATTGGGAGAGTAATTGGGGATTGAGGATGGAGGGGTAAAATTTGTGTGGATGAAATAGGAATGAGGAAAGAGCAAAAGGAGAAAGATTAGTATGTTAAAGCAGATGTAGAGAGAGAGAGAATGGAAAAAAAACTAGAAGAGAGAAGAAAGGACAAATGGACAGCAGACGATGGAGAGTTAGCAGAAAACATGAAGAAACCAGAAGAAAATGGCTGGACCAATTGCAACTGAAAAAAAATGCACAAAAGGTAGAAAGATATCTCTTTATTTTGAATTTATTAACTGGAATATGTCAGCTCTGGGAAATGTGCATCATTAACATCTGCGCTTTGTTTGGTACAAGAGGAAATTCCTATTTGACGTTGCCACTTGTTCTCTTTCCCCAGTATTCACTGAAATGTATTGGTTTAATATTTGCAGTGCTGCCTTTTGATAGGTAGGGTATGGTGCTTTGTGAGTCCTGGTAATGCTGTCAGGATACGGCGGGTTTGCTATGGGTTCTAAATGGGCAGCGTTTGTAGTAGTTCCTAATGTGCCTGGCGGTTGGCACTGGATTATAGTAATGTAGAAATCTTTTAGTCTTTCTTTATCCATACACTCATTAAGAGACATGTTTACTAAAAGTTAGTGTATGGTAACATTATGCAAATATTTATGCAAATAAGACCACTTATGCAAATGACGTGCTGGCACTTTGAGGAAATTCTTTGGTTTTGTGCGGCAGTTTGGGCACTCGGGCTCAAAAAGGTTAGCCATCACTGACATAGACCATCACCAAACAAGGAATCACAATTTAGAAACAGGAAGACAATAATTAAACTGGGAACCCCAAAAGCCAAACTTGGAATGTACAACACTGTAGAAATAAAACTATAAATTAATTTCCTCTTGTACTAAACAAAGCACCGACGTTAATGATGCACATTTCCCAGAGCTGACATATTCCAGTTAATAAATTCAAAATAAAGAGCTATCTTTGTACCTTTTGTGCATTTTTTTTCAGTTGCAATTGTTCCAGCCACTTTCTTCTGGTTTATTTGTGTCTTCTGCTAACTCTCCATCGTCTGCTGTCCATTTGTCCTTTCTTCACTCTTCTAGTTTTTTCCATTCTACCTCTACATCTGTTTTAACATACTAATCTTTCTCCTTTTGCTCTTTCCTCATTCCTATTTCATCCACTCAAATTTTACCCCTCCATCCTCAATCCCCACTTACTCTCCCAACACCCGGCCAATTGTATATTTTTCTTCCCTCCCACACAAAATATTTTTCCCCTCTCCATTTCACTCTCCCAGCCCCATCCCCTTCTAATCTCCCCCAACATCAGCTCCCTTCTAGTTCCAGCCCCACCTAGTATCCGCTCCCTTCTAGTCCCCCCATCAGCCCATTTCCAGTCCTAGCTCCCCCATCCATTTCCAGTCCTATACGAGTCCCTTCATCAGCTCATTTCCAATACCAGCCTCCCATCAGCCCATTTCTAGTCCTTTCCTAGCCCCACCATCAGCCCATGTCAAATCCTAGCTCCCCTCCACTCAGCCCATTTCCAATCCAAGCCCCCCATGAGCCTACTTCCAGTTCTAGCCCCTCCATGAGTCCATTTCAATCCAAGCCCCCACCACAGCCCATTTCCAATCTTAGCTCCCCCCAACACCCAATTCCCAGTCTTATCCTAGCCCCTCCATCAGCCCATTTCCTGTCCTAGCTCCCTCCCATAAGAGCCCATTCCAAGCCCCCCTTCCCATTGGCTATTTGCAGTTCAAGCCCCCTTCCACTCAGCCCATTTCCATTCCAAGCCCCCCTCCCCATCAGCTATTTGCAGTTCAAGCCCCCCACTTCCCCTCAGCCCATTTCCATTCCAAGCCCCCCTCCCCATCAGCTATTTGCAGTTCAAGCCTTCCCTTCCACTCAGCCCATTTCCAGTCCTAGCAACCCCCCCAACCCATTACCAGTCCTAGCCCCCCATAGCCTATTACCAGTCCTAATTTCCCCATCAGCCCACTCCCAGTCCTAATCCCATCAGCCCACTCCCAGTCCTAACCCCCCATCACCCAATTTTCAGTTTAAGCCCCCCATAGCCCATTACCAGTCCTAATCCCATCAGCCCCTATCCAGACTTAGCTCCCCCATAGCCCATCACCACTCCTAACCCCCCACCCCCCAGCCCAGGGAAATTTTAAAATAAAAAAAACTGTCTGCTGCCACTGCTGGGGCCGGGGCCGCAGCCGCCGTGGCAGAATCGAGTGTGCCGTGGGGCCCCCCCTGCCCGGCAGAGCCTGCCCTCCCCTGCATCAGCTCCCTCTTTGCAGCTGCAGTCACACACGCCGGCTTTCAGAGCGCGAAGGGAGAGTTTCCCTATGTGGATATGAAATTGTAAAATTGCAATAAATATAAAAGAAAAAAAAGAAACTTGTGGTTTTGTAGCACTGCCTTTTCCCTGCTATAGAAAGGTTAGATGGAGGCCTGTAATTAGACAAATCAGAGAGCTTGCCCAGCCGTTTCTTTAAAATTGGGCATGCAAAAGCTTAAAAATGGACGTTAAGAAGACTGAACCAACGGCATCAAGCTTGATGACAGTTTGTCTTGTGATCTCTTCAGTACTCAAGTGGGGCACCTATCCAGTGCAGACGAACCACTCGGAAGGCCAGAAACAACACTCGAAACTTGCACTTCAGACACGTCTTCAAACTCATTGCAAATCGGGGATGAAGGAGCCTCAAAGAGAGGACGCCTTACACAGTTTAGGACAACTAAACTGTCTTTGTAAAATAGTTATCTCCAAGTTATAATGCCCTGTTCAATGTAATTTCAGTTTGTTCAATGTAAACCGCACTGATGCAGAATAGCGCGGTATATAAGAGAATGTAAATAAATAATAAATAACTATGCAGAGGGTCGCCATAAGTGGGCATTGACTCCATAGCACTTCACAGCAACACAGTATTGCAGCACTGCAATTTACACATATACTCCAGCTTAGCTTTATCTGATTTTCCCACCTTCCACCGACGCTCAGTCTACCTAAGAGCCACCGACTGCTGAATAGCATGTAGCATATCAATATAGCCTCATGAACGACTGTAACATCAGATAATGGCCTTTCTGAACACCCTACTAAAACTCTTATCCACTCTTTAGTCACCTCCTGTCTCAACTATTGCAACCTCCTTCTCGCTGGTCTCCCCCTGAGTCACCTCTCTCCCCTTTAATCTGTTCAGAACTCTGCTGCGCGGCTAATCTTCCAGCAGCCACAATATACTCATACAACCCCTCTGCTCAAGTCACTTCATTGGCTCCCCATCCGTTTCCGTAACCAATTCAAACTTCTTCATCTGACGTATAAATGCCTTCACTCTGCAGCTCCTCACTACCTTTCCTCTCTCTTCTCTCTCTACACCCCTCCTCGGGAGCTCCGCTCTTCCACTGACAGCTCCAGCCTTCGATCCTTTCACCTTGTTGCTCCTTAAGCCTGCAACAAACTACCTGAGTCTGTACAAGGGGCTTCATCTCTGCCCCTTTTCAAATCCATGCGAAAGGCTCACCTCTTTGAAACTGCTTTTGGATCCTGGTCCCTTGTTTTTCCTTAACTTTCCCCTATTTGTACCCCGTTCTCAGCTATTGTACTGTCTGTCTTGATTGGATTGTAAGCTGCTTTGTATGTATCTGTGCAGCGTTGAGTACGCCTTGTAGTGCTAAATAAATGCTTAATAGTAGTAGTAGTATATTGCCTGCAATGATATGGAAGTGGAAGAGAGGGCCTGTAAGAATGTGGTAGGCTATGGCCTAGCATGGCCTGCTACTATGAAAGGCCTGTAAGTTAGGCCTGGATCCTAACTCCCATTATAGCTAGAAAAGAACCAAAAATCTGTGAAAAATGAGAAAACTGTTTTAAACTGCTTAATAAGAAGTTTTTATGAATTCATAAGTCTTCTATTATTCTCTTGTGTGTGAAAGAACAGAAATGTTTCAATTAGGGTTGCCAACTTTTTCACCGAGAAAAACCCGACACCTGTGGCTCGCCATGCTCCACCCATTCTCCGCCCCTAGTCCCACCCCTGCCCCACCCACAAAAAATACCGAGGAAACGGGTAGGCTAACTTCCTGGGGAAGATAATACTTACAAAGGGCACCCCAAAAACCAAACATGAAATGTACAACACTGGAGAAATAAAACTATAAAGTAATTTCCTCTTGCACTAAACAAAAACGCAAAGATGTTAGCAATACACACTTCCCAGACCAGACATATTCCAGTTAATAAATTCTAAATAAAAAGTATTTTTCTACCTTCTGTTTGGGCATTTTATTTTTCAGTTGCAATTGCTCCAGTCACTTTCTTCTGGTTTCTTCGTGTCTTCTGCTAGCTATCCATGTGTCCTCTCTTCTCTTTTAGATGTTTTCCATTCTCTCTCTATTTCTGCTTTAACATACTGATTGTTTCCTTTTTGCTCTTTCCCCCAATTCTTTCCTTATTCCTTTATCATCCATTTAAATTTCACCCTTTCATTTTCAAGCCCCTCTTACTCTCCCAATACCCAGCCCATCATAGACTTTTCTTCCACACAAAATATTTTTTCCCCTCTCCATTCTCATTCCCCATCCATTCTAGTCCTCCCCCAAAATCAGTTCCCTTATAGTTCTAGACCCACCCAGCATCCACTCCCTTCTAGTCCCATTCTCCCATGCCCCACATCAGCCCATTTCCAGTCCTATTCCAGCTCTTCATAAGCCCATTTCCAGTGCTAGCCCTCACATCACAGGCCATTTCCAGTCCTAGCCCCCCCATCACAGCCCATTTCCAGTCCAAGTCCCCCATCACAGCCTATTTCCAGTCCTAGGCCCCCCCACCATCACAGCCCATTTGCAATCTGAGTCCCCCCGCACCATCACAGCCCATTTGCAGTCCTAGCCCCCCCCCACCTTCACAGCCCATTTGCAGTCCTAGCCCCCCTAATCACAGCCTATTTCCAGTCCAAGTTCCCCCTCCCTCCACCATAGCCCATTTCCAGTCCAAGTTCCCCCCCCCATAGCCCTTTTCCAGTCCAGGTCCCCTCCACCCCCATCACAACCCATTTCCAGTCCATGTCCCCCCCCCATAACCCTTTTACAGTCCAGGTCCCCCCCCCATCACAGCCTATTTCCAGTCCAAGTCCCCCCATAGCCCTTTTCCAGTCCAGGTCCCCCATCACAGCCCATTTGTAGCCCCCCCCCCGATCACAGCCCATTTCCAGTCCAAGTCCCCCATCACAGCCTATTTCCAGTGCTAGGCCCCCCCACCATCACAGCCCATTTGCAGTCCGAGTCCCCCCGCACCATCACAGCCCATTTACAGTCCTAGCCCCCCTAATCACAGCCTATTTCCAGTCCAAGTTCCCCCTCCCTCCACCATAGCCCATTTCCAGTCCAAGTTCCCCCCCCCCCATAGCCCTTTTCCAGTCCAGGTCCCCTCAACCCCCATCATAACCCTTGTCCAGTCAAAGTCCCCACCTTAGCACTTTTGCTGTACTGGTCCCCCCCATCACAGCCCATTTGTAGTCCTAGCCCCCCCCCCCGATCACAGCCCATTTCCAGTCCAAGTCCCCCATCACAGCCTATTTCCAGTCCTAGGCCCCCCCACCATCACAGCCCATTTGCAGTCCGAGTCCCCCTGCACCATCACAGCCCATTTGCAGTCCTAGCCCCCCTAATCACAGCCTATTTCCCTTCCAATTTCCCCCTTCCTCCCCCATTGCCCATTCCCAGTCCAAGTTCCCCCCCCCCCCATTGCCCTTTTCCATTCCATGTACCCTCCACCCCCCTAAAAACCCATTTCCATTCCATGTCCCCCCCCCCCATAACCCTTTTACAGTCCAGGTACCCCCCCCCATCACAGCCTATTTCCAGTCCAAGTCCCCCCCCCCATAGCCCTTTTCCAGTCCAGGTCCACCCATCACAGCCCATTTGTAGTCCTAGCCCCCCCCCCATCACAGCCCATGCAGTCCTTGGCCTCCCCCCCCCGACCAGCACCGCGGCTGTCTGAGGGGCTTTAGAGGGAGCCGGGGAAGCCCGCACGAGGCCCCGGCTCCCTCTGTACAGCCACCAGCGTGAAGATCCTTTTCCTTCACGCTGGCGGTTGTTTCTGTGAAGCTGTGAATGCTGGGAAAGGTTAAAGGGTATTGCCTTTAACCTTTCCCAGCAATCGCGGCTTCACAGAAACAGCCGCCAGCATGAAGGAAAAGGATCTTCACGCTGGTGGCTGTACAGAGGGAGCCGGGGCCTCGCGCGGACTTCCCCGGCTCCCTCTGAAGCCCTCCGGTGTGTGGGCCGGCCCTGGGTGGTTTTTTTTTTTACTTCGGGTTGGAAGAAAAGCCGGTCTTTTGCTCTGGCCGCTCCCGATCTTGCGGCCAGAGCAAAAGAACGGCTTTTCAAGGGCCGGTTTTGCATTTGCGCCGGCAGCCGGCCTGGCCATGGAAAAACCGGCCAGGCTGGCTGAAAACCGGCCAGTTGGCAACCCTAGTTTCAATACATGCATTCCTGGAGCTAGGAATAACCTTGCAGTAGAGAAGTAATGAAATCAAGAACTGCACCATTGTTAGAGCAATCCTAAGGGAGGGGGCTGGTTGCTAGGCTCCGGAGGGATTTCTAATTGGACAGGAAATTGTGCAGGGAATGTAAAACCAATGAGAAGTTTGCATGTATCGAGTTAGAACCAATAGAAAGTTCTCATGTATCAAACTGAAAAAGACGTATAAATGGTTATGTCTCTGTAGAAACATTTGCTCAGTTCCTTTTGAAGCTTTGACTGACTGGGCCTCTGCACAATAAACTGGCTTGGACCCTGTCAATTGACTCCTGGATTTATTCATTGACTGCACTTTGCTACAACAAGAAGATTAATCAATATGCAATCAGATAAACTCCAAATATATCAAAATAGACAATGTTGTTCAAAACTTCATTCTGTATAATACCTGCTTGTGAGTTTTGAACAACATTGTCTACTTTATTTTGATATATTTGGAGTGTATCTGATTGCATATTGATTTATACACACTCTGCAACTAAGACCCTATACTAAGTGTTTAACAACAAGAAGATTAGCAGAAGTGGTGACAATATGTAAAGGCAGTAGGTGCATCTGCATCTCTGCTGGGTCCTCTCCCTAGCTGTGCTGCCTGAGCTGCAAAGGACACTAAAGGTGGGCTACAGAGCTTGCAAAGCTAAACAGCTGAACAGACAGAAATGACTCTCCCTTGACACAAAGGATACTGTCTGGACTGGAACGCTCTGGTGACGTCACAGAGGCACGACCGCATAACCAACCGTCCACCAGCGTCTGGTGACGTCACAGAGGCACGCACGCAGAACACCCACCCATCAGCGTCTGGTGACGTCACAGAGGCACGACCGCACACCCCTTCACATTGTCTGGTGACGTCACAGAGGCACGCACGCAAAACACCCACCCACAGCGTCTGGTGACGTCACAGAGGCGGCGCCTCGGCAGCAGAGTGACGTCGCCCGAGGGTTCCCGCGAAGCCTCCGCCGTCAGATCTCCGGGCTCCGGCGCGTTCCCCCGCCAGCGATCGTGTTCGAGAGCGCCGCGATGCCCCGGGGCAGCCGCAGCGTGTCCTCCCGCCCCGCAGTCAGGTGCGTCCTAGCGCGTCACTGCTGCCCGGGCTCACAAGGTCAGAAAGTTGCCCTGGGCCGGGGGTCGTGCAGTGCCGGGAGCCGCCTCGCGCTGTGCCGTGGCCGGGGTCCTGGGGGGGGGGTTAGCCCCCCCGCCCGTAAAGCTCGTCTGCTGTCCGTGAGGGGTTTGTATAGGGCCAGATCCGCCCCCGGCGCCTCGTCCTTGGGTTGGGTATGTGCCTGGCAGCCTCGAGCCCTCTGCTGCCCGGAGGTGGTACAGCCCGGATCACTGCCAGCACTGCAACAACGAGAACCGGGCGGGGTTGAAGCTGTCACGGGAACTTGGAGTCCGTGCGTCCTGCTCCCTCTCGGCCCCTACCGTGGAAATGTGCCACTTTCCTCTCCCCTCTCTCTCTCCGGCTGTGATCCAGGGCTGCAGAATGGCTTCAGCTCGCACCTTTCCGGGCTGTGACATTCCCACAGCTCATTTTACTGTAAATCGCCCAGGGCGCTAGATCAAATGTAGTAAGGAATAAGGCGCAGCAGTCATCCAGGCACAATAGGCATTTCCCTCTCCCCAGTGGGCTTAGATGGCACAACCTTAGAGGTAGTGGAAGGTTAAGGGACTTGCCCAAGAGCACAAGCAGTACCAGTGGGATTTGAAGCCGGCTCTTTCTAGTCACAGCTGCTGCCTAACTACCCCTGCACTCCACATAAGTCTAGTAGTGCTGTAGACATAATAATTAGTAGTAGTAGGTAAATAATTGTCCTTAAGCATTAGACAGCAGGGACGGTCTACATTGTTTATTTTTTTTTGTCTAGGATTAAGCTAGATGAAGACAGACACCACGTTTTCAACTGCAGAACCCAAAAGGCAGAGAGAGAACAGGTTGCACGTACTGTGGGGATTTTCAGTGGGAAAATGCTTGTTTTTACTTTATTTCTACTTCATTTTCTGTCAGTAGCCCAGTTAAGTCTCAGGGTGGATTTCAAGTCATAAAAATATAATAGAAACATGATGACAGAAAAAGACCACATGGCCTATCTAGTCTGTCCTTCCATATCAACAACTACAACAGTCCACTTTTTACCTTGAGAGATCCTCTGTGTTTGTCCCATGCTTTTTTGAATTCAGTTACTGTCCTCATCTCTACCACCTCCACTGGGAGACTATTCCACGGATCCACAACTCTTTCCGTAAAGAAATATTTCCGCATATCACTCCTGAATCTATCTCCCTTCACCCTCATCCCATGTCCCCATGTCAATTGAAAGAGGCTCTCTCCCTGAACATTTATGCCATGGAGGTATTTAAACATCTCAATCATATCACCTCTATCCCGCCTTTCCTCTAAGATGTACATATTAAGATCCTTCAGTCTGTCCTCATATGCTTTATAATGAAGACCACTAATCATTTTAGTAGCCACCCTCTGCACCGACTCCATCCTGTTCACATCCTTTTGAAGGTGCGGTCTCCAGAATTGCACACTATACTCCAAATGAGGTTGCACCAAAGACTTATACAGAGGCACTATCGCCTCCTTTTTTCTGCTAGCCATTCCTCTCTGTATGCACCTAAGCATCCTTCTAGCTTTTGCCGTCGCCTTTTCTACCTGTTTAGCTACTTTAAGATCATCAGACACAACCACGCCTAGATCCTGCTCTTCTTTAGTTGGCAAAAGTACTTCGCCTCCTATACTATATTGCTCCCTTGGATTGCTGCAGCCCAAATGCATGACCTTACATTTTTTAACATTAAATCCCAGCTGCCAAATTCTAGACCATTCTTCAAGCTTAGCTAGATCCCTCCTCATGTTATCTACACCTTCCTGGGTGTCTACTCTATTGCAGATTTTGGTATCATCCGCAAAGAGGCAAACCTTACCCGGCAGCCCTTCCGCTATATCACTAACAAAGATGTTAAAAAGAATCGGACCAAGGACAGAGCCCTGGGGCACACCACTGGTAACATCCTTCTCCTCAGAGTGAGCTCCATTTACTTGTACTCTGTCGCCTCCCACCCAACCAATTTCTAACCCCAAGCAGTAACTTTAGGGTCCATCCCTAGGGTGCTCAGTTTGTTTATAAGTCGCCTGTGAGGAACAGTGTCAAAGGCTTTACTGAAATCTAAATACACCACATCTAGGACTCTCCCTCGGTCCAACTCCCTGGTCACCCAGTCAAAGAAATCAATCAGATTTGTCTGACAAGACCTGCCTCTGGTAATATACATAATATAATATAATATACAAGCCAAGTGGAGGAGTGGCCTAGTGGTTGGTGCAAGGTACTTCAGGCCGGAAGGTCGGGGGTTCAAATCCCACTAGAGAACAGCAACCTTGGGCCGGAAGGACTGGGGCTTCTAGTCCCACAGGTGCTCCTTGTGGTCTTGGGCAAGCCACTTAACCCTCCATTGCCCATGTTCCCTGTAAAATAGTTATCTCCAAGTTATAATGCCCTGTTCAATGTAATTTCAGTTTGTTCAATCTAAACCGCACTGATGCAGAATAGTGCAGTATATAAGAGAATATAAATAAATAAATTAATAGAAAGCTTGTTCCTCTATCAAATCAGTGCCTCACACCTAGGGCCTGGCTCAAGGCCACACGGAGTTAATGGCAGAACTGGATTTGAACTTGTCACATAGAGAGAAGGATCAGATGTATTAGTGTTTATTGTATGGCCCAGAGTGGCAAAGGAGAATTTGAACCCATATTTTATCTATCTAGGCTGATATACTACATTCAGATACTGTATATATATATATATATATATATATATATATATATGTCCCTTGTCCCCGGAGGGCTCACAATCTGACTCAGACCCAGTGATTTAAGGACTGGGCTACTGGTCTCTCTCTTCAGTTTCCTGCCGCCATGGTCTATTTATAGAACATGATTCTGCTAACTTTTCTTCTCTTTTACCTCCAGCCCAGCTGCATCCCATGCCTCTCCACCTGCCCACCCTCCTGCTTCAGCAAGCAGCATGGCCCCAGCTCAGCCGGGACTGATGGCTCAGATGGCCACCACAGCTGCAGGGGTGGCGGTCGGGTCTGCGGTGGGCCATGTTCTTGGAAGCGCTTTAACAGGTGCTTTCAGTGGAGGCGATAACTCTGAACCTGCCAAGCCGACAAGCGCAGTCCAGGTAAGTGAGAGCTCTGTGCCTCTTGCTCGCCCTGGAACTGTTCATCTTTCTTCCCTTTCAAGGGGGTCGGTGCTCAGGTATTAGGCGCCCTAGAATGATCTTCTTCTTGCACCCACCTCAGTTATCTTTCAGGCCCCTAGCCTCCACCCCCCTCCCCGGAGGTTTGATAATAAAGTTCAACTGTTCATGCTTTTAAAGATAAAACCATGTTTTGTATGTGTATTTCTGTCTATATATATCATGAGGACCGGTCTGAAAAGCTGTTTATTTGAAAATTGCTGCCCTCCCTGAAGGTAAAAGGACACACTGTTTCTTGCAGTTTCGTGACGGTCGGGTGTGACGATCGGGTCCTGTTGCACTGCTTAGACTGCAGCTGCTCTTTGAGGCCCCCAGAAGCTGAAGACTGCCTGGTCTGTCTAGGGCTTAAGCCGACCCTGTTCCTTTTGTTTCAGGAGCCTCCAAAGCCGCCCTCTTACCAGCAAGCACAGCAACAGTTTGGACCCTGTTACTACGAGATGAAGCAGTTCCTGGAATGTGCCGCTAACCAGAGCGACCTGACGCTGTGTGAGGGCTTTAATGAAGCTCTAAAGCAATGCAAATACCACAGTGGTGAGTGAGCGTGGCTGTCCGTCGACCCTGGAGGATGCGGTTGCTCTGAACGAACATGTGGCTGTAGCCGTTGAGTTCTCTGCATGTACAGCAGCTGGAAGCCCTTCTCATGATTGTTTTCTTACTGCAGGTGTGTCCTCGCTCTTGTGAAGCTGACCAGGTGGGTCTGAGCCCTGTGGTGGATTCATGAGTTCAGCCAACTGCACTTTATATGTCTCATCACTGACATCTGGAAATGTTTTGGAGTTTCTCTTAGCACATCTGCACATGTGAAATAAATAGAAAATAGTCTTTATTTTATTCAGGTTTTCTTCTGTGTTTGTATTTCTTTCTTTGAACTTTATCCTCCCATAGCCCATCTGGGACAAATCCACGATGCCTGTGGCTCCGCTGGTTTCTCTCTTTGGTGCAAACGTCTCCACGTCACTTGCACTGTACTTATCTCCCGCCTCTCAGCCCCAGTCGCTTACTTCGAGGTGACTCGCACATTAAGCCATGAATCTGTCTGTGAGGGGCCAATGATCATTACTTCAAATCCCAAGCCCGGTGTATTCTATGCTTCTTGGTGTCCTTCATACATGATGCAAAAATGTTTTAATAACGTGTAATAGATGCAGCAAATGTGCTTGCAGGCATTCCTCAGGATAAGATTGCAGAAGGCAGATCCCCTGTTTCACGCACGCTACGGGACATGTTTGCTGAGAAACGCGCTGGTAGCACAGACACTGATGCATGTGCAGCTCTGCCCTGCCGTTAGCATGGTGTTAGCATGTCACACTTCGCTAACTGACATGTAGGTGCACTTAAGCTCTACCCTTTGAGATGGTGTTACGTGCATGTGTGCTGTCAGCTATCCTTGAGTCCGTGCCCATGTTCCACCAACATCCCCACCCAGTGCCCCCTCAGTCATGCATTACCCAGTTAAGATGGGATTTTTTTAGCACAGGGCGCTTCCCGCATGCTTTATAAACCCCGCGTTACTGGTTAGCGCTTGTTAGTAAACATGGCCCTAAGATTTTCTGCATGGTGATGAGATCGGCCTGGGAGTGTCTGTCTCCCTCCCGCACTAAACTTCATGTCTGTGGTACACACTTGTGATTAGGGAGCTAGAGAATAGAAAACTCAGCAATTAAAAATCGCAAAATCCAATTTCATTTGAAAGCAAAACAAAGAAAATCATGAAAGTTTTTACTTGATTATGATCCAAACTCTACCAGTCTGGGCGTTGAACTTTCCTTTAGGATGCTGACTGTCACCACAGCACCGTGCTGCCTGGCCTGCCACCTCAGAGGAAAGCAGGGCTGCAAAGAGACTTTGTCCTAATACTGAGACTACAGGAGAAAGGGAAGACATGGGACTGTGAGACACCAAAACTGGTGGAGAGGTGGGGCTGCCGCACCCAAAAGGCCTGCAAGAATGAGGCGTGTCCTTGCAATTATAATAGCAGCTCCCTGCAGCGGCGTCTCCAAGCTACAGAATTCCTTTCATTTTCCAGAATTCGTGTTACCTTCAATAAAATACAGATTTTTTTCCGCAACTCTCCTTAAGTGGCATATAATAGGTTTCTGAAAAATAAAGGGATGGTTTCCATCTTCAGTGATATATCCTACTGCAGGATGAGTGTTGAATGCTATAGTGTAGGTCTAGTTCTGTATGTAAACTAGCGACCTTTCACCCTTGGTTTTACTGGAATTCATTGATTGCCGGAGAGACAAGTGGCGAGCCTCAGTGAGGTCACATATATATCAGGAGAGATGACATTTGCCAGTGGGGTGAGGTCACGTGTGTGTCTCGGGTGAAGTGCTCTCTGGCAGAGCGGCATCACGGACACCTCGTGGTCCTGTGGGAGGGATCAGATCCTTTCTTACTATAGGACTGCATACTGGATTTTGTAGGCGTAGTACTGGGAGGCCGAAGTCTTTTCTGTAAAGAGGTCCTCGTCTTCTCCTTCAGTTGGGGGTTGGTTAATTTCTCCAGTTGCTCTGTGAGGGGAACCAGAGATCACATGTTTAGTTTCTCAGTTCCGCATAGGCTGGGTTCCTTATCACTGCTACCCGCGGGCGCAAATGTCTCATTCTACTTCCAATCAGAAGAGTGTAACTGAACACCAAGAATACAGCTGCTCTTGGGCGTCATCCTTTCTGGTGCCAGAGCTGTGAAGAGAAATAAGGATTTTGGGAAAGCTCCGGTCCTTAACCCCTGTGGCACTGCTACTGAAACTGCAAGGGTGATGCAATAAAGCACGTTCGGTTTTGTGCCCAGGTTAGCTCAACTTTTGTGCACAATTTTGTATGCTACTGTGGGAGTCCTGTGCACAAAGCCTCAAGCAGATATTTCAATTACATGGTACTGAAGATTTTAGCTAATTTAACACAGATGCAGAGAGATGCACAGGGTTTCTCAGTGGGACGTGGAAGGCTGGCTCGTTCTTATGCGGTTATGCCTGCGATTTCTCTTTGCTCTGAACATACAGGAGGTGGTGGTTGTACGCTGGCCTGCTGACAGATGCTTGGAATTTACATAAATTGTTTCTTAGCATCTAGAGTTACATGTTCATGCATCTGTACATGTGCTGGAATATGATTCGGTGCCTGTGTGTGTGCAGAGGTTTACATGTGCACCCCAGGCTACCGATACAAAGCTTTCTGCAGCATGTGTCTGGTCTACTGTCCCGTGTTAGCTCCCAGCACTAGTTCCTTAGTGCACTGGGCTGCAGATTGTTTTTGTGTTCATTAGGCAACCTTGTGCTGAACTTTAGGGTAGAGCTCTAATGCCTGGCTTTCTGCATTGACTCCTGAAAGGTATAATGTCTGCAAAATCCCCCACAAAGACCTAAGTGCACTGCCCTAGGTATTCCTGCAGAGGGCAGGCCTGAGCCCGATATAGTTATTTTAAGAAGGAAAATGTGATAGTGAATGTCAGAAGATTTTTTTTCAATTTTTAACTCATTGTTAAAAATAGCTATAATGTGGGAGTAACTGGGGAAAAGATGTCTTCCTGTGTGCCTTCATATGTACTTTTTGCAGAGATTAATTGGATAAGAATCAGCCCATGTGAATTGGTATCCAGTGAATGCACATTTTGGGAAGAATGAGAGAGTCTGCACTAGATACTTGTTTCTAACAGTGTGCAGTTTATGGAAGGGTTATTTGAATTAAACTCCAAAGGCCTAAAATAATAGATGGAGCATAAGAACATTGGTTAAGTCCAGGGCCAGTGATACCTTTTTGTACTGCCCTGTGTGAATGATTGTGCGGCCCCTCCCCCAGTGATTCCAATGACTCTCTACCCAAGCATCTAATTTGTCCCAACAGTAACTTTAAGGGCCCCTTTTACTAAAGGTTAAGGCACGTTAAGTGCCACTGCACCCATAAAAATAAAAGGACTGTGGGCACTTCACATACATTAATGCACATTATTTATTTTGTAAACGGGCCCCTTAATGAGTATCTGAACATCATTTACCAGTGTAGTGGAGTCAGAAAAGGATTACCAGATTTCTACATGACTACCCGCCAGTACCAACTGTCAGGTACATTAGGAAGTACTACAAACCCCTGTAAAAAAGACCCCTAAACTTGCCATACCATAACAGCACTATCAGGACTTGCACTGCACCAACCCTACTTATGAAAAGGCAGCATTACAAATATTAAACCAGTTCATCTTATAGTACACCAAGACCTGTCCTACCAGAAAGACAGGACAAGTGGGACTTCTACATGCTAACAGAACTGCACGCTGCAGTCACACACACACACATATATATATATTCCACTTAAGCCAAAGTTAAATACTTTTTTCTACCTTTTTTGTCTGAGCACTTTATTTTTCAGTCACAATAGCCCCTTTCTCTCTTTTCTTGTTTCCTCATCCGTCTTCTCCTCCTTGTACTGCTTCCAGTGTCTTCTGTCCTTTCTTCTCTCTCCTCCTGTCTTTTCCATTCCCTCCTTACATTTGTCCCTGACATACTGATCATCCCCTTTCCAGATCTTCCTGCTAGACCAGTCCAGACTGGGGGGTTATTTGCCCCTGCCAGCAGATGGGAGACAGAGAAAAAGAAGTAAAACTATGCCGTGACATCACCACTGGCATAACACCTAGCACAGCTAGAGGGCGCCCTCGTATTTTCTCTGTCTCAGCAGATGGTGCATTCTTCCAGAGAGGTCTATAGCTCCCGCTCAGTCTGCATCTGGGTGCAGTGTAGCTCGGCCGCTTTAGATCCCAGGGGGTGTCTGAGATGCCCTTTTCTGGTTGATCTGTTACTTTGGAGCTAGCTCCTGGCTAGGAGAGCCAGTGTAGCTTGGTAGGACAGTTGGATCACAAGGATCCTTCTGAGGGACCCTTAACTGTATTTTGGCCTTTTTTCTTTTCTTTCTTTCTTTCTTTACTTTTCTTTCTTTAAACAAAGTAAGTATAAAAGGTGTAAGAGTCCTGCAAGGCTCCATGTAGCTTCTTAGCATATGGCTGATCGGGGTTTCTTCTCTGTGCCCCCCCCCCCCCCCACCGTCCCTGCTCCCCTGTACACCCGGGGGACCGCAGCACTGAAGCTGCAGTGGATCGCCATCTTTTCCAGTGGGCAACTGCAGAGGATCGCTGCCTGAACCTCACCAGTGACAATAAGGGGCCTCTGCACCTAACCATGAGTACGAGGGGGTACCCAAAAAAAACAGGAATAACATTGCCGTGGGCGGAGCTTGTGTAGTACGCACTTCTGCCGCTAGGCGTGTATAGTGCAACTCATTGTCAGTTCAGTGCCGCCTGTGTTGTCGACCTGGCTTGTTCTGTTCATCTGCAGTGATTATTTTTGCTAGCGCTGTTTTGTTCTTGTTTCTTTTTTTATGATTGTCATTGACAAAAACAAAAGTTTGATCACCTTCCGGAGCGAGTTATACTAACAAGTATCATCTAACAGAATTATCACCGCCCCACTCTTAACCTAAGAGTTAAGAGTGGGGCGGTGATAATTCTGTTAGATGATATCTTTTTTTATGATGACAAGTTTAAGTGAACAACGTGCAGCTGTGAAATTTTGTTTTCTACTCGGTAAAAATGCTGCTGAAACTGTTTTAATGTTGAAAACAGCTTATCAAGATGACGCTATGGGAAAAAGTCAAGTGTACCAGTGGTTTGCTCGGTTTAAAAATGGCGACATGTCGATTGATGACAAACCTCGTTCTGGGCGTCCATCAACTGCCCGAATCGACGAAAATATTGAAAAAATTAGAGAGCTTGTGCTCACAGACCGTCGACAGACAATTGATCAACTGTCAGAGATTAGTGGGTTATCTTGGAGCTCGGTTCAGTGAATTTTAATGGAAGATTTGGGAATGAAAAGGGTTGCTGCCAAGTTTGTTCCTCGGGTTCTGACTGATAATCAAAAGGAACATCGAGTTGAAACATGTCGTGTTTTGAAACAACAGCTTGAAACTGATCCAGATTTTCTGTCAAAGGTCATTACAGGTGATGAGTCATGGTGCTATGGTTACGACCCAGAAACAAAGCAACAGTCAAGCCAATGGAAGACGTCATCGTTACCCCGTCCAAAAAAATGTCATCAAGTCAAGTCAAATCAAACATCAAAACAATGCTGATTTGCTTTTTTGATGCCAAGGGGGTAGTTCATTCAGAGTTTGTTCCCCCAGGTCAGACCGTCAATCAAACCTTTTATTTGGAAGTTTTAAGAAGATTGCGCAACAGTGTTCGTCAAAAAAGATCCGATTTGTGGCAGACAGGAGACTGGTTCTTCCACCACGACAACGCACCTGCACACACAGCCATCTCTGTTAGACAGTTTTTGGCTAAAAATGGCATGGTTCCGCTGCCCCACGTACCTTACTCGCCTGACCTGGCTCCGTGCGACTTTTTCTTATTTCCACGCATGAAAATGGGCATGAAAGGACACCGATTTGACAACATTGAAGAAGTCAAGAAAAAAAGGAGGGAGGAGCTGTCAGCCGTTTCTAAAGATGACTACAAAAAATGTTTTGAACAGTGGAAGCACCGGTGGGACAAATGTATCAGTTGTAATGGAGAGTATTTTGAAGGGGATAAGGTTGTTTTGTAAAGAATTTGAAATAAATAGCTTTTAAAAAATAATTCCTGTTTTTTTTGGGTACCCCCTCATATTTGCTATGACCCTGCCTGACATCTCTGGCCTTTGCAGGTCACGCACCAGCAGCAAAAAGGGCCACTGCATCTAACTGAGAGTTTGCTGCTATCTCGCTAGACATTCCTGGTCTGTGCAGATTGCACACCAGAAGCAAAAAGGGGCCACTGCACCTGACCGTGAGTGCTTGCTACGATCAAACCTGATGTCCGCACACCATTTTTCCTTCCTTAAGGCCTACAGCTTCTGGTCAGCTTGAGACTGGTTTCAGTGCAGCTTGGCCAGCTGAGACCCAGGAAGTATATGAGATACCCCTCTGGTGGTGCTCTCTTTCCTGGGGTGAGCTCCTGGTTACGAGAGGTGCTTTAGGATCAGTGCCTACCTCATTGCCCTGATGCCTCAGCTGCAGTAAGTGGCAACGGTTCCCTTGTTGATCGTCTCTGTGCCACTTGCACAGATGATCCGGGGGAGACTAATGCCAATTCACCATCCTTGTTAGCAGTTCCGGCTCCCAATGCAGTCAAACTTTCGTTGCCACCTTCCACGTCAGGAATTATCAGCACGTCTTCACCCAGGGCACCCTTCCCTCCTCCTCCTTCAGGCAGACATGCTATTCCTGCGATGCTGAATTTCACCATGGCACTGGCTCCTGTGGCCAACAGGGCATCTGCTCTCCCTCTGTTTCCAGAGTCGCAGCGCTCCCAGCACAGCAGTCACAAGTGTTTCAGCCACAGTGGCTGTCAGACCCCACCGCGCTCATCTTCCAAGATTTTTTGCTCATCTTCCATGATGCCTGGGGGCTATGGAAGGGAGGGGGGGTCAAAGTCTTGTTCCCTCTCGGCTGGGCCCATCTTCCGCTGCTCCTCCAATAGACCCTGTGGGTGGTTCCTGCAAATGATTGAGAGGGCAAGACTCTGTCCAGGAGGGTCCATGGCCCCCTCCAAGTCCCTTATTGGAGCAAGGCAGCATCTTTTGGTGATGAGTACCTGAGGACGTTTCCCACGACAACTCCAGTTCAGCTGCCTCCAATACGGAGGAGGGGGGGACTCTTTTTTCCGGGGAAGACCATAGCGACTCTCATGTGGTGTGTCTCTGTCACCGAGAGGAATTTCCCCCCTCACCCGATTGTCCAAGTTGCCACTGAACTGTGCAGTCCAGATCTCTCTGGCCTGGCCCCAACTCCCTCCACTTCTGATTCTGGCATCAGGGGACCTTCCAGAGCCTTTCCTTTCCCATCGGAGCTTCTCCTGATGTGCCCCTCAAGGTGACCCAGTGATTGGGTTGCATTTACGCCTGGTCACCGACAGCCTTGGAAAGTAGTGGTGGTTTCCCAGGGTCGATGTCTTGATCATGGCAGTCACCAAGCATACCACCATTCCTGTAGAAGTGGAGGAGCCCTTGAGGACCTGCAGGACCAGAAGATGGAAAGACTCCTTCAGATGGCTTCCCCCCTAGTCTTTCAGGTGATAATGTGGGGTGGCCTTGGTGCATGTGTCCTCCTCTGCTGGGCTCAGCTCTTCCTTTTATGATTTCTTACGCCTTTCTGCGCAAGGAGTCAATGGCAGCAACAGTGGCTCGCCGGGGGCTATGGCTCAAATTGTTCTGCGAAAGTTGCATCTAAGTAGAGCATAGCCAAATTGACCTTTAGGGATGGGCTCCTGTTTGGCCAGCACTTGGGAAAGTTCATCAAGGACCTTGGTGAGGTCAAGTCTCAGCAGCTGCTGGAAGATAAGCCCAAGGGTTCCTTCAAGCATCATTCTTCTTTGTCATCGGGGATGTCATCTTTGCTGCCGAAGTTCTGCGATTTTCGATGGTATCAGCCAAATAAACAGACCTCCTCTTCCAGAACCGGATCCAAGTCCCATTCCTTTCAAGGAAGATGCCAAGTCTCTTTGCAGACTTCCGTGGTGGGAAAGCCCTCTTTCTCCTGCCTTTCCCGCTGACTGTTACGGGGCCCATTCCTACTTCCCATAAGTGGAAGGCCATCTATGACAATCTTATTGCAAATGAGCCCATCAAACGACAGATCGCTGGGTGCTCAACATTATAAGACAAGGATATGTTTTAGAGTGCACTCAAAAGGGTCCATTGCAGCTTGAGAGTTCCATGGTTCCACATGGAAACGCTGTGATCTGTTATCTAGGCAGTCCGGAAGGATGAGTCCTCATCTCTTTGGATTTGCAGAGGCCTATGTTCACATTCCCGTCTGGGAGGACCAGCAGTGTTTTCTATGGTTTGCAATCTTGGTCTTTCACTACCAGTTTTGTGCAATGCCCTTAAGCCTGGCCATCACCCCTCGGACATTCTCCAAGGTGATGGTGGTAGTTGTGGCGAGATTCAGGCACAAGAGCATCTATGTACATCCCTACCTGGATGATTGGCTTTTACGGGCCAAGTCTCAGCTCGAAGCCATTCGGGTGCTGCATCGACTGATCCAACTTCTTGAGTGGCTTGGCTGGATCAACAGTGGCGAGAGCTGCCTGATGCCATCTCAGAACCTGAACTTTCTTGAGGCTCGTTTCGACACCCGTGTGGGCAAAGTTTTCCTTACAGGGAGTGCTGGGCCAAGTTCCATAGCCAACCTCAGGACTTTTTTGGGAACTCCACTCCCACAGCTTTAGCTACCTTCAGCTTTTGGGAGCTATGGCTGCAACCATGAAGCTGGTGCCCAGGGCGCAAGTACACATGCGCCCTCTACAGCAGGTCTTGCTGACTCGCTGGTTCCTATGCTTGCAGGACTATCAAATCCATCTTCCGCTTCCTCTCTCATATCGACACAGCCTCCTCAGGAGGGCCTCCCTTGACAACATGTTGAGAGTAATACCCCTCAAAACTCCAGCCTAGGTGCTCCTCACCACTGATGTCAGTCTCTCCAGTTGGGAAGTTCACTGGCTTGGCCAGACCACACAAGGTCAGTGGTCTCCGATGGAAGCAAAATTGGCCATCCATTGCTTAGAGGCCAGGACTATCCATCTGGCATTGCTGCACTTAAGTGAGCTGCTCCATGTGAGCGCTGTGCAAGTCTTCTCAAGCAAAGCAACCGCAGTGAGTTATGTCAATTTAGCCGGGATAGAAGGGAGTGCCTGGGAGTAGCTCGGTAAATGTCTTTACTGTTCCGCTGCGTGGAACTGCACATCCAAGCACTTACATCCCAGCACATCGCAGGCGAGGACAATCAGGAAGCGGATTTCCTCAGCCATCATCTCCTTGATACCAAAGAATGGGAACTTGCCCCATGGGTATTCAACCAGATAGTGGATTGATGGGGCGGACTGGATGGCAATTGCAGTCATTGCCAAGGTCCTCTACTTCTTCAGCCATTGCTTGGAGCCCAGGTCCAAGAGGGTGGATGTACTAGCCCAGCCCTGGCCCCTGGATCCCCTCCTCTGTGTGTCCCATGGGCCATGATATCCTGAGTCCTTTGGAGGATCAAGGGTCACCTGGGTCTGGTGGTTCCAGTTTGGCCTTGATGGCCATGATACACTGACATTGTCTGTCTAGTCGCTTCCCAGTCCCTGTGCCCTAGGGGCAGGAGGGGCTTATAATAGCAGGGCTGCCAAAGGCATAAGAGCTATTCCCTGTTGAAGGCCAAGTGGCATTCCATCTCATTGGCTTATGCCCGGATCTAGTATCTCTTTGAGAACTGGTGTTGTCAATGTCGCCTTTCCCCATTGGGGCGGGGGGGGGGGAGGGGTCTTGATCCTCTCAGTTCTAGCCTTCCTTCAACAGAGAGTTGAGAAGGATTTGTCAAGCTCGATCAGGTTGCGGGTAGCGCCACTTTCCCATTTTCTCAGTCCAGTAGCAGGCAATATGCTGGCAGTGCACCAGGATATGGGACACTTTCTCTGTGGGGTTCGGACCCTTTCCAACCAGTACAGCCCATAGACGCGCCGTGAGATCTAACAGTCATTCTCTGAGTGCTCATGTGTCCACCCATCGAGCCTCTCGGGCGGGCTACTGTTAAGGATCTGGCCCTGAAAACGGTGTTCTTGGTAGCTATCACTTCAGTGTGATGGATTTCATAATTGCAGGTGCTTTCCTGCCATGACCCCTTATTGACATTCTTAACTGAAGGGGTGACCTTTTGCCCAGTTCCCTCCTCCTTGCCCAAGGTGCTCTCTCTCTTTCACGTCAGTTGGGTACTGTTCTTGCCGACCTTTTCTCCAGACCAATGTACAGGACCAGATGACTTGCGTTTTGTGGACGTCTGTTGTGCACTCTTGTGGTACTTGAAAATGGCAAATTACTTTGGTCTTTCTGATCACTTTTGCCCTTTTGTTGGACCCCAGAAGGGACAAGTGGCATCCAAGGTGACCCTAGATCAAGAACACTACTGCCTCCGCCTACCTGATGAAGGGTAGGCCTCATCAGGTAGGCGAGGTTCTGGAGGCTAAATTTAGGCTTTTAGGTAGGAAGTTGAAATCCAGAACTTCCAGGGTAGCATTCTCCGAAATGCTTCCTGTTCCACGCGCAAGACCCAAAAGGCAGGTAGAGCTCCGGAGTCTCAATGCCTGGATGAGACAATGGTGCAGAGATGAGGGTTTTGGATTTGTTAGGAACTGGGGAACATTCTGGGGAAAGGAGGGGCTCTTCCGAAGGGATGGGCTTCACCTTTACCGGGATGGAACCAGGCTGCTGGCATTAACCTTTAAAAAGGAGATACAGCAGCTTTTAAACTAGATATTAGGGGAAAGCCGACAGTCGCCCAAGAGCGGATGGTTCGGAAGAATGTATCTTTGAAGGATACTACCAAAAGCAGAGAGGTTCCACAAAAGAGTAAAGTAGCCCAAATGCCCTCAAGTATGGAGCAGACAGGGCTTAAAGATCCCAAATTACCCATGTCTAACAATAGCCAAATTAATATGAATAAAATACATTCTCTAAAATGCTTGTATGCAAATTCTAGAAGTCTAAAAAATAAGATGGGAGAGTTAGAATATAGCACTACATGAAAGGTTAGATATGATTGGTATATCAGAGACATGGTGGAAGGAGGACAACCAGTGGGACACTGTGATACCTGGGTACAAACTATATCGAAATGATAGAGCTGATCAAATTGGGGGAGGAGTTGCTCTCTATGTTAGAGAGGGCATTGAGTCAGAAAGGATTAAAGTTTTGCAGGAAACAAAATCTGCTGTAGAATCTATATGGATTGAAATTCCATGTAAAAGGGGGAAGGCAATGGCAGTGGGGGTGTACTATCGAGCGCCGGGCCAGAATGACCAAATGGATGATGAAATGCTCAAAGAAATCAAGGAAGCTAACAAAAAAGTTACAGCACAGTAATAATAATGGGTGATTTCAACTACCCCGGTATCGACTGGGTCAGTGTCACGTCAGGACATGCGAGGGAGATAAAGTTCCTAGATGAAATAAATGACTGCTTCTTGGAGCAGCTGGTTCATGAACCGACCAGAGGGGAAGCCATATTAGACCTAGTCCTTAGTGGAACACCAGATCTAGTGCAAGAGATAAGGTTGTTGGGGCCACTTGGCAATAGTGATCATAGCATGATCGCCTTTGATTTAATTAGTGGAGGAGGGATAGTAAGGAAAGCCACAGTACTATCTTTTAACTTTCGAAAGGGAGACTATGATAAAATGAGGAAAACAGTTAAGAAAAAACTAAAAGGAGCAGTTGCAAAGGTTAAAGACGTACATCAGGCTTGGATGTTGTTGAAAAATACTATCTTGGAAGCCCAGACCAGCTGTATTCCACGCTTTAAGAAAAGTGGAAGTAAGTCCAAAAAACTGCCAGCATGGTTTAAAGGTGAGGTCAGAGAGGCTGTTGTTGCAAAAAAAGCATCTTTCAGGAAACGGAAAAAAGAGCCAAACGATGAAACCTGGAAAAACCACAAGCACTGGCAAGTCAAATGCAAGGCATTGATAAGGCAGGCAAAGGGAGAATTTGAGAAGAAGCTTGCTGCGGAAGCAAAAACGCGAAGTAAAGACCTTTTCAAGTACATTCGTAGCAAAAAACCTGTGAGAGAGTCAGTTGGTCCATTAGATGATAAAGGGGTTAAAGGAGCACTAAGAGGCGACAAGGCGATAGCAGAGAGACTGAATGAATTCTTTGCTTCAGTCTTTACTGAGGAAGAAGTAGGGATGTTACCCATGACTGAAGTGGTATTTAAAGGTGCGGAAGAATTGAAGGAAATATCGATACATCGGGAAGATGTATTACAACTATTAGATAAACTGAAGAGTAGCAAATCACCTGGGCCGGATGGTATACATCCAAGGGTGTTGAAAGAACTGAAATATGAGATTGCAGACCTGCTATTAGTAATCTGTGAACTATCATTAAAATCATCTCTAATACCTGAAGATTGGAGGATCGCCAATGTAACACCAATTTTTAAAAAGGGTTCCAGGGGTGATCCGGGAAACTACAGACCGGTGAGCCTGACGTCAGTACCAGGAAAAATGGTAGAAAACCATCATAAAGAATAAAATTACTCAGCATGTAGATAGTCATGACCTAATGGGAGACAGCCAACATGGCTTTAGACAAGGAAGATCTTGTCTTACTAATCTGTTATGTTTTTTTGAAGGAGTGAATAATCAGGTGGACAAAGGTGAGTGAGTCGGTTGATATTGTGTATCTGGACTTTCAGAAAGCCTTTGACAAGGTCCCTCATCAGAGACTTTTGGCAAAACTAAAGAGTCATGGGATAGGAGGCAGTGTACTATTGTGGATCAGGAACTGGTTAAAAGATAGAAAGCAGAGGGTAGGGCTAAATGGCCAATTTTCCCAGTGGAGAAAGGTGAATAGTGGAGTACCCCAGGGATCTGTGCTGGGTCCGCTGCTTTTTGACATATTCATAAATGACCTGGAAAGTGGAATAACGAGTGAGGTTATCAAATTTGCAGATGACACAAAACTGTTTAAAGTTGTTAAAACTCAAGAGGATTGTGGAAAATTGCAAGAGGATCTTTATAAATTGGAAGACTGGGCATCAAAATGGCAGATGAAATTTAATGTGGACAAGTGCAAAAGGTTATGCACCTAGGGAAGAACAACCCAAACTATGGTTACACGATGCAGGGTTCCACATTAGGAACCACCACCCAGGAAAAAGATTTAGGCGTCATTGTGGATACCATGTTAAAACCCTCATCCGAGTGTGCAGCAGTGGCCAAGAGAGCAAATAGAATGCTAGGTATGATAAGGAAAGGAATGGAAAATAAAACAAAAGATATTATAATGCCTCTATATCGTTCCATGGTGAGACCGCACCTTGAATATTGTGTGCAATTCTGGTCGCCGTATCTTAAAAAGGATATAGCGATTTTAGAAAAGGTTCAGAGAAGAGCCACCAAAATGGTAAAGGGGATGGAAGGATACTCCTATGAAGAAAGGCTAAAAAGGTTAGGGCTCTTTAACCTGGAAAAGAGACAGCTGAGGGGAGATATGATAGAAGTCTATAAATTAATGAACGGAGTGGAACGGGTAAACGTAGATCGATTGTTTACCTTATCAGAATATAGAAAGACTAGGGGACATGCAATGAAGCTACAGGGTAAACTATTTAAGACTAATAAAAGAAAATATATTTTCACTCAACGTGTAATCGAACTCTGGAATTTGTTACCGGAGGATGTAGTAAAGGCTGTTAGTGTAGCTGCGTTTAAAAAAGGTTTGGACAAGTTCCTGGAGGAAAGGTCCATAAACCATTATTAAGAAGGGATCCAGGATATCAATGCTTGAACCAATACAAGCATTGTGGAACCTGTGTCCCTTGGGGAAACTGCTAGGTACATATGACCTAGATTGGCCACTGTTGGAAACAGAATACTGGGCTTGATGGACCTTGGTCTGACCCAGTATGGCATATCTTATGTTCTTATTAGGCCTGTTTCTCCAGGCCTCAAGACTCATTTGACTTGGGCCAAGAAACTTCCTGGGCAGACTCATCTTATGTGTTGCCCTTGAACAATCACAAGGCGGCTACTTGGTCCTCTTTGACTTTTTCATGTGGCACTACCGGCTAGATGTGCATTCCTAAGTGGCCACACGCCTTGGTTGAGGTATCCTTCCTGCCCTGGGATTGAGTAGCTTTGGTACATCCCACTAGTCCGGACCGGTTAAGCAGGAAGATCTGGAAGGGGAAATTTTACTTACTGTTAATTCCCTTTCTTGGATTCCTGCTAGACCAGTCCAGGACCTGCCCCATTCAGCATTATGCCTTGGACTGTAACCTTCTGTATATTTGTCCCTTCGGACCATGCAGGGTTTATGGAGGAGGAGCCTAATGATTAGAGACTGGCTTGGGAACCAACAAACCAGGGTTTGATTCCCACTAGAGCTCCTTGTGGTCTTGAGCAAGTCACTAACCCTCCATTGCCTCAGAAAATCCAAGTTATTAATGTCCCTGTTTAATGTATGTTGTCAAGTTTAAGTTACATTGTAAACCGCTTGGACTAAAATGATAAAATGGTATTAAAAATACCTGTTAAATGAATAAATATATAGCAGACTGTGTAGAGATTGTATATAGTTGTCCTCATTGAGCGGTCCTTTGGGAGGATTTGACTTCCTTCCATTGCTTGTTATGAAAATACTGAGGGCTGTGCTAGGTGTTATGCCAGTGGTGATGTCATGGTCTAGTTTTACTTCCTTTTCTCTGTCTCCCAGGGGTAAATAACCCACTAGTCTGGACTGGTCTAGCAAGACTCCAGGAAAGGAAATTAGCATAGTAACATAACATAAAATATGATGGCAGATAAAGACCAGCATGGTCCATCGAATCTGCCCATCAAGCGTTAAGTAAAATTTCTCCTTTTGCTCTTTCTTCTGCTTCTTTCTTCTTTCTTTTATATTTAATCTTTATTAAAGCAGTAACATAGCCAAAAATACAAAACCCTCAACAACCTCTAGTACACAGCCCACAGTGTTATAGTCTTAACTTCCTCCCATTCTTATTTTCTTATATTTATCATATGCCCCCCCCCCAACTAACAAGTCAAATCAGATCAAATCTGCTCAAGCTCTTCACACACTAGTTAAACCAATGCTCCACCCTCGTAGCCTCAATCACACCCCAACCCCAACTACCCTTTGCCCTCTCCCTTGCCACTCTAAGAAGGGCTTCCACCTACCCTCAAATTTCACCACTCTTTCCCTCCTTAGGGTGGTCAATCCACTCAGGCAGAATGCCACTTGTAATCTACTCAAAAACTGTGAGAACCAGTGGCAAGGGCCTCCAAGCCTTAGCCAGCTCACGCCGCGCTGCTATAAGACAGCAGATCACCCACTCGCCTTATCTCAAGAGACCATTCATCTGGAATCCACAGCAGCAAATACAGATAAGAGTCTTCTTCCGGAAGGTGCACTCCTACCACCTAGTAAACCAACATCTGGAAGTCCCTCCAAAATCCCTGAACAGCAGGGCATCCCCACCCCCCCCCCCCCTGCAGTTTCTCCAACATCGATCCAAGTACTGACCAGAGAACTTATGTAACTTCTCTGGGGTCAGATACCACTGGAACATAACTTTATATCCATTCCCAATAATTGATGCAGACACAGAAACATTGGAAATATTTGCACACAGTTTTAACCAGTCTTGCAATTCCAGAGATGTCCCCATTATCTGTTCTCATGGAGTCATGTACGGGAGCTTGGCAGAGGTACAACCCAACAACCCCTTGTATAGATGGGTCACCACTTTTTTGTAGCCCAATCTACCCAACAGCAATTGTTCAAAAATTGTCATACCACTCGTGAAACACTCCTTAGTCCCCAAAGTACAGATAAAATGGCAAATCTGCAGGTAAGCAAACAAATCTTTATTGCTCAAAGCATATGTCTCCTGCAGCTGATCAAAGGAGAGCAATACTCCCCCCCCCTCAAAAAGCTGAAACAAGCGAGTGACTCCACTATCTCTCCATCTCTGTAACACTAGGTTTAGACAATCCTGGGGTAACTGCTGGACATGATGGAGAGCCATAGCCCAAGAAAACTCCTGTCCCCCCCCTCAAGACTGTGTTTTTTTGTAAGCTGCCAGACCCCTGAAAAACACTTAAGAAAGGGGTCCCCTATCCCAGGGCCCTCTCCTCTTCCAAAGCAATGGGATCGCTGGGCCACCATATATCACCTCCACTGTGCATAGAAACATGATGACATAAAAAGAGCACAGGCCAATCTAATCTGCCCTTCCACATCACCCACTACAACAGCCCCCTTTCTTCCTTCTGCTGCTTCTTAGCCTCCCTCCCCCATGCCACCAATGCAGCGATCTTTGCTGCAAAATATGTAATATCCACTACCCCATCCCCCTTCTGCTTTAGGCAATGTTAAAACCCGCTGTGCGATCCTGGGCAGCCTATGCCTCCAAATAAAAGCAAACACTTTGCGATTCAACTTCCTAATCCCCACCCCCCCCAACAAATCTTTACCGGTAAAGCCATGAAAAATACAGAGAAGAGGGCAACACTGCCATGTGTGGTCTAGCCATCTGCCCTAACCAAGAACCATCCCTCCTTCCCACCTCTCCAGGTCTCTGAGTATCTGTTTAATCAAGGGCGAATAATTGTCCCAAATCGATGCCCAACTGGACCCCTAAGTATTTCACCCCTCCCTGAAGGGGAACCCATGTCCTATGCCCTCAAGCTCCCCCTCTGAGAGAGAGAGAGACATTCAGGAACTCAGTCTTTCTCAGGTTGTCCTTAAATCCAGATAAAACCCTATAGGACCGCAGTTCCTTCAGTATACCAGGAAGAGACCTGAAAGGGAAAACGAGATATTGTCTGCAAACCTAGCCATCTTGTATTCCCCCCCATCTGGATGCCTGTATGTCCCCCCCCACCCTGCATTCTTATCCTCGCTGCCAGAGGCTCAAGCGTCAGCACAAAGAGCAGCGGGGACAATGGGCATCCCTGCCTCATGCCTCTCGCCAGTTGAAACTCACGAGAATAGCCTGAACTCTACCCCACTAGTCCTGATACATTGCTCTTATCCATCGTATAAAATTAGGGCCAAAGCCCTCAAGACTGAAAATACAAAACTCCATTCCACCCTGTTGAAGGCCACCTCAGCGTTAATTGCCAGCAGCATGCAGGGACCCCCCCTCCCCTCCCCACCCCACATTAACCATAACATCTTCTGGATATTGTCCCCTGCCTGCTGCTCCTGTGCAAAACCCACCTGGTCCTCCCCAATTGGTCCCAGGAGGAATCTCTTCAGCCTATTGGTCAAAACCTCTGCCAACAACAGCTTAGCATCAATGTTCAATAACGATACGGGTTGATAAAACCCACAGTGAGATGGGTCCTTCACCTCCTTGGGGATAATTGTGATACCCGCCACCATCATTGACTCTGTCAACCCCCTCCCCCTTCAGAACCGCATTGAAGACCTCCACCAATGGGCCCACCACCTGGTTTCAATACTTTCTGTAAACAAAAGGGTCAAACAATTGAGCGCAGGGGACCTCTGCACCCCCCCCCCCAAACCAGGAAGATTGCAGCCTACTAGAAAATCCTCCTCTTCACTCCCTGAACACCCACCCTCAGAGGCATATAGCTCAGACTAGAATTTCACAAAGTAGCCCTGGTTCTCTTTTGCCTGAACGGCCCCTTCTCCATTCTGCCCCCTAATCTGGAGAATGTGGTATCTCTTCCTCTGAGTACACAAGAGGCTAAATGTTTCTCTGTCAGATTGCTAAATTAAGCAGTTTTTTGCAGCGTATGATCTATATCTTGATTAACCCTACTCATCAGGCAATCACAGAGAGCCATCCTAAGATTCCCCACCTCTAACCCCCCTTGGATGATGGGTGCCAGTCTATTCTCAGCATCTTTACTCTCAATGCGGGTCAGGAGGTCTAAGACCTCCCACTCTATCTTCCTTTTCAATCTTCTTGCCTAATCGTAGCTCTAAAAGGCATCCCATAATAGAGCCCCCCCTTCTACTCCCCTGCCCCATAGAAAATATTCCTGAATGTTTCTCCCTACCCCCTTACAAACCTCAGTGCGGCCTAAGTTTTCATCATTCACTCTCCAAAAACTTAAATTTGGAAGATCTCTCCCCCTCAGCTTGACCTGCACCAAGCATGATTGGACCAGGCGATCACTTCTATGCCAGCATTGACCACCTCAGGAACCAACCCTAGCCAACAAAATGCAGCTGATCTGAGAACAGGTATTGTGGACCAAGGTGTGAAAGGATAGGACCTTCCTGTAGGAAACAATAATCACCCCACATCCACAATACCCAAATCTCTAGCCACCTCCTTCATAATCTTTCGCTCCTTCCCACAATACTGCACTCCCCCCTCCCCCTGAATTGTCCTTGTCTGTGTCTCAGGTCATATTGAAGTCCCCTCCCACTACCCATTAACCTCTAGCCATGTCAATCAGCTTACCCGCAGTGCTTTAAAAACAATCCCTCTGTTCACTATTGGGGATATACAATAGCAAAAAGATCACAGCACTATCCTCAAATTAACTCCTCCTTTGCCAGTCAGCAGCAGCTGCTTTTATCTTTCCCTTCCAGTGCACAGTTCAGTGGTTACACAGAAGTGCATGTTCTAAGCAACACTGGCTGCTGTGGCTGACTCGAGGGATTCGGCTGGAGCCAGGGCCATGTGGTTTTCCTGCCTCTGGGGCCAGGGCTGGTGCTGCGCAATCTCTGCCTGACTCTCGACGTGGCACTGATGCCGCCCTGTGCAATTGCAGCAGCCCTGGTTTAGTCAGTCAGGTTCTCTCTGCTACAGTGGGATAAGTCTTTGCTCTGTAAATCACGTTGAATGAAATGAAATCACATGTGAGCTGTTCCCTCACCTGCCAACAAAGGATGGCTCTGTCCCAGGTTCTCCAACAAAGACTGGTAGCGGATAGGTTCTGATCCGTCTCCACCTATGCAATGAAAGAGATGGGTGCTAAGAACTGGTTTCCCAAACATGGAAGAAAATTGTTTGTCTAGTACTCAGGTTAGGCTTCCCCTGACATATATTTATTTATTCAGCTGTGCTTATATACCGCTTTTCACTGGGTCAAAGCGGTTTATAGCTTAACCCCTGGGAGGGACTGGCCCTGGATGAGTTACTCACGGATGACCTTGAGAAGGACATACTGCTGTCGCTCCTGCACGTAAATACTGGCAGATTCTGACGATCCGTCCATTTCACTCAGGTTCACCAAAGCCCCAGTTTCATCGAGAAGGTCAATGGAGTCTGGAGGGAGCAGAAGAGTGGTCAGAGTGTTGATGGTTTTATCACCTTCGTAATACTGTAGCTGGGCCAAAGCCTAACTCAGGAACTGAATAGTCTGTTCAGTCTGAAAATATCAGTCCTGAGGAAAATGTGGATTTTTAAAAAATAGGCTGTGATACATGCTATTGGACGAAGAGAGAAACAGAGATATCTGAGGAAGGGAATGATTGGTCTGGAAACTCATGCACTATATCAATTTCTTTGATCAAATAAAGAAGATTCCATGCACCCATCCATTCTATAATTCTCAGACATAAAACGCACTACAGCTACTTTGCCTTTGATACTAATTACTTACATTCACACTTATTGTATTGCACATCAAAAAGCCTTTGACATAAACCATAATAGACTACAGAAGAATTTATTTATTTTTATTTATTTATTTATTTATAGTTCTTATATACCGCACTCTTAAAAATCAGTGCGGTTTACATACAACGGTTTTGTGCCCGATAGGTTTACTATTATGTACTTACAAAGAACAGGGGGTTAAACTTGGGTTTCAACCAGGGGAACAGTCTACATCATTTACATTTAATTTAATTTACAGTATGTACATACTTTTATAGTAGCCCATGTGTTCTAGGTTGGGTGTGGGATAGATGGTGTTAAACTGGTGTGTTGAGAGTAGTGCATAAGAAAGAGATGATGTTTTAATGCCTTTCTGAATTGGGCTAGGTCAGTTATAGCTCTGATGGTGGTTGGAAGCGCATTGAGAATATATTGAGTAGCAGTAAGCGTAGCCCAAAGAGTTTTGGTGAAAGGAGGAAGGACAGGGTTTTATTTTGGGAGACTGTGTATTTCTCAGCTGTCATTTATTATACTATGTTTATTAACCAGATGTAGTAACGTTGTCTACTACCTAGCAGAGGAAAGCTCCATGACACAAATCCTACAAAGGAAGGCTCAAGGCACTTAGGATGCAGGGACTGTGAAAGACGGAAATGGGCTTCAGTGGGGGGTGGTGGAATGATGAGAAAACCTGAGAAGAAATTTATTTGCTGGAAGGGTGATCAGTGCTTGGGATGACCAGCTGGCAGAAACAATGGCAACCATGGCTATGCTAGACTTTGTAAACATATAAGATAGAGACACACCAGGCGGGTTAGGGACAGTGGTCATTTGTGGATTCGTCTACCCAAGGTAGAAAGTAATTAGAGGGAAAGAGTCTTCAGGATCTTGGCAGACTAGATTTATTTAGACAGTTTTGTATTCCGCCTTATCCTTCAATCAAAGCGGTCACAACACAGTTGGGGGATACATTTAACACGCAGGGATATGAGACACATACACTAATACTTACAGGGAACGTGGGCAATGGAGGGTTAAGTGGCTTGCCCAAGACCACAAGGAGCATCTGTGGGACTAGAAACCCCAGTCCTTCCGGCCCAAGGTTGCTGTCCCCTAGTGGGATTTGAACTCCCGACCTTCCGGCCTGAAGTACCTTGCCCCAACCACTAGGCTACTCCTCCCTGATGGATCAGTTGGCCAAGTCTTTATCTGTCATCCATCATTTAATATGTTACCATGTGAGAATGTGAGAGAGATGAAAAAAATCTGTAAGACTTTTCAACTTGTTGAATCAAAGACACACAGATCAAATGTAAGCACACACATTTCTTCTGCATGTAAAAATCTGTAAGACTTTTCAACTTGTTGAATCAAAGACACACAGATCAAATGTAAGCACACACATTTCTTCTGCATGTAAGCCTGGATGAAAGTTTAAATATCGCCCTCACTGCTTTTAAGATAGAGCTGTAACCAGTAGAGGAACATGAGGTTAACATGGGTGGCACTAGGCAGTGAGGATGTTGCTTTCACCTCCCCTTTTCATCTCATTGGCCCTTGCCCGGTCACTGACTGGGTGGGTCTGTATCCAAAATGAAGGGGCCACAGCCTACCCAGACCCACTCATGACTAGGACCCTGCTTTTAGAAGTGTTTTAAATGATTACAAAATTTACTGTTAAAAGATAGTGGGGTGGGGGGCTGGTTATTTGTTGTTCTTAAGTGCCATCGAGTTAGTGTTGACTCAGAGCAACCCTCTTGATAGTTGTCTTAAACTGTGTTTGGTCTTCAGTCAAGCGTCTCATTGTTGATAGAGTAGCATCCATAGCTGCTGTTATTGTATTGATCCATCTCATTGCTGGCCCTCTTTTGGGTTGACCTTCAACCTTGCCAAGCATGATGTCTTTCTCTAATGATCTCTCTCTTCACATGATGTATGCAAAGTATGAAAGTCAAAGTTTTGCCACTGAGCTTCTAAAGAAAGCTTGGGTTTGATCTCCTCTAGTACTGACTGGTTTATTCTTTGGGCAGTCCATGGTATACACAGTATTCTTCGCCAGCACCATAATTCAAAGACATCAATTTTCTTCCTATCTACCTTTTTCACTGTCCAACTTTCGCATCCATAAGATGTTATTGAAAATACCATGGCTTGAACAAGTTGAATCTTTGTATGGAGAGAGACATCTTTGCTCTTGTGAATCTTGTCTAGGTCTTTCATATCCATTTTGTCGAGAGCAATGCATCGTCTGATTTCTTGACTGTTTGTCATTTCTTTATTGATTGATCCAAGCAGATTAAAGTTGTCCACTATTTCAATTTCTTCTCCATCAACAATAAACTTATTGTTTTTGCCAGTTGTCAGGATGTTTGTCTTCTTTACTTTAAGGTGCAGGCCCATTTTAAGACTATATTCCTTGATCTTGAGAAACTAATGTTTCAGATCGTCTTCACTTTCAGCCAGTATTGTCGTGTCATCAGCAAGGCAAAGGTTGTTGAGTCTTCCACCAATCTTCACACCTCTGTTGTCTTCATAGTCCTGCTTCTCTGATGATTTGATCTGCATATAAATTAAACAGGTAGGGGGAAAGTACACAACCTTGCCATGCACTTTTGCTGATTTTAAACCATTCTGTTTCTCCTTGTTCCGTTCAAATTGTTACTATTTGACCAATTTAAGTTTGTTCAAGTGAACGATCAGGTGTTCTGGTATACCCATGCTTCTCAATGTGGCCCAGAGTTTCTCATGGTTTACACAGTCAAAAGCCTTGCTGTAGTAAATAAAACACATATGGATATCCTTTTTGGTATTCTTTTGTCTTTTCAAGGATCCATCTCACATGATGATTTATCATGTTTCTCACCCTTTCCTGAACCCTGCTTACATGTCAGGCAGTTCTTGTTCCAGGTATGGTTGTAGTCTCTTTTGAATAATCTTCAGTAGAATCTTGCTGGCATGTGGGATCAGAGCGATTGTGTGATAATTTCCACAGTCAGTTGGATCACCTTTCTTTAGTATTGGTATAAACACAGATCTTTTCCAGTCAGTTGGCCATGATGTTTTCTTCCAAATTTCCTGGCAGAGCCTTGTAAGTATGGTAACAGCCGCATCTAATTGCTGAAATACTTAATGGGAATGCTATCAATACTTGGTGCTTTGTTCTTTGATAAGGCTTTCAGTGCTGCTTCAACTTCTTCTTTCATCACCAATGGTTCCTGATCATAAGGCACAGGTTGAAACAACTGTTGGTCCACTTGATCTTTATGGTGTAATGACTCTGTATATTTATTTATTTATATTATTTCTATCAGCGCAGTTTACATGACACAAATAAATTGTACAAAGCAGCAGGCATGCGGTCTACATTCCAGAGAACAGGTTTTTACAACTTGGATTCAATGGGGGCAACTATTTACACTATGTACAACTGAGCTGTGCATCAACATGTCTGTCCCAGGCACTCTCTGAGTTGATTACATATTAGGTTATATACAAGTTTGGACAGTCGTACTCAGACTGTGGGTATGTTATCATGCCTTGGGTGTATCAGTGGTGTCATTGTGGTGGGTGGGAGGTAAGCTTGGTTGTGTTCTTTCACCGGGCAGGGAGTAATGAAGGAGGAATAAGTGGTGCTTCAGGGCCTTTCGAAATTGGGCGAGGTCAGTTATTGCCCGGATGGAGGTTGGGAGGGCATTCCAGAGCATAGGTGCGTAATATACAAATGCTCTATTCCTTGCTGTCTGGGAGCATTTTGTTATTACTCCAGGGATTACGAGTGTGTTTAAAGTGCATGATCTTCTGGTCCTATTAGCAGGTATGGGGAGGATAAGGTCTGTTAGGGAGATGGGGGATAGGTTGTTGATGGCCTTGAATGTCATTAGTAACACTTTAAAAGTGAGTCTGCAGTGGATGGGCAACCAGTGGAGGTGTTTTAGGACAGGGGTTATGTGGTCCCTTCTGGAGGCTCCATGCAGAACTCGGGCTGCTGTGTTCATTGCCAGCTGCAGGGGGTTCAGGGTGTTCTTGGGGAGTCCTTGTAAAATAGCGTTGGCATAGTCAAAGTGCGGGGTTACCAAGGCTTGGAAAATTGTCCGGAAATCATCTGGTTCCAATAAGGGTTGCAGGTGGTTCATATCTTATGATAGATTGCTCTGACTGTATTGTTTATTTATTTTATTTTTTTTAGTGCCATCAAGTCAGTGTTGACTCATAGCGACCCAGCTACCTCTGGGTTTTCTTGGCAATGTATCACTGGAAGTAGATTGCCAGCCTTTTCTTCCGAGGCAATGGAGGGTAAAGTGACTTGCCCAAAGTCACAAGGAGTGCCAGTGGGAATTGAACCCTTGATCTTCTGGGTACTAGGCAGTTGCTCTAACCACTAGGCTACACCTCCACTCCATTGCTTATGTGTGCTTTCAAATCGAGATGCTGGTTGAGGGTGATTCCCAGGTAGCAGATAGTGGGCTTGCTTAGGAGCTTCGTGTCTCTTACTCTTATTGATGTTGGTGGGGTGAAGGAGTGATTCCTCGTGATGAAGAGGACATCAGTTTTCTTGAAATTAATTCTGAGGCTCTGTGTGTGGAGCCAATCTGTGACAGCCTTGAAGCACTTTGTCAGGGACGAGAAATCAGGTTGGTTGATTGAGAACGGAGAGAAGAGTAGCACATCGTCAGCGTATACTAGGCAGGAGACCTTGAAGGAACGGATGATTGCGCAGTTGGGTTGCATGTATATGATAAATAGGAGGGCTGAGAGTGCTTGCATTTGTTTAAACGACTTGGAGGTCCCTGAGTCGGTTCTTACCTGCTGCCATCTATCTGTCAGGTATGACTTGCACCAAATCAAGGCTAAGCCGTGGATACCCTTCTCTTGGAGTCATGACAGAAGCATCTCGTGGTTAACAGAGTCAAATGCGGCAGCAATATCCATGAAGATTAATGCATATCCTTTACTGCTGTTATCAATCCCTGTATTTAGGGTACTGAGTAGAGTGGTGAGGAGGGTCTCCACGCCATGGGATTCTCAGAATCCGTGTTGACATGGATCAAGTGGTGCAGTGGTATCAATGTGGTGTTGGATTTGTCATTGTACGTCCTTCTCTATTATCTTGGCCAGTAGGGGAATGCTGGAGATTGGACGGTAGGATTCTGCTTTTTTGGGGTCAAGCTTCTTGTTTTTAAGGAGGGGTCGGATAGAGGTCTGTTTTAGGGTCGACGGGAATACACCTGTTGAGAAGGTCTATGATCCTAGTTAGGAATGGGCTTAATTCAGTGCGCAGTGATTTTATCTGGAATGCTGGACAGGAGTCATTGGGGGCTGTGGTGGTGTTTATCGATGTGATGGTCTCTTCAATTTTTTTTGTGGATGGAGGTGTGAACGCTGTCAGCATTGTTTGGTGGTGCTGCTTGGGCTCTGGATCTTGGGTTATGGTGGCATTGATTTGGCTGGACTTGGCTTGTATGTAGTCAGCGAATTCCTTGGGGTCAAGTGAGCTTGGATGTGGGGGAGAAGGCTCCTTTGTTAGGGACCTCAGAATGTTGAACAGATCGTGGAGTTTATTTAGGGATCATTGCAAGAGTTCGGCGTGGTGTTCTTTCCGTTTCTTTGAGAATGTTTCTCGGTGTAAGTCCAAGAAGGAGGTGTAGGCTGCAAGGTCATCTTTGGATCGGGAGTGCCTCCATCACCTCTCAAGCTTCCTAAGGTGAAGTAGCGAAGATCGAATTTCGGCAGAATATCTTGGTGCCACTTTTCTTCTTTTTGGTAGTGTGTTTGAGGAAGGTAGGTGTGCTGCAGAGCTTAGGCTTTTGTTCCATTTGGACATCATTTCATCGAGGCTGGGCGATGTCAGGATGAGGTTGGGTAGTACATTTTTGATGATCTCTTCTTTATCAAAGAGTCGGAATCGCCTTGCAGGTGCTAAGGGAATCTCATCTTTCCTGCATGGAGAGTTATCTTGGTTCATGGGTATCTGAAATTTAATTAGGCTGTGGTCTGACCAAGGTACTGGCATGATGGATAATTCGAGGTTGTAGTTTGGGCTTATAGTAGGTGTTGGCACGAAGATCAGGTCGAGTATGTTTCCTTTTCTGTGGGTGGGGGCGTCAATTACCTGCTCGTATCCTAGCTCGTTGAGAGCTTTGAGGTTCTCAGTGGACACAGGGGTCCTACTGTAGTTACAGACTCAACTGCTGCTGCTCGCAGCTCCCCTTGAAGGAGACTGTGTTTTTTCACTATGGGCTTTCGGTAGCCTATAGCTGGGGAGTCCCATATGTGAAGACTGACTTCTTGCTTGTTCCTGGAGAAAGCATAGTTACTCACCTGTAATAGGTGTTCTCTGGCGACAGCAGGAATCAGTCCTCACAACCCTCCCTCCCTCCTCCACTTGGAGCTGCTCCTTCACCATCTTTTATTTTGCTGTCTTTTAGCTATGTCATCGAGCAAGATGGCACCTTTGGGCGGGAAGGGGACCACTCCTGTGTGGTAGCATCTCCCAGAGGCTTTCTTTGAAAGCTGGGAGGATGCTTCCGCGAGGGCTCTGTCGGTGCCGACATCACCCATATGTGAGGACTGACTTCCTGCTTGTTCCTGGAGAACACTGCTAGGTACGTATGACCTAGATTGGCCACTGTTGGAAACAGGATACTGGGCTTGATGGACCTTGGTCTGACCCAGTATGGCATATCTTATGTTCTTATATTTTAACAGCTGTTACAGGTGAGTAACTATGCTTTATTGTATATTGCTCTGGCTGTTAATTTTATGTGGGATGTGAAGCTAAGTGTCTGGTCAATGGTGATTCCTAGGTACTTAACTTTGTTCTAAAATATGCTCCTTTACATCAAGGTGAGGGGTGACCAAGGGCCCGATATTCAGCATTTGTAAAGCATCTGGCCACCATGGGCAAAAGTGAACTTGGATATTCACCGTCAGATGCTGGATATCCACTGCACTGAATATCCAGTATCAGCACGACCTCTGCCGCTATCTGGTTTCTGGTGATATTCAGCCGCTCTCTGGGTAGCAGAACTGCATAAAATTAGGACAGCCATTGACGACATCTAACTTTCTGCGGTTACCTTTCCTGTTAGTGGGCTGAACATCACCACTAACCAGATAGAGGCTGGGGCAGACCTGTCACCTAACTAGCTGGTTAGTGCTGCTGAATGTTGGGCTCAGCAGGGTTTATCTGGTTACCAGGGCCCGAATTTCAAAAGGGTTTATCTAAGTGTCTACCCAGTGGGTAAGGACAATATCCTAAATTTCTAGAGATGGTAGATGCTATGTCCTTAGCAATGTAGACCAAAATAACAGGACAGACCGGATAGGCCAATTGGTTTTTATCTCCTGTCATCAACAGTGTTATTGAGTTTCTATCCTAATCTCTGCACAATAGGCCTCAGATGAAAGAACCAGAAGGATCCAACCTATGGAGACTAGACCTTAGGATCTACTCCTGAAGCTCTCTATAGGGCTTAATGCCTGGGATCTGCCCTTGGGCTCCACCCTCTAGATTCACTGCACCATACCCTCTCTTACCTCCTGATTCGCACTGACATGTCTTCTTCAGGTAGTCTATTAGGTTGATAGTCTGGCATCGAGGATTCAGTAGCACCTCACAATTAGCTGAGAAAGGGTTAAAGGGAAAACAAGAATAAAGAACATTAAGCAAACAGGGGATCTAAGGACTGTCCCATGAGCACACAGAGCATAGGCTGCAGAAATTAGGAATCAGATAGCAAAGGCAAGACCTAGGAGGACTTTCTGTGGCTCAAGCCTATTGAAATGTTTTCTGTATGCGTAATCTTGGAGGGTCAGGATGGGTCAGCATTCAGAGGTCTTTCTCCAGGAACTGCCACTGCCGGACAGTCTCCAGAGGTCAGTCTAGGCAGGTTGCTTTGCCCAGAAATTCACTTTAGAGTTCTAGAAATCATACTTAATATATACGATTAATAAAGACCTTACCCGCTGCGGAACCTGATATATACGATTAATAAAGACTTTACCCACTGCAGAATCTAATATATATGGAACCTAATATATACAATTAATAAAGACCTTACCTGCTGCGGAACCTAATATACGCGATTAATAAAGACCTTACCCACTGCGGAACCTGATATATACGATTAATAAAGACCTTACCCACTGTGGAACCTAATATATATGATTAATAAAGACTTTACCCACTGCGGAACCTGATATATACGATTAATAAAGACCTTACCCACTGTGGAACCTAATATATATGATTAATAAAGACTTTACCCACTGCGGAATCTAATGTATATGTAACCTAATATATACAATTAATAAAGACCTTACCTGCTACAATAGTGATCATAGCATGATCGCCTTTGATTTAATTAGTGGAGGAGGGATAGTAAGGAAATCCACAGTACTACCTTTTAACTTTTGAAAGGGAGACTATGATAAAATGAGGAAAACAGTTAAGAAAAAACTAAAAGGAGCAGTTGCAAAGGTTAAAGACGTACATCAAGCTTGAGTGTTGTTGAAAAATACTATCTTGGAAGCCCAGACCAGCTGTATTCCACGCTTTAAGAAAAGTGGAAGGAAGTCCAAAAAACTGCCAGCATGGTTTAAAGGTGAGGTCAGAGAGGCTGTTGTTGCCAAAAAAGCATCTTTCAGGAAATGGAAAAAAGAGCCAAACGACGAAACCTGGAAACAGCACAAGCACTGGCAAGTCAAATGCAAGGCATTGATAAGGCAGGCAAAGAGAGAATTTGAGAAGAAGCTTGCTGCGGAAGCAAAAACGCAAAATAAAGACCTTTTCAAGTACATTCGTAGCAAAAACCTGTGAGAGAGTCAGTTGGTCCATTAGATGATAAAGGGGTTAAAGGAGCACTAAGAGGCGACAAGGCGATAGCGGAGAGACTGAATGAATTCTTTGCTTCGGTCTTTACTGAGGAAGATGTAGGGATGTTACCCATGACTAAAGTGGTATTTAAAGGTGCGGAAGAATTGAAGGAAATATCGATACATCGGGAAGATGTATTACAACTATTAGATAAACTGAAGAGTAGCAAATCACCTGGGCCAGATGGTATACATCCAAGGGTGTTGAAAGAACTGAAATATGAGATTGCAGACCTGCTATCAGTAATCTGTGAACTATCATTAAAATCATCTCTAATACCTGAAGATTGGAGGATCACCAATGTAACACCAATTTTTAAAAAGGGTTCCAGGGGTGATCCGGGAAACTACAGACCGGTGAGCCTGACGTCAGTACCAGGAAAAATGGTAGAAACCATCATAAAGAATAAAATTACTCAGCATGTAGATAGTCATGACCTAATGGGAGACAGCCAACATGGCTTTAGACAAGGAAGATCTTATCTTACTAATTTGTTATGTTTTTTTGAAGGAGTGAATAATCAGGTGGACAAAGGTGAGTCGGTTGATATTGTGTATCTGGACTTTCAGAAAGCCTTTGATAAGGTCCCTCATCAGAGACTTTTGGCAAAACTAAAGAGTCATGGGATAGGAGGCAGTGTACTATTGTGGATCAGGAACTGGTTAAAAGATAGAAAGCAGAGGGTTGGGCTAAATGGCCAATTTTCCCAATGGAGAAAGGTGAATAGTGGTGTACCCCAGGGATCTGTGCTGGGTCCGCTGCTTTTTGACATATTCATAAATGACCTGGAAAGTGGAATAACGAGTGAGGTTATCAAATCTGCAGATGACACAAAACTATTTAAAGTTGTTAAAACCCAAGAGGATTGTGTAAAATTGCAAGAGGATCTTGATAAATTGGAAGACTGGGCATCAAAATGGCAGATGAAATTTAATGTGGACAAGTGCAAGGTTATGCACCTAGGGAAGAACAACCCAAACTATGGTTACACGATGCAAGGTTCCACATTAGGAACCACCACCCAGGAAAAAGATTTAGGCGTCATTGTGGATACCATGTTAAAACCCTCGGCCCAGTGTGCAGCGGCAGCTAAGAGAGCAAATAGAATGCTAGATATGATAAGGAAAGGAATGGAAAATAAAACAAAAGATATTATAATGCCTCTATATCGTTCCATGGTGAGACCGCACCTTGAATATTGTGTGCAATTCTGGTCGCCGTATCTTAAAAAGGATATAGCGATTTTAGAAAAGGTTCAGAGAAGAGCCACCAAAATGGTAAAGGGGATGGAAGGATACTCCTATGAAGAAAGGCTAAAAAGGTTAGGGCTCTTTAACTGGAAAAGAGACGGCTGAGGGGAGATATGATAGAAGTCTATAAATTAATGAACGGAGTGGAACGGGTAAACGTAGATCGATTGTTTACCTTATCAGAATATAGAAAGACTAGGGGACATACAATGAAGCTACAGGGTAAACTATTTAAGACTAATAAAAGAAAATATTTTTTCACTCAACGTGTAATCAAACTCTGGAATTTGTTACCGGAGGATGTAGTAAAGGCTGTTAGTGTAGCTGGGTTTAAAAAAGGTTTGGACAAGTTCCTGGAGGAAAGGTCCATAAACCATTATTAAGAAGTGACCGAAGATATCAATGCTTGACCCAGTACAAGCATTGTGGAACTTGTGTCTCTTGGGGAAACTGCTAGGTACATATGACCTAGATTGGCCACTGTTGGAAACAGAATACTGGGCTTGATGGACCTTGGTCTGACCCAGTATGGCATATCTTATGTTATGTTATGTTCTTATACAATTAATAAAGACCTTACCGGCTGCAGAACCTGATATATACGATTAATAAAGACTTTACCCACTGCGGAATCTAATATATACGTAACCTAATATATACAATTAATAAAGACCTTACCGGCTGCGGAACCTGATATATACGATTAATAAAGACCTTACCCACTGCGGAACCTGATATACACGATTAATAAAGACCATACCCGCTGCAGAACCTGATATATATGATTAATAAAGACCTTACCCGCTGCGGAACCTGATATACATGATTAATAAAGACCTTACCCGCTGCGGAACCTGATATATATGATTAATAAAGACCTTACCCGCTGCGGAACCTGATATATATGATTAATAAAGACCTTACCGGCTGCGGAACCTGATATATACGATTAATAAAGACCTTACCTGCTGCGGAACCTGATATATATGATTAATAAAGACCTTACCCGCTGCAGAACCTGATATATACTTCATTGACTTAACAGACTTCATTGACTTAACAATCCCCCACTTCTTATCAACATCTAATCTGGATGATGCTGTTAACAACTGGAATGATACTATCAATAATGCAGCTAAAAATAATCAACCTAACAAAAAGACAATATACACCAAATTAAATAGTTCACCATGGTTTAATAGCACTCTAAGACAAATGAAAAAAGAACTAAGAAAACTTGAAACAAAATGGAGAAAATCCAAGCTGACTGTACACAAAGAAATATTCAATAACTATCTATCAAAATATAAGGAAACAATTGACAACACAAAGAAAAACTATTATGCAGCAATCTTAACAAAATCATACAATAGACCAAGAGAGTTATTTTCTATAGTCAGAAAATTAACTAATAACGAGCAAACTTCCAGCAACGAAATCACGGAAATCTCAGTTCAAACCCTAGCTAATCATTACCAAAGCAAATCTAAGAAACCTTCCATGCACGCAGATAATATCAACATCACTTATCAACCTGTAGATGAATGGTCAGAATTTTACCCCATTTCAAAAGCATCATTAAAAACAATCATCTCCAACCTAAATACTACAACTTCGTACTTGGATCCATGCCCAGTTTCATGGATAAAAAACACACTGCAAACTCTAATATCCTATATTCTCCCAATAGTAAACCTCTCACTCACCCAAGGATACCTTCCATCCCCGCTCAAACATGCACAAATACGCCCAATTTTAAAGAACTGCAAACTAGACAAAACATTGCCAACATCATATAGGCCCATATCTAGCATACCATTCTTGGCCAAAGTAATTGAAAAGGTAGTGCAACTTCAGACACAGGAATTCATAGACTTATCTTACCCACTTGATGAACAACAATATGGTTTCCGACCTCGCCACGGAGTAGAAACACTCCTAGCAGTATTAATAGACACACTCCTAAAAGGAATTGACAATCACAAACAGGCATTCATTCTCCTTTTCATTGACATATCAGCAGCTTTTGATAGCGTGCATCACTCAATACTGCTCAACAACTTAAAACAGTTAGGCATAAATTCCACCGTACATAAATGGTTCACCTCATATTTACATAACAGAACACAAAATGTAAGAATAGGTAATCAAACATCAAACATATACAAACAAGAAATAGGTTTACCACAAGGTTCAGCACTGTCAGCCCTACTCTTTAATATCTATATAAAACCGATTTGCAATATTTTTAAAAAATTTGGAGTACAATATCACCTTTATGCGGATGATATCATGATGTACATACCTTTCACAATTCCTAACCTACCGATTCAACTTCTATCTGACTGCTACAATGAAATTACATACTGGCTAAAAACACAAAACCTACATATAAACCATGCTAAAACCGAAGTCTTAATCGTAACAAAAAACCAAACGTTCACCCCGCCAACTCACATAATACTACAGAACCAAGAAATTAAAATAAAAAATGAAATAAGATATCTAGGTGTCATTTTAGACACACACCTTACTATGGAAACGCACATCAGAAATACCTTGAAGAAAATCTACTTCAAACTTAAAATCCTCAAACAATTACGCCCCCTTGTATTTATACAAGATTTTATCAATATAACACAGGCTACCATAACTCCACACTTCGATTTCGCCAACTTAGTACTTATAGGCATTTCAAAACAAAACATCAAAAGGATCCAACTCGCGCAAAATGCTACAGCCAGAATCATATTAAAGATAAATTCACTCCAACACATTACACCGATACTAGCATCCCTTCACTGGTTACCAATACAAAGCAGGATAACATACAAAACAATTATAACTACATTCAAAGCCCTAAAAGACATGGCCCCGAAGACACTCTGTAATCTAATAAGCAAAGAACCACCTAAGCCTACTTATAGAAAAGGACAATCAAATAAACTTAAGATGCCAAAAGAATATATAAGAACTCACAAATTAACAAATAAAAGAGCCTTTTCCCACGTAGCCCCAACAGTCTGGAACTCTTTACCAGAGGACTTACGATCACTAACAGAGATAACAGAATTCAGAAAAAAATTGAAAACCTACCTATTCACTAAACACTATAATACCATAGAAAACCCTCCAATCAACTTAGATAAAGCCTAAACAAGAACCTGTCTAAAATCAAGATTATACTCCCTATTACAATAATACGTACAACTTAAATGAATAATCATTCCATTCCAATGCATCAATACCCCACTTGTATATAGTTAAAATTGAGTTAGAAACAGTACTTCAGTTTAAATTGTTACACAATCTGTGTTAGTTGATTTATTGAACTATTCCGCATAGTTTTTACATACACTTTGTTGTTCAAGTTAAGATGTTCATTGTAAAAAGTTATAACTGTTCTATGTAAAACAAGCTCTGCATTGTTAATTGTTGTTAAATGTACACCGCAACTGATCGCTGGAAGATGCGGTATATAAATAAGTGTTAAATAAATAAATAAATAAATAAATATACGATTAATAAAGACCTTACCCACTGCGGAACCTGATATACACGATTAATAAAGACCTTACCCACTGCGGAACCTGATATACACGATTAATAAAGAGCTTACCCACTGCAGAACCTGATATATACGATTAATAAAGACCTTACCCACTGCGGAACCTGATATACACGATTAATAAAGATCTTACCCTCTGCAGAACCTGATATATACGATTAATAAAGACCTTACCCGCTGCGGAACCTGATATATACGATTAATAAAGACCATACCCGCTGCAGAACCTGACATATATGATTAATAAAGACCTTACCCGCTGCAGAACCTGACATATATGATTAATAAAGACCTTACCCGCTGCAGAACCTGATATACACGATTAATAAAGACCTTACCCTCTGCAGAACGTGATATATACGATTAATAAAGACCTTACCCGCTGCGGAACCTGATATACACGATTAATAAAGACTTTACCCGCTGCGGAACCTGATATATACGATTAATAAAGACCATACCCGCTGCAGAACCTGACATATATGATTAATAAAGACCTTACCCGCTGCAGAACCTGATATATACGATTAATAAAGATCTTACCCGCTGCAGAACCTGACATATATGATTAATAAAGACCTTACCCGCTGCAGAACCTGATATACACGATTAATAAAGACCTTACCCTCTGCAGAACCTGATATATACGATTAATAAAGACCTTACCCGCTGCGGAACCTGATATACACGATTAATAAAGACCTTACCCGCTGCGGAACCTGATATATACGATTAATAAAGACCTTACCCGCTGCGGAACCTGATATACACGATTAATAAAGACCTTACCCGCTGCGGAACCTGATATATACGATTAATAAAGACCTTACCCGCTGCGGAACCTGATATATACGATTAATAAAGACCTTACCCGCTGCGGAACCTGATATATACGATTAATAAAGACCTTACCCTCTGCAGAACCTGATATACACGATTAATAAAGATCTTACCCGCTGCGGAACCTGATATATACGATTAATAAAGACCTTACCCTCTGCAGAACCTGATATATACGATTAATAAAGACCTTACCCGCTGCGAAACCTGATATATACGATTAATAAAGATCTTACCCGCTGCAGAACCTGACATATATGATTAATAAAGACCTTACCCGCTGCGGAACCTGATATATACGATTAATAAAGACCATACCCGCTGCAGAACCTGATATATACGATTAATAAAGACCTTACCCTCTGCAGAACCTGATATATACGATTAATAAAGACCTTACCCGCTGCGGAACCTGATATACACGATTAATAAAGACCTTACCCGCTGCAGAACCTGATATATACGATTAATAAAGACCTTACCCTCTGCAGAACCTGATATACACGATTAATAAAGACCTTACCCTCTGCAGAACCTGATATATACGATTAATAAAGATCTTACCTGCTGCAGAACCTGACATATATGATTAATAAAGACCTTACCCGCTGCGGAACCTGATATACACGATTAATAAAGACCTTACCCGCTGCAGAACCTGATATATACGATTAATAAAGACCTTACCCTCTGCAGAACCTGATATATACGATTAATAAAGATCTTACCCGCTGCAGAACCTGACATATATGATTAATAAAGACCTTACCAGCTGCGGAACCTGATATATATGATTAATAAAGACCTTACCCACTGCGGAACCTGATATACACGATTAATAAAGACCTTACCCGCTGCAGAACCTGACATATATGATTAATAAAGACCTTAACCGCTGCAGAACCTGATATATACGATTAATAAAGACCTTACCCGCTGCGGAACCTGATATACACGATTAATAAAGACCTTACCCGCTGCGGAACCTGATATATACGATTAATAAAGACCTTACCCGCTGCGGAACCTGACATATATGATTAATAAAGACCTTACCCGCTGCAGAACCTGATATATATGATTAATAAAGACCTTACCCGCTGCGGAACCTGATATACACGATTAATAAAGACCTTACCCGCTGCGGAACCTGATATACACGATTAATAAAGACCTTACCCGCTGCAGAACCTGACATATATGATTAATAAAGACCTTACCCGCTGCAGAACCTGATATATACAATTAATAAAGATCTTACCCGCTGCAGAACCTGACATATATGATTAATAAAGACCTTACCCGCTGCGGAACCTGATATATACGATTAATAAAGACCATACCCGCTGCAGAACCTGACATATATGATTAATAAAGACCTTACCCGCTGCAGAACCTGATATATACGATTAATAAAGACCTTACCCGCTGCGGAACCTGATATACACGATTAATAAAGACCTTACCCGCTGCGGAACCTGATATATACGATTAATAAAGACCATACCCGCTGCAGAACCTGACATATATGATTAATAAAGACCTTACCCGCTGCAGAACCTGATATATACGATTAATAAAGACCATACCCGCTGCAGAACCTGACATATATGATTAATAAAGACCTTACCCGCTGCAGAACCTGATATACACGATTAATAAAGACCTTACCCGCTGCGGAACCTGATATACACGATTAATAAAGACCTTACCCGCTGCGGAACCTGATATACACGATTAATAAAGACTTTACCCGCTGCAGAACCTGACATATATGATTAATAAAGACCTTACCCGCTGCAGAACCTGATATATACGATTAATAAAGATCTTACCCGCTGCAGAACCTGACATATATGATTAATAAAGACCTTACCCGCTGCAGAACCTGATATACACGATTAATAAAGACCTTACCCGCTGCGGAACCTGATATACACGATTAATAAAGACCTTACCCTCTGCGGAACCTGATATACACGATTAATAAAGACTTTACCCGCTGCAGAACCTGACATATATGATTAATAAAGACCTTACCCGCTGCAGAACCTGATATACACGATTAATAAAGACCTTACCCGCTGCGGAACCTGATATATATGATTAATAAAGACCTTACCTGCTGCAGAACCTGACATATATGATTAATAAAGACCTTACCCGCTGCAGAACCTGATATACACAATTAATAAAGATCTTACCCGCTGCGGAACCTGATATATACGATTAATAAAGACCTTACCCTCTGCAGAACCTGATATATACGATTAATAAAGATCTTACCCGCTGCAGAACCTGACATATATGATTAATAAAGACCTTACCCGCTGCGGAACCTGATATATACGATTAATAAAGACCTTACCCACTGCGGAACCTGATATACACGATTAATAAAGACCTTACCCGCTGCGGAACCTGATATATACGATTAATAAAGACCATACCCACTGCGGAACCTGATATATACGATTAATAAAGACCATACCCGCTGCAGAACCTGACATATATGATTAATAAAGACCTTACCCGCTGCAGAACCTGATATATACGATTAATAAAGACCTTACCCGCTGCGGAACCTGATATACACGATTAATAAAGACCTTACCCACTGCGGAACCTGATATATACGATTAATAAAGACCTTACCCTCTGCAGAACCTGATATACACGATTAATAAAGATCTTACCCGCTGCGGAACCTGATATATACGATTAATAAAGACCTTACCCTCTGCAGAACCTGATATATACGATTAATAAAGACCTTACCCGCTGCGGAACCTGATATACACGATTAATAAAGACCTTACCCGCTGCAGAACCTGATATATACGATTAATAAAGATCTTACCCGCTGCAGAACCTGACATATATGATTAATAAAGACCTTACCCGCTGCGGAACCTGATATATATGATTAATAAAGACCTTACCCGCTGCGGAACCTGATATATACGATTAATAAAGATCTTACCCGCTGCAGAACCTGACATATATGATTAATAAAGACCTTACCCGCTGCGGAACCTGATATATACGATTAATAAAGACCATACCCGCTGCAGAACCTGATATATACGATTAATAAAGACCTTACCCGCTGCGGAACCTGATATATACGATTAATAAAGACCATACCCGCTGCAGAACCTGACATATATGATTAATAAAGACCTTACCCGCTGCAGAACCTGATATATACGATTAATAAAGACCTTACCCTCTGCAGAACCTGATATATACGATTAATAAAGACCTTACCCGCTGCGGAACCTGATATATACGATTAATAAAGACCATACCCGCTGCAGAACCTGACATATATGATTAATAAAGACCTTACCCTCTGCAGAACCTGATATATACGATTAATAAAGACCTTACCCTCTGCAGAACCTGATATATACGATTAATAAAGACCATACCCACTGCGGAACCTGATATACACGATTAATAAAGATCTTACCCGCTGCGGAACCTATGCTCGCCAGTCTTTTCCCTCCCTTATCACCAGTTCCCTCCGTATCCACCCAAAGAGTGCATGAATTCGATTTGTAATGTAGCTGATTGGGTGGAGTGATGTGTTATGTCCAATTCCACCTTCTCCTGATTGTCTAAGAGCTGTCTGCGAGTTAATCCCAATGAAAACCCAAATGAAGCCAGGCATCTGCAGTCAATTCTGTACCACTGACCCCAGCTACGGCCACCAGCTTAACACTGCTGGATTATCACTTTTTCTCAATCGGTTAATTTAGCCTGTCAGCATGGGACTGTGGTAATTGTTATTGCGTAGGCATGGCAGTTACCCCTTGCTAATTCCCGTGTTAATTACTCGTGTGATGGGACAAGGACCCATGGGCAGGTTATGGGCAGAAAGTGGGTATGAAGAGCACTTTGTGGTTAACGCAGGGGCACATATCACGCGCTATCAATGTTGCACTTAAGCTTGGTGCACCTGTGTTAACTGAGAATGCCGCTGCTGTGTATTAAGCTACGTTTCAGTCTGGACCATGCTGGGCATGACCTCGACACCTACCATGCATGAAACTTTCACTCAGAATATGCAGTAAGTAAAAATGGTGCCACCCCTTAGAAAAAGCATCAGCTCGTGTGGAACCATAGGTATTTCTGCAAGCAAAATGTCCCTTCCTATGAAGCTGGAGAAATCTGTTTCTCTGGCTAAAGATTGCTCAACCATCAGACAAACTAGGCAGTCACCTAGGGCAGCAGCTTGGGGGGGGGGGAGGGGGAGAAGACGCAAAGATCAGGACATTCAAAGCTCGATTTTGACAGCCATGGGGTGCATAAGCCTAAGGATGGTCTGGGGTGCCAACATCTTGAACGAACTCTGGGGCCGGCTCTGACTCTGGCCTCGTTTTCATGTATGGTTTGTTTCTGCCTTAGTGCAAAGGTCATTTGGGAGATTGTGTCGTGTCCTTTGATATATGTGTGAAGTGATTCCTCTTAATTAGCTTTTTTTATTTCTATGCAAGCTCAGTTTGGAGTCTTCCCACAGACAGAAGCCCCCATGTCCTCTGTTAACTTGGTGACTCTGCTTTGCATGTTTTCTATCACTGGGGCTGGCGTTAGGGTGGGATGAGCAGAGTGGTCACCTGGATGTTACTGGGAGCCTCAAGCACAAATACATGCAACCAGATGCCCAGTGTGGCACGTGGCCCCTCAACGACACCTTCTGCCCCTTCAGGGTCAGCACCATTGACACAGGGCTGGACCAAAGGCTATACAAGTACATAAGGGTTGCTGAAGTCATCCCTGGACTTCCAGGAAGCTCAAAATAATGAGTTACTGCATGTGGTTGGTGCGGAGGGGGGCACCAGATTCATTAGTTGCCCAGGGCGCATTTCTAGCTTGGTGTGGTCCTGCGTTGACATGTCCAATTCCTTGAGGGCGAGGAGGTGCCATGGGTACCGCTTGCCCCAGAGCCATGCCTGACTGCTAGTGGCATAAGTTCAATTAAGAGCTCTCAAGGGACAGATTCAGAAGTGGCCCATGAAGTAGGGGAGTCCACCTCAGATATGGGGCAGCTGCAAGCGGACACAGGTTCCCCTGCAGTGCAAGGAATGCTTGGGCAGAATCTAAATCACTACCCTATACAGTGGAGTGATGATCTCCTCACTCCTTGCTTCAGTGTGTGCCCACGTCCTTCCAGCCTTGCCCACTCATTCTCTGCTTCTTATCACTTCTGTTGCTAGCACCACTGCCTTGTTAAAGACCTATCGCCTCACGTTTCCTCTCAGCCTTTCAAATTCATTATCATCACCCTGACTCTGAGTTTCCTCAAGGAGTTTGTACTCTACCAGATGTAATCCTATTAAACATGGACTCTTATTTTTAGAAGAGTGTTTCCCGTTCTGCACCTGTTGTATCATCTCACCGTGACAGAGGCTGTGTACAGCAGGATAACAGAGAAAGACAAGTGCCAATCCCATAGCAATAGGAGGAAACCCTTCCACTTACCTCCAAATTTCACAGTTATGAACATACTGCTCCTCTTTTACCGGCAGTCTGAGAGTGACCCAGGGTCCTCCTGGGTGTAGCTGACTCACGGTCCTCGCAGTCTGCATCTGATGCTGCTTCGCTGCTTTCCTGGATAGGTAAGTTTGTGCTGCACAGAACCAAGAAGGTGACAAAAGTCTATTACTAAGCACCATTTAATTAATTCCTCAGAGCATTTGAGCAGAAGGGGCCCATGTCCCCTGTTAACTGATTTTTCTCCACAAACAGACTTCCCAGCAACAGTGAAACTGCTGAGTATAGAGCTGTACTTGGACACACCTCTCAGTCAAAGGCTAGGAAAGCCCCGTGGGAGAGACAAGCACCTCTCCATTCTCCCCTTCCACCCAAATAAAATAATTCATCCCCAAAATGCCTTTCTGCAGCAATGAGACTTGCCCAGGATATCAGTCCACGTGGAGGGACCATGTTAGTGCACTGCAAAGTCCCAAATGTTCTGTGGCTCGATAGCTCGGCGTCAGCCCTGACTCTGCTCTGCTCTACTTTCAGATCTGGCATTTTGGTTTCTCTATGCCTGGGACCACCAACTTTGTAGGTGCAATGGGGTAAAACCAGGCCTGGGTCACTCTGATTCTACTGAAATGGTGTCTCTCTAATCATCTGATCCGTGACCCAGTCGTGAAAGAAGCAACCTCCATGTGATGCCTTCTCTAAAGACTGGCAGGGCAGACGTCAGGCGCAAACGTGATGGCTCCTAGATTGGAAAGCATAAAGAAACAAGCTCTTTATGATGGTTCCCTGATGAGAGCCAAATCGAAAGGAAGAAAGAAAGAAACATCAGCAGTAACGGATCTAAATCTGGAAGCATCTGGGGAAGTAACTGGAAGATAATTGGAGGGGGGGGGGCAGTGCCTGGGAGATGGTATATGGAGGATAGTGTCTGGGGAGAGGAGGTGCCGCATCTGGGTCAGAGCTTGTGGGCCAGTATATAGAGGACAGAACCTGGGACTAACACTTAAAGGGCAGTATCTGAGGGGTGCAGACCCCTAACACTTCCTCTGTCCTGCTTTTTGTGAAAATTTGCTTCATTCAGACTGATGTTGGGAGCAGACAACTGATTTGGCTTTGCAAATACCATCGTGCTTCTGCCTCCATGGTAACATCAAACACTGAAAAACCAGAGTCCCCCCCCCCCCTCAGGCAAGAAAAGAAACCAAACTGCTATCCTTTTGGCTCCAAAATTGCTTCCCTATGGCAACAATCACCAGGGGAACAGTCAAAAGTCTTTTGACGTCAGACCTTGATGGTGAATTATCCAGGTCCTGAGCGTCTTTCCCTTCATTTAGTACAGAGTCATTGAGGTCTTGGGCTGCCTGCAGCTCAGTAATGGGAAGGGAGGGGACAGAGGGATGAGATAAAGGTCTCACCAACAACTTGTTTCTTGACCCTTATTTCCAAATATCCAAGCGGACTAACTCGGCAACACAATCCTTCGCGTTTCCCAGGACCCAGTGGAGATACTCTAGAGAAAGCTGAGGTTAAGGACCAAGCAGAAAGTAATCAGAAAACATGAGCCACTGTCCCCAAGACCCTTTCCTCTGAAGGCTCTACAGAGAGCAGCTCATACAGGAGAGATGGAAGTCTGTCTTACAGCTGCACGACAGTCTTTCTGCTCACAGACAGTCACTAAGGAGTGCTCTCATCCCCTTCTGCAGGGCTGCTTATAGACAGATATGTGACGTGTGCTGTTGAGTCAATGACTCCTGGCAACCGAGCGGTCCCTGAGTTTTCTTGGCAAGGTTTGACCGAGTCTTTCTTGCAGGGCAATGGAGGGTAAAGTGACTTGTCATAAAAAGCGCCATGGGGAATCAACCTCCAGTCTCATGTCTATCAGGCCACTGCTCTAACCACTAGGCTACCCCTTCATGCCATGTGGTCTACGTTTGTGTTCTCTGTGGTCAGTGTGCTCTTGGAAATTGTAGGCTGCTGAGTTCTCAGTGCTAGGCGTGAGATCAATGCACAGCAGGTTGGGATATCCCATGATACAGTCATAGCTGATCCAGTACATTAGCGAGAGACACAGTGGGGTGTGATAACCTGCTGATACCTTGCAGTAGTGAGAGGTGCGGCCCAGGTGGGTGGGATATCCTGTTGATACATCCCACTAGTGAGGGATGAGATAATCTGCAGATTCCATTTGCTACCGAGAAGCACAGCAAAGCCCAGCACAGCCCAGCAGGTTGGGATATCCCGTGATACAGCACAGCACAGAGATAACCTACAGATACTGTGCACTAGTGAGACGCACAGTGAAGTGTGATAAGCCGCCGGTACCACACACTAGCGAGAGGCGAGGCACAGCAGCGTGCGATAAGCTACAGTAGCTCCTAAGATTCTTCACACCCTTGTAGGTTTTTCACATTCTGCCATCGAAAAATGCAATTCAAAATGCTTTTGTCTGATGTCATATGAATCGTCCCTGTCTGTCTTCCTTCTGTCCTTATGGTTTATTATGTTTTGGCTTTAAGGTGTGTTATGTTTGCCCTTTTCTGTGCCCTTCTTTCCTGTCTATTTTTAGCGTTCCGTTTCCTGGTTTGCAGTGTTTAATCAGTTTTTTATTGTACACCACTTAATGCTTTTGCCATAGCGGTATATCAAATTTGGAATAAAGATAAAGATTGAAGTCATAGTTTCTTTCACTGATATTCACAACACTCACCATGCTGTCAATGTGAAAGAAGAATTATAGAAATATTTAAAAAGTAATTCTGCAATGAAGACTTTCTGATTTCTTGTTCTGAAGTCTTCATGGACCTTGGCCGACTACTCAGCAGCAGCAATAGCCATGAAGCATTAGGATAAGGGTCTATCGTGTCGCCCCAGTGGGATGGGGCAGTTCTGGTCCAGTCTCCTCAGCAGCATAGCTCAAGCTTCTTCGAGTAGCCTGGAGACAGTCTGTGGACTGCAGTCTTCAAGTCTTGTTGAACTTACTCAGTTTTTGAGGTACCATCTCTAGAACTTATTAGGGCTCAATGAAGTGGTTGGCAGCATTTCATGAGCAGGAGAGGAGCTGCATGATGATTTATAATGCAGTCCGGCAAAAAGACAGAGAAGGTATGACAGCCTATCGCAAGTCTTGCCACAGCATTTCGACTGGATTTAAGTCTGGGCTTTGACTTTCTTCTTGCTATGGCAGTCCGCTGTTGCTTTTGCTTCAGGCATAGGATCATTGCCTAGCTGAAAGGTGAATCTTCTCCCCAGTCCCAGGTTTATAGTACTAACTACTTATCATTTGCTACAAGGTGTATGCAGCTCTGTACTAAGTCATATAAAAGACAGTCGCTGCTCACAAGCTTTCCTCTAGGATCTGCTTGTATTTTGCACCCTCCATCTTTCCCATCATCTTCACAAGTCGTTCTGTCCCCAATACTGCAAAATCTCCCCACCAGGCTTTACTAGTGGTGTGCTCTTAACAGGGTGATGTGCTCAATACAACACATATTGCTTAGCATTGAAACCAAAAAGTTCCACGTCGGTCGCATCAGAACACAGAACCTTCTCCCACATGCATGCAATTTCTCAAAGAGTTTCTTTGCAAATGTTACATGGTGCACCCCATGCGTTTCCTTTTTACCATCCTCCCTTATGGGCCGTGTTTGTGACATAATCGTGAACTTGTTGAACAGTCAATGTTTTCCCCATTCTAACCAGAGACTGCTGTAGCTCTTTTGAAGTAATCTTGGGCTCCACAGTGACTTTTCTCAGCAGTTTCCTGAACCCATGGCTACTGACTTTGGAGGGAAAGTCTGATAGAGGTAACGTCAAACTGTTTCCACTTGACAGTGGTGGACCCGGCAATGCACCAAGAGATATTCAATGCATTGAAATGTTGTTAGAGCCCTTCCTTTATCCCAGAATTCTTTCAGGACCTCTATGTTAAGCACAATTAGATTTTTGCTTCCAAATCACTTCATAAAATAAAAACACCTTGATTCTTCATCCAGGAGTATTCAAATAAGCTCCACTACTGTAAACTGTTGAACAATAGAGGGCGCTCCATAGCATGCGGCAGAGCTCTGGAAGAACGTGAACCCACAGGAACACTGGGAGTTGTTCCAGGGAGTCCAGGATTGAATGGAAGTAAGTTCACAAAAATAAGAAGTCTCAGCCCCAAATGCAGGCAATTATGCCCCTGCACATAATTAGGCAGCCTAGTGCTAGATTTAAACTGTAAGTGCCTATAGGTAGATGGATAAGAAGATTCCACTCCCCTTGCCGCTGCAGCTGCTCACATCCTTCCTTTAATCCTTCCCTCCTCTCCCTTCACCTTTAAGTCTACAGCTGCCCTGATGACAACTGTAGAAAACTTAAAGTAAAATTTAAACGTGAGGCCTGTCTGCCTTTGCACTTTGACAGGCCCTGCAGTGCTGCGCTTCTTCCTCTTGCATGGGTTTCTCGTTACCATGGATACCCATTCGAGAGACAGGATGCTGCAGGGCCTGTCAGCATGAGGTCAGGCAGGCCATACATGCAAGTTTCACTTTGAGGTTACTGCTATTGCTGCTGAAGCAGTTCCAAGAAAGCCAAGACAGGCCCAGATGGAGGCACAGTGGCAATGCTTCAGTGCCTATCAAAATTTGGCAACAGAGACCATTGCCAATATTGCCTATCCTTAAATTTGGGACTGAAGCAGTCTGATGGTGAATGCAAGAAAAATCCAGTCTGTGTGCTGAGAGAAACAGGCAGAGAATGGGCAGGGGAGCTCCAACAGCCAAACCAGAAGAATGGTTTTAGGAAAAAAAACTCTTAGATGGGACATATTTGAGGTTTGGTGGTCAGAACCTGGACTAAGTAGGAGCCTGAGTGCTGTTCTAGGTTTATGTTTAAGAAATTAAGGAGCTGCCAATGTTTCGACAAGACAAAGGGCAATGTGTTTGCTGCGTGATGTATTCTGATTAGAAGCCATAGAGAAGCATTTATCTGGTGCTGCTACACATGGCCGGCCCAATCATAAGGCAAATTATGCGATCACCTAGGGGGCATATTATGGGGGGGGGGGGGGCAGCAAAGAACAAGTGTTTGAATAGATTTTGACAGCCAGGGAGGGTGTAAAGCTTAAGGTTTGTCCAGGGTGCAATACTGTGGACCAACTCTGAGGCTGGCTCTGTTGCCACAGGCAGGATTTTATAGACTCTATCATATCTTCCCTCAGCTGTCTCTTCTCCAGGCTCAAGAACCCAAACCTCTTTCGCCTTTCCTCATTGAAGAGACCCTTCATCCCTTTGTCATTTTGGTCACTCTTCTCTGTACTTTTCCTAATTATGTTCTGGTCACCACATCTAAAAAAACCCTCCAAAATTGGTTTTGATCAGTATGACAGTCCCCTCCCCTAGTACAGATCGGTATAGTAGACCCCTCCCCAGTCTCCTTTGCAGTGTGCTCATGGCCTGTTGCACGTACTGCTCGATCAGGCACAGAATTCTCACTCCACTGAAGATAGTGACAAACAGGATCCATCTGTGACTGAGTCTGGTCATCCCTGACCTGCGAAGGAGACAAGCTAGTGCTGACTTCAATGTTTCTTCAGCACAATAGCACAGCTACTTTTACGCAATATATAGAGGCTAATTTACATGCTTGATCACCTGAGCCCAACCTTTTAGGGCTCTGTAGGGTTTGAGCCAGGGCAGTTTACACACCACGGTCTGAAAGTACAAGACTTGGATTCATTCTGTACAATTTCCTTCCTCCTCCTCTGCCAGCAGGATGGGGCCTTCTTCCTCTCTTCTGGCTCTCTTTCTCCTCGGAGAGCTCCTGACAGGTCAGTGAGTGCTTGCTGCTGCAGTCTAGAGCTTCCATGCAACACAGAGACTGGCTCCATTTACAAGCTTTTCAATCACATTGCAATGCATTCTGGGAGTCATGCTTCTGCTTTTCATGATACGAGAAAGGAAAATTCCAGAATGCATTATGGCATGACCTCCAAGACCAAGACAACCATTATAGAAACCCTAATTCAAAGAATGCAGGAAAGATATGCCCTGAGGTGCAAATTCTGGAACCCAGCACACCTCTCACCATGAAGAGCCCCATGTGAAGGACAGTTTTCTGATTTTCAATATATGTAATGATATTTAAGAAGGTGAATCCTCTGGAGTCTTTGGAGGTGAAGGGCATGGTTAGGAGAGTGCTGCCACTGAAGTCTCTGAAGGTGAAGTATATGATTAAGAGGTGATGCTTCTGGAATTTCTGGAGATGAGGGATGTGGTTAGGAGAGTGATGGCAGCAGAGGTTTCGGGGTTGAGGGATGTGATTAGGAGGCGGGTGATGCCACTGGAGTTTCTGGAGGTGAGGGGAGTGGTTAAGAGAATGATGCCACTGAAGTCTTGAAGGTAAGGGATGTGGTTGGTTCCCAAGAGACCAGGGTTCAATTCCCACTAGCACTCCTTGTGGCCTTGGGCAAGTCACTTAACCCTCCATTGCCTCAGAACAATCCAAGTTATCAATGTCCCTGTTTAATGTACATTACCAAGTTTAAGTTACAATGTAAACCGCTTTGACTAAAATGATAAAGCGATATAAAAAAACTTTAAAATAAATAAATGTAGTTAAGAGTGTTATTCTCATGGAGTTTCTGGAGGCAAGTGATATGGTTTGAAGTATGTTACCACTGGCTCCTCTGTACATAAGGGACTTGGTCAAGAAGGTGCTACTATGCAAAGCCCTGGAGGTGAGTGACCTTGATTAGGTTGAGAATGCCACTGCAGTCTATGAAGGTGAGTGATATGGTTAGAAAGGAATACATTGCAGTATGCAGAGTTGAATGACTAGAAGGTGCTGGCATTGAAGGGGTCTGGAGGTGCGTGTGCCCTCGTTAAGTGACCGATTGTGCTTTTGTGAAGGAGTATCTTTCTGCAGGAAGAGGAATTAAGTCACACGTGACACGTCATTGCTCAATAGATAGAGAATGGAACCATCATTAGAAGTATTGGTCACACATATGCACAGGTTCATCATGGACAGGTAAATGAATTGACTTATCAGGTTGTAATTTCACCAGCTGAGGAAGTTCTAATGAGGAGGGAAGCAATCTCCTGGGCTCCTTGGATAATGGTGGAGCTGATAATCGGTGTCTTCACACATGTTCCTTTATTCCAGGTTCCTATGCTCAGCCTGTGCTGATCCAGCCACCCCTGGTGCAGGTGTCTCCAGGAGAGACTGTCCAGCTGTCCTGCAGGATGAAGACTGGATACAGCATCATTGAGCATCGTGTGTCCTGGTACCAGCAGAGACCAGGCAGTTCACCCCGGTACCTGCTGACTTATAACTCTGACTCTGACAAACACCAGGGTTCTGGAGTCTCCAGTCGCTTTTCTGCCATCAAAGACCTGTTCACTAACAGCTGCATTTTAACCATTGCAAAGGTTCGAGCTGAAGATGCCGCAGATTATTATTGTGCTGTAGATTATACCATCTACTATCTCTAGAAAAGAGGAACAGAGACCCGAGATCCCAAGGGAGCTTAACCGCCAGCTCTGGGGCTGAGGTCAATAGACTTTGTGAATGTTCCCATGATAGAGCTAAGCACCGATTATCAGGCTCTTTGGACATATGTCATCTGCAACCTGAACAGCTCTTAAGGAGCTCTGGACATGGAGACATGCAGGACTGTTTTGTTCTAACGAATCGCTCTATGTTTCTAGAACAATGTTTCTATTTTGTAAGACAAGAGTTTTAGGGCTGTCTTATGGGAAAGTAACTCCACTCATTCCCCTATCACTAACCTTTCGCTCTAGTTTCTTGTTTTGCCTCTTTCTATGTTTTCAGAATTAAATCAGATTTGCCTGTTAACTTTGAGAGTTTTGCTTATTGTCGAACACAATAGTGCAGAGGCCACCTCCTTCCTCCAGTCCCTGCATCGGGCTGACCCTCGGCCTCCTGGGACTTTTTCTGACAGGTAATTGATGTGCAGAGTTCTTGAGGACATGCAGGGCCGGTTCTGAGGTCTGATATCCCTGACCACTTTATAGGTTCTAGCTCCGGCAATGTCGGGCTTGAATATAAGTCACAATGTAGCCAAAATCTGCCTGTTTAGAGGATAATGTTTGTCTATATAGGTTATGTTAGCAATGTATTGTTCAGGTTCTCATTACTATCTGGCCAAAATTTGCCTGTTTAAGGGGCAAAGAACTGAAACTGAAGCAATTATGCGGTTGGTCCCCGCTGCGGGCAGCAGAAGCGCTTGTGAATATCGCTCTCTCTGCATATTAAGGTCTTTATAGTAAAAGTTAATAAAATCATTTAACCTAAAACCTGCCTTAGCACATTCGGAACAGGACAGACACGCCTGGAGCCCACAGCAGGAACATACGGGGCAGGTGGGAGGGGCTCGCGTGCCGCAGGGTATGTGCGCAGTTTGAACCTGTGCATAGCATCAGCAGGACATCTAAGTCTCATTGGTCTCCTTTGACGATCAGTAGCCCCAAGGAGACACTGCAGCGGCGCCTGATCCCTCTACATCTGCTCGTCGTGCCGGCCGCCAAGACGCAGGAAAACAGCGGATACTCTAAAAGCTCCCGTAAGTGCATAACTTACTCTCCTGTAGCCCTGTTAAAAGCACGCAGCGCACTTCCAGCCAGGCAGAGCACGGTGACTTTCAGCCAAGTGCACTGAGGAGGCCGTGAGAGGACTGAGGGCACAAACTCCCCAGATCTCCTCCGACAGAGACCCCCAGACACTCAAGACAAGACGTGTATGACTTAGATTCTGTGACAGGTGCTGCCCTGTGGTGTGTGACCTGTCATAGGCAGCTGAAGCCTCAGCGCACCCAGTGGATCCTCCGGCACCTGCACAACCAGCCCCCACCTGTTCTCTAGTGCTTACAATGATTTCAGTTTGCTTATTTTATACATACCACACACCCAGCAAAAATACTGCTCAAAATGATTTACAAAAAAATCCAATAAAATACAGCAACAAATACAAAAAAAATTAATAAAGTCATGGTAATTAACAACCCCCAACATAGCCTCAGAGCTCTGCAGCCCCCCCCCCCCCATTCCCACGGAGGCAACTCACTCACCAGCATCTTAATGCCCCTGAATCTCATTACCAGGATTCGGCTCTATACCAGCCCAGCCAATAGGATCTGAGAGTCTGATGCTCATTTGCATGGTAGAGGGTTCTAGTCCGGCCCCTCGTGTCTCTATAGGGATAAAGGCTGGGGCAGGGCTCCATGGGAGACAGTGGTGCAGAGTCCAGCTCCTTCCTCCAGACCCTGCACTATGGCCTCCGCTGGGCTGACCCTCGGCCTCCTGGTCCTTTTCCTGACAGGTAACCGATGCGCAGACACTGCAGAGTTACTGAGCACGTGCAGGGTCGGCTCTGAGCACTAATTACAGCTGTTCTTTGTTCCCAGGTTCATGGGCCCAGCACTCAGTGACACAGGAGCCCTCCGTGAGAGCCCGGCCGGGGGAGACGGTGAGACTCCCCTGCACCTTAGGAGGGGGATTAACCGTCAGCAGTAACCGGGTTTTGTTCCTCCAGCAGAAATATGAAAAATCTCCCAGATACCTGCTGTATTATTTCACAGAGTCCAGCAAGGGCAAAGGCTCCGATGTCCCTGACCGCTTTGTGGGTTCCGGCTCCGGCAGTGTCGGGTATTTAACCATTAACGGGGTCCAGCCAGAGGATGATGGTAATTATTACTGTGCTACATGGACTGGCAGCGCGTTGCACAGTGATACAGAAACTGGGGACGTGAGACAAGAACTTCCCTAAGCACAGAACTCACCAGTGAGAGCCGAGCACAGGGGTCAGGGGCAGGTTTGCAGCCCCCAGCCAGAGCAGAGCCAGGCCTCTTACCAAACAAAACAGGATGGAAAGGATATGATGCCATTTGATCCTTTTCCAGCAGGCCCCATGAATTTGTTTAATGTGCACTTAATGTTTTAGCATGTACTAAAGCAGTTTATTTAACACACAGCAAAACCATTTAACAGCTATTAAACAGTTTTAATGTGTGTTAAAAACACATATTAAAATCAAATAAATGAAACATAATCACATTTAAAATAAATTGAATAAAATGAAATGATTGTTGCTTAAAGAGCCCTTCAAGAGAGGGTTAGATCAAGGCCAGGATGAGCTGGAAGCAAGGGGCCACTTCAGTCCAGGCCTGGTCGTAACGACTCAGTAAGACAGGGGTCGACATTCAAAGGTTTTATCTGCCTGATCTGTGTAACCTGGGCAAACCCTGAGGATATTAATAGTCCCCCCTCCTACGCAATAAGAAGTGGCTGCATTTTGTCCGATCAAGTCAATGGCCGTACAAACTTCGCCCCCATAGAAAGAGGCAGGTTTGAAGATTTTCATGGCACATGGCAAATATTTAGGCAGCCAGGCAAAGTCAGCCTGTAAGGTTTGCTTCTCCCAGAGGGAAATCTGCTAATCTTCTCTCTGCTGACCTCATATAATTGGTGTCTGAAGGGCCCAAGGGTGACACCCTCACAGAAATGATAAAGACGGCAGAAACTGCAAGATTACTAAAGATATATACCAGGCAGCAATGTCACCAAGTGGGTTAGTTTTGCTCACACCATGACTGTAATAAGTCTCACTCCTAAGCCAAGGTTTGTGGAGTATGAACCCTAACTGTCAGTCACAAAACATGACCACCTGTAGGATGCTTTCCCTATCCACAACAGTTTGTGTTATCTTCCTCATTCCACCATCTTGGGTAGAACAGTATGTGAAACACCCACTAAGCTCCTAGCCCCCCGCCCCATTTAATAATCTAAATAGCAGTGCCCGAGTCTCCGTCCTCCTAGGTCTCCTGCCAGACCAGTGTCTGTCGAGGCTGCCGGACAAATGCAGCTGCTAATTCGAAGCTTAGACTGCAGACCCGTTGGGGACAGGGAAATGCTTACAGTACGTGCATGTAAGGTAAGGCGTGAGCTGAAAACTACTAATGAAATAAAATAGAGCATTCTATCATCACTTCAACGCTTCTCTATACGCAGAAGAATAGGTAAATGTCGCTGCCAAAAAAATTGCAGCTATTTACATTAGGTAAGACTACTGCGTCCTTTTCTGTGCTGCCCTAACAGCGAGTCATACGAGGCCGTGGTTCTCTCCCATTTCCAGTACTGTACTATGGTGCATGGAGACTTTGGCAGCAAAATCTCCAGCTCGGCTGCAGTTTGTATAGAAAAAAGCTGCAGGGATTAGGACAGGAAAGATGAGATGGGTAAGAAACAGACTTATGCTGATGGTTTTCCATTTTCTACCCGTGAGACCCAGAAACCTAGAAACATGATGACAGATAAAGACCATACGGACTCTCCAGTCTGCCTACCCTATGAACCACTGAGCTCACAGCCCCTATCATGCCAAGCTCTTACTGTCCCTTTCACACTATTAAAGGACATTGCCCCATGCCGTCTGGCTCACCTCAAACCAAGATTTAGCCTGGCACTTCCGTCTGCCAAGCTTTGAGATGATCAGCTATTCATGGGTGAAGAGCCACAGATCTGGAATTCACTAGCACTGCATCGGAGGCACGAGACAAATCGTCGCTTTCCAAAAGAGATTGAAAACTTTACTATTTCTCAACAGCGGTTCTGAGCAGCTCCAAAGACTTTTTTCTGAGTTTGCCTGGATGATGCTTTGGGATTGATTCTGCTGAAATTAATCCCTGATCCGATTACGATCCCTAGCGAGTTTATATTTTACCCACCGGACTGAAAACCAGGGAAGCCAAGGCTCACATCCCACTGGTCAGCCTTGGACAGGTCACTTGCTAATTGGCTACATGCCAGCCAGTAGCACTATCCTTATAGTGCCGCTGTCTGTTTCCTCTCATAGCCTCACACTATCCAGACAGTGCCTATATTCAGCTCCTAGCCAGATAAATCTACTGCATTCAGCAAAATAATGTAGCACTTATATGCAGATGACCTGATGATATATACCCCCATCTCCACAGAGAACGCTGATTATACTCCTATACAGTCATGCTTCAATGCTGTGGCACAACAGCTAAATGACAACAACCACTCAGTCAACTGTAATAAGACGGAAGCAGTGATCTTGTCCAGAGACCCGTCCTTCTCACCCCCTGAAACAATCAACAACATCCTCCTTCAGTTAAACTGAAAGGCAAATACCTCAGAGTCACCTTGGACCAGCAACTGAACATGAGAGCCCATATAAAGAATATTACAACCACTGCATACTACAAAAGAAAGATCCTACACAACCCTCACCCACTACTGGACCTCAACCACTTCTGAACAGTATGCCAAGCCATTATCACCCCACGACTGGACTACTGCAAGTCTATTCTAATCCGCTTTGATTCAAGGATAAAACGGGATATAAATACTTTTAAATAAATAAATAAATAAAAATAAATAAATTCTCCAAGGCCTCCCAAAACATGCCCTCCACCCCCTCCAACTGGTTCAAATTACTGCAGCTCGACTGATAACGGAGACACCAAGGCATGAACACATCAGGCTGGTGCTCAAAAACCTACACTGGCTCCCTATTCAGGCACATATCAGGTATAAAGCAATTATGATCATCTATAAGACCACACATAATCAAACTGCAGACTGCCTCCTCAAGCTCATTCAGAATCCTCCAAAACAAGAACAAGAAGACAACCCAACCAGAACTTACTCGACATTCCAACACATGCAGCAACATGCCAGAGATCATTCTCAGTCAATATAGAAAACTCTATACGTTCAATACAACTCTGAAGAAACTGAAGGCTAATGAACCATTATAAGGCTCTTAATTAATTTCCACTACGAAGGTCTCAGACTTATCGGCATTCTTTGTTAGACTAACGTCTGTACTTCAATATATGCCTTATATTCACATCAACGACCTTCGTGTGGATTATTTTTTTAATTCTTTATTACTACTTTCTTAAATTATTTAAAACATGGAGCTTATTTCAGGGAGTCGATACTTTCCATTTTTCAATTCAGAACACCAGTTCTATATATTCGATAGTATAACTTGACTTTGTCTAGCAAGTACTTAGCTTTCACTAATATTACTTATAACTTTTAGTTATGACACTCCATAAAAAGCTCCTCTCCTACAATCACGATCCCAACGCTCTCCCCAGGTACCACTTTGGCGTTTCACCGCCTCGGTTTCATCAGGGGATTGATTCCAAGCCCTTGTGTGTTCCGCCTTGATTTCACACCTAATGCTTCCCACGTCTCTATTCTTTGTAATTTTCAACTATACTTTCATCAGAGGTTTTCCAAACCGTGCGAATTCTTAACCTTCGCTCATTGAAAAGACGCTGAAATCAAGCTTATCTGTGTCTTAACCCTCCATTGCCTCAGGAATAAGCTTATCTGTGTCTTAACCCTCCATTGCCTCAGGAATAGACTTAGGGGGGATATTCAAAAGCATTTACTAATGTTTTGCCCAACACAGCAACAGTAAGAGAGAGCTTGGTGGCAGGGCTGGAGATTGGTTTACTTGGCCCCTGTGCTGCTGAATGAGGCATTACCGCCTCCTGGAAGACAGGTCCAAGGGGTCTGTGAAGTGGGCTAATGCCCCTTTCTCATCAGTCTCTGTCCGACCACCAAGGGTGCACAGATCGGATTCCCGGGGTTCTCAGGACTATCATCATTAATGACCTGGAAAGCTTTTCTTCCCCTCTGCTCCAAGGCCTCAAGCTCGTTCTCAGTCCTTTCATGGAGCACGTAGGCCCAGGGACTCGTTGCTGTGGAAATGTTCTCACATGCGACCGCTCCAGCAGTCCTTGCTGACTCGATGATCCCTGAGTTCTCAAGAGTTCGAGTGCAGACTTCCACTCCCATTGATGGAGAAGAGCCTGAGGAAGGGCGAACCACTGGACAACGTCTTCCAGATCCTGCTGACGACGGATGCCATTCTCTTGGGCTGGGGAGCCCATTGTCAAGACCGTTGGAACCACAGGGAAGCGATGTGGTCCATCTTCCGTCCCAAGGCGAGGGTCATCTGTGTTTCCAGCCCCTGGTCAAGGGCTGGGTGGTTTGAGTGTTTTCAGTCAGTGCCATGGCAGTGGCTTATGTCAACTGGCAAGGTGGCACAAGGAGCATCGGAATGGCTCTGCAGATGGATCTCCTGTTTGCTTGGGCAAAGAACCTTCTAGCCTTGTCGGCTCTGCACACTGCCAGGATGGACAATGAGGAAGTGGACTTCTTCAGCCGGCACTGTCTGAATCCTGGCAAGTGGGGGTTGAGTCAGGAGACATTTCAGTTGATTCTCTGCCACTGAGGTCGCCCCAAAATGGATCTGATGGTGACCCGCTCCAATGCCAAAGTTTGCTGCTTCTTCAGTCGCCACACGGAGATTGGGTCTATTGGTGTCGATGTCCTAACCCAGTCTTGGCCAAGTTGGTGGCTGCTGAATATGTTTCCTCCATGTCTCCTGATGGGGCATGTGCTTCGGTGTATAGAGAATCACCCAGGCAGGATTGTTCTGATAGAGGTAGATTGGCCGCTGAGAGCATGGTTCAGAGCCCTGATGTGGCTCCGGCAGGTGCCTCCTCTTTGGCTGCCACTGTCCTGGGGGCTATTGCTGCAGGGACCAATTATCCTGGAGGACCCAGCTCCCTTTTCACTTACAGCATGGCTCTTGAAAGGAGACTGCTAACGTGTAAAGGCTACTCTCCAACAGTAATCTCTACTTAGTGCCTGGAGGAGGTCTACCAAGCTAGCATATGTATGGATATAGTGCCTCTTTGAGTGCTGGCGCACTGTTCTGCACTTGGCTTCTGAGACAGCCAAAGTGTCCACCCTGTTGGTCTTTCTGCAGGATGGCACAGAGAAGGGCCTCTCCTTTAGCTCCCTGAAGGTTCAGGTGTCAGCTTTGGCCTGTTTCTGTGGTCTGGTGGAGGGTAAGTCTTTGGCCTTACACCCAGACATCTCACATTTTCTCCAGGGGTTTTGGCATCTGCGTCCTCCCCTTTGGTCTGTGATCCCTTCCTGCGATCTGTGTTTGGTACTCTATGCCCCCTTTGAGCCGTTGAAGTGTGCTACCTTAAATGATTTTGTGCTGAAGACTGTCTTCATGGTTGCAATTTGTTCTGCAAGGCAGATCTCCAAGCTGCAGTCTCTGTCTTGCCAAGATCCTTATCTGTCCTCTTCAAAGGAGGCTGTTTCCATTCAACCTGTGCCTCCCTTCTTGTCTAAAGTGCTGTCTTCCTTTCACATGAACCAGGTGGTTTGCATGCCCTCTTTCTCTAAGGAGTAGTGTCGGGAGAAGGATAATGATCTTCACCTTGTGGATGTCCGGAGGGTGCTTCTCTGGTATTTGGAGGTTACAAATTCATTTCGTAAGTCAGACCACTTTTTTGTGTTGTTTGTTGGCCCATACAAGGATGAAGTAGTGGCCAATAGAACTTTGGGGTGCTGAATTAAGGAGGCCATTTCCCTAGTGTACCTGTTATGGAACCGACTGGTTCCAGAGTGTTTGTTTGCCCATTCTACCTGAGCAGAAGCATCCTCGTGGGTGGAGCAGAGCTCAGTATCTCTTGCAGACATTTGTCAGGCAGCAACGTGGGCATCACTTTCTACTTTTGTCAAGCATTACCATTTGGATGTCCACACGTGGACGGACACAGCTTATGGCTCAAGAGTTTTGCGAGCTGCTGTGTCGTCTTCTCACCCACTGGTGTTGTATCTTTGGTACATCCCACTTGCTTGAACTGGTCTAGCAGCATGATATGGAAGGTGACATTTTATTTACCAGTTAATGCCCTTTCCTTGAATCTTGCAGCGGCATAGGAGTGATGTCATTGAAACCCGGGCTTTTCATTGGTTCTTTGTCGCCTCCAATCTGCTGGTAGGGGGAAAACCCACTTGTCTGGACTGATCTAGCAAGATACAAGGAAAGGACAGTATCTGGTAAGTAACATGTCAACCCCTCACTTGGTTTGCAGCTTGTTGTGCTGTGAGGGCTTGTGTTCATCAGTGATGCTGAGGGCTAATCTATCGATAGTTCAACTACTGGCAGGGTCTCCCAAGATGGACAGGTCTCAGCTGAGGTGCCAGACCAAGACAAACCACCCATCTGGGCAGCAGCAGAATGGGACAGCGTTGATGGTGGAGGATCACATTTCTGTGAGAACGGCAAAAACACTAAACTTAAACTGCATGGAGGAAAGGCCTGGCAATCTACTTCTGTATCTTGCTATGAAATCCCAATGGATAGTCACAACAAAACAAATTGCACTATAGTGCTGGAATATGAGACCCCCAGGTCGGAAGGTACTCAACTAGCTACCGGGGAAGAACTGAAGACTTTTCAGAGTAAAGCCAGCATTTATGATATGGTTGGATCAAAGCCCTTGGGACATCTGACTGCTGATATAGCTGCACATGAAATGAGAGTCAGAAGTTGTAAAGACGTCTTACGCATTGGAACATGGAACATATGAAGCATGAACCAAGGGAAGTTGGAGGTGGTCAAGAATGAAATGGAACGTGTACAACTTGATCTGTTGGGTGTCAGCGAACTGAAATGGACTGGCATCGGTCACTTTGCATCAGATGATCACATGGTCTACTATGCTGGAAATGAAAGACAAAGAAGAAATGGTGTTGCATTTATAATAAAGAAGAAACTTGCAAGAACTGTAATGAAATACAATGCAGTCAGCGAACGCTTAATCTCTATTAGTCTACGAGGAATGCCTATCAACACAACTATAATTCAAGTATATGCCCCAACAACAGCTTCAGGAGAGGATGAAATTGAAGAGCTCTATGAACAAGTTCAAGCTGAAATTGACAGAACATGCAAACAGAATATCCTGATAGTCATGGGTGACTGGAACACAAAAGTTGGCAACAAAGAAGAAGGTAAAGTAGTTGGAAAATATGGACTTAGCAACAGAAATGAAGTTGGAGAAAGACTGATAGAATTCTGCAAGACCAACGATCTATTCATCTCAAACACCATCTTCCAGCAACACAGCAGCGACTGTACACATGGACTTCACCCAATGGATTGTGCAAAAATTAAATTGACTACATCTGTGGAAGTCAATGATGGAAAAGCTCTATAACTAGAGCTGACTGTGGTACAGATCATCAACTACTAGTTTGCAAACTCAAGCTAAAGTTGAAAAAGAGCAAACCACTCATGAATGCAGCAAAATATGACCTTGAGAATATAACACTGGGATTTTAAATACTGCCTGAAAAATCAATTTGCTGTTTTAGATACAAATGACAGAGCTCCAGAAGAGTTATGGAATGACATCAAGAAGGTTGTGTTGGAAGAAAGTGAGAAGTCTCTACAAAAGGTGAAAAAGCAGAAACGGCCAAAATGGATTTATTTATTTACATTTTCTTATATACCGCGCTATTCTGCATCAGTGCGGTTTACATTGAACAAACGGAAATTACATTGAACAGGGCATTTAACTTGGAGATAACTATTTTACAGGGATGATGGAAGAAACTCTGAAAATAGCCCAGAAACGCAGAGAAGCTAAAGCCAGAGTAGAAAGAAAGACAATCGAAGAACTCAACAGAGATTTCCAACGTGCAGCAAGACAGGACAAGGAAAAGTACCACAATGACACATGCAAGGAAATGGTAGCAGAAACTATTAGAGGAAGAACAAGATCGGCTTTCCTAAAGCTACGAGAGTTAAAGCAAAAATTCCAGCCTCAAATTGGAATGTTACAAGATGCTCAAGGTTCCCTGTTGAATGATGCTGAGAAGATCAAGAAAGGTTGAAAAGAAAATACAGAGTTATTATATGATAAAGATCAAGTGGACCAACAGCCATTTCAACCTGTACCTTATGATCGTAAACCATTGGTGATGAAAGAAGAAGTTGAAGCAGCATTGAAAGCCTTATCAAAGAACAAAGCACCAGGCATTGATAGCATTCCCATAGAAGTATTACAGCAATCTGATGCAGCTGTTATAGTACTTACAAGGCTCTGCCAAGAAATATGGAAGACAGCATCATGGCCAACTGACTGGAAAAAATCTGTGTTTATACCAATACTAAAGAAAGGTGATCCAACTGACTGTGGAAATTATCGCACAATCGCTCTGATTCCACATGCCAGCAAGATTCTACTGAAGATTATTCAACAGAGACTACAACCATACCTGGAACATGAACTACCTGAAGTGCAAGCAGGGTTCAGGAAAGGGCAAGGAACGAGAGACATCATCATGGATATGAGATGGATCCTTGAAAAGACTAAAGAATACCAAAAGGATATCTATTTGTGCTTTATCGACCATAGACAAGGCTTTTGACTGTATAAACCATGAAAAACTCCGGGCCACATTAAGAAGCATGGGTATACCAGAACACCTGATCGGTCTCTTGCACAATCTGTACATTGATTAAGTAGCAACAATTCGAGCAGAACAAGGAGAAACAGAATGGTTTCATACTTTCCCCCTACCTGTTTAATTTATATGCAGAACAAATCATCAGAGAAGCAGGATTGTATGAAGACAACAGAGGTGTGAAAATTGGTGGAAGACTCATCAGCAACCTTCGCTATGCTGATGATACCACATTACTGGCTGAAAGTGAAGATGATCTGAAACATTTGCTTCTCACGATCAAAGAACATAGTCTCAAAATGGGCCTGCACCGTAATGTAAAGAAGACAAAGATCATGACAACTGGCAAAATCAACAGGTTCATCGTTGAAGGAGAAGAAATTGAAATCGTGGTCAACTTTAACCTACTTGGATCAACTATCACTAAAGAAGCAACAAGCAGTCAAGAAATCCAACGACGCATTGCTCTTGGCAGAATGGCTATGAAAGACCTAGACAAGATTCTCAAGAGCAGAGATGTCTCTCTCCATACAAAGATTCAACTTGTTCAAGCCATGGTATTTTCAATAACATCATATGGATGTGAAAGCTGGACAGTGAAAAAGATAGACAGGAAGAAAATTGATGCCTTTGAACTATGGTGCTGGCGGCGGATACTGCGTGTAACATGGACTACCTGAAGAACAAACCAATCAGTACTAGAAGAGATCAAACCTAAGCTTTCCTTAGAAGCTCAGATGATAAGACTTTGACTTTCATACTTTGGACACATCATGCGATGCAAGAGATCATTAGAGAAAGACGTCATGTTTGGCAAGATAGAAGGTCAACGCAAAAGAGGAAGGCCAGCAATGAGATGGATTGATACAATAACAGCAGCTACGGGTACCAGTCTGTCAACAATGGGCCGCCTGATTGAAAACTGAACACAATTTAGGACAACGATCCAGAGGGTCGCCATGAGTTGACACTGACTCGATGGCACTTAACAACAACAACAAACATGTCAACTTATTCGACAGATGTAAGGTACAACAAAAAACTCCCAGCCCAATCAGAAACACATAAAAAGCATAACCTCAATGCAAGCTTCTTCCTTGCACCATATAGAAGCCTCATCCCTTGTAAAGCACTCTGATACCCATGGAGAGGAGCATTACATCAACCAAGAAATGGAAGTGGAATATACTAAATAAATCACATCATTAAAATTACAAACATCCTCTCTGCTCCCAATAATTCCACCAAAGCACAATCCCATGCTCCATTCCCAAAAACCCTGCAAACAAGAGCAATATCATCCCAACAATCCATCAAAATACCACCCTCTAAAATCATAGGTCCCTTATTTGTTTGTAATGTAGTAACATAATAATGTGGAGGCCTATTCACATCTGGAGTCCAGCCCCTTATGTGGCCAGGCAGAATCGGGGTGTATAGTGGTAGACCTGATTCTGTTCCCGCAAGGGGAGGTCTACTGGCCGATTCTGATCAGCCGCACGCCCAGCAGCTTAGCCAGCTAACTCAGCCTGCTCCATAATGGAGCCACAGACCCCGCCTGCAGTCGAGATTGACCTTTCCCTGCAGTCAGACCCCCAGTCCGGCCTCCCGTGGCCAGGGTCCAGCTACAGGGAACTTCCTGCACATCTTCCCACTCTGTCCCTGCTGGCCGCTGCTGCTACCCCGCATCTACCCCGCATCTGGCGTACTCTTGATGTACAGGGCTGACCTCAGAATTCACCCTGTACATCTAGGGTGATGGCTGCCCACACACCTCCCTTGCTCCGCCATCTGCCCGCTCCTGTCTAAGGCTGCCTGTACAACTCTGCTGTTCATACAGGGAGCCTTGCATGGGAATGGCAAGGGTGACGAATAGCGCGGATGTACGTCCAGGCAGGGCATACAATACCTCCCTGCTATTCATGGCTTGGAATAGACCCCATAGTATATGATGGCAGATAAAGACCTGCATGGTCCATCTAGTCTGTCCAGCAAGGTGGCAAGAGGAGGGGCACCTGCCTCTCCATGCAGGTTACTCCTCCCCATGCCTTTGTTTAGGGGTGTACCCACTGTTCCATGCAGGTCACCCCTAGCTGTTGAGAAATAAGAGATAGTTAAATTTATTTTGATTTTATCCTGTTGCTATAAAGGGATCCACTGTGTCTGTCCCATGCCATTTTGAATTCTGTCACTGTATTTGTCCCCACCACTTCCATCGGGAGGGCATTCCAAGCAACCACCACCCTTTCAGTGAAAAAGTATTTCCTGACATTGCCTTTCAGTTTATCCCCTTGCAGCTTCATGTTATGCCCTCTAGTTTTACAGCTTCTTCGTCTTTGGAAGAGGTTTGTTTGTTCATTAATACTCTGAGTATTTAAAGATCTGAATCATATCTCCCCTGGCCCTCCTCTCCCCCAGAGTGTACATATTCAGGTCTTCAAGTCTCTTCTCATAAGTCTTCTGACATAGGCTCCAAATCAGTTTGGTCACCTTCCTCTGAACCCTTTCCAGTCTTTTTATAACCTTTATGAGATATGGTTTCTAAAACGGAATACAATATTCCAAGTGAGGCTTCTCCAGTGACTTGTACAGTGGCATTAGTACCTCTTCCTTTCTGCTAGTAATTCCTCTCTATATGCAACCCAGCATCCTTCTGGCTTTTGCCACCGCCTTGTCACACTGTTTTGCCATCTTGAGATCCTCAGAAACAATCACTCTGAGGTCCTTCTCCTGGTCTGTGCACACCAACCTCTCACCCCTATTGCATACAATTCCCTTGGATTTCTGCTTCCCAAGTGCATGGCACTGCACTTCTTCACATTAAATCTTAACTGCCAAGCATTAGACCATTCTTCCAGCTTTTGTAGATCTTTCCTCATGTTCCCCACTCCCTCAGGGGAATCCACTTTGTTGCAAATTTTGGTGTCATCTGCAAAAAGACAGACTTTTACATTCAGCCCTTTGGCAATATCACTCACGTATATATTGAACAGTACCGGTCCCAAGAGGCACACCGCTAATCACCTTACTTTCATCCGAGTGAGTTCCGTTTACTGTCACCTTCTGTCGTCTGTCAGTCAACCAATTTCTGATCCAATTTCACCATCTCAGGACCCATCCCCAAGCTGTTGAGTTTATTGATAAGCCTCCTCTGAGGAACAGTATAAAAGACTTTGCTGAAATCTAGGTAGATCACATCCATCGCATGCCCTTGATCTAGTTCTCTGGTCACCCAGTCAAAGAATTCAATCAGATTTGTTTGGCAAGATCGTCCTTTGGTAAAACCATGTTGCCTCAGATCATTCAACCTTTTGGTTTTGAGAAAGTCCACTATTCGCTCTTTCAGGAGCACCTCCATTACTTTTCCCACCACTTACTGGCCTGTAGTTTGTCACTTCTTCCTTATTACCACATTTGTGGAGAGGTACCACATCAGTCGTTCTCCAGTTCTGTGGAACTTCTCTCTCCAAGGATCTATTAAAAACATCCTTTAAAGGCCCTGCAAGAACCTCTCTGAGCTCTTTCAGTATCCTGGGATGTATCCCACCTGGTCCCATAGACTTTTCCACTTTCAATTTTGCAAGCTGTTCAAACACATCATCTTTTGTGAATGGTGTGGTATCTACTCCATTCCCATTTGCATATTTGTCAATCACAGGTGGTCCTTTTTCTGGATTTTCTCTAGTGAAAACAGAACAGAATTATTTGTTTAGCATTTTTGCTTTTCCAATGTCACTTTCCATGAATCCATTCCCAGTACTTTTGAATCTTGCGATTCCACCTCTGATCTTCCTCTTCTCCCGAATATACCTGAAAAACGTTTTGTCCCCATGCTTCAGATCTTTAGCCATCTTTTCTTCTGCCTTTGCTTTTGCTGTCCTTATTTCTCCTTTTGTCTCTTTTAGCTTTATCCTGTGTTCTGTTCAGAGCTTGTCTGTTTGTGAACTTCTGAATTTTCTGAAAGCTGTGGGTTTTGTCTTTATTTGTACAGCTATTTCTTTGGAGAACCAAATAGGTTTCCTTTTCCTCTTGTTTTTATTTACTTTCCTTACATATGTATCTATTGCCCCTTTTATTGCCTCCTTCAGTTTAGTCCACTGCAATTCCACTTCCCTTATCCCCTCCCACCCTGCCAACTCCTCCTTCAGGTACTTGGCCATTTTACTGAAGTCAGTGTTTTTGAAGTCTAGGACTTTGCTGTTGTAGGACTCTTCCTTGGTTTTTATCTCAAACCACACCATCTGATGATTACTGCTGCTCACATGGGCACCTACCCAGACATTCGACAACCTAACTCCATTGGTGAGTACTAAATCCAGCACTGAACTTTCCCTGGTCGGTTCCATCACTATTTGTCTTAGCAACGCATCTTGGAGGCATCCACAATTTTGTTTCCAATGTTGTTATATTTTTACTGGGAGTGATGCCCTGAACTCGCTCTTCTCCATCCATCACCCCCTTTCCCTAGTTTAAATCCCTGTCTTTGTAATGCCTGAATTTAGGATCCTTTTCCCTGCGACAGAGAGATGTAGTCCATCCACACAGTACAGCTTTTTCGTAAATTGAACCCTAGGAAAACTGCTAAAAGAAGCAGGTTTGAAGCAGCTTATGAAGCAGGAGCTGATTTATGTCTAAGCAGCTCATTCCAGAAAAGCGGGAGAGCAGCGGTGCCCCTTCTACTGATTGCATATATCACTAAGCAAACAGCTTTATGACTGGAAGAGAGAGAGGATCCTGCTTCTGCCCAGGGCAGATAAAGAAATATTCCGAATGTGGCCCCTCAGTGTGGGTGATGTGAACAAATAGACCAGACTAATGCCACATGTACTGAGCGAGGGAGGAGGCTGTATGTATGTGCAGAGTCCCCAGGGATATCCCAGAGGATAATCCACAGAACAAGTCCCTGGTGAGGGGCCAGAGAGCCAGTGAGACCCCAGCCAGTGAGCAGGAGACTGCCGAGTGAAGCCTGGACGAGAAGGGGGCTGGGAGCCAACCTTCACCCCAGCCAGAAGAGGCACCCGAAACTGAGCAGCAAATGGGTCCTTGGGGAATAGATGAAGCAGGCGCAGAGGGGGAACTGGCAGCAGTGGGATGGTCCTGGGGAGAGAGAAGATTTGCTGGATACAGTGGATTCGGAAATGGTGATGAGGAAATCTCCTGAAGTATCACAGCCAGGTACCTCCTGGGTCATTCTCCAATTCCTTAGGGCCATGTGGCACTGGTGATAAGGTTACTTACAAGACACTGATGGGTACAGCGAGGCACCGGAGAGGGACAGTGGGAGGTGGGGGGAGAGAAATAGCCCCAGACGGCAGGGATCACAGACATGAGAAGAACCAGGAACAGAGGTAGCAGAATCCAGATAGGAACTAATGGCCAGAGGAGAGGAGCAGGAACGGTCCTTGGAGTTGCCCCAGGAGCTGCTAAGATGCTGTCCGCCCCATATCCAGGTTCTGATAAGAGACGTCACTCTGCAGTCTGGAACAGTTGTTCTGTGGTAACCTCACTGTGCCTCGGTGTCCTCATTAGGACTCTTCAGGTTCTTCACAGGTTGCGATACCGCAGGATCCCACTAGGTGGTAGTGCACTGTGGGATGATGCCAGGAAACAATGGGGTAGATCCATACGTACCAGCTACACAAGTAAAATGTGTGGATTGGACGAAGGCCCAAGAAGCTTCCGTGGCAAATGCCCTGTGGCCAACTACAGCCACTATAAAGCAAAAATATGGTTATCTGGCTGTGTCTTGCTACTAAGGAAGGTCCACAGTCCGGTTAGTGAGGGGTCTCATCCTTTAGGAATGCCGTTTGGGAAGCGAGACACTCCAGAAAGGAACATTACACCCAGAAAAGTGGAGCGCAGTCTGGGGGACCTCGCGGCAGCACCCTGACAGCTCAGTGTGCCATGAGCCGGGTTTCCTTTTCCTGAGGGCAGCACTAATGGTTCCCGGTTTATGTTTCTTGTTTAGTTTTTATGATAGCTTTTAAGTATCTTTCTAGGATGGAAGCTTTGTAGTAGTGAGATGGGAAAAAGGGATAGCATGCTAGAATAAAATAGCCATACACTCATTTAACCTGTGCAAGTAAAGCCACAATAGTATCCCGTAAAAAAAAGCCACTCGCTATATCCCTATATTAAACACCATAATCATGCTTCAATGGTATACACATCACAAAAATATTTTTTTGTCGGATCGTCTGTCTTGAGGATGTAAAACATACTCATTTAACAGACACTCCCTTTATTCAACTTTTTAAAAGGTCATCTCGACCAAATTATGCCCGAGGCTATAAATGGCCCGTAGGAGCCAGGGGCGGCCCAAGGGGGGTGCGGGGCCATGTGCGGAGACTCGGTGTGGGGCCTCATTTGCATAAGGTGCCTCATTTGCATAAATATTTGCATAATGTTACCATACACTAACTTTTAGTAAACATGCCTCTTAATGAGTGTATGGATAAAGAAAGACTAAAAGGTTTCTACATTACTATAATCCAGTACCAACCGCCAGGCACATTAGGAACTACTACAAACACTGCCCATTTAGAACCCATAGCAAACCCGCCGTATCCTAACAGCACTACCAGGACTCACAAAGCACCATACCCTAACTATCAAAAGGCAACACTGCAATATTAAACCAATACATTTCAGAGAACAATAATACATGACCTACTGGGGAAAGAACAAGTGGCAATGTCAAATAGGAATTACATAAACAGAATACCTCAGCTCAGTTACACATGCAGAACATAGACCATCACCAAACAAGGAATCACAATTTAGAAACAGGAAGACAATAATTAAACTGGGAACCCCAAAAGCCAAACTTGGAATATACAACAACACTGTAGAAATACAACTATAAATTAATTTCCTCTTGTACTAAACAAAGCGCAAAATTAATGATGCACATTTCCCAGAGCTGACATATTCCAGTTAATAAATTCAAAATAAAGAGATATTTTTCTACCTTTTGTGCATTTATTTTCAGTTGCAATTGTTCCAGCCACTTTCTTCTGGTTTCTTCGTGTCTTCTGCTAACTCTCCATCTGCTGTCCATTTGTCCTTTCTTCTGTCTTGTTTTTTTTTTTCCATTCTCTCTCTACATCTGCTTTAACATACTAATCTTTCTCCTTTTGCTCTTTCCTCATTCCTATTTCATCCACTCAAATTTTATCCCTCCATCCTCAATCCCCACTTACTCTCCCAATATCCAGCCAATTGTAGATTTGTCTTCCCTCCCACGCAAAATATTTTTCCCTCTCCATTTCACTCTCCCAGCTCCATCCCATTCTAATCCTCCCCCAACATCAGCTCCTTTCTAGTTCCAGCCTCACCCAGCATCTGCTCCCTTCTTGTCCCTGCATCAGCCCATTTCCAGTCCTAGTCCCCCATCAGCCCATTTCCAATCCTATCCTAGCCCCACCATCAACCCATTTCCAGTCCTAGCTCCCCCATCCATTTCCAGTCCTATCCGAGTCCATCCATCAGTTCATTTCCAATCCCAGCCCCTCATCAGCCCATTTCCAGTCCTATCAGTTCCTCCATCAGCTCATTTCCAATCCCAGCCCCCCATCAGCTCATTTCTATTCCTTTCCTAGCCCCACCATCAGCCCATGTCAAATCCTAGCTCCCCTCCACTCAGCCCATTTCCAATCCAAGCCCCCCATGAGCCTATTTCCAGTTCTAGCCCCTCCATGAGTCCATTTCAATTCAAGCCCCCACCACAGCCCATTTCCAACCTTAGCACCCCCAACAGCCCATTTCCAGTCCTATCCTGGCCCCTCCATCAGCCCATTTCCTGTCCTAGCTCCCCCCCCCCCACTCAGCCCATTTCCAGTCCTAGCTCCCTCTCCTCACAGCCCATTTCCATTCCAAGCCCCCCTCTGCATCAGCTATTTGCAGTTCAAGCCCCCTTTCCACTCAGCCCATTTCCATTCCAAGCCCCTGTCCCCATCAGCTATTTGCCGTTCAAGCCCCCCTTCCACTCAGCCCATTTCCAGTCCTAGCAACCCCCCATCCCATTACCAGTCCTAGCTCCCCCATCAGCCCACTTCCAGTCCGAACCCCCTATAGCCCATTACCAGTCCTAACCCCCCCATCAGCCAACTTCCAGTCCGAACCCCCTATAGCCCATTACCAGTCCTAACCCCCCCATCTGCCCACTTCCAGTCCTTACCCTCCCATCAGCCCATTTTCAGTCTTACCCCCCAACAACCCATTAACAGTCCTAACCCCCCCCCCATAGCCCATTTCCAGTCCTAATCCCCCCATCAGCCCACTTGTAGTCGTAGCTCCCCATAGCCCATTACCTGTTGTAACCCCCCCATCATCCCATTACCTGTCCTAACCCCCCATAGCCCATTTCCAGTCCTAATCCCCCCATCAGCCCATTTGTAGTCGTAGCTCCCCATAGCCCATTACCTGTTGTAACCCCCCATAGCCCAGTACCAGTCCTAACCCCCCCAGCCCATTACCAGTCCTAACGCCCCCCACAGCCCATTACGTCCTATCCCCCTATCAGCCTACTTGTAGTCTTAGCCCCCCCATAGCCCATTACCTGTTGTAACCCCCCCATCAGCCCATTACCTGTCCTAAACCCTCCCATAGCCCATTTCCAGTCCTAATCCCCCCATCAGCCCACTTGTAGTCGTAGCTCCCCATAGCCCATTACCTGTTGTAACCCCCCCATAGCCCAGTACCAGTCCTAACCCCCCCCCAGCCCATTACCAGTCCTAACGCCCCCCACAGCCCATTACCAGTCCTAACCCCCTATCAGCCTACTTGTAGTCTTAGCCCCCCCATAGCCCATTACCTGTTGTAACCCCCATCAGCCCATTACCTGTCCTAACCCCCCCATAGCCCATTTCCAGTCCTAATCCCCCCATCAGCCCACTTGTAGTCGTAGCCCCCCATAGCCCATTACCTGTCATAACTTCCCCCATCAGCCCATTTCCAGTCTTAGCCCCTCCATAGTCTATTACCTGTCCTAACCCCCCATAGCCCATTCCCAGTCTTAACCCCCCCATCAGCCCACTTCCAGTCCAAACCCCCTATAGCCCATTACCAGTCCTTACCCCCCCCCATCAGCCCATTTACAGTCCTTACCCCCCCTCCCTCCCTCCCCCCATCAGGCCTTTTACATTCCTTAACCCCCCCTCCCTACCTCCCCATCAGCCCATTTAAAGTCCTTACCCCCCCTCCCCATCAGCTCATTTACAGTCCTTACCCCCCTCCCTCCCTCCCTCCCCATCAGCCCATTTACACTCCTTACCCCCCGCCCTCCCTCCCAATCACACCATTTACAGTCCTTACCCCCCCATCAGCCCTTTTACAGTCCCTACCCCCTCCCCCCCATCAGCCCATTTACAGTCCTTACCACCCCCCCCCATCAGCCCAGCTAAGTTTAAAAAAAAAAAACCAGAAACCGGCTGCTGCTGCCGCTGCCGCCGGGGCAGCGGCAGAAAGGAGAATCCCGCGGGGCCCCCCTGTCCTGCAGTCTTCTATGCAGCCTCAGCGCGGGCTTTTCAGAGCCGCGCGAAGGGAGAGTTTCCCTTTCTCGCGGCTCTGTTAATCCCCGCGGCGTGATTAACAGAGCTGCGAGAGGAGAAGCTCTCTCTCTTCGCGCAGCTCTGACAGCCGACGGAGGCCGCATAGAAGACTGCAGGACAGGGGGGCCCCACGGGATTCTCCATTCTGCCGCTGCCACGGCGGCAGCGGCAGCAGCAGCCGGTTTCTGTTTTTTTTTTTTTTAAAACTTAGCTGGGCTGATGGGGGGGGGGGGGTGGTAAGGACTGTAAATGGGCCCCGCGGGATTCTCCATTCTGCCGCTGCCACGGCGGCGGCGGCAGCGGCAGCAGCAGCCGGTGTATGATTTTTTAAAACTTTGGGATGCAAGATGTTTTTTGCGCGGGGCCCCCTGAAACGCGGGGCCCTGTGCAAAAAACATTCTTGCTCAATGGACGGGCCGGCCCTTCATACAGTTAATGCTATGTGCAAAATCTTCACTTTCAGATAAGTACTGTAACCTTTTGAATGTCCATTACATGGGGATGGTATTACGTAGCTGAGCCATGAAAAGTTCTTGCAAGACGGCATCTGATCTCCATTTTCCAGGCTATCGCCGAAAGCTCACTGCCATGGTTCAACACTGTTAAAGCCGTCGAACCGGGGATCCAAAAGACATGCCCGCTATTACCAATCCCTCCAAGACATTTCTGTAACTGTTGGGTAATCATGCTAAGTCTGTATAAAAAGCAGCTTGTATCCTGTGTGAGTGCTGGACTCCTGGACAGCTTGCTAGGAGCCAGCCCTGATATAGCAGTGAATAAAGAAAGGAATCTGCCTGGACATTTTGTTTTTCTTTCTTGCCTTGCTTTCTGTTGTTCTCTCCTTCCCAGGTATCATCTGGACTGGACCGGGACCCCGCTAGATGCTTGTCCCACGACAGTAGTAGTAGTAAATATGTAGAGATGTAATATTTAGCTCTTATAAATAAACTAGAATTACCCTGCTAGACCTGCACCGAGCCGCACTCAACACAACCAGCAGACAAAGCAGAGCGGGTCCGACTGGCAGGTTGCACTATCCCCTGCCCTCACTGCCGCCAGCTGTGCTCTTCATCCTTTCAATCTGTGAGTCCTGACGCTGAAGCATTACTGACTGACACCCTTCTGCAGTTCATCCCTGTCACCTACAGGTGTCACCCTCACTGCACATGAGGCCACCAATGATCCACTTCCCATGAATAAATTCAGCCATGTGCCCAGCTTCTGGATATAGGCTGCTTCCTGGAAATCACTGAGGCTTTCCTCCCAGGGTCTGATTCTGGCACTGTCCTGTCCCAGCTTGTAGGATTCGGGGAGATTTCTACATTCTCAAAGCATTAATAAGCCTGAGACACACTGTGCACTCAAAGTCTGGGAAACTGTGAAGTTACTGCACTCGGATCATTTGCTAAGATTCTGAGTTTATTTTCAGTATGATGTGACTTGAATCCGGTGTTATACTGCTCCCCTGATAAACAGCCTGCTGCCGGTCACACCACATATGTCATGGAACCCTTTCGCTTATACGTGGCTGCAGTCTCACCCCTGTACCCTGAGTGCAGGGGACACCCCCATATCTAGAAAGTTCTCTGCCTAATCACATCAGTCGCCTTTCATGTGATGCAGGTGTAGGTATGTTCTGGGCTGGAGTATGGGAGGAGGAGGGGTGGGATCACAGACTATGGGAACCATTTTAAAAGTCTTAGCTGTGATTTGGACGTCCAAATCATTCAGATGTCCCCGGAGCTATTTTACAAGGAACAATAAAGTCATGAAAGAACAGAACTCATCAATTCCTACTATACTTAAAGCAGCGGCCGTAGTGCATAGTCTTAAAGAGGGACCTTTAAATAGTGTGGTAACTTTTATATTGTATTTGTTTCTCTGCTTTACATCGGTACTTTTAAGTTGCACTTTGCGCGGTTCTTCCTGCTTTGAGTTTATGGATGAGTTCTGTTGTTTCCTGACGCACCCTCACTTCTACTGGAAATTTATTTGTAGTCCTGACACGTTCATTTTGTCTGCAACATATGGGTGTGTCCTCTTGTATTTGACCATCTGAAGGGTGCTTTTGATACAATGTTTTGTATCTTGCTAGTTGTGCTTTAGTCGTATCCTTTCTCCTTTGTAACAGGATTTTTGTAGGATTTTAGTCTGTTACTCGAATTATATGGCTTTGATTCTTTTTCTTTTTTTAATTTTTGGAAGTGATGGTCTTTCTGCAAGAAATGTTTTGAGATTTTATTGTTCTTTGAGTACTTCTGCTGTAAATGTACCCCTTTTCTCCTCCCTCCCCCCTTCATTTCTGCTACGCTCTGTTTCAACACGGTTCTTTTGAAAAGTTTATTTTTTGAGTCCCAATTTGGAACTATTTTATGAACATGGATATTCTGTATTATAGAGGATCTTCTGCTATTCCTGTATGAATAATGCTCACGTACCTATTTATCTTATAGGCTATCATTAACTTTTCCACCACAATCGGCATTGTCACCGGATACTTCCATATTATCGGACTGGTAACACAGTTTCTCATTTTCTTTGGATTTTTATTGCTTTCTTTTGTTGACTCAATGTGCAATGTTTGTTTCTATGTTTTGTTTTGTGGGATACTTTATAGCATGCCATTGCTGGTAGTGTGTTTTCATGGGGGGTTTTTATAGACCCCTGATGGAGGCCTGAGTGCTGAAACTTGGCCAAGTCGGGTCATCATATAAAATTACCTCTGCGAAGATTATTCTGGTGTGGCTTTGTTTCCTCTACTCTGTGTTCGGATGTCTATGTACACACCATGCAGACGTCCATATTGGCTACATCCATGTTTGTGAAATTGTACCCGAACTTGGATGCTCCTGCTTTTTAAAAATTTTTTTGGACTTTCTGGCTTGGAAGTCCCTGATTGCACTGGGACGCCATTTGTAAGATCTGCCTTCGCATGCATATTTGCCATGTATAAATGTCCACGGCTTCAGTCTAGTCAGATCTCTGCCAGTTTACCCCTAGTATTTTATAGACACAGAGATTCCTCAGTGTCTCTACAGAATAGACTCCAAAGAGGTTCTCACTTGTCCCCTGAATGTGGGTGACCTCTTATAAAATGTCACCCATGATGCATCCCCAACTCTATCACTCTGACACCTTCCACCAGCTGTAACAGGATGACACCCGTTCTTCTTTAGCTGCTAGTAACTTGTTTCTGAGGAGCAAGGGTGACCCTTAAAGCAGCACTAGAGGCTCAGGAGAGGGAGCAGAGGGTACCCACCTGACACAAGCTTTCTATTTGGGAGAAGGACTGGTTGTATCATCAGTTATTCTCTCATCTGGCTTTTGAGGTTTAGTTGCCTGCACCAGAGGTCAGAATAACTTCTTGTCCTGTTACTGTCTCACTGATCCCAGCTCTAGGCTTGTGTCACAACGGCAGGAATGTGTCAGAGGCCAATGTCCAGCAGAAGCACCTCAGCCATAGACTGAGGGCAGTGATGTGTAATCTTAGACCAGCCAATAGGATCTGAGAGTCTGATGCTCATTTGCATGGTAGAGGGTTCTAGTCCGGCCCCTCGTGTCTCTATAGGGATAAAAGCTGGGGGCAGGGGTCCATGGGAGACAGTTTGCAGAGTCCAGCTCCTTCCTCCAGACCCTGCACTATGGCCTCCGCTCGGCTGACCCTCAGCCTCCTGGTCCTTTTCCTGACAGGTAACCGATGCGCAGACACTGCAGAGTTACTGAGCACGTGCAGGGCTGACTCTGAGCACTAATTACAGCTGTTCTTTGTTCCCAGGTTCATGGGCCCAGCACTCAGTGACACAGGAACCCACCGTGAGAGCCCGGCCGGGGGAGACGGTGAGACTCCCCTGCACCTTAGGAGGGGGATTAACCGTCAGCAGTAACCGGGTTGCTTTTTACCAGCAGAAATATGAAAAAACTCCCAGATACCTGCTGTATTATTTCACAGAGTCCAGCAAGGGCAAAGGCTCCGATGTCCCTGACCGCTTTGTGGGTTCCGGCTCCGGCAGTGTTGGGTATTTAACCATTAATGGGGTCCAGCCAGAGGATGATGGTAATTATTACTGTGCTACATGGACTGGAAGCGCGTTGCACAGTGATACAGAAACAGGGGAAGTGAGACTAAAACCTGCCTTACACCATTGTAATGTTCTAGAGGAGCAGATACTCACGATCCCCATTCATGCATCAGTGGGAGTGTCATCTCAGTCTAACCTCACAAATAGCTAAGAATGAACCCAACACATGAAAATATCTTGAATTAGTTACAGATCACAGACTCACATAGCAGCATTTCTAATAAATATAACAACATGTTACTGTGCTGGGAATCTGTAGAGGTAAGACATTGCTCTGAACTCAGATAGTTCTGACGTGGGTTGTGAAATGCGAGAGCAGCACAACTGTGCAGATCTAAATCTCCTGTTTTCAAGACTTTATGCAATGCAGGTAGCCTGGAGAGAGGCATCTGATGTCACAGTGATGTCATCCCTCCTTTCTGAGCTGCAGGAATCCATTTCCAATCCCACGGTGCATGTGGGAAATCAGCTCAGTGTAAAGTGAGTGAGGAAGGAGATCCAGGCAGGACACTGAAATCTCAGAAACCCTTCCTGTTGCTTCTGTCCCATTGCTCTTCCCAGGCAGGGCAGGGTCCAGATACTGACCGAAATATTAAGGGTTCCGTAGAAAGAGAATTAAGCCTTCAGGGGGTAATTTTAGAAAGGTCTTGACTGTAGAATAGCATTTTGCACACTTTCTATAAAACTTCCCAGGGGTACATTTGGATAAAAAGTAGGAACACGGATGCACCAGGCCTGCGTTTATGTGATAAGCTCTTGGGCATTCCTGGAGCCAGGACTGGCGTTTCCATGCATGTTTTAGAAATAAACACATATGCACCTAATCTTTCTGACACACACACACACATGTACACCTGTTTGGGAGCATGTGGAAGTGTGCGCATCTACTTTCCCTGGCTTCTTTTTACAAAGGTACATGAGTGCATAGATTATCTTTATGAAATCCCTATGATCACATACCACCGGCTTCCTGTCACATTTAGGATTCAGCTCAAAACTGTGATTCTAGCTCCCCGAGTCTTGTACACTGTGCGTACTAGAGCTTCTCACCTCCTATACTCCTTCAGGTCCCCAAAGGCAATCTTCTAACCAACCCGTGTCTCACATATCCGGAAGTAACATATAAGACAATCCTGTGTTTATGTAGCTCCTTCTATCTGGAACTCAGGTTGCAGACTGAAGACCTGGTTCTTTTTCCTTCTGAAGCAGGTGTCTGACCCGGTTTATTCACTGGGCCAGCGGATCAGCTGACCAGTGACTCTGCCTCCCCCTCTTCAGTCTATGTCTCTGCTCTCTTGCTGGCTTGATGTATTGAACCTGTGTAGCTCTGTGATTTTGGACTTTCTTCTCACCACCTGCTCACTAGATCCTATCCCCTCCAATTGGCTGGTGGAACCTTCTTTGCAGTTAGTACCTCTTATTACAATCCTGCTTAATTCCAGTTTATCATCTGGTCATTTTCCCTCTGTGTGGAAATCAGCCATAGTCCATCCCCTGCTGAAACAGCCTTCTCTCGATCCCTCAGTAATATCACATTGGCGCCCGGTATCTAATCTCCCTTTCCTTGCAAAAATATTGGAGCGTCTAGTCTTTCTTCAACTCTCTTCCCATGTTGAGGCTACCAATGTCCTTCATCCCCGTCAAGCGTGTTTTAGACCAGGACATAGTACGGAAACTATTCTCCTGGTCCTGCTAAACGGGATTCATGTAGCCCATGACCGTGGCGACATTACACTTTTGGTTTCATTGGATTTATCTGCAGCTTTTGATCTGATCGATCATCGGACCCTTCTCTCACGTCTTTCTGATATTGGCTTGCGGGGTGCGGTGCTACGTTGGTTCCGCTCTTTTCTCACTGCTCGCTCCTTTGTTGTCTGTGCCAATCACCAAACCTCTCCGTCCATTCCGCTGTTATGTGGAGTCCCCCAGGGATCAGTTTTATCCCCTCTGCTCTTTAATATTTTTCTTGCTCCGCTTCCCCTTTTGGTCCAACAGTTTCCAGTTTCGATTTACATTTATGCTGATGATATTGTCCTTCTTTTCCATACTTCCCCAGTCATGGTTGATATCACCCCCTTAATACTTGCCTCACTCATATTGCCACCTGGCTCTCTTCTAATTTTCTCCATTTGAATCCTTCTAAATCCTGAGCCATGTGGGTGTCGCTGAGCACTCCCTGTCTGGTCATCACGCCTCAAATAAATTCCACTTCTATTCCTCTCACTTCCTCTCTTCGTTACTTAGGGGTAACCCTGGATTCGTCGTTGTCTTTTCATGAACACGTGTCAAACTTATCCCGCCGCTCTTTCTTTACACTGCGACAATTACGTTCAGTCCGCTCGATTTTGTCCCCAGACTCCCTCACTACTCTGTTACTGGCTTTAGTCATGCCCAGACTGGACTATTGCAATGTGGTTTTTGCCAATCTCCCTGCTTACCAACTCAAACGCTTACAACTTCTACAGAATACAGCCGCCCGACTTGTCACTTCTGCCCAGAAATCAGATCATGTAACTCCTCTTCGGTATCGCCTTCATTGGCTACCGCTTCGTTTTCGGTTTAAATATAAGTTTCTTATGCTATTACATAGATTCATCCATACTTCCAACCCGCAGTATTTAGCGAACCTAATTTCCCTTCACACTCCTTATCGCCAGCTCCGTTCTTTACATGCTAACCGTTTGTTTCTTCCCCCTCCCGCACGAGCTCACCTCGAACAGACACGCCGTGCCACTTTCTTTTTCCTGGGACCCTCACTTTGGAATTCTCTACCATCTTCTCTTCGCCTAGAATCCTCACATCAACATTTCAAAAACTTATTAAAAACACATTTGTTCCAACAGGCTTATGATCTCCCTCCCAGCAGTCCTGTCTAATTTTGTTTTGTTTGTCTTTGGCTGCCTGTAGTTTTGCTTAGTTTTTGTCTGCTGTTTGTCTTGTGACCTCTTTGGTCCGTCTTTCTCTTTATTTTATTGGATTTCTTTTCCTTTCTGACGCTTTTATTTTATATTATTTTATTGTAAACCGCTCTCACGTCTCGACAAGGGCGGTATATAAAATGTAAAGAAAGATAAAGATTGTTTGTGTTTGTTTAGTCTACAACTTGTGGTAAGGATCCAAAAGTGGTTAGTCAAATCAATTAAACATTAATATATGCATCGTGTTTTTCCCTGCCTAGGTGCCCTGCTATAAAATTACCCTTTTAGAGAGCAGTTTTCAATCATTCACATGGGTAGAGTGGCTTGTCTGAAAATTTCCCTCCTCAAATTTGCAAACCGTGTATTCAGCTTTCATAGTACATTATTTCAGCTGTGGAAAAGAGAGACCTTAGATCAGAAGCTAGAGTAGCAGACTTGAAGGACATAAGGAAGACAGAGAGGTACATAGACGAGACCTACAGGGATATAGTCCTGAAGTCCCACCTCCAGTCTGGCAGCATCCCTGTTGCCATGGAGGAGAGAGGTCACGTGACAGGAGAGCATCACCCTGGTGTAGCAGGAAGTGATCCTGTAGCTAGGACCTGTTCTCCAGGTGATGTAAAACCCTCTCGCACCGAGGAGGTTTCTCCAGGCCCATGTGCCCATGAAGGGAGGGTTAGGAGCCGTTATAGTTGCTTATTCAATCATTAGGCATGTAGATAACTAGGTGGCTGATGGACATGAGTATAGCCTGGTAGCATGCCTGCTGGTGCTAAGGTAGCGGATCTCACGCGCCACCTAGACAAGGTCTTAGATAGTGCTGGGGAGCAGTCTGCTGTCTTGGTACATGTCAGTATCAGTGACATAGGAAAGTGTGGTAGGGAGCTTCTGGAGGCCACATTTAGGCTTTTAGGTAGGAAGTTGAAATCCAGAACTTCCATGGTAGCATTCTCTGAAATGCTTCCCATTCCACTTGCAGGATCCAAAAGGCAGGCAGAGCTCCGGAGTCTCAATGTGTGGATGAGACGAACTTGCAAGGATAAGGGGTTTGGATTTGTTAGGAAATGGGCAACATTCTGGGGAAACGAGGGGCTTTTCTGAAGGGATGGGCTCCACCTTAACCGGGATGGAACCAGGCTGCTGGCATTAACCTTTGAAAAGGAGATAGAGCAGATAGATAATAGGGGAAAGCCGACAGTCACCCAAGAGCGCATGGTTCAGAAGGATGTATCCTTGAAAGATACTACCAAAAGAATGAAGTTAGGGCATATCAATAGAGGTTCCAATAAAGACAAAAGTAACCCAAATGCCCTTGAGTACAGAGCAGCCAGAGGTTAAGGATTCCAAATTACCCCTGCCTACCGATAACCAGATTAATATGAATAAAATACAGTCTCTAAAATGCTTGTATGCAAATGCTAGAAGTCTAAAAAATAAAATGGGAGAGTTAGAATATATAGCACTAAATGAGAGGTTAGATATGATTGGAATATCAGAGACATGGTGGAAGGAGGACAACTAGTGGGACACTGATACCTGGGTACAAACTATATTGTAACGATAGAGCAGATCAAATTGGTGGAGGGGTTGCACTCTATGTTAGAGAGGGCATTGACTCAGAAAGGATTAAATTTTTGCAGGAAACAAAATATACTGTAGAATCTCTATGGATTGAAATTCCATGCAAAAAGGGAAAGGGGAAAGCGATGGCAGTGGGGGTTGTACTATTGACCGCCTGGCGAGAATAAACCGATGATGAAATGCTCAAAGAAATAAGGAAGCTAACAAAATTTACAGCACAGTAAAAATAATGGGTGATTTCAATTACTCCAGTATCGACTGGGTCAGTGTCACGGCAGGACATGCTAGGAAGATAAAGTTTTTTGATGAAATAAATGACTGCTTCTTGGAGCAGCTGGTTCATGAACTGACCAGAGGGGAAGCCATTTTGGACCTAGTTCTTAGTGGAACTCAAGATCTGGTGCAAGAGATAAGGGTGTTATGGCCACTTGGCAATAGTGATCATAGCATGATTGCGTTTGATTTAATAAATGGAGGAAGGACAGCAAGGAAATCTACAGTACTACCTTTTAACTTTCAAAAGGGGGACTATGATAAAATGAGGAAAATAGTTAAGAAAAAACTAAAAGGAGCAGTTGCAAAACTTAAAGATTTACATCAAGCGTGGTTGTTGTTTAAAAATACTATCTTGGAAGCCCAGACCAGCTGTATTCCACGCTTTAAGTAAAGTGGAAAGAAGTCTAAAAAACTGCCAGGATGGTTTAAAGGTGAGGTCAGAGAGGCTGTTATTGCCAAAAAAGCATTTTTCAGGAAATGGAAAAAGGAGCCAAATTACGAAACTAGAAACAACATAAGCACTGGAAAGCTAGATGCAAGGCATTGATAGGAAAGTGAAAGAGAGAATTTGAAAAAAAGCTGGCTGTGGAAGCAAAAACATATAATAAAGAAAATAATTTTCAAGTACATTTGTAGCAAAAAACCTGTGAGAGAGTCAGTTGTACCATTAGATGATGGGTAAAAGGGGCACTAAGAGGGGACAAGGCCATAGTGGAGAGATTGAATGACTTCTTTGCTTCGGTCATTACTGAGGAAGATGTTTTACAACTATTTGATAAACTGAAGAGTAGCAAATCACCTGGATAAGATGATATTCATCCAATGGTGTTGAAAGAACTGAAATATGAGATTGCAGACCTACTATTAGTAATCTGTGAACTATTATCAAAATCATCTGTAATACCTGAAGAGTAGAGGATGGCCAATGTAATACCAAATTTTAAAAGGGGTTTCAGGGGTTATCCGGGAGACTACAGAGCGGTGAGCCTAGCATCAGTACCAGGAAAAATGGTAGAAACCATTATAAAGTTCAAAATTATTGAACATGTAGATAGTCATGGCTTATTGGGAACAGCCATCATGGCTTTAACCAAGGAAGGTCTTGTCTTAATAATCTGTTATGTTTTTTTGAAAGTGTGAATAAACAGGTAGACAAAGGTGAGTTGGTTGATATAGTGTATCTGGATTTTCAGAAAGCCTTTGACCAAGTCTCTCATGAGAGACTCTTGGCAAAATTAAAAAGTCATAGGATAGGAGGCAGTGTACTATTGTGGACCAGGAACTGTTTAAAAGACAGAAAGCAGAGGGTAGGGCTAAATGGCCAATTTTCCCAATGGAGAAAGGTGAATGGTAGAGTACCCCAGGGATCTGTGCTGGGTCCGCTGCTTTTTAACATCTTCATAAATGAGCTGGAAAAGGGAATAATGAGTGAGGTAATCAAATTTGCAGATGACACAAAATTATTCAAAGTTGTTAAAACCCAAAGAGATTGTGAAAAATTGCAAGAGGATCTTGATAAATTAGAAGACTGGATGATCAAATGGCAAATGAAATTTAATGTGGGCAAAGTGCTAAGTTATGCACCTAGGAAAGAACAGCCCAAACTATGGTTACACGATGCAAGGTTCCACATTAGGAACCACCGCCCAGGAAAAAGATTTATGTGTCATCGTGGATACCATGTTAAAACCCTCCAGCAGCAGCCAAGAGAGCAAATAGAATACTAGGAATCATAAGGAAAGGAATGGAGAATAAAACAAAGGATATTATAATGCCTCTATATTGTTCCATGGTGAGACCGCACCTTGAATATTGTGTGCAATTCTGGTCACCGTATCTTTAAAATGATATAGCGTTGTTAGAAAAGATACAGAGAAGAGCAACCAAAATGGTAAAGGAGATGGAAGGAAACTCCTATGAAGAGAGGCTAAAAAGGTTAGGGCTCTGCAACCTGGAAAAGAGACGGCTGAAAGGAGATATGATAGAGGTCTATAAAATAATGAATGGAGTGGAACGGGTAAACGTAGATCAATTGTTTATGCCATCAAAAAATAGAAAGACTAGGGGACATGCAATGAAGCTACAGGGTTACCTAAGACTAATAAGAGAAAATATTTTTTCACTCAATGTGTGATCAAACTCTGGAATTTGCTACCGGAGGATGTAGTAAAAATGCTGGTGTAGCTGGGTTTAAAAAAGGTTTGGACAAGTTCCTGGAGGAAGGGTCCATAAACCAAAATAACATAAGATATGCCATTTTGATGTCCAGTCTTCCAATTTATCAAGATCCTCTTGCAATTTTCCACAATCCTCTTGGGTTTTAACAACTTTAAATAATTTTGTGTCATCTGCAAATTTGATAACTTCACTCGTTATTCCCTTTCCAAGGTCATTTATGAACATGTCAAAAAGCAGCAGACCCAGCACAGATCCCCTTTCTCCATTGGGAAAATTGGCCATTTAGCCCTACCCTCTGCTTTCTAACTTTTAACCAGTTGCTGATCCACAATAGTACACTGCCTCCTATCCCATGACTCTTTAGTTTTGCCAAAAGTCTCTGATTAACCATTATTAAAGAGGACCCAGAATATCCACTGCTTGACCCAATACAAGCATTGTGGAACCTGTGTCTTTTGGGGAAACTGCTGGGTACGTATGACCTAGATTGGCCATTGTTGGAAACAGGATACTGGGCTTGATGGACCTTGGTTGATGCATTATGGCATCTCTTATGTTCTTATGGTCTTATGTTCTTAGCTGCTAGGTCAGTCAGCTCCGGGAGGGAGATTTTATGCTAATCTTGGATGCATTACAGGATCTGCAGCCCTGCTTTCTATAGGTAGTATCAGGGACTACAAATACCAGCATGCTTTGGGACCTGAGTTTAAAACTGGGACTGAGTAAAACGTCTGCCTCCAGGAACTGGGCACCTTGTCAGTTCTCTGATCCTCTGGATGATGTTAAGTTTGAAGAGGAAAATGAGCACATAGATATCCAAATGGATATATCCCATGGCAGGCAACGTTTCAAAATGATTGTAGGGATCAAAACAACATAAATTTCCCTCCCTGTTTTGGAATTTGCTCAGTAATGGAGGTATTCAGGCATTCACTGCATCCAGACCTGGCACCTATCACATGTGCCCTATTCACCCCCCTACCACCAAACAGATAGGGGTACAAGGTGTGCTCACACTTTTTACTTGCTGTGTTTCAAAGAGAAAAATGCAGGTACTTTCTCCTTGAAAATCAGTGTAAGGGGCTAACGTTCAAAGCATCGGGGTTATTTGGGGCTGTTAGAAGATTGACCCCTCACGGATAGAAGTGGTGGCTGGGAAGGTGTAAATGACCAGGACCCAGAAACCAGTATGAGCAATAGCACCCGAGGGCCTCGCGCCAGGAGAGAGGCCGGGATGTGGAGCGACACGGAGACCAGCTGCTCTTCCTTCTTGCCTGTGCTCTCAGATCAGTGGGATGCAGACAGGAAATCCTCCGAAGCCAGCCACTGAGACAGCTGGGTACAAGTACAGGTTTGGGAGGTTTGTGTTTTGCAAGGTGAGGAACCCATGCAGAGTCCAAGTTACAAACAGGGCCATGTTCTTTGCTGGTAGTAGCTGCAGCAGGTCAGTGCTTTTGGCACAGTTTTTGGATCTGAGCTTTGTAAGCTAATAATTCCTAGAAATCCCAAACCCTACTGATAAGAAACCCTTGTTACAGCAGATCAGGATTTCTAGAGAGTCCAGCATCACTGCAGTAAGTTAAGCAGGGATCCAGTGAGAGAGGCAACATTTCCCAGCACTTCCGCAGAGAAGCATGGCTGCCGGGTTAGTCCACTTGGAAATGTGCAAATTAAGGTCAAACACAAGTTACCTTAATGCACCTTTGACAAGCTTTCGAGAGTTATGCTCTCTTCACAGGTCATTGGACTTGTTTAGAGATCTCTTGGCTGCTTTACATAGGACCCTAAATGCCCCATCTCTCTCTGAGCCTCAAAAGAAAGGGAAGAAGGAGCCAGCAGCAGCAGCCAATGAGGAGAGAGCAGATTTGCATGAAGGGGTGGGGTCACAGCTCTGCAGGGGTATAAGAGGGAATTGGAGTCTTGTCCCTCCAGCTGACAGCTGAGCTCTGCTGGGTCCCTCCTGCACCATGTCCTGGGCTCTTCTGCTCCTCACGCTCTTCACCTGTTACGCATGTAAGCGGTAGAGATTAACATTTTCTGTAATTAGATAACACACTTGCGTAATGTATTTTCTCTCCAGACTTTCCCTTGCTGAGTCCGTAATGGTACTTTAAGGATTTGATTTCTCCTCTGCAGGTTCTGATGCACAGCTTGTGGTAAGCCAGGAATCTTCGGCGTCAGTGCCTCCCGGAGGGGCTGTGACATTGTCCTGCCAGATAAGCACAGGATCTGTCTCAGACAGCAATTATCCATTTTGGCTTCAGCAGAAATTAGGGAAAGTTCCTCGGCTGCTTATGTACAGCACCAGCACCAGAGCCTCCGGCATCCCCGACCGATTCACTGGTTCCAGATCGGGTAACACCATGTCCTTAACCATCACTGGGACCAAACCAGAGGATGACGCTGATTATTACTGCTGTGTGTGGACTGGCAATGCTCACACAGTGACAGAGTCTGACGGGGAAGTGAGACAGAAACCTCACAGCTTCCCCTTCCTGTCCTGGGCTGCAATAGATCACATCACGGCTTTTTCTTCTCTCCAGATTACGGCCTCCTCCTGAGTTTATCTTTATTTCATTTACAGGCAGGATAAAGTTATACACGGCCCAAATAAAACTTCAGCGTAACTCCTCAGCCCACTTAACAGTCAAAACAAGTTACATATGGAAGAGACATGTGTCACAAGCCTACAGAGGAATAATACAGTCTCCTAAAATCTGTGGAGAGATCTATTCTAAGCCTTCCATCTCGACTAGGAATCAGAGTCTGACCACAGTCCCCCTGTCTTTCGCAGATGCCACGAAAGCTGTTATTTTAATCTGCCACCTTTTGAGAAATAGAGGATAACTGCTCATAAAATCACGTTTCTTTAAATATAAGTTTTCAGTGACATCGTTGTTTGAAGGTAAGCTCAGGAAAGCAAGGAACAGGGTCGGTGCAAGGTTGGCACACCTCACCCTTTGTGCTCCCCCCAGCCGGCCACTTGCCCGCTGCTGTTTCCCCTCACGCAATAGATTGAAACAGCCTCATGGAGCTTACCTGGGAACTTCAGTGTCTGATTCTGGGGGCGGAGGCAGACAGCCACGCGGAGGGCTGGCATTCCAGGCAGCTGCCTAGCTCACCTAATGGTAGCACCGGCCCTGGCTAGGAATCATAGTGACAGGATTGAGAATGAAACAAAACATGTTATAATGTCCAGATACCTGCTGTATTATTTCACAGAATCCACTCCATTAATTTATAGACCTCTATCATATCTCCCCTCAGCCATCTCTTTTCCAGGTTGAAGAGCCCTAAACTTTTCAGCCTCTCCTCACAGGGGTATCCTTCCATCCCCTTTACCATTTTGGTGGCTCTTCTCTGAACCTTTTCTAATTTCACTAAATCCTTTCTAAGATACGGCAACCAGAATTACACACAATATTCAAGGTGCGGTCTCACCATGGAACGATACAGAGGGATTACAATATCCTTTGTTTTATTTTCCATTCCTTTCCTTATGATACCTAGCATTCTATTTGCTCTCTTTGCCGCCGCTGCACACTGGGCGGAGGGTTTTAACATGTTATCCACGATGACGCCTAAATCTTTTTCCTGGGTGGTGGTTCCTAATGTGGAATCTTGCATCGTGTAACCACAGTTTGGATTGTTTTTTCCGAGGTGCATAACTTTGTACTTGTCCACATTCAATTTCATCTGCCATTTGGAAGTTCAGTCTTCCAATTTATCATGGTCCTCTTGCAATTTTTCACAATCCTCTTGTGTTTTAAAAACTTTGAATAATTTTGTGTCATCTGCAAATTTGATCACCTCACTTGTTGCTCCCATTTCCAGGTCATTTACAGATATGTCAAAAAGCAGCGGACCCAGTACAGATCACTGGGGTACTCCCCTTTTCACCTTTCTCCATTGGGAAAATTGGCCATTTAGCCTTACCCTCTGCTTTCTATCTTTTAACCAGTTCCTGATCCACAGTAGTACACTGCCTCCTATTCCATGACTTTTTAATTTCACCAAGGGTCTCTCTTGAGGGACCTTGTCAAAAGCTTTCTGAAAATCCAGATACACTATATCTACCGGCTCACGTTTATCTATCTGGTTATTTGCACCTTCAAAAAAATATAAGAGATTAGTAAAACAAGACTTTCCTGGCTAAATCCATGTTGGCTTTCTGTCATTAAACCATGAGTATCTACATGTTCTGTAATTTTATTCTTTATGATGGTTTCTATCTTTTGCTCGGAACTCACATCAGGCTCACCGGTCGGTAGTTTACCGGATTACCCCAGGATCCCTTTTTGCTTTGGTGTGATATACAGGTCTCTTTCACAGAGAGAAGAAGTGGACAGAGATTTATCTTCAAAATTGGTTATTAACAATAGTCAGACATCTAACAAATACCATTATCATTCATAACGTCAAGGCTGTTATGATGACCAGCATCAATCCATAAGTTTTCATTTTTCATTTTACACTTCTCTCCCCCTCCCCCCCTTCTTCCCCATTCTGGGATTCTTATGTGTCTTGTTTTATTTTGCATATTTATCGGCATTAACAACCAATTATAAGGATAATCATCTTAACCTATACACAACTAAATGTACAGTACTCAGAACTTACAATTCCCATGGCAGTATAACCGCAGCCGTTACAAATCCTACTTCCGCAATAACAATGTAGTCTGGAGAGCACATCGGAGAGGTTGGGAACCACCCCCAGTATAGCCCATATTCCATTCATCCCTATCCCTATCCTCTCTTTGGTTGTGGCTCCCCCGTCCACCTCCTTCCTCCTCCTCCTCCCCCTTCCCCTAAAGGCCAACGTTTTCAAGTACATTCATAGCAAAAGACCTGTGAGAGAGTCAATTGGACCATTAGATGATAGAGGGGTAAAAGGGGCAGTAAGAGGAGACAAGGATATAGCGGAGAGACTGAATGAATTCTTTGCTTCGGTCTTTACTGAGGAAGATGTAGGGATGTTACCCAAGACTGAAGTGGTATTTAAAGGTGATACTGCAAAGGAATTGAGAGAAATATCGCTACACCGGAAAGATGTATTACAACTATTTGATAAACTGAATAGTAGCAAATCACCTGGACCAGATGGTATACATCCAAGAGTGTTGAAAGAACTGAAATATGAGATTGCAGACCTGCTATTAGTAATCTGTGAACTTTCATTAAAATCATCTATAATATCTGAAGATTGGAGGATCACCATTGTAACGCCAATTTTTAAAAAGGGTTCCAGGGGTGATCTGGGAAATTACAGACCGGTGAGCCTGACGTCAGTACCGGGGAAAATGGTAGAAACCATCATAAAGAACAAAATTACACAGCATGTAGATAGTCATGGCCTAATGGGAGGCAGCCAACATGACTTTAGACAAGGAAGATCTTGTCTTACTAATCTGATATGTTTTTTTGAAGGTGTGAGTAAACAGGTAGACAAAGGTGAGCCGGTTGATATTGTGTATCTGGACTTTCAGAAAGCCTTTGACAAGGTCCCTCATCAGAGACTTTTGGCAAAACTAAAAAGTCATGGGATAGGAGGCAGTGTACTATTGTGAATCGGGAACTGGTTAAAAGATAGAAAGCAGAGGGTAGAGCTAAATGGCCAATTTTCCCAATGGAAAAAGGTGAATAGTGGAGTACCCCAGGTATCTGTACTGGGTCCGCTACTTTTTGACATATTCATAAATGACCTGGAAAAAGGAATAACTAGTGAGGTTATCAAATTTTCAGACGACATAAAACTGTTTAAAGTTGTTAAAACCCAAGAGGACTGTGGGAAAACTGCAGGAGGATCTGGATAAATTGGAAGACTGGGCATCCAAATGGCAGATGAAATTTAATGTGGACAAGTACAAAGTTATGTACCTAGGAAAGAACAAACCACACTATGGTTGCACAAAGCAAGGTTCCACATTGGGAACCACCACCCAGGAAAAAGATTTAGGAGTCATCGTGGATAACATGTTAAAACCCTCCGCCCAGTGTGCAGCAGCGGCCAAGAAAGCAAATAGAATGCTAGGTATCATAAGGAAAGGAATGGAAAATAAAACAAAGGATATTATAATGCCTCTGTATCATTCCATGGTACGACCGCACCTTGAATATTGTGTGCAATTCTGGTCTCCGTATCTTAAAAAGGATATAGCGTTATAAGAAAAGGTACAGAGAAGAGCCACCAAAATGGTAAAGGGGATGGAAGTCTACTCCTATGAAGAGAGGCTACAAAGGTTAGAGCTCTTCAACCTGGAAAAGAGACGGCTGAGGGGAGATATGATAGAGGTCTATAAATTAATGAATGGAGTGGAACGGGTAAACGTAGATCGATTGGTTACGCTATCAGAATATAGAAAGACTAGGGGACATGTAATGAAGCTATTTAAGACAAATAAGAGAGAATATTTTTTCACTCAACGTGTAATCAAACTCTGGAATTTGTTACCGGAGGATGTAGTAAGAGCTGTTAGTGTAGCTGGGTTTAAAAAAGGTTTGGACAAGTTCCTGGAGGAAAGGTCCATAAAGCATTATTAAAAAGGGACCCAGGATATCACTGCTTGACCCAGTACAAGCATTGTGGAACCTGTGTCTTTTGGGGAAACTGCTAGGTACTTGTGACCTAGATTGGCCACTGTTGGAAACAGGATACTGGGCTTGATGGACCTTGGTCTGAACCAGTATGGCATATCTTATGTTCTTATGTTCTTAACTCTGAGCACTAGTATTATGTGTTACGTTCACCCTACCGTGTTCACCTATGCAATCCCTGCCCATCCCCTCTTCCCCCCTCCCCCCTAACCCTTCCAGGGGGCCAACTCCTGGATTTCAACATTCATCAGCCTCGTAGCCATACACAGCCCAGCTGGGCCTCCTTTATCTATCTAGGGAGGGAGGGAGGGAGCTCACCTCGTGCTGACCAAGGGCTTCATTGCAGGACATCCCAGCGGCTCCCGCTGCTCAATCGGGGCAGATTGGCAAAGATAAAAAGTAGCGCCACTCCAAAATCGCCCTCTTCTGCCCTGCACAGCTCCCAGGAGGGAGCTCACCTCGTGCTGACCAAGGGCTTCATCGCAGGACATCCCAGCAGCTCCCGCTGCCCAATCAGGGCAGATCGGCAAAGATAAAAAGAAGCGCCAGCGGCCGCGCCCGTGCCTGGCGGGCCCGCACCTGAGGGCCTCGCTAGAGGGCCCTTTGGCGTGGCCTTTCTCCAACGCCTGTGAAATGCCTAAGCACTCATCACTACGACCGACCAGCTGCTTGAGCTCCCCCAGGGTCGAGCTCGCTATCTTCATTGGCAGGACCAACCGCTGCATTACAGCAAGTATACCTCACCTAATGGACAAAACAAAGCACCCGTATACTATCCCTGCTACCAGTGATACCTTTAACCTCAGATAAGCTATTACTTTCTGTGACATTATTACTGTTGCCAGTAGTCTTCATCTACCTTCACGGTAACCAGCATATATCTCCAATTGTCCTCTCGACTGTATCTAGTAGTTTGAACTCTGTCTTTACTGTTGCCATTAACTGCAAGTTGTTGATAACAAAAAAGATTGTTGTCACTTCTCGGAGCTTATTGCTGTCAAGCTATATAAAAATGGATAGAGCTCCACTCTTTTAACCAATCTTTAGACTGACTTACTATAAATGAATGTTACTTGTCTATTTTAGCGACTGGGTCTCAGAATACAGACTGCTCACTCAGCCTACTCAACGGGCATGGTGAAAACGTCTTTCATACATCAATGACCCACATTTATTGTCGCTGATATTGCTTTCGTATCCTTGTTTTTTACTTTTGTTTTTCTAATATTTTTTATCTTGAAATTTTTCATTCAGCCATCTTAAATTGTAATGTATTATACTCAGACTGTATTATAGGAGTATTAGGTATATTAAAAATAGCCACAGATGAAAACTAATAATGACAATGGAACTTCTCAGCTACTTAACTAAGAGTTGAACTATTGTGCCGGCGTTCCAAGAACTCATTTTCTCAAACGTAGAAGCTGTAGTTTTCAATTGTTTAGAAAGTTTCAATCCTGTCATCTATGTGGTTTAAAACCTTACTCCATGCGGTTTTTATTGCGGCTTATCACTTGCACATTTCCCAACGCATTCAATGGGCGCCGTAGCGTTTCACCTCAGGCGTTTCGTCAGGGGATTATAACTTCCTGTGATGTGCATCCACCTCTCACAACACTCACTGACCCACACCTTCTCTACCAAAAGGCTCAATCTGAACTCCTTACCACCACCTCATGCCATGGCACCACCCTCCACTGCCACACTATCACACACGTTCATCAGCTGCTACATATTGCTCACACTGACACAATTCCCCCAAGCCCTCACCCCCACCCACAGCTCCATCCCAATCCTTCACAGCCCTTGGAAAAGACACCATAACCACACTAACCACCACACGATCAGACCCATGCACACAACACACCCTCACCTCATCTATGTGGCCCTTCACCAGGCCAAACCCGTTCAGCTCAACCATGACAACCCCCCTCATGACCTGAAATGCGCTCTAATAAATGCTCGCTCTATCAGAAAGAAATGGCCTGCCATAGCTGATATGTTAGCTACCCCCGACATCGACATACTATGCATCACAGAGACATTGATGTCAGAAGCAGATGCAGTGATCCTCCACCAGTTTGTCCCCCCCAACTTCTCCACCCACTCCTGCCCCAGAACTGACAGAAGGGGGGGGGGGGAGGAGTACTCATACTAAGCAAGACCATTCTACAATTCCAGACGATTACATCACGCAGCAACCCCCACCTAGACCACATCGCCATAGCAAATAAATATCTCACCATCAATCTATTATATCGGGCGCCTTCACCGTCACCAGATGAACTTTCCTCAATTATTAACCTCGCCTGTAACCCCATCAAGACACATACCTCGAATTGGATACTAGGAGATTTCAACCTCCCCTCACTCCAAGACACTCAAGCCAGAGCCTTCCTAGATGCTCTCGAGACGGTGGGTTACATCCAGTTAGTCAACTCTCCTACCCATATCACGGGGAACACCCTGGATCTCATATTTGCACCACAATCAGCGCTCTGCCCCACACCCAAATCAACCTATCACTATGCTCAGTACCATGGTCTGACCATAGTCTAATCAGATTCTCGATGCCCACACACTTCTTCCTGCATAACCCTCATTCCTCAAACAAAATACCTGCTCCAGTAGCAAAACGTTACCGCCAGTTCAACAGAGAAGAGATATTAGAGAGAGCACAACCTCTCTGCAATACACATGGACTGAACCTTGATGACATGATTTCCACTTGGAACTCATGCCTCAATGCTGCAATTGACTCTCCTGTCCTCAATACTTCATATAACAAGAGGAAGAATGCACCTTGGTACTCGCCTGAGCTCAAGACCTCCCTCCGACAACTGCGACAGCTAGAAAGACGCTGGCGCCGCTCAAAAATGACGGAAAACCAGATAGCTTACTCTGCCCAGCTTTGCATGCATCGAACAGCAATCTCGAAGAGAATGAGGCAATACCACGCTGAGGTTCTACAATGATCTCTGAATAAGCCACATGAGTTATTCAACATAGTCAAATCCTTGGCTAAGGAACCCTCTACTGATCAGGCAAACCTGCCAGACCCACAGCTATATGCGGACTACCTACAAACCAAAGCGAACCAGTCTACCCCACCCGCCAGCTCCGGGTCGCCGGACATGACGCAGGCCCTATCCCCCCCCACCTTCACCCACACCTGTACTGTCAATTACCCAGCGTACCATCTCCACCTTTGCTACCCCAACTGAAAGGGAAATACAAGACATTATTATGAATATAAACACCACCACAGCACCAAACGACCCATGTCCAGCATTCTGGATAAAAACTCTACATATTGAGCTCAGCACCTTCCTGACTAAACTGATTGGAACCTCATTTCAGACAGGCATCTTCTCCCAAAAACTGAAACAAACATCAATAAGACCGCTGCTCAAGAACAATAAATTGGACCCCACAAAGATGGACTCATACAGACCCATCTCCAGTATACCGCTTCTAGCTAAAATCTCAGAGAAAATAGTCCACCATCAACTGAGCCAACATATAGAGGATAACTCACCCCTCAATCCTTGCCAGCACGGGTTTCGGGAGCAACATGGTGTGGAAACCTTGCTGACAATTTTACTCAGCACTCTGATAACTGGACTAGACAACGTCAAACAAGGATTTGCCCTCATCTTCCTCGACATTGCAGCGGCTTTTGACTCCATCTGCCATGATCTACTTCTGTCCCGCCTTGTCGAGAAGGGAATCCATGGCACCGCCCTTGCATGGTGTACCTCATACCTAAATGACAGATGGCAGCACGTTCGCTCCGGTACCTCAACTTCCACCCCATTCCTACTAACAAAGGGCGTCCCTCAGGGTTCCTCACTCTCCGCCCTCTTCTTCAACATCTATATGCAGCCTATCTGCTCCATCATTAGATCCTTCGGTGTAAACTGCCTAATTTACGCTGATGACGTCCTCATATTCACCCCAATACATACTGATCACCCAGATGTATCCCGCTTGACCTCATGCTTCAACGCAGTCACAGACTGGTTACACTCCCAGAAGCTCAAAATAAACCTTAAAAAGAAGGATGTACTCTTCATTAGCAGAGACCCAGCATTCACCCCACCCCCTTCTTTGAAAGTACGAGATGCCGAACTTCTCACGAAGACAATGATTCGTTACCTTGGAGTAACGCTCGACCAACAGCTTAACCTAAATGCCCAGATAGGCAACATTTCAAAAGCAATCTACCACAAAATCCGGATGCTACGTCACATCAGACCTCTATTTATTTATTTTATTTATTTATTTACATTCTCTTATATACCGCGCTATTCTGCATCAGTGCGGTTTACATTGAACAAACTGAAATTACATTGAACAGGGCATTATAACTTGGAGATAACTATTTTACAGGGAACATGGGCTATGGAGGGTTAAGTGGCTTGCCCAAGACCACAAGGAGCACCTGTGGGACTAGAAACCCCAGTCCTTCCGGCCCAAGGTTGCTGTCCTCTAGTGGGATTTGAACCCCCGACCTTCCGGCCTGAAGTACCTTGTACCAACCACTAGGCCACTCCTCCACTCCACTCCTCTACTTGAGCCAAATGACTTTCGAACAGTATAGTGTCGTGAAGTGCAAGGTTTAGAACCAAGGGAGACAGAGGATTCACTACAAAGTGAAACCAGAACTGTCAGTGCTGAAACAAGCATGGAGGGTTGGCATGGAAACCCTAAACAAAGAACGTCACAGAGTGTTAGGGAACGCCCATCCCCTGAGCTAGCTCCTGCCTCATCAGGGAAGTGGGAACACCTGGTGGGAGGTGTGGCTCAGCACAACGGAGAAAGAAACTTAGATAAAAAGCCTTTAGTTAAATATAGGACAGAAAGGGAAAGAGAGAAGGAGAAGGAGAAAGTCACAGACATAGTCTCAGATACGGAGACAGAAGGAAAAGGCAGCACAGCAAGCGTGGAGAAAGCTGAAAGAAGGAGAAAACCAGAGAAAGATAGATACTCCGAGGGCAGCCAAGATCTGTGGCTGAAAGAAGGGAAAAGGGAAAGAAATCCCAATTCCACTCGGAGGAACTTCTCAGAGGAAGAGAGCTGGGGAAGATATTCAAGTCCAGTTCCTAGGGAGCAGTGCTCAACTACAAAAAGCACTGGGGATTTTTACTATCCAAAAAGCAGAGACGTTTACTCTGGGAACCAGAAAAGACAACCACGCTGTGCTCACAACAGACAGCCTGCAGGTAAAGCTTATTTCCCTGATACCAAGCTTTTATTAAAGGGGAAAGAGAAGTTTTACCAACCTTTTTGTAGCCAAGGGAGATTCCTGGGAGAAAGCAATTCTAAAGGCAGACACAGAATTCCCTGTAGCCAAACAGAAGAGGGAAACGTATATCCTTTTAATTACAGAGGGCTGTGTGCACAGGAAGCCAAACACCCATACTCACAGAGCAGGTTGGGGGAAGGGAACCCTGTAATTGGAACGGAGAGATTTGCATGGCAGGCAGAAGAACCCTCTCTAAGAGACCTTAAGGAAGAAGGTGATCTTATGCAGTGGGACCCTTATCAACCCCCTGAGTCCGAAGTGTTTATGGACTGCTCTTATATGGTGGCAGACAATGTGCAGTCCCTTTGTTAATAATACTGGATTTTGCTGAAGGAAGAAAAACAGCCAAAAGAAGTATTTTGGAGGGAAACTGTTTTATTCTTTTTGATTCTATAACAGCTGAAGATAAGCATTATTTAAGTTGCCTATTTTTGTTCACATCAGGAGTATGGTTTCTTTGTAAATATATTCTTTGTTCATGGTCATCAACATCCAACCCCGGGAGGGGCAATAAATCCTAATTTAACCTGAACCACTCGTGCACAACTTGGACTCATTCTTACTACTGTAGGACTACATTACCCAGGAGGCCTTTCCAAACCTCCATTTAAAGTTCACAGTCTAAGAAACACAACTACCCACTTGCCTTGCCCACGCTAAATGCCTCTGGGAGGGTGAGTGGTGACATATCTGGCGTAGTTTTTCAGATGCTTGACCTTGAATGAAGGACACCAGAGGAAACTACGGCACCAGGACTCCTGCACAAGCAAGTGGGCTACCAGAAGGCTGCAAGAGAGATAAAGACAAGACACAGCTTCTTTTCCTGAAATGCAGACCTCTACACAAAGCCTCAGGTAATGGCACCTGGGCATAAGTGAGGGAGGATATCAGGAAAAGAGGGCGCTGTGGGGTTGAAAAAAAAAAAAAAACCTGAAAAGGGAGCCGCACTTGGGGTTTTTTTTCTGTCTCTTTTATTGCAGGTGCTGACACGAGATGGAGGCCCAGGACGTGATAGCGTGGATGCGGAAGCAATGGGACCTACAGATGGAACTTGCCAAGCACATCCAGGAGGAAAATGCTACACTCATGAGAGAGCAGCAAAAGCCGCTGCTGGACGCTGTGACAGCACTTCTAAAAGAACGCCGAGAACCACGGATGGAGAATCCTATGGTTATGCCAGGACCCCCAATGAACGCAAGTCATGCATTCTCTTTAGGACAATTGAGTCCAACTGATAACATTGACGATTTATAGATGCGTTTGAGCGCATTGGGCAGGCGTTAAAATGGCCTGATAGTCAATGGGCTACACGCTTTGCAGTTTCGCTGACAGGCGAAGCCCTGTCAGCCTACAAAGCCATGCCAGCCGCTCTTGCAGGCGACTATATGGAAATAAAAAGAGCGGTAAAAGACAGGTTAGGGCTGACAACCTCACATTATAGGAGGCTATTCAGGGAAGCCCGCCTGAGGCCTCAAGAAACTCCAAAGGCGTTACAACAACGTCTGAAAAATCTGGCTTGGAAATGGCTAAGTCCAGAAACTAAGACAATGGAAAATGTATTAGATACAGTTATTTTAGAACAATTTGTACAGGCTGTACCTAGAGAAATGAGGATGTACCTCACCTTGCAGGATTGCAAGACTACCGAGGAAGCAGCTAATTTGGCGGACCGGTTTCTGGAGGCCCAAATAGCTGACCCCTCGGAATGCAGCATACTGCAAGCTGCAGGTTTGTGCGATGTTAAAAAGGGAAAGGTTCCCTATAGTGGAAAATATGCAATGACTACTGTGAATGTTAGAAATAGGAATGATGAGAGTGTTTTTGTGCCCAGAGCGAGTGTGTTTACACCCAAGGGTAAATGTTATCTGTGTGGGAAAGTGGGGCATTTTAAAAGGGAATGCACCAAAAGAACTGTCCTGATGTCTGGGGTGGATGAACCAGTTCAGGGCAAATTTTTATTACATGCACAGGTGGAAGGGGTGGACACCTTGGCCCTGCTTGACTCGGGGGCCGACCAGAGTATGATTTCCCGCACACTCTGGGAGGCCATCGAGGGGCGCTGTTCGTCGCCCCCGAGTCAAGCAGAAAACCAGGTCAGAGTGAAGTGCATACACGGTACGTTTGCATTTTACCCTCGCCGAAATCTCTTGGTAACTGCACTAAAGTTCAAGCAAGTAATGCCCTTAGCTATACTTCCCGCACTACCCCAAGACCTTATTTTAGGCAGGGATTGGGTACCCTTTTATGAGGGACTAGTGGCAGGTTTGAACACCCGAACCGGCTTGGTCTCGACCAGATCACAAGCCAGGACCTCAGGGATGGGAGAGACATCAACTGGGGACAGGGGAGAACCTGGGGAAGGACTAGTGCCCCAAGAGGAGGAATCAGGGGAAGAAGAAGCAGATATTCTTCCTACCCATGAAGACCTAGTGAGTGAACCTTCTGCGCAAGGGAGGAAGGCCAAGGCAAAGAGACGCCATGAGAGGCAATCTAGGTCCCGAGGCAGAGCAGAGTTGGAGGCGGGCGCAAGCCTACCCTGGGTACCCGCCGAGTTAGTGAATAAATTTCCCTCCTTTCCTGCTGAGCAGCGGGCCGACCCGGCGCTCAAGAGAGCCTTCGAATGGGCCCAGGAGATTAGGCCCACATTACCTAGGTTCTTCATGGACAATGGCATCCTGTATAGGGAAAGCGTAGACCCTTACTCTGAGGCAGTAAGGAAGCAGCTTGTAGTGCCAACGACGTTCAAAGCCACGGTCTTGCGTCTCGCGCACGACCACCCTATAGGAAGCCACAAAGGTATCCAGGGCACCCTGGACCAAATATTAGGTCGCTTTTACTGGCCCGGGGTGTTCAAGGAGACTAAGCAGTATTGCGAGTCGTGTGCTCCATGTCAAAGGGTATCAGCGTTAAGGCCAAAAGCTGTACCTTTGGTGCTTACTCCCACCATAGCCGTACCTATGAGCCGAATAGGCATAGATATGGTTGGCCCTATGACACGTACACCCAGGGGTGTACCTACTCGTGATAGTCGACCATGCCACCCGGTTTCCCTGGGCTATTCCCCTAAGGAACACCTCTGCGAGGATTATAGTCCAGGAGCTGGTCAAACTATTCTGCATGGTAGGGTTCCCCAGAGAGGTACTTACAGACCAGGGCAGCAACTTTTTATCTAAGCATCTGTCCACCGTATGGGAGGCTTTTGGGATAAAACACATACGGACTTCGGCTTACCACCCCCAAACAAATGGTCTAGTAGAACGTACTAATCAGACCATTAAGCAGATGCTGAGGAGAGGGTTGAAAAAAGGGGAGATAGCAGAATGGGATACCTTGCTCCCATTCGTTCTATATGCATGCAGAGAACGCGTGCAATCTTCGCTAAAAGCCTCACCCTATGAGCTTATGTTTGGGAGATCCCCTAGAGGGATATTAGATATACTACATGAGCAATGGGTAGAACCAGACATTTCTGAAGTAGAAATACCTCAGTTCTTAAAGGGTCTGAGGCAACGTTTAGAAAGAACGGCAAAGGCCGCAATGGAAAATCTGCAAGCGAGTAAACAGAAGCAAAAGCAGTACTACGACAGGGGCAAACAGCCCCGGACATTAAAGGTAGGGGATAAGGTAATTATCCAGGTGGCAAATCCAGGCCCAAAATTCGAAGCCCATTGGAGGGGACCGTGTACGGTCGTAGAGAAAGTAGGGCCAGTCTCATATAGGATAGAGAACGCAAAGGGTCGCAGGCAGGTGTATCACCTGAACCTTTTAAAACCCTGGAAAGAAAGAGTTGCCACCGCCAGTATGGTGTACATGGAACAGTACAGCAGATCCCACACTGGTATTACGTACTGTCCGGAAGGTGCGGCAGTACGTAATATTTTAAGGCGGGGGATATGTCGTGAAGTGCAAGGTTTAGAACCAAGGGAGACAGAGGATTCACTACAAAGTGAAACCAGAACTGTCAGTGCTGAAACAAGCATGGAGGGTTGGCATGGAAACCCTAAACAAAGAACGTCACAGAGTGTTAGGGAACGCCCATCCCCTGAGCTAGCTCCTGCCTCATCAGGGAAGTGGGAACACCTGGTGGGAGGTGTGGCTCAGCACAACGGAGAAAGAAACTTAGATAAAAAGCCTTTAGTTAAATATAGGACAGAAAGGGAAAGAGAGAAGGAGAAGGAGAAAGTCACAGACATAGTCTCAGATACGGAGACAGAAGGAAAAGGCAGCACAGCAAGCGTGGAGAAAGCTGAAAGAAGGAGAAAACCAGAGAAAGATAGATACTCCGAGGGCAGCCAAGGTCTGTGGCTGAAAGAAGGGAAAAGGGAAAGAAATCCCAATTCCACTCGGAGGAACTTCTCAGAGGAAGAGAGCTGGGGAAGATATTCAAGTCCAGTTCCTAGGGAGCAGTGCTCAACTACAAAAAGCACTGGGGATTTTTACTATCCAAAAAGCAGAGACATTTACTCTGGGAACCAGAAAAGACAACCACGCTGTGCTCACAACAGACAGCCTGCAGGTAAAGCTTATTTCCCTGATACCAAGCTTTTATTAAAGGGGAAAGAGAAGTTTTACCAACCTTTTTGTAGCCAAGGGAGATTCCTGGGAGAAAGCAATTCTAAAGGCAGACACAGAATTCCCTGTAGCCAAACAGAAGAGGGAAACGTATATCCTTTTAATTACAGAGGGCTGTGTGCACAGGAAGCCAAACACCCATACTCACAGAGCAGGTTGGGGGAAGGGAACCCTGTAATTGGAACGGAGAGATTTGCATGGCAGGCAGAAGAACCCTCTCTAAGAGACCTTAAGGAAGAAGGTGATCTTATGCAGTGGGACCCTTATCAACCCCCTGAGTCCGAAGTGTTTATGGACTGCTCTTATATGGTGGCAGACAATGTGCAGTCCCTTTGTTAATAATACTGGATTTTGCTGAAGGAAGAAAAACAGCCAAAAGAAGTATTTTGGAGAGAAACTGTTTTATTCTTTTTGATTCCGTAACAGCTGAAGATAAGCATTATTTAAGTTGCCTATTTTTGTTCACATCAGGAGTATGGTTTCTTTGTAAATATATTCTTTGTTCATGGTCATCAACATCCAACCCCGGGAGGGGCAATAAATCCTAATTTAACCTGAACCACTCGTGCACAACTTGGACTCATTCTTACTACTGTAGGACTACATTACCCAGGAGGCCTTTCCAAAACCTCCATTTAAAGTTCACAGTATAAGAAACACAACTACCCACTTGCCTTGCCCACGCTAAATGCCTCTGGGAGGGTGAGTGGTGACAATAGTCACTGGTGATGCCCCACTTCGACTATGCGAACTCCATTCTCCACGGCCTTCCGAAATGCACTCTACAACCTTTGCAGCTGGCAATGAACACAGCAGCCCGAACTCTTCACCAAGCCTCTAGAAGGGATCACATCACCCCCATCCTGAAAGCACTACATTGGCTCCCAGTACGCTACAGGATCACCTTCAAGATATTAACAATAACATTCAAAGCCATCAACAATTGTACTGCCAGCGCCCTCTCTGAGCTTATCCAACTCACCCCCCCCCCAACAGACTAAGAAGATCTACCGCCACCAACTCCCTAATAATCCCGAAAACCATCACCAAATGCACCAAAGCCTCTAGAGACCGCATCTTTGCTCTATCCGCACCTTCATGCTGGAACAACTTACCAACCAACATCCGTGCCATAAACAACCTCCACCAATTCAGAAAGGCATTGAAGCACCACCTTTTCCTTCAATGCTTTCCCAACTCAGACGACATCACGTAGTTACACCTCACCCTACCCAACATCCACTGAGCAGACACCCCAATTCACCCCCTCCTACCCTCCAACCTCCCTTTCCCAGTTAGTCTCCCGACCAACCTTGACCCTGCACTTCATAGCGACTATACTACATAAACCACATACTTGCCAATTTACTGTTCAGTCTTAAAGGCCCATCCCCCCACCCCAACATCAAAAAACCTTTTCAGATAATAAGCAGACCATAAGCAGAATTTTTATTCAAATCCCCATATATCCCCTTTAGAATTTAAAGTGAACTGTCACAACTTTGTGTACTGCCGCAGCACAACCATAGTGATGTCGGCTTAGTCAGGATGGCTGAGTCTTTGTTGCCCCTTGAACAGTTCCATGTCTATGGTCTCATTCTCTGGGGAAATGTTCACACTGATAGTAATGTCTTACTGTCCTATTATATTTATATTGTCCCGACGCCAACATCACTGCAGCTGGTCCATTTGCATAATATTGTCTTACATCTGCAAGAACTGGTGTCCATCCTTTTTTCCAGGTATGAAAGGGGCCCAGTTGTCCTGTTTCAAGGATTTGTAATGGTTCAAGTCCATTTTTGTGTCCCCTCCAGTGTCTTGAATATTGTGGCAGTTCTGTTATGGAAAACGTGCAATCGGGCTGGGTACTGTACCACAAATTTAATATGCGCCTCTATCAATTGATGATAAATGCTAGTGTATGCCTTACATGCAGGCTTAATTCCACAGAATAGTCTTGGTACAACTGGATACGAGCTCCTTCATACTGCAATGGCCCTTTAATTCTAGCTACTTGTAGGATCTTCTCTTTTTGCAAGAAATTCAAGAATCTGATGAGCACCAATCGAGGCCACACATTTCCTACACAAACAGGTCCCAGTCAACATGTGCATTCAATTATAATTTGGCCACAGTCTTCTCCTAATTGCAGGGTGGCTAGCAGGGCGGTCAGATATCCTCATAACTCGGTATCCTTCACCATTTCAGGGACACTGGTGAACCGCAAATCTATCCGGCAACCTCTATTTTTGAGGTCGTCCAGCTTTTCCCCCTATTTAGTGATTGTCATCTATACATTTTTAATCTCTTTCGGTGGCCTGGAGCTCATTTTCCAACTGGGACACTCGACCCTCCACTGCCTGCATTCTTGTTCCCACTGCCTCCAACTGTTTGCTAATACCGTCAAGCTGTCCCATCAGTGTACCAAACCTGCTATTTAATGCAGTAACCACTGATGTAGTTACCTCTTCAACAGACACGGCCAGCTGCTTTGGCAAGTGAGGTCCTTCCACCATTTTTGTTGGTGTTGCAGATGGCCTCTCTCGATTCCGACGAGCTTGTTTCATCGCCGGCAGTAAATTCATGATTTCTGATTTCAGCAGGGAGCATACGGAGTTTTCAGTCACCATCCTGTGAGTTTTGTTTTAATTTTGGGTTTTATTTGAGTCCGTAGGTAGGGGCAGCCATGGAGCAAGCTCAGCACGCATCCGAGCTTCTTCAGCACATCATGTGACCCCCATGGACAGAGATTTAATAGAAGACATACACGGTATTCCCATGAAAAGAGAAGTGCTACTGATAGGTGATTTCAATATGCCAGGTGTTGATTGACACATCCCTGTTGTGGTGTCATCAAGAAATAAGGAGATCCGAGATTCTCTACAGGGAGAACTATTCCAGCAACTGGTAACAGAACCCACATGCGAAGGGGCCATACTGGACCTGCTGCTTATCAATGGGGAAAGTGTTTCTGATGTTATAGTGAGAGATCATTTTGCATCCAGTGATCACCAGGTGGTGTGGTTCAGTATTAGGACTAGGGCTGATAAAGTCCATTCAAAAGTCGGGGTCTTAGACTTTAGGAAAACTAACTTTGCTAAGATGGGACAATACCTCATGGAGTCGTTAGCAGGATGAGAACAACTGGCAAATGTAGGAAAGCAATGGGCAAAACTGAAAGGGGATATTTTAAGGGCAACAAACCTTTTTGTTTGAAAGGTAAATAAAGGTAAAAGGAAAAGGAGACTGCTATGGTTTTGAAAGAAGTAGCTGAAAAGGTGAAGAAAAAGAGGGTGGCCTTCATAAAATTCAACAGATCACAGAAAGAGGAAGACAAGCATCACTATCTAGAAAAACTTAGAAATCTAGGAAAGTAGTCGGAAAAGCAAAGATATAAAAAGAAGAAGACATAGCCAATGCAATAAAAAGGGGGGGGGGGGAAACATTTTTCAGATATGTTAGTGAGGAGAGAAAATGCTAAAGTGGTATTGTTAGGCTCAAGGGTAAAGAGGAGGAATATGTAGAAGCTAAGGAGAAAAGGAGTAACCTAGTGGTTAGAGCACTGGCATTTGGCAAATCACTTAACCCTCCATTGACTAAGAAGAAAGGCCTGGCATACTACTTATTGTTACACTGCCAAGAAAGCCCTGGAACTACTGGGTTGCCAGAAGTCAGCACTGACTCCAAGGCACACATTGCATTTTAATGAGGATAAAGCAAAATTGTTTAACACATATTTTTGTTCTCTGTTCACAGATGAAGGGCCAGAGCAGGACCTAAAAAAATACTCACAAATAGGAACAGAAGTGAAGGGGATCTTGAACGATTTTTGAAAGACTGTGTTCGTGAGGGACTAGCTAAACTAAAAGTTGACAAAGAAATGAGGCTGGATGGGATACATCCGAGAATACTGAAGGAACTTGGGGATGTTCTAGCGGCTCCACTGTCTGACTTTTTCAATGCCTCTTTGGAGTCGAGAGTGGTGCCAGAGGACTGGAGAGAGGCACATGTGGTGCCTTTACACAAAAGCGGAAGTAAGGATGTGGTTGAAAACTACAGGCCAGTTAGTTTAACTTCGGTGGTGAGTATATTATTGGAAATGCTGCTGAAAGAGACAATAGTGAGGTTTCTGGAATCCAGCAGATTACAGGATCTGAGGCAGCATGGATTCACCAGAGGCAGATCTTGTCAGACAAATCTGATTGATTTCTTTGACTGGGTGACCAGGGAGTTGGACCGAGGGAGAGCCCTAGATGTGGTGTATTTAGATTTCAGTAAAGCCTTTGACACTGTTCCTCACAGGCGACTTATAAACAAACTGAGCACCCTAGGGATGGACCCTGAAGTTACTGCTTGGGTTAGAAATTGGTTGAGTGGGAGGCGACAAAGAGTACAGGCAAATGAAGCTCACTCTGAGGAGAAGGATGTTACCAGTGGTGTGCTGCAGGGATCTGTCCTTGGTCCGGTTCTTTTTAACATCTTTGTTAGTGATATAGCGGAAGGGCTGTCGGGTAAGGTTTGCCTCTTTGCGGATGATACCAAAATCTGCAATAGAGTAGACACCCAGGAAGGTGTAGATAACATGAGGAGGGATCTAGCTAAGCTTGAAGAATGGTCCAGAATTTGGCAGCTGAGTTTTTTTTTTATTAAGATTTTCAAAAAACAATAAAAATTCCATTTAATCAAGTCAAACCATCACAAATATAATCAAGTAACTTAACTCATACAAGAGAATTTATCGGTCAAGCCCACATCACAGGAAAAAATCTACCAAATAACAAACAGTACTTAATAGGAATATTAGGCGTCAACTCTGACACCAAAAAAAAGGAGAAACAAGAATTTACCACTCAACACACCTATTTCTCTCTTTCAGACACAAACGTTTGCAGATGAGGAGGGTCCCAAAAAACATATGTATGTCCCTGCAACGTGACTATACATTTTCAGGGAAATTTAAGATAAAAGGACGCCCCCAAGACCACAACCCAATTTTTAAATTCCAAAAACTGCCTTCTCCGCAACTGAGTTTGACGAGTAACATCAGGAAACATATTGATCTTAAACCCACAGAACAATTCATTTTTATGCTTAAAGACAGCCTTCAAAATTCTAAGTTTAATTTGTTCTGACCCTAGGCTAATAACCAGGGTCGCACATTTAGAAATAATATCCGAAGAGTCTTCTAAGAGGGCTGAAAGGTCCTGACTGGGGGTTGGACAAAGGAGATCAAAGTTCCCTTCCCCCTTCCCCTCAGGCTGAACCTTAGAAGGAACATAAAACATTTGTGTAACATCAATAGTATCTGTAAATTTCATCACATCCATAAAGAACTTTTTCAGAAGATAATCCAGAGAAAGTAAATGAGTAAGTGGGAAGTTTAGCAATTGAAGATTTTTGGCATGGGCCGCATTCTCCAAGGCTTCCAGTCATGCATGAACCACTAAAGCTTCCTTAATATGAGTAGTATGAGAAGCAATACTCAACTGAAGTTGAGAATGTGCCCGAGCCACAGACTTATGCAAATTAGAGATCTGCCTATCTACTTCAGGTAGCTTATCTACTACCCCACCAGTAAACATACACAAAGAGGCAACAGTGGCAGATAAACAGACATCAATATATTTAATTGCCCCAAATAGATCCTTCAGTGTAATGTCCCCTTCAGAAGGAGGGGGCATATCTACCATGGGATGTACCGGGACAACCGGCTGAGGAATAGGAACAGAAGGTGGAAAGTCAAAATAGTTGACGAGAAAGCAGGAGCAGGAGGAAGTAGTGGAGTCTGGACACCAGAGCTCAATGAAGCTCCCTCCAGAGATGAGTTGGATGACAGAGGAATCACATGTCTGTCCATAGGACCCACCATCTTACCTTGACATGCAGCAGCTAGTTCTAATTTGCCACTGCCTTTGTTCTTACGTTTGCCCATCACAATAATCCAGACTAGACAAGATCCTCTAAGTTGCTCCAATGCACTCGGTTGCGCCGAAGGGGCACCAAAGTGGGGTGTCCAGCTCCTTTAGTCATGCCCCTTCAGTTCGTGACCCACAGGCCATGACATGCGGATGCGTGTAACAGCAGCAGTTCTTTTATCTGGGACTGGGATTCTCCCGGGGGGTCTCCTCCTCAGCGCCTGCCCGATATCCACTGCAGAAGCTGGCAAAGCACAAGCATCACTCCAATACTCCCAACGGGGCAGATGGATGTTCCACCCTTGTTCCCCACAGGCACAGCAGGTAAGATGCAGAGAAACCTCACCAGCGGCAGTTCTTTTATCCAGGACTGGGGTCCTCCCAGGGGTCTCCTCCTCAGCGCCTGCCCGATATCCATGACAGATGCTAGCAAAGCACAAGCAGCAGTCCAATACTCCAACGGGACAGATGGACACCCCATACTTGTTCCCCACAGACACAGCAGGTAAGAACCCTGCAACTGAGATTTAATGTAAAAAAATGTAGGGTCATGCATTTGGACTGCAAAAATCCAAGAGATCAGTACAAGATAGGAGCTGAAGTACTTTGGTCCATGCAATAGGAGCAGGACATGGGCGTGATTGTTTCTGATGATCTTAAAGCAGCTAAACAGGTAGAAAAGGCGACAGCAAAAGACAGAAGGATGCTTAGGTGCATAGGGAGAGGGATGGCCAGCAGAAGAAAGGAGGTGATAGTGCCTCTGTATAAGTCTTTGGTGAGACCTCATTTGGAATATTATGTGCAATTCTGAAGACCGCACCTTCAAAAGGATATAAACAGAATGGAATCGGTGTAGAGGGTGACTATCAAAATGGTCAGTGGTCTTCGTTATAAACTATATGGGGACAAACTTAAAGATCTTAGTATGTATACTTCAGAGGAAAGGTGGGATAGAGGAGATATGATAGACACGTTTTATATTTTTTCCTAATATAGATTTTAACTGTTGGATATACATTCATTTTTGGGAATATTCTGATTGCCTACATTCCTTGTGTAGCACTTAAATCAGATATCCGAGTGTGCCCTCAGTTCATGTAAGGCGTACTGGCCAGGGACACTTGTGATATAGAGCTACTTGGAATAGAAGTACTTAGTTTTGCAGGGATCTGGTCTTTTCCCTGGTCTTCCACTTACATTTGTAGCAAAGGTATAATTTTAAAGTTACAGAGACCTTTGCAGAGTAGACAGATACATGGAAGTAAAAGTTCCGTTTGGCGATTTCTTTTTCCATTGTTTGAATCTGTTACAAACCTGCTCACAGGGTTAAATTACCTTACAGTCTGTCCACAAGTACCTGATCAACTCTAGTCTTCACAGCTTCAAGAGACTTCACACAGCTAAGCTTTCAGCCTTTACTATTGCTTGTTTTTTTTTCCTAATATAGATTTTAACTGTTGGATATACGTTCATTTTTAAGAATATTCTGACTGCCTACATTCTTTGCATAGCCTTTAAATCAGATATCTGAGTGTGCCCTCAGTTCATGTAAGGCCTACTGGCCAGGGACACTTAGCTTCCCGCCCACCCTACCCCTCACCCCATCCACCCCAGGGCTGCACTGCCTATATAGTTGTCATATACGTTGACATCTATCCTTTTAATTAGGTGTTACACCCACTTTTCTCCTTTTAGGACCACTTAATCAGCATGTCATGTATTCAGTGCAATAACTGTGGTGCTTTCATTCTGAGAAGAATCATTTGGAACCTATGAGCTTGCCCTATATTCCTCAGGTTAGCTGCTATGCATAAAGAATTGACTCTATTAAGGGAAGAACTAGCTGCAATTAAATCCACCACCACTCCCATAAAGAATCAAACATCCCAGGAACAAATGGATCACAGTTGGCTCTGGTAGGTTGTGACCTGTAATGCAGAGACACCCTATACATCAAGAAATATGCTTGCATAATGCTTTCTCTGCCTTGGATAATGAGGATACCCAATCTGTCGAAACTGAGGGGCCCTTAAATGAGAGAGTCAATGCCCAATCTACTGATAATGCACCAAATATAAAGAAAAAAACCACAAAACAGAAAACTACTACACCTGGAGATTCCATCATCAGAGGCACCAACTTGGGAGCACAGCTCAAAGGAGAGAAGATGGTCAAATGCTTCCCAGGTTCTTCAGCCAGCAGGAATACAAATCAAATTTTTGGTGTAGTTAGTGCAGAAAGTGAGCACTCCAAAACTGATGTTGTCATCCACTTGGGTACAAACGACCTGGCTAGAAACAATTCCTCTGCAGTTCAAAGGGACTTCAAGACTCTGAGAGAGAAACTCAAGCCCATTGTTAACACTGTCGCATACTCAGAAGTTCTACCTATTCTTGATAAGGGGCAGAAAGGCTGCATCACATAAACAGCTTTAATACATGGCTACAAACTTGGTGCAATCAAGAAGGATTCAGATTTGTATGCAACTGGGGAAACAGATGGATCAACAAGAGGCTATATTGTGCTGATGGACTACATCTCTCCATCGCAGGGAAAAGGATCCTAAGTGAAAAATTCAGGCAGTATGTGGACAGGCATTTAAACTAGAGAAATGGGGTGACGGGAGGGGAAGGACAAGTTCAGGACGTCACTCTGGGCAAAAGCAAAATAACATTGGAAATAGCTACACTTTTAAACCACACATCAACGACAAATGGGAAGAGGTGTGTAGAACAAAATCAATGCAAAATACAGGCAAGCCAGTTAACAAATGCTGGAAAGCAATGAGCACAAATGCTCAAAGCTTAGTCCACAAAGTTCCTGACCTGGAAGCCCTAATGGTGGAAATGGACTTGGACTTTGTTGCAATTACAGAAACATGGTTTAACGAATCACAAGAATGGGATATAGCCATAGCTGGTTATAATCTATTAAGAAGGGAGAGAGAAGGTGGAAAAGGAGGAGGAGTAGCTTTACATGTCAAAAGCTATATTAAAGCTGCTGAAATGCAGGGGACGTGGGGAAAAGAAGAAGTGCTGTGGATTGTGTTGGAAAGAGGAGATGGCACTGTCATCCATACTGGTGTAGTCTACAGGCCTCCAACTCAAACCAAAGAAATAGATAGAGAATTGATTATAGATATTGCAAAGACAGCCATGAAGGGGGAAGTGATCATATTGGGTGACTTTAATCTACCCGATGTGACTGGAGTATTCCTTCTGCAAATCTGGAAGGAAGTAAAAAAATTGTGGATGCCTTCCAAGATGCATTACTTAGATAAATGGTGATGGAACCGACCAGGGAAAGCTCGATGCTGGATTTAGTGCTCACCAAGAGAGATAGCGTGTCGAATGTCTGGTTGGGTGCCCCTGTGAGGATCAGCGATCATCACACTGTGTGGTTTGAGATAAAAGCCAAGGTACAGTCCAATCATAGCAAGCTCAAAGTCCTAGACTTCAAAAACAGTGACTTCAGCAAAATGGCCAAGTGTCTGAAGGAGGAGTTGGCAGGGTGGGAGGGGATAAGGGAAGTGGAATTGCAATGGGCTAAACTAAAGGTGGCAATAAAAGGGGCAACAGATAAATATGTAAGAAAAGTAAATAAAAACAAGAGGAAAAGGAAACCTATTTGGTTCTCCAAAGAAGTGACTGCACAAATAAAGGCAAAAAACACAGCTTTCACAAAATTCAAAAGTTCACAAACAGAGGAATGCAGAAAAAAATACAGGATAAAACTAAGAGACACAAAAAGAGAAAAAAGAATAGCAAGATCAAAGGCAGAAGAAAAGATGGCTAAAAATGTGAAGTGTGGCGACAAGACTTTCTTCCGGTATGTTCGGGAGAGGAGGAAAATCAGAGGTGGAATTGCAGGACTTAAAAGTGCTGGGAACAGATTCATGAAAAGTGACATTGAAAAAGCGAAAATGCTAAACAAATACTTCTGCTCTGTTTTTACTAAATAAAATCCTGAAGAAGGACTTCCTGTGACTCCCAAATATGTAAATGGGAATGAAGTAGATACCACACCATTCACAGAAGATGATGTGTTAGAACAACTTGCAAAACTGAAAGTGGACAAGGCCATGGGACCAGATGGGATACATCCAGGATACTGAAAGAGCTCAGAGAGGTTCTTGCAGGGCCGTTAAAGGATGTTTTCAACAGATCCTTGGAAACAGGAGAGGTTCCTCAGGACTGGAGAAGGGCTGATGTGGTACCTCTTCACAAAAGTGGTGACAGGGAAGAAGTGACAAACTACAGGCCCGTGAGCCTTACCTCGGTAGTGGGAAAAGTAATGGAGGCACTTCTGAAGGAGCGAATAGTTAACTTTCTCAAAACCAACAGGTTGCAAGACCCGAGGCAACATGGTTTTACCAAAGGACGATCTTGCCAAACAAATCTGATTGAGTTCTTTGACCGGGTGACCAGAGAACTAGATCAGGGGCATGCAATGGCTGTCATCTACCTGGATTTCAACAAAGACTTTGATACTGTTCCTCATAGGAGACATCAATAAATTCAATTACTTGGGGATGGGTCCCAAGGTGGTGAACTGGATCAGAAACAGATTGACTGACAGACAACAGAAGGTGATGGTAAATGGAACACACTCGGATGAATGGAAGGTGATTAGCGGTGTATTTGTGAGTGATATTGCTGAAGGGCTGAATGGAAAAGTCTGTGTTTTTGCAGATGACAGAAAAATTTGCAACAGAGTGGACTTCCCTGAGGGAGTGGAAAACATGAGGAAAGATCTACAAAAGCTGGAAAAATGCTTTAGTGTTTGCCAGTTAAGATTTAATGCAAAGAAATGCAGTGTCATGAACTTGGGAAGCAGAAATCCAGGGGAAATGTACGCGATAGGGGGCGAGAGGTTGGTGTGCACAGAACAGGAGAATGACCTTGGAGTGATTATTTCTGAAGATCTCAAGGTGGAGAAACAGTGCAACAAGCTGTTGACAAAAGCCAGGAGGATGTTGGGTTGCATACAAAGAGGAATTACCAGCAGAAAGGAAGAGGTACTAATGCCACTGTATAAGTCAATGGTGAGGCCTCACTTGGAATACTGTGTTCAGTTTTGGAGACCATATCTTGCAAAGGATATAAAAAGACTGGAAACGGTTCAGAGGAAGGTGACCAAAGTGATTTGGAGCCTGCATCAGAAGACTTATGAGAAGAGACTTGAAGACCTAAGTATGTACACTCTGGATGAGAGGAGGGACAGGGGAGATATGATTCAGACCTTTAAATACTTAAAGAGTATTAATGAACAAACAAACCTCTTCCAAAGACGGGGAAGCTGTAAAACTAGAGGGCATAACATAAAGCTGAAAGGAGGTTAACTGAAAGCAATATCAGGAAATACTTTTTCACAGAAAGGGTGGTGGATGCTTGGAATGCCCTCCCGATGGAAGTGGTGGGGGCAAATACAGTGACAGAATTCAAAATGGCATGAGACAGACACAATGGATCCCTTTACAGCAACAGGATACAATCAAAATAAACATCACTATCTCTTATAGCTGAACAAATAGGGGTGCCCTTCATGGAGCTACTACTACTACTATTGAGCATTTATAAAGCGCTACCGGTCGTACGCAGTGCTGTACAGACATGTAAGAGAGACAGCCCCTGCTCATCAGAGCTTACCGTCTAGTTAAGACAAAATACACGGAGCAATAATCTAGTCAGGGCAAAAACACAATCACGGCACTTATAATCTAGTCAAGACACAACACAAAAGTCAAGATCTGAAAGCGACAGTGAAGAGGGCTAGGGAGGGTGCTGGCGTACAGACACAGGTAGATTGTTCCAGGCGTAAAGTGCGGCAAGGTGAAAGGAGCGAAGTCTGCAGTTAGCAGTAGGAGTGGAGGGAATACATAGAAGCAGATTGTCACAAGAGCGAAGTTCCCGAGAAGGGATGTAAGGAGAGATAAGAGATGAAAGGTACTGAGGAGCCGCAGAGTGAATGCACTTATAGGTCAGTAGGAGAAGTTTGAACTGGATGCGGAACCAGATAGAGAGCCAGTGAAGTGACTTGAGGAGAGGAGTAATGTGGGCATGATGAGGCTGGCGGAAGATTAGTCGCGCAGCAGCATGTTGGATAGATTGAAGGGGAAAGAGATGGTTCGCAGGGAGACCAGCAAGGAGTAGGTTGCAGTAGTCAAGGTGGGAGGTGATAAAGGAGTGGATAAGCATTTTAGTAGTGTGTTCAGAAAGGAAGGGGCGGATTTTCCTAATGTTGTAGAGAAAGAAATGGCAAGTCTTAGCTACGAGCTGGATATGTGTGGAGAAAGAGAGAGAGTAGTCAAAGATAACCCCCAGGTTGCGGGCCGAGGAAACAGGAAGGATTACAGTGTTATCCACTGAGAATGAGAAAGGAGGAAGAGGAGATGAGGTTTTGGGGGGAAAAATAAGGAATTCAGTCTTGGCCATGTTCAATTTCAAGCGGCGGTGAGACATCCAGGTAGCAATGTCAGAAAGACAGGCACAGATCTTGGTCTGGATTGCTGGAGAGATTTCAGGTATAGAGAGGTAGATTTAGGAGTCATCGGCATAGAGATGATACTGAAAGCCATGGGAAGAGATAAGCGCACCAAGGGACTGGGTATAGAGAGAGAAAAGGAGCGGACCCAGGACAGATCCCTGTGTTACACTGATTGTGAGCAGGGTAGGAGAGGGGGAGGAGCCACCAGAGCATACACTGAAAGAGCGATGGGAGAGGCAGGAGGAGAACCAGGATAGTACAGAGCCCCTAAAACCAAGCGAGGACAGGGTATCGAGGAAAAGGTTTTGGTCAACATTGTCAAAAGCAGCAGAGAGGTCAAGAAGGATGAGGACAGAGTAGAGGCCCTTGGATTTTGCCAGGAACAAGTCACTGGAGACTTTGGTAAGAGCCATTTCAGTAGAGTGTAAGGGATGAAAGCCAGACTGTAAGGGATCCAGGAGGGCATGAGAGGAGAGGAAGTCGAGGCAGCGACGGTGGACTGCACATTCAAGTAGTTTAGATATGAAGGGAAGGAGAGAGATGGGTCAATAGTTAGAAGGACAGGTGGGATCAAGTGAGGGCTTTTTGAGGAGAGGTGTGACCACAGCATGCTTAAAGTCTGCGGGGAAGGTTGCAGTGGAGAGCGATAGTTTGAGAATATAAGAGATGGAAGGGACAACGGTGGAGGAGATGGGGCTTAGGAGATGGGTGGGAATAGGATCAGAGGAACAGGTGGTGGATTTGGAGGAAGAAAGAAGGAGTGTGGTTTCCTCTTCAGAGATCACAGGGAAGGAAGAGAGGGTGGCAGAGGTAGCAGGGATGGGGGGGGGGGGGGGGGCGGGGAGAAGGGAGAGTGAAGAGGGGGAAGAGGGGAAGTAGTTGAAGAAGTGGGGAATTGGAGGGTGATCTTGTGGATTTTGTCATGGAAGTAGTTGGCCAGGGTTTGGGCAGGAAGAGAGGGAGGGACCAGGGGGAGCGGTGGTACACCCCTAAACAAAGGTATGGAGAGACCTGCAGGGAGCAGCAGGTGCACCTACTCTTGCCACCTTGCTGGGCAGAATAGATGGACCATACTAGTCTTTATCTGCAATCATATACTATGTTACTCTGTGGCATAAACGCATAGGAGGAGAGCCTCTTTCAATTAAAAATAAACTCTGCAACGAGGCGACATAGGATGAGGATGAAAGGGGATAGAGTATATTTCTTTATGGAAAGAGTGGTAGATGCGTGGAATAGTTTCCCAGTGGAGGCAGTAGAGACCAGGATAGTATCTGAATTCAAGAAAGCATGGGACAACCACAGAACATCTCTAGAGGAAAAAAATGGGACTATAGTAGTTGATATGGAAGGCCAGACTAGGGAGGCCATATACTGTAGTCTTTTTGTGCCATCATGTTTCTATGTTTCTTGGTTCGGCTTTTACCTGTTTCTAGACATTCCTTTCATTCCGCATATGCTGCTAGTATTTAACTTTCATTTGTATTTTAGAACGGTGTATGAGGTTCATTCTTGATTCTTTAGATTTCTTTTGTGAAAATTATTTATATTTTAAAAATGTTATGAAGCTGATTTACAGACCCATGTTACTGACACTAGCTGGTCATCGTTGTTGTGCTTCACTGGTCTTGTCTTCTGGTGTGTGCTATTGTGCTTTATTGTTGCAGTTGTTTGATTGTAACATGTTTATTGTGTTACTCCGCCATGAGCCTATTTTTGGGAAAGGCAGAATATATGTGGATGGATTAATAAAAACAAGTGATGAAAGTTGTATTGCAGGTATTGTGATCTCCTGATCCTATCCCTCAACTACTCCCTATTACATGAATCTGGGGTAACGTGGCTACAAGTTAGTCCTCTCTGAACTGCTGTCTCAGTATCCATCACTTTGAATGCAGATCTTTAAGCAAGTTCCCAAAGTGACCCCTTCATACCAGAGCAAGATCTTCGAAGTACAGGAAATGTAGCATGCGTGTGTCTGGTCTCAGGCTACTCACAAAAAAACTAACAAGAATGTCCACATTATTGGTGTCACCTCAACAACAGCGATCCAACAAAGGGCAAGATATCACGTGAAGAAGGCACACAGTCCAAAACGTGATAAGGTGGAAAAACACTTTATTTCAAATTCTCAGACCTAGCAACCCGACACAGGCCGTGTTTCGGAGACCTTCATCAGGGGTTGTCTAAATAGGTACTAGAAACATAGAAAGAGACAATATTAAAAATCCAATAATAGTGAAAGAACAAATAATTAATTGTGGACATCCAATACACTCTATTCATCCAAAAATAAAAATAATAAATAATTAAAAACTAATAATAAATAAGAGAATTTGAAATAAAAAGTGTTTTTCCACCTTATCACGTTTTGGACTGTGTACCTCAACAACAGTGATACAAACTCCCTCCACTACTAGACACTCTGTGAAGTAACACACTGAACACAGAGGTAGCCAACCTGCCCTAGCAAACCACCTTAATGCTCAGAACACAAATCAGTGGCAACCGAGCCTATGAAAAGCAGGCCATCCAAACGCTGCAGTGTGCCGCAGACCCGCAATACACCTCCTAGTGGCAAAACAGAACACGATGGACAGCTACAGACCCACTATAAACTCACTATAGACCCACTACAGACCCTCTATAAACCCGTTACAGACACACTATAAACCCGCTACAGACCCACTACAGACCCACTATAAACCCGCTACAGACCCACTATAAACTCGCTACAGACCCTACAGATCCGCTACAGACCCACTACAGACCCTCTATAAACCTGCTACAGACCCACTATAAACCCGCTACAGACACACTATAAACCCGCTACAGACCCACTACAGACCCACTATAAACCCGCTACAGACCCACTATAAACCCGTTACAGACCCCTACAGATCCGCTACAGACCCTCTATAAACCTGCTACAGACCCACTATAAACCCACTACAGACTCACTATAAACCCACTACAGACCTGCTACAGACCCACTACAGATCCGCTACAGACTCACTATAAGCCCGCTACAGACCCACTATAAACTCGCTATAGACCCACTATAAACCCGCTACAGACCCACTATAAACCCGCTACAGACCCCTACAGATCCGCTACAGACCCGCTACAGACCCCTACAGATCCGCTACAGACCCACTACAGACTCACTATAAACTCGCTATAGACCCATTATAAACCCGCTACAGACTCACTATAAACCCGCTACAGACCCCTACAGATCCGCTACAGACCCACTACAGACCCTCTATAAACCTGCTACAGACCCACTATAAACCCGCTACAGACCCACTATAAACCCACTACAGACCTGCTACAGACCCACTACAGACCCACTACAGACCCACTACAGACCCTCTATAAACCTGCTACAGACCCACTATAAACCCGCTACAGACTCACTATAAACCCGCTACAGATCCGCTACAGACTCACTATAAACCCACTACAGACCTGCTACAGACCCACTACAGATCCGCTACAGACTCACTATAAGCCCGCTACAGACCCACTATAAACCCTCTACAGACTCACTATAAACCCACTACAGACCTGCTACAGACCCACTACAGATCCGCTACAGACTCACTATAAGCCCGCTGCAGACCCACTAAAAACCCGCTACAGACCTGCTATAGACTCACTATAAACCCACTACAGACCTGCTACAGACCCACTACAGATCCGCTACAGACTCACTATAAGCCCGCTGCAGACCCACTATAAACCCGCTACAGACCTGCTATAGACTCACTATAAACCCACTACAGACCTGCTACAGACCCACTACAGATCCGCTACAGACTCACTACAAACTCACTACAGACCCACTATAAACCCGCTACAGACCCCTACAGATCCGCTACAGATCCACTACAGACCTGCTACATGCCCAGAAATGACACACCAGCAGAATACCCGACCTGAGGCACACATGCAAAGCACAGACAGAAATGGGTAAACTGTAAATGCCAAGTCAGACTCTGCCTGCAGTGCAAATCTGGAGAGAGAAATCCATTTCCTCCTGTACTGTGCAAATTCCAAAACTAGCAGAGAATCAAAGATGCCCCACAAAAGCATGAGCAGGAAACCCCTGGGGGGAAACTAGAGAAACAGGCCAATACGGACCAGTAGCAGAACCTGGGAATTGTCCCCTCTCTACCCCGTCATTTTATGTTTGGTAACATATTTCTGTTGGTATTTTGTTTGCCGTAAGCTTGGCACTACTAAGACTGTCCTGCTGACGACGTTTCTGAAACTGCAGGTGGTCCATCCTGAGAGCCCCTGACAGTCAGTAGCAGGTTCATTTTTGCATTTCTGCTAGGAGGCAACAGGTGATGATCTGAACTTAGGGTCAGGCACCCTGGATGTGTTTGTGCAGACGTTTTTCTATCGGATAGAATTGCCAGTGACGCTGTGAGCCAGGGACACTCTTTGGAGTTACAAAGAAAAGAGGAAGTTTGTGAGCAGAAGCTGCAGTTGCCTTGGTTTTCTCTGACTTTTCTTATGAGATAAATGGGTGGGTCACACCCTGCAGAATCCCCCTGGAAGTGAGAACGGCTACTGCTGCTCTTCTTATCTCCAGCAGAGGTCACTGTAGTTATGCAGAAATGGAAGCTGCAGTTGGGGCTTATCGGGAAAGTACTGTACTAAGTTCTAATCTTGACCATGCCAGGCTGCTGGAGACCAGGAAAGCGTGCCCTCTTCAGAAAGGGACTGGCTGCCATGACCTCCAGTTTCTGAAAGAGCATCCTTAGAATACAGCGAGTCTTTATTATTCCCTTATCCAACATCACCCTCCAAGCAAGGGGCAAAATAATAAATTAAACATCACAAGAGATGGAAATAAGAATTTTCCCAAGATAGAACAGGCCTTAAGAGAGGCCGAGATGTTCTCTGGCAACAGGCCCAACCATCACTTACCAGTTCATAGCTATGTCATTGCTTTATGTGAGAGACTGTCTCTGTGTGTTCCAGAGATCAGCTTAAATATCCTATGGAGATGCTCCCAGTACCTGGTTCACAAATAATCCCTGAAACGCCAGCTCTTTCAGTCAGTGCCTCAGCCCAGGAACAGGTAAGCAGTGGCTGGCATGAAGCAGGGGGCATGTGGATGTGGATGCCAATGTCTGATTTAGTCATTTCCTTTGTATGTAGCTGGTGCCTGTCCAGTACTGAGTGGTCTCCTGTCCATGTTTTCCTGCAGACTGTTTTCACCTCCCTGGAAACTGCTGCCCCAGTTCTTTGGACTGAATAAGTTGCCTCACTCTTTAATAACTAAGTCAATATCAGAAAAGTGTCAGAGGTTAACCCACCTACACCGATTAGCAAACTAATCCACAGCACCCTGGAAAACAGAGACAGGAGATCCACTTCAATGAACACCTTAATAGTCCCCAAGATGATGACGTCATGTACTAAGACCACTTCCAACAGGGCTTTCTCTATATTCGCTCCCCTAAATTGGAATGCCCTTCCACATGAAATCCGTGGCATCAAAAGCTTAATCCTATTCCGTAAAGCTCTGAAACACCACCTATTCACAATATACTACCCTGACACCCACACATCGGGTAAACTTCCCTCATGTCTCAGCTACCATAGCACCTTATTACAACCAGAAAATGGTTAGACTATACTACTGCCCACCCACCACTTTTACGCCTGTCCCTCCCTCACGAAATGAAGATGATACCAAATTGGCTTAGAATATTGGTGACAATACTAATTTAACCTGTAAATAGTTACCCTGTAAATAGTTACCCCGGTTATCCTATGTTTTTTTCCCTGTTCTATGTAAAACTCAATGTTGCTTGTATGCATTGTAGTATGTTTTGTTCGATGTACACCGCGCTGATTGTAATAGCGCGGTATAGAAGAAATGTTAAATAAATAAATACATAAATAATCCCCTATTTATTGGTGGCTGCATGCCACAGGGTCAGTGCAAGAGTGTTGGGTGGCCTCGGTGAACCTTTGGCCTTACGTCATTCCCCCTGATGATCACTGAAACACGAGCTGTCCCACAAGAATCTTGTGAAAGCACTTAAGTGGACAGCCTAGGTTATACAGAAAGACAGAGATGTGCAACACGGTAAAGCAGAACTAAAAAAGAGGCTTATCGATAACCTCCAGGAGACATTTTGGGAAGGGAGGTCTGGGAAAAGGTATTACAGCATCAAAACCAAAATAATTATTTATTTACATTCTCTTATATACTGTGCTATTCTGCATCAGTGCAGTTTACATTGAACAAACTGAAATTACATTGAACAGGGCATTATAACTTGGAGATAACTATTTTACAGGGAAAATGGGCTATGGAGGGTTAAGTGGCTTGCCCAAGACCACAAGGAGCACCTGTGGGACTAGAAACCCCAGTCCTTCCAGCCCAAGGTTGCTGTTCTCTAGTGGGATTTGAACTCCCGACCTTAAGTACCTTGCCCCAACCACTAGGCCACTCCTCCACTCCAATAAAGAATAAATAAGATGACAAGATAGAAGATCACCCTCCAAGCAAGAAACAAAATAATAAATTAAACATCATAAGATAAGGAAATAATTCCACATGCACAGGACTACTCACACACCAGAAGCTGCACCGGATGCTCTGATCCGCCCTCTGATCCTCCAAAGACCACCAGGGACACCAGCAGAGGCAAAGAAAGCTGTCAATACTGCAGCGGTAAGATAAGCTCCTCCCTGATGCACCTGACATCATCTGCATGCGCCACTGGGACTGCTTTCAAAACCCTGATCACTCAGGTGTGCCCATGCCTGAGGGCCTCGCTAGAGGGCCCTTTGGCAGAGACCAAGAATGTGACTCATGAAACCCCAATAAGGACACAGAACACCAACGAAGACAAAAGGTCCATCACCTCATAAGCACCACTCCACGTCCATTGTGGGAAAATTCAACAGCTCAAGGGCAACCACAGCCTGAGCAGATTAGAAATTCCACACCGCTCACTGATCCCTGCATCTCCCACACACACCCTAGAAGCACACCACAGAAGGCTACTAAACAACATAAAGAGCAACCATGCTACCAATATACCCCCTTCTCTATACACCACTAGCACTTCTACTCACCACTGCTCACAAACAACAAACACTCACTTCTCCTGGACCTAGACCCTGGTCCCACTCCCTTAATTACACACCAACATTCACATCATACCCACACAACATATACAGAAACCCACACACCTCATTGTACACCACTCCCAACAACGTCCAAGCAGAAGGTTCAAACAATTTAATGTAGACCGCTTCATAAAAAACATCGTTCCACATGAATCCTCAGAACCACAGGCCCTCATAATGAACTGGAATGACGTCATCTCAAAAGCAGCCACGGTAACCCCCTCTCAGGAACAGAAACAGGAAACTACAAAAGACCAAATGGTATACAAACCTCACTCACCCACACTACAACAAGCACATCCGAAAGACCCCTCACACAAACACTCCATGATGCTCTCATTAATGCATGCTCAATCAGAAACAAAATCCCACTCATAAGAGACCTGCTCCAATCACAACATCTTGATATATTATGCATAACAAAAACTTGGATCACTGATACAGACAACGTACTGCTATACCAGCTCACACCTAATGACTACACCATCTACCACTGCCCCTGTTCCCATGGCAGAGGCAGGGGCATGATGCTCATCACCAACTCTCACCTCAAATTTCATCTCCACACAAGCAAGAGCACCAAAGAAACCAACTCCATCACCATAACCAACAAGCAGCTATCCATCAGCCTCATCTACAGAGCACCAACGGCCAACAGCAGTGACCTCTCACTCATATTGGACATTGTGATCACCGTATCAAAAATAGGAAAAGACCTTCTCATACTAGGAGATCTCAACCTCTCCTCATTACATCCAAGCCAGGCAGAAGCCTTCCTGCATGAAATGACAGCATTGGATCTGAACCAACATATAAAAATGACTACACATGAAAAGGGCAACACCCTTGACTTGATCTTCTGCAACAAACAGCCTACCCAAACCGGACCCCCTCAAGATATCCAGACCCACCCAGTACCCTGGTCTGACCACATGGTGATCAACTTCTCCCTCCCACAGACCACACCCATTGTACACCACTCCCAACAACCTCCAAGCAGAAGGTTCAAACAATTTAATATAGACCACTTCATACAAAACACTGTTCCACAGCTCCTAGATGACTCCTCGGAACTGCAGGCACTCATAATGAACTTGAATGATGTCATCTCAAAAGCAGCCCTGGTAACCCCTACTCCCAGGAACACAAACAGGAAACTACAAAAGACCAAATGGTATACCCCAGCTCTACGCGACATAAAGCGACTGCTGAGAAAACATGAGAGGAAATGGAGAAAAAACAGAAACATCGATCACAAACTCAAGTACCTCCACCTCTTAAACAAATACCGGACTGCAACGGACAGAGCGAAACGTGAATTCCACACAAAACTACTCAATGCATCAATCAATTGCCCAAGAGAACTCTTCGACATCATAAAACAATTGACAAAAACACCCACCACAGACAATCATGACATTACAGTCACTCCTCAACAGCTGGCAAAACACTATAAAAAAACTCCATCCACAACCAGAACACCCACAATACTGCATCACTGAGGAGACAACCCACAGTGACCCCTGGACCATATTCAGAAGATCAGCAAAGACCAAATAAAGAGGATCATATCCTCTCTAAACACCACAACCTCACCCCTGGACCCCTGCCCAGTTGCATTGATCAAAGCAACCAGAGGAACTAAGCAATCCACTCACCAATACCACACAATCAGTCCTTCAACATGGTATCATGCCAACATGCCTAAAGACATCTTCAATACGCCCAACATTAAAGAAACCTAATCTCGACACCCCGACCCATCCTCATACAGACCAATTGCCAGCCTGCCATTCGTAGCCAAAATAATTGAAAAAACCGTCCAACACCAGCTACAAGATCATATTGAAAGAAACAACCTACTATATCCACACAACGTGCATTCCATCCTCGCCATGGAGTGGAAACCCTGCTAACCACCCTAATCAACAAGCTAATTCAAGGAATACAACACACCAACACTGGTTTCCTTCCAATCTTCCTAGACATATTCTCAGCCTTCGACACAGTAAAGCACCACATCCTCCTCCAGCACCTCCAATCCAATGGAATCCAAAGCACAGTATTGAAATGGTTCAGATCCTATCTATCAGACAGACACCAGCAAATGAAGATCAGCAACAATACCTCCATCCCCTATAAACAGATGCAAGGAATCCTCCAGTGATCTACCTTCTCCGCAATATTTTATTTTTATTTATTTAGTATACATTTGTATACCGCTACTTCCAGCGATCAGCAGCAGTTTGATTACAGATTGGAAATTGTCAAATCATGACAGGAAATTTTTGAGGTATAAACACATTGATTAGACAGGAAAGCACAGCACACAGAGAACTATTTTACAGGGAACATGGGCTATGGAGGGTTAAGTGGCTTGCCCAAGACCACAAGGAGCACCTGTGGGACTAGAAACCCCAGTCCTTCCGGCCCAAGGTTGCTGTCCTCTAGTGGGATTTGAACCCCCAACCTTCCGGCCTGAAGTACCTTGCCCCAACCACTAGGCCACTCCTCCACTCCATTCAAACTGTATCTGCAACCCCTCTCTACCCTCATTCGATCATACAACCTCCACTTCCACATCTACACTGATGATATCATGATTTTGAGGATATTCAACACAAAGCAACCGTCATTCACTACTCACCAAAACTGCTTCACAGATATATACAATTGGCTAAAGGAGAACAACCTTCAAGTCAACTACAAGAAAACTGAAGCGCTCTTTGTATCCAGAGATTTTTATTTATTTTATTTATTTGGCATTATTTATTTACCGCCTTTCAAGTTTTGCAAGGCAGTTTACAATGAACTCAAAACAGTTTTACAGGGAACAAGTTCTTCAGAACTAATTTACAATAAACAGTAACAATCACAAGACACGTAACCAATTACAGTGCAACACTGAAGAACTATTTACAAAGTAGCGATTTGTTCTAGGCAATGTGTGGTATTGAGCTGGTGTGGTTGTGAGTCATTCATTATCTTTAATGCTGTGTATTTGAGGACTCCTTCACTCCTCCCTCCCCCCGCCTCAACCCTGAACAACACTCCAATCAAAACACAATCAGAAGTCACATATTTGGGAGTCATCTTTGACCAACAACTCACCTTCAAAGCGCACATCAACAAAACTATGAGAACAAAAATTACAAAGCAAAGACCCTTCAGCATCTTCAACCATTACTCAAACCAACTGACTTCCACTCTGCACTCCAAGCATCCATTCTACCACACCTGGACTACTGCAACACCATCTACCACAGCCTCCATGAATCCACGATCCTCCCACTCCAAACTGTCCTCCAAATGACAGCTCGAATGCTACAGACAGCAACTAGACAAGACCATATTACCCCCATTCTCAAACAGCTCCACTGGCTACTACTTCAAAGTTGCATAAAATACAAGACAATACTCCTGACACACAAAGCCATTCACACTGCCCTCCCCACACATCTACCCTCAATTCTACAGACCCCCCAACCAAGCAGATCACAACATGCAACCACGATGGACAATCTGATTATCCCAGGACAAAATCCAACCAACAGGCCTGTAAAAGAGCCTTGCAGCTATATGCACCTTCAATTTGAAATACCCTACCCGAAGCACTCAGGAACATCCCAGACCTCTCCAGCTTCAGAAAACACCTGAAGATGTATCTATTCTCAGAACACTTCAACCCCTCAGCGTAACCTCCCAAATAATCCCCCCCTCTCAACCAGGGGCGGCCCAAGGGGGGTGTGGGGCCATGTGCAGAGATTAATTGTGGGCCCTCACTTGCATAAGGAGCCTCATTTGCATAATGTTAACATGCATTTTTAGTAAACATGTCTCTTAATGTGTGTCTGGATAAAGAAAGACTAACAGATTTCTATGTTGCTATATTCCAGTGCCAACCGCCAGGCCCATTAGGAAGTACTATAAACACTGCCCATTTAGAACCCATAGCAAATCTACAATATCATAACAACACTATCAGGACTCACAAAGCACCAAACCCTACCTATCAAAAGGCAACACTGCAAATATTAAACCAATACATCTCCTACTGGGGAAAGAGAACAAGTGACACGGTCAAATAGAAACTACATGAACAGAATACCTCAGCTTGGTTAAAATGCAGAACATAGATTGTCACCACACAAAGAACAAGGGATCACAATTTATAAATAGGAAGACAATAATTAAACAGGGAACCCCAAAAGCCAAACTTGGGATGTACAACAACACTGGAGAAATAAAACTATAAATTAATTTCCTCTTGTACTAAACAAACCACAAAAGACGTTAACGATGCACATTTCCCAGAGCTGATATATTTCAGTTAATAAATTCAAAATAAAAAAGTATTTTTCTACCTTTTGTTGCTTGTGCATTTTCTTTTCAGTTGTAATTGCTCCAGTCACATTCTTCTGGTTTCTTTGTGTCTTCTGCGAGCTATCCATTTGTCCTTTCTTCTCTTTTAGATTTTTTTTCCATTTTCTTTCTCTATATCTGCTTTAACATACTGATCTTTCCCCTTTTGCTCTTTCCCCCATTTGTTTCCTTATTCCTTTATCATCCACTCAAATTTCACCCTTCCATTCTCAATCTCCACTTACTCTTCCAATATCCGGCCCATCATAGACTTTTCTTCCCTCCCACACAAAATATCTTTTCCCCTCTCCATTCTCATTCCCCATCCCTTTCTAGTCCTACCCCCAAATCAGCTCCCTTATAGTTCTAGACCCACCCAGCATCTGCCCCCTTCTAGTCCCAGTCTCCAAAGCCTCCACATTAGCCCATTTCCAGTCCTAGCCCCCCATATGCTCTTTATCAGTTCCATTCCAGCCCCCCATCAGCCCATTTCCACTCCAAGCTCCCCCATCAGCCCATTTCCAGCCCTATTCCAACTCCCATCAGCCCATTTCCAGTTCTATTCCAGCCCCCATCAGCCCATTTCCAGTCCTAGTCCCCCTTATGCTCTTTTCCAGTTCCATTCCATCCCCCCTTCAGCCCATTTCCACTCCAAGCTCCACCATCAGCCCATTTCCAGCCCTATTCCAACTCTCATCAGCTCACTTCCAGTCCTATTCCAGCCCCCATCAGCCCATTTCCAGTTCTATTCCAGCCCATCACCCATTTGCAGTCCAAGTTCCCCCCATCAGCCCATTTCTAGTCCTATTACAGCTCCTCATCAGCCCATTTCCAGTCCTAGCCCCCCATATGCTCTTTTCCAGTTCCATTCCAGTCCCCAATCAGCCCATTTCCACTCCAAGCTCCCCCATCAGCCAATGTCCAATCCTAGCCCCCTCGTCAGTCCATTTCCAGCCCTTTTCCAGCTCCCAGCAGCCCATTTCCAATTTTAGCCCTCCCATCACAGCCCATTTCCAGTCCTAGGCCCCCCCCCCCCACCATCACAGCCCATTTCCAGTCTGTTTCACCCCTCCATCAGAGCCCATTTCCAGTCCTACTACTACTACTACTACTACTACTACTACTACTACTATTCAGCACTTATAAAGCACCACGGATGCAGCGCTGCACAGCTAACCTGCAAGAGGTAGCCAACATACAAGAGATGGTCCCTGCCCGTCAGAGTCCTGCTCATTGGAGCTTACAATCTAGTTAAAAGAGAAAACAGTACAGAGCATTAGTCGGTTCTGCACAAGGTACGGTGTGGTGCAGGTAGGTCTATAGTTTGGTCATGCACGTTGACGAGGGTTAGGGTAAGCTGAGGATGGAGTCAGGATCTAAATGCAACGGTGAAGAGGTGGGTCTTCAACCTGGATTTGAAGATGGCCAGGGAGGGTGCCTGGCGCACAGATGCAGGTAGGCTGTTCCAGGCATAAGGTGCAGCAAGGTGAAAGGAGCGCAGTCGGGAGTTCGCAATGCGGGTGAAAGGCATTGATAGGAGTAGTTTGTTAGCAGAGCGCAAGTTATGAGAGGGGACGTAGGGGGAGATAAGAGATAAAAGGTATTGAGGGGCCATAAAGTGAATGCATTTATAGGTCAGTAGGAGAAACTTGAATTGAATGCAGAATTGGATAGGGAGCCAGTGAAGCAACTTGAGAAGAGGAGTAATGTGGGCATGGCGAGGCTGGCAGAAGATCAGTCAAGCAGCATGATTTTGTATGGATTGAAGAAGGAGGAGGTGGCTCACAGGGAGACCAGCGAGGAGGAGGTTACAGTAATTGAGGCAAGAGGAGATCAAGGAGTGGACAAGCATTTTGGTAGTGTGTTCAGAGAGGAAGGGGCGGATCTTGCTAATGTTGTAGAGAAAGAAGCAGCAGGTCTTGGCTACAAGCTGGATATGAGTGGAGAAGGAGAGAGAGGTGTCAAAGATAACCCCTAGATTGTGGGCCGAGGGAACAGGAAGGATAGTAGATCCATCCACCTGGACTGAGAGAGGGGGAAGTGGGGGGCAGGAGTTGGGTGGAAAGACAAGGAGTTCAGTCTTGGCCATGTTCAGTTTCAGTTGGCGATGAGACATCCAGGCAGCGATGTCCGAAAGACAGGCAGAGATCTTGGACTGGGTTGCCGGAGAAATGTCAGGTGTAGAGAGGTAGATCTGGGAGTCATTGGCATAGAGATGGTACTGAAAGCCATGGGAGGAGATAAGCGCGCCAAGGCCTTGGGTATAGAGAGAGAAGAGGAGGGGGCCCAAGACAGATCCCTGGGGTACACCTATATGTAGCGGGGTAGGGGAGGAGGAGGAGCCACCAGAGCATACACTGAATGAGCGATGGGAGAGGTAGGAGGGGAACCAGGACAGTACGGAGTCCCTGAAGCCAAGCGAGGAGAGGGTGGTGAGGAGAAAGTTGTGGTCAACGGTATCAAAAGCAGCAGAAAGGATGAGAAGGATGAGGATGGAATAGGGGCCTTTAGATTTAGCAAGGAACAGGACATTGGTGACTTTTGTGAGTGCCGTTTCAGTGGAGTGTAGGGGACAGAAGCCGGATTGTAGTGGGTCCAGGAGGGCTTGGGAGGTGAGGAAGTCGAGGCAGCGACGGCGGACTGCTCATTCTAATAGTTTGGATATGAAGGGAAGGAGGGAGATGGGTCGAAAGTTAGAAGGGTGTGTGGGATCAAGTGAGGGTTTCTTGAGGAGGGGTGTGACAACAGCATATTTGAAGTCGACGGGAACAGTTGCCATGTAGAGTGAGAGGTTGAGGATATGAGTGATGGAGGGGACAATGGTGAGGGAGATGGAACGTAGGAGATGGGTGGGGATAGGGTCTGATGAACAGGTGGTGGGTTTGGAGGAGGAAAGGAGGCGTGTGGTTTCTTCTTCAGAGATCGGAGGGAAGGAGGAGAGGGTGGCAGGGGGAGTATGGATGGGGAGGAGAATTGGGGAGGAGGGGAGGTAGATGAGGGGGTAGGGAATTGAAGGGTGATTTTGTGGATTTTGTCGTGAAAGTAGTCGGCCAGGGTTTGGGCAGAAAGGGAGTGCGGGATCGGGGGCGGGGGGACCTTGAGGAGAGAATTGAGGGTATTAAAGAGACGGCATGGATCAGAAGCAATGGAGTTGGTCAGATGGATGCAGTAATCTTGTTTGGCAAGTGCTAAGGCTGACTGGAAGGAGCCAAGCATGAATTTGAAGTGTAGAAGGTCTTCCAGGGAGCGGGATTTTGACCAAGCTCGTTCGGCAGAACGGGCACAGATGTGTAGGTAACGGATTGTGGGTGAAAGCCATGGTTGGGGAGTAGATCATTTGATAGGACGTGGGGTGGGAGGGGCAAGAGTGTCAAGGGCTGAGGATAGTGTAGCATTGTATGAAGATAATACCTCGTCAACGGACTTGGAGGATAAGATGGAGGTCCAGTCCTATCCTCCCCCCCCCATCACAGCCCCCTGATCACAGCCCATTTGCAGTCTGTTCCCCACCACCACCACCATCACAGCCTAATTGCAATCTGTTCCCCCCCCCACCATCACAGCCCATTTGCAGTCCGTTCCCCCCCACCATCACAGCCCATTTGCAGTCCGTTCCCACCCATCACAGCCCCCCTGATCACAGCCCATCCAGTCCTAGCCACCCCCCCCCCCTCCGAAGAGCCCCGCGGCCATCTAAGGGGCTGCAGAGGGAGCTGGGGAAGCCCGCGCGAGGCCCAGGCTCCCTCTGCAAAGCCGCCAGCATGAAGAGCCTTTTCCTTCATGATGGCGGCTGTTTCAGTAAAGCCATGAATGCCGGGCATTGCCCTTTAACCTGTCCCAGCATTTGCAACTTCACTGAAACAGCCGCCAGCGTGAAGGAAAAGGCTCTTTACGCTGGCAGCTGTGCAGAGGGAGCCGGGGTCTCACACGGGCTTCCCCGACTCCCTCTGCAGCTGTCCAAATGTCCATTGAGTGGTAATGGAGTTCGCACTGGATCCCTTGAAGCGCGGGGCCCTGTGCGAACAACATTATCGCTCAATGGACGGCCCGGCGCTGCTCTCAACCTGTACAAAGGCTGTATATATTTGTATATAACCATACCCACTGCATACTGTATATAATTTAACTAACTCAGTGTTGTTCAATGTACCAATGCATGCTGTATATAGTTAACTTGTTTCAATGTACTACATCTGTTTCATGTAAACCTTCTTGACCTGGCGAAAGGCAGTATATAGACACAGCTAAATAAAATAAATAAAAGAAGATGGAAAGTCTACCTTTTGGGAAGCTGGCAGGTATTGTCCCCTGGGTTGGCCACTGTTGGAAAGACGATAATGGCCCTTGGAGCATCTTTTATGCTCTTAAGCTCTGAGCCTTTGTGAAAGAGTCAGTACGGCTGGTGTATAGTTCACCAGTATCGAGCATGCAGTCTTCAAACATGGGTCCATTATATTGTGTATGTGGATAAGAATTTAATAAGTTGTATTATGCAAACCTAAATTACATAAATCACATGTAGAAGCCTGTAGACTTTATATCACCTCATTTCTCGGGGACTGATATCATCCTGCTCCACCTGGAGGCGGCAGGGCGCAGTCTCTTGTACAACCCTTTCTAACCTCACGAGTAGTCAGTGTGAGTCCACGCAGATACTATCAAGCAGTCAAAGACAGACCATCACAGCCAGGAACGTCTGGAGAAATTGCCCCACGAACACTAGTAGGCAAAATCCAAGATCAAAGGCAAAAAAAAGAGAGAGTAGATTTGCATAAAGGGGCGGGGTCCCAGCTCTGCAGGGCTATAAGAAGGAACGGGAGCCTTTTCCAGCAGAAATCTCTGCAGCTGACAGCTGAGCTCTGCTGGGTCCCTCCTGCACCATGTCCTGGGCTCTTCTTCTCCTCACGCTCTTCACCTGCTGTGCATGTAAGGGGCACGTTTGCACTCACTGGCTGATGTACTGATTCTGGAGTCCTCTCTTAGGGTTAGCGCTCTCCAGCGTTATGAAACCCACAGAGTAAACATCTTTCTGCTCTTTTTTTGCAGGTTCCTGGGCACAGTATACACTTACTCAGCCACCCTCCATATCAGTGTCACCAGGAAGGGCAGTTACCCTGTCCTGCACTGTGTCTGGTTTACCTGCTGTTAGCAACAAGTATCCAGCCTGGTACAGGCAGAAACTAGGGGGTCCCCCCGTCCTGCTAATCTACAGCACAAGTACCACCAGTGTGAATAACAGACCCTCAGGGATCCCCGACCGCTTCTCTGGCTCCAGCTCTGGGGCTACCATGTCTCTGACTATCACCGGGGCCCAGGCAGAGGACGATGCGGTTTACAGCTGTGCCGCTCACCACTGGGAGGGGAGTGTGCTGCATTATCACAGTGAGTCAGCCCCATGGAGGACTGAGACCAAAACCTGCCTCTGTCATGGTGCAACCTGCTAGCAGATGATAGCAGAAACACGTCTTTGCAGGCTGAAGGGTAACCTGTGGTCCCATATAACTCATCCAGGGCCCCTATAAGGGTAATAGGTGCCGAAGGCAAAACTTCAGTCTTCTGCCCCCTCGCAACACCACCCCCACCAAGATTATTAAACTCAATCATAATCATCACTGTTCTTTCCAGAACAATCCTATGAAACGTACCTTTGGACATCGCACTGTTACATACTAAACTTTGTTTTGTAAGTATATGTATAATGAGGGAGATTGCAAAGGAGTTAGTGGAGAATATGCCGCTGCCTGTTCTTTCTGCACTGATGACTCCGAATGTGTTTGCTGTGACTATTGCTATTCTTTGCTGTGTCCCCCCCCCCCCTCACCCCCTCCTGAAGCTGTGTCCCAAGGCGACCGCCCTGAGCTAAGCAATATGAAAGCCGGCTGCTGTCGCCAGCTAAACTGAATGAAGGGCTGAGGAGCAGCTGGAGCTTTACACACCTTCCTGTTTCCTGTTAACTCTGTCTCGATCGGTGGACCCACTAGTACTGAAGGGAGTACAGGGACTTTTACTCATCTGCTGACTTCCAAACTAATGAGCACAACATTTCCTGCTACTCATAAAATTCTCATTTAATTAATTCTGTGTCACTGTGAGGAAATCTCTCAGCTGAGGCAAGAACCAGTTACATTGATCCAAAGAGGGCGCTTCAGACTGTAGAAGCTCTGTAATAGTTCCTTATTGACATCATATGTCAAAGACCCAGCCTGTAGAGGAGGGAAAGACAAAGACCATGGTGACATTTTTTCCAGAGACAGTTCCAGTTTAGAAACAAGTGCTGGAACTGTTAAATGAAGAAGAGTGACAAACTGCCCATATGCTGGGGTCTCACCGTCCTTTTTCCCTTCACCATATGCCAGAAAGACCTTGAAGAGGGAAGGAGACGCTACCCACCGAAGAGATATCCCAACTATAACTAGGCATGAGCAGACAGCCCTGGCCAGTAGAAAACGCTGTATGCGGCATCTCATCTTGTCTAGCCGAGGCACACAAGAATTCAGCTACAAACAAGGACTGACTTATCTGCAGTTACTAACCTACTGACCGTATCATTTGTTACAAAGGAAAAGCATATTTAGGGCTTATGAATGAGATCTAACATGCAAAGATCATCATTCCTTGAGTTTCCTTGGAGAAGAGAGTAAATTATCGCTCCTAGAATTTCCCCTTCAGAAATAAGCAGCTTTCCAGGGAATCATTTCTTGGCCAAGAGAGGAAGATGACCTCAGGGCTCTTATTTTAGTGCAAAGCTTGAGGATAGAAAGTTTTCCTTTGTCCTACCTTGAATCAGGGATAGAGTTAGGCATCGGCAATACTAGAATGTGTGAAGACACCCAAAAGCTAGGCCTCCTTCCTTTCTGCTTTCTGATGGGGAACCCTCTTGTTCCAACCTGCTCCTTTGCCCACGGGTCTCTAGAATCATAAATCCAGCCCTGTCTGAAACAGGATTTGGTTCCTCTTGGCTGATTCCCCTCATCAAGAACCAGCTTTTATTTATTTATTTAAGAGGTTTTCTATTCGCTTTATCCTACGGTAAAGGCAGTTTCCATTGAAACAAAACTTGATACACTATAACAGGGCAAAGAGGGAAAGACAAAGACCATGGTGTGGTGTGGTGAGGAGTTAATATAAGGAGAGAATAATGGTCATGAGGAGGGGGGAGAAACAGGAGAGGGGGGATGGTAATGGAAGGGGGAATAGAGGTGGTTTTATGAAGGCATTGTGTCTTGTTCTTGGTTAAGTAGGCTGTAAATAGGTGAGGGCCTTTGTGAATATTAGTAGATTCTTCATGGCCCGGAGTTTGTATGGATTGAGTTCCAGAGAGAGGGCGCATATAGGGAGAAGGCTCTACTGGATGTGGTTTTATTGTTCAGAATTAGACAAGACGAAGAAAATCCAGCAGTAACTTATCAGGGATCATGGTAGAAACACCAAAGACCCTGTTGGCTGAAGACTACACGGTATGATAACAACCAATTTATAGTCTCTGGGAGTCTGGGTAATCCAACAGCCACCTCCTCCACGACAGTGAAACCTGACTGAGAACTCTGTTCCATCACCTGCTTAGTCTGTGGGTCTCACCTTGTTCTTGCTACACACAAGATCCGTTGTCTTCATTTCATAGAACACAAAAGGAAAGGAAGTAGCAACAATGAACTGGCAGAAGAGTACACAAGATCCTCCACTTAGTTCTCTCCCGCACCCACCTTTCCCCTGCCTAGCTACAAAGCTCTGTAATCACCTAAGGAGCTAACTCTACTGGTGTGGCCATCAGCCAAACATCTGAACTCCTAAGTCCCCGGTGCAGTTTTCCAGGCAGACCCAGCAATGTGAAAACCTGTATTTCTTGTAGGACCACTAGTAAAGGATGGGATTTGTAGCTTGTCTGACAGACCCAGCTGCTAGTGAATTCTGCCAGGTAAAGCCAGTCACATGGGAGCCTCTGCTGCTGCTAGGACTTCTAACATTTCCTGTTAGCCACACTGCCCTTCATTCTGGCAGCCCTAACACACATTCTTCAATCAGACAAGTACAGAGCTGTGAATGTTTAAATATAGACCACCAGGTTGCAGAGCTGCCAATGTACGCAGTTTGAGGAGGGAGAGTTAAGCCAGTCCCTGACTCCTGACACTCTATCCTGTTACATCCCTGTACCTGCAGCACTGATTCAATGCGTAGAACCAGAGAAGCATAAATGCCGTCATACACTGTGATGTAACTAGAACTGGCCACAAAACCTCCCTCCTGGAACTGGGTAACTTGGAGGCTCAGAAGTTGTGTTTTCTTCTGTCTCATCTCTTTAGGTACGAAGGACAGACTCGGAAAGATGATGGACAGAGTGTGAGGATAGTACAGAGACATTCCACATTCAGGGGAGCAGTCTCCAAAAATGTAGATGGTGAACAAAACTCATGAGCTGATCATTGTAGAGTAAGGAGTGTTTCCAGCCTAGTGGAAGAGCTTTGCCAGTTGCAGGACATGTTGAAATGTAAACGCATTGGGTCTGGGTTTGGCACAATGACATCAAGCAGGTCCCTATCTGCAGCTCCTTGGATCATAAATTGAAACAGGGTTTGTGAGACTGTCATAACCCGATGAAGGTTGCTATAGACTTTGCCCTTACACTCAAAGCTACAAATCTAGAGACAGTGGCGTTATGAAAGTCTAGAGTACGTTAGATCTACCTGCTGCCGTCTCAGATCCAACCCAGTGTTGAGCTGAACTTAGAAAGCTGAGCTGTGCACATGCTATACTTCAGGAAATAATCTACTGCATGGCGTGTGATAGGATCATAGGGAGGGAACATAGCATTAGCATCGGAGCATTGCGACATCATGGCATCTGATAACACACCAGGCTCTTTCCTCTGCAGTATTTAAGTCTCCAAGGGATTCTGCAATATTGTAGTGTTAATCCTCAGAGCAACCAGTGTGAGAAGTCTATAAGTGGAGTGGAGGAGTAGCCTAGTGGTTGGGGCAAGGTACTTCAGGCCGGAAGGTCGGGGGTTCAAATCCCACTAGAGGACAGCAACCTTGGGCCGGAAGGACTGGGGTTTCTAGTCCCACAGGTGCTCCTTGTGGTCTTGGGCAAGCCACTTAACCCTCCATAGCCCATGTTCCCTGTAAAATAGTTATCTCCAAGTTATAATGCCCTGTTCAATGTAATTTCAGTTTGTTCAATGTAAACCGCACTGATGCAGAATAGCACGGTATATAAGAGAATATAAATAAATAAATAAAATAAATAAGTACAGCAGCCAATAAGATGAGAGCAAGGGAGGAATCTACAGAAACAGCCAATGAGAAGGGAGCATATTTGCATGAAGGGGTGGGGTCCTAGCTTTGAAGGTATATAAGAAGGAATTGGAGTCTTTTCTCTCCAAAAATCTCTCTGTAGCTGTAAGCTGAGCTCTGCTGGGTCCCTCCTGCACCATGTCCTGGAGTCTTCTGCTGCTCACACTCTTCACTTGCTGTGCATGTAAGAGACAGATTTATTCATTCTGAGTACAACATAGAGTAGATATAAAATGAGGCCTGTACCTTTTCCAGCTTTCACTCTCCTTCTGATGTGATGGTGTTTGTATTGTTGCAGATGTGGGCTCTCAGTTTGTGGTGACTCAGGAGTCTTCCCTAACTGGGTCTCCTGGAGGGAGTGTCAGGCTGTCCTGCAGCAGAAGTGGAGGAGCTGTGACCGGGGATAACTACCCATCCTGGTACCAACAGAAGCAAGGAGAAGCCCCTCGCTTGCTTGTCTATAGCAGCAGCAGCAGTAACAACAATGCCAGACCCTCTGGGGTGCCCAGCAGGTTTTCTGGCTCCATATCTGGGAGCTCTGCCTATTTAGCCATCACCGGGCTGCAGGAAGACGACAATGCTGATTATCACTGCCTTCAGTATGCTGGTAGTGGCATGTCCACAGTGACAGAGCCCTAGGGGGAACTGAGACACAAACCTCCTTCCCCTGGACCCACTTTGCTTCCTGGTTTCAAGTTGTCACTAACCAGACTGTGACACACAAAGCACAACAGCCGACCTCTGATCAGTAGAGTAGCTGCCAAGAGGTTGACTGGTCTGGCAGTGGGATAAAATCTGGAAAAATACAATTAAATAGTTGGTTTTATTCCTTTTGGTGTTTTGTTTCCATTCTGCCTCTGCAGAAATCATTCTTTCTTGTCTCCCCTCAGTCATGTTTGCATTTTTAGATAGACAGATGATGGAGCAAACTCCCCTCTGTGGGAAGAGCATCCTGGAGATGAGGACCAGCCAGAAAGCTGCGGACGAGAACAATCTGATTCCCTGCAGTCCAGGGATCTTTTGTTGCAGCCTTCATCGATCGGCTTCCATCACTAAACAGGGTCAGCAGAAGAAGCTTAAGGGCAGGGGGTCATGGCATGAACTTGGAGGAAGGGATGCAGTGGGGGAATACAAGGAAATGCCTCTTTACCCAGAGGGCAGCAAATGCCTGGAATATCCAATCAAGCTTTTGGAAAAGCTTCAAGCGTTCCTGGAACAGATACAGAGGCTGCCAGCAAGGATGTGGGAAGGAAAGAGGTGTCAGGCTCTGAAGGCCCTAACTCCACTAGGATCTAGAGCTAGACAGAGCAGAGACAGTCCAGGGAAGAACTACCAAACTAGTGCAGGGTCTGCAGCAAGACCCCATCAATTGTGACTGTACTGAATTGTGCACCTCTTAATTACTTTGCATGCCTGCACAAGAGGCCTGGGAAGAGACGCATTGCTCTTGGCAGAATGGCTTTGAAAGACCTAGATAAGATTCTCAAGAGCAGAGATGTCTCTCTCCAAACAAAGATTCAACTCATTCAAGCCTTGCTATTTTCAATAACATCTTATGGATGCGAAAGTTGGACAGTGAAAAAGATAGATAGGAAGAAAATTGATGCCTTTGAATTATGGTGCTGGCGGCAAATACTGTGTATACCATGGACTGCCCGAAGAACAAACCAGTCTGTACTACAGGAGGTCAAACATAAGCTTTCTTTAGAAGCTCAGAGGAGAAAACTTTGACTTTCATAATTTGGACACATCACGCGAAGAGAGAGATCATTAGAGAAAGACATTATGCTTGGCGATGTAGAAGGTCAACGCAAAAGAGGAAGGCCGGCAATGAGATGGATCGACACAATCACAGCAGCTACGGGTACCAGTCTGTCAACAATGAGCCGCCTGACTCAAGACCGAACACAATTTAGGATAGCTATCCAGAGGGTCGCCATGAGTTGATATTGACTTGATGGCACTAAACAACAACAACAAATTTCTGGAAAGAGGCTTCTAGGCAGAGTGCAGAGGGGAAGGAGTGAGGGTGGAGCAGTGACAGGTGGAATCCAGATGAGCCTGTGAAACAGAGGGGACGATGCAAATGATTGGAGAGGATGGATCGGAGCAGGCGGGGGATGTGGGGGAGGGGGGAGGGGAGTGAAGAGGGTCCAGATCAGAAAGATATTGCAGAGATGGACACTCAGGCTGGTGCTTTGGAGTGCTTAGAAGGTGAATCAGACACTGCTGGTGCATATTCTAGGAACTGAACAGATCTATTCATTCATTTAAAGTTTCGCTTTGGGCTTTCCATTGGCAGCTCAAGGTACTTCCCTGTCCCCAGGGAGCTTAACAGGACTCTGCTTCCTATCTTGCATGAACATGTTAATTGCATTCATGCAAATTAACATGCATTGCCTAAAGTGAGCCCCATTAAAAAGAGCGGGATAGCAAATTTAAAATAAACAGAAACATTAGGGCCTATTTATTAAAAACTTGAGTTAATCACCATAACGTGTAGGAAGCATATTAATGCAGGTTAGTGCATGAGGTCTTGGTTTATATCTGTGGCAATAGGGAAGTTACTTGCCAAAGTCACAATCAGATCATCGCCTCTGATAAAGAAGCAGGTTGCGGGTCAATGTGCGCTTATGGGCCACTGGTATAATGAACAATTTTTTGCCTTTCTGCAAGTGAGCCACTATTTAAGCTGATTCAGTCTTTACATAGAGGGTCTCTGCATACAGCACAATTTGACTGACTTTTCTAGAATCTGTGAAACAGCCTGACGAGAGGGTGACAGATCTCTCAACAGATTTCCTACGCAGAGGATATCGGGGAAGTAATAGGAAATATTGTTGTAAGGACTCGCATTAGCGATATTTGCACAGATTTTCTCTGCTCCCAGTTAGGGCCTCCAAGGTGGGCATGAAGCAGCAGAATGGACAGGGCCCCTTCCTCCACTGTAGGGATGCTCTTACAATGCTGAGGAGACGGAACGAGATGGTGACACTGCTGTGTGGTGTTCACAGCCCTCTGTCACAGTCACAGCTAAAGCCTCTGAGAATTAAGATAGATCAAGCTGTTCTTTAGACATGTGCTCTTTTGGGACAAGCTTAGCTAATGAGCATGCTGTCCCAGACGCTGTTTCATCAAGGAGAAGAAGACTATGTAGACATGGGTAATATTTGTACTATCAGGAAAGCATAATGCTGATGGAAGCTGGTTTTGTTCTGAATAAAAATGGCCCTTTTTGCCCTTGTCAGAATGGGACTTTGCCCCTTCTCCTTCTCTAGACTTGCTTTTTCTAAAATAAGCATTTATACATCTCTTCCTTAGCCGAGGCTCTGGCTTAATTATTTCCTACTTGTAAATCTCGACAATCCCTTGGGGTTGGGCTAATGGTTAAAGCAAAGGGCCAAGGACCAGGGAAGCCAGAGTTCAGTTCCAGCTTCTGCCGCTGGGACCTCTCGTACCCTTGGCCATGTCACTTTCTCTCACCTTGCCTCAGCTGCCCACTTGGGGAAGGAGCATATTGTACCTGTACACTTATCACTAGGGTAAAGTGCTGCACACGTCCGGTAGCGCTACAAAATGACAACTCAATATGCTGACCGAGTGCCGCTCGATTAAATGTGTGCCACCAGCAGTGGGTCAGTCCGTTTCGGATGGATAGAGCAGTCTGCTCATAGCTAAAATATGCACTAGGAGTTTATGTTGTAAGCTTCACAGTGTGCCGAGGGGAGTGGAGTAAAGGGAAAGGGGAGGGGGAGAAAGAGTTTGAGACTTGCAGCATGTGAAAGTCATTGAGCGCTTTCTTATCTGTACATCTCAACTCGTATATTATAAAACACACATGCTTATTTCCTGTCCAATTTCCCCACGGCACACCGTCTTTTTCTCTGAAAATTGCTCATTTTCCTCTATTTATAGTTTCCAAACAAAATGCGTGCATTTTTATTTATTTATTTCATATTTATTTCATGCATCTAAGTTGCCCGGATAAGTGCTGACTGAAGATTCCACTAGTTGGATGAACTCAGCACGTATCTGGCTAGCCAGGAGCGCTTTTACTTATAGGCAAAAAGGAGCAGTTGCCCCGGGCCCCTTCTCCATGGGGGCCCAACAGCCCATAGGTAAACGTGGATTATTGGTCCAGTTTTTCTGCTGGTCAGTTCTTCCTCTTTCTTCTCTCAGGGCAGGGCTGTGGCAATCACACCACAAAATGTATTGCGCCAGAATTAGCAAGCAAAGAAAGAAAAATCCAACCCGGCAGTCAATTGCAGTCAGTGAGCGGCTGCCTGTGCGCGTTACCTGCCTACTCTCAGCACAGCTTCCCTGCCTCTCCGCCGCTACGCTGCACCTTGCTCAACCGCTGTATCAGAGGTGCGAGCATCGGCACAGTGTGTGGGCACTTGGGCAAGACTGCGAAGTGGTGACTGTGAGCAACACTGGCGAGATGGCAACCTGGCATGCTGCTGGTCAAGAAAAGTAAGTTCACTTAGTAAGACGATCCCTGCGGATAATGAGGAAAGAGGAATCTAGTGCTAGATGGCTTGCAGCACTTTGCTCTTGTAAGAGAATAACGCTACCTCTCTACGCCATCCCAAGAGGGAAGAGCACAGGATGATGGGAGATGCTGAGCTTCTGGGCAGCACTAGCAGAAAACAGCAGGGACCCGGGGCCCCCGAAGTGGTTAAAGCTGCCCTGCAGATAGTCCTGGCCCCACCCTCACTCCGCCCAAGGCCCACCCCAGGAACGGGATAGTGCCAGGACGGTCTTTGGAGATACACAATCCCACCGTGTACACCTCCTGCAGAAAGCTAGTGTGGCCGTTAAATACCGATAACGCCACGTTTAAGCACACTTTAACACTTTTAAATGCAGGAAACAGATTTTATTTAATTAATTTATTTATTTAACAGTTTTTATATACTGACTTTCTTCAATTCGAGACGGTTTACAGAGAACATAACATGACAGTATATTTCAACTGATTACATAGAACCGAACTACATAACAAGAGTATATATGGTTAATATAAGTAACTTTTGTACATGAGGAGTCTTCATGGACAAGAACTATTTACATGCTTATTTACAGGAGAGGTTAGGGAGAGGTCATAGGAAAAATGAGTTGAGTAAAGTATTAGAGGGAGGGTTGAGCAGGAGGGAAAGGGTGTTGAGGGAGGGCTATGGTGATAGGGAAAAATGTTCTTGGAAGAGATGAGTTTTTAGCTTCTTCCGGAACTCGGTATGATTGGAGCAGTTCCGTAGTTCTCCTGGTAGGGCATTCCATAAAGAGGGGGCATAAAGGGAGAATGCCCGATTACAGGTAGTTTGATTGCATTTTCTCTTAGTAGTTGGGATAGATAGACGGTTTTTAGTGATGGTGCGGCGTGTTCTATTGTTGGAATTGGATAGGAGCGAGGAGAGGCATGGAGCTGACTCATTGGAAATGATTTTATGTATGAAGGTGATTACTTTGAATTTAACTCTGGACTGAATGGGAAGCCAGTGGAGATCATGGAGGATTGGCGTTGTGTGATCGTCTAGGGCTATTTGTGATGAGACGAGCTGTTGTGTTCTGTGCCATTTGGATGGGGTGTATGCTGTTCTTGGGAAGGCCATGAAAGATGAGATTGCGGTAGTCAAGGGATGGGATAGTGAGAGCCTGGCAGACAGTGCAAAAGGAGTCGGGGTTTAGGAGAGGTTGGAGGTTCCGAAGAGTACGCAGTTTTGCATATATTGTACTAGAGGTTCTTTTTATCTTTTCAATGAATGTGAGATTCTGATCGAGGATAAGACCAAGATATTTCACTTGATTTTTAACGGTGAGGGTGAGATCACCAAGAGTAAGGGTTGTTGGTGGAGTATAGGAAGTGTTGGTAAATACTTGAAGAGCTTCGGTTTTAGATTGGTTAATTAGGAGATTATGATGCAAGAGCCAAGTCCTTAGGTTTGTGAGGCATTCGCTTATGTTGGTAAAGTTAGGGTTTGTTATATTGAATGGGGTGAAGCACATAATGTCATCCGCATATAATTGGTAATAGATTCCATGGCTTTGGAAAATCTTGCAAACTGGTTGAAGGGAAATGTTGAATAGTAGAGCGGATAAGCAAAGGGTAGGGATGTGTCGTTACCTATGCGAACCTGTTGTGTTCTATTTTCTAAGTAAGAGTGGAACCATCTTAGGGTTGTGTCCCTCAGTCCTATTTCATGGAGCCTGTCTAAGAGTTGGTGGTGGGGAAGGGAATCGAAGGCTGAAGATAAGTCGAGGAATATGAGAAGGCATCCTTTGGTGGGATTCTGGGTGTATAGGTACACTGAATCTAGGAGAGAAGTAAGAAGGGTTTCAACTCTGTGGTTCTTTTTGAAGCCATGTTGGAATAGGTCAAGGGGAGCATGTTCATCTATTGAATTCTGAAGTTGAGTTTGGACTATTTTTTCAGTTATCTTAGCGAGGAAGGGGATACTGGAGATGGGCCTATAAGAAGTAGGTAAGGTGGGGTCAAGCTTTGATCCTTTTAGGATGAGACAGATTGTGGCGCATTTTAGTGGTGCTGTAAACACAGATGTAAACACCGATGGAAAAACTAGTGCTCAATTAATGCCATGAATACTTAAATGTATTTAAATTGTAGGAAAATGAGCTGCACATAATAGTCTGGTATGCAAATCATTGCTACGCCCAATGCAGAGACAGGTGGAGAGGATTTTGCAGCCAGCCATAGGGCCAATATTTTTACTGCAGAGTCTGAGGTGCCTTAAACATCTAACGCGGGCTCCCGGCAGTACTTCGATGGCACCAGGTTCTTTCCCCAATGCCTAGATCATGTTTCCCATCAGATGAACAAGCCCCTGATGCCATCAAAATAGGGAAATCAAATTCCTGCTGGCCCAGCAGCCTCGATCCCCCCACCCAACAATATTTTTGATGCCACAGAGAACGATTGTAGTATCGGGAAAAGCCCCCGATGCCATCAAAATACTGTCGGGGGCCGGTGCCCCAACAGAAAGTGACTACCTGTTGGTGTAATGACCCCTGTACCCCCACCCCAAATTATAATAAAATAACCTGGTGATCTGGCGGCCCCTGAAACCTCCACCCCGCAACCAAAATTAAATTAAAATAAAATAACCTGGTGGCCGAGCGGACCTTGAACACCCCACCCCAAATTAAAATAAAACCACCTGGTGGTCTAGGGGCCCCTAAATCCACCCCTCCCCACCCAGTACCCATAATTAAGTGGGAGTGCTGCCTACAAGTTCTTGCTCTGAGTCCATCTTCTTGAAAAATGGCGGTGCATCCTGGAACTTATCATAGGTAACTGCTAAGCTCTACAATCCTTTCCTTTCCCTCAGAGATCCTCTGTTTTTGCCCCATGCTTTCTTGAATTCAGATAGTCGTTGTCTGCACCGCCTCCACTGGGAGACCCGTTCATGCAATCACCGTCCTTTCCCAAGGCCGGTGCTACCATAAGGTCAGCTAGGCAGTCGCTTCCAACCCCAAACTTAGAGGGCGTGGCAGAAGTTGCCTCCCACAAGCCCTTGCAGTGGAGACCTCCAAGTTCTCAGCCCAATCATGACTACGGCTGCACTATTGTCACCTCTTCCCAAATCCTCCAGCGACAGCGAGAACGGTGATAAAACACAAGAGAGGCAGAGCGCAAGGCCTCTGAACTCCTTTAATGGCTAAATTATCTGTAAAGAAAAGGAATATTGACATGCTACATGTTCATTCTGACCCAGGCCCCAAAATGCTCCTGGACCTCCTCCAGCTAGAGATATATTTTACCCATATATGTTCCATCAGTAATGAGGGGAGGACCTGAATATAAGTATGTATGTAGCCAAATTTGGCCATTTAGAGGATAAAGTTTGTCTGTATAGGTTATGTTAGTAATGGGAACCTTAACAATACATGGCTATTCGGCCAAAATTTGCCTGTTTAAGAGGCAGAGAACTGAAACTAAAGCACTTTTGCGGTTGGTCCCCGCTGCGGGCAGCAGAAGCGCTTGTGAATATCGCTCTCTCTGCATATTAAGGTCTTTATAGTAAAAGTTAATAAAATCATTTAACCTAAAACCTGCCTTAGCACATTCGGAACAGGACAGACACGCCTGGAGCCCACAGCAGGAACATACGGGGCAGGTGGGAGGGGCTCGCGTGCCGCAGGGTATGTGCGCAGTTTGAACCTGTGCATAGCATCAGCAGGACATCTAAGTCTCATTGGTCTCCTTTGACGATCAGTAGCCCCAAGGAGACACTGCAGCGGCGCCTGATCCCTCTACATCTGCTCGTCGTGCCGGCCGCCAAGACGCAGGAAAACAGCAGATACTCTAAAAGCTCCCGTAAGTGCATAACTTACTCTCCTGTAGCCCTGTTAAAAGCACGCAGCGCACTTCCAGCCAGGCAGAGCACGGTGACTTTCAGCCAAGTGCACTGAGGAGGCCGTGAGAGGACTGAGGGCACAAACTCCCCAGATCTCCTCCGACAGAGACCCCCAGACACTCAAGACAAGACGTGTATGACTTAGATTCTGTGACAGGTGCTGCCCTGTGGTGTGTGACCTGTCATAGGCAGCTGAAGCCTCAGCGCACCCAGTGGATCCTCCGGCACCTCCACAACCAGCCCCCACCTGTTCTCTACTGCTTACAATGATTTCAGTTTGCTTATTTCTTACATAACCCACACCCAGAAAAATACTGCTCAAAATGATTTACAAAAAAATCCAATAAAATACAGCAACAAATACAAAAAAATTAATAAAGTCATGGTAATTAACAACCCCCAACATAACCTCAGAGCTCTGCAGCCCCCTCCCCCCCCCCCCATTCCCACAGAGGCAACTCACTCACCAGCATCTTAATGCCCCTGAATCTCATTACCAGGATTCGGCTCTATACCAGCCCAGCCAATAGGATCTGAGAGTCTGATGCTCATTTGCATGGTGGAGGGTTCTAGTCCGGCCCCTCGTGTCTCTATAGGGATAAAGGCTGGGGGCAGGGGTCCATGGGAGACAGTGGTGCAGAGTCCAGCTCCTTCCTCCAGACCCTGCACTATGGCCTCCGCTCGGCTGACCCTCGGCCTCCTGGTCCTTTTCCTGACAGGTAACCGATGCGCAGACACTGCAGAGTTACTGAGCACGTGCAGGGTCGGCTCTGAGCACTAATTATAGCTGTTCTTTGTTCCCAGGTTCATGGGCCCAGCACTCAGTGACACAGGAGCCCACCGTGAGAGCCCGGCCGGGGGAGACGGTGAGACTCTCCTGCACCTTAGGAGGGGGATTAACCATCAGCAGTAACCGGGTTGTGTTCCTCCAGCAGAAATATGAAAAATCTCCCAGATACCTGCTGTATTATTTCACAGAGTCCAGCAAGGGCAAAGGCTCCGATGTCCCTGACCACTTTGTGGGTTCCGGCTCAGGCAGTGTTGGGTATTTAACCATTAACGGGGTCCAGCCAGAGGATGATGGTAATTATTACTGTGCTTCATGGACTGGAAGCACGTTGCACAGTGATATAGAAACTGGGGACGTGAGACAAGAACTTCCCTAAGCACAGAACTCACCCGTGAGAGCCGAGCACAGGGGTCGGGGCCAGGCCTGCAGCCCCCAGCAAGAGCAGGGCTGGATTAATACGATGTTGGGCTCTAGGCAAACATAAACTGGTGGCTCCTATAATGGATCCCCATTCACCCTTTTTCTTCCCTGCAGAACAACATGTGCTTATCCCCTGTCCCCCTCCTCGACCTCCATCCATTTTATTCACACTCTGGAGCTCAGTGTTGAAAGGGCGAGTGATTAAATCCAAATTCACAGGCCCAGGAGCAGAGGGGCACTATGGCGCCTGTGAGCACGCATAGATTTAGTCTTACTCAGGATCAGTCACTGCAGCTTCCCTGGGCTGCTTTGGCGAAATGAGCTGGAGGGAGGGGGGAAGCTGAGAGGGGAGTCAAGGGCTGTGCGAGAGGGTCAGGAGAGAGAGCGGAGGTAGGCGACATTAAGGAGAGTTGCAGATGGCTTGACGTGGGAACAGGCGAGTAGAACATGTTTACTGATTGGTAGGCAGAATTTTTTACTTTAAACACCATCAAGTCAATGTTGACTCCTGGTGACGCAGCAGCCCCTGGGTTTTCCTTTCAAGGTATGACAGGAAGTAGATTGCCAGGCTTTTCTTCCAAGGCAAGGCAGGGTAAAGTGACTTGCCCAAGGTCACAAAAGGTGCCAGCGGGAATCAAATCCTAATGTTTTAGGTACTAAGTTGTTGCTGTAACCACTAGGCTACTGCTCCGCTCAGGAAGGATGTGTGTATAATTTTAAAACAAATAGGGCCTGATATTCAATTCTGCAGGCTATGCGACACTATGGCTCATAGCTGTGCCCGCTGACTCTTAACCCCGGATATTTAATGCTGGGGTCATATGTAGCCCTGGTAATTAATATCCGGGGATCGCCGCACACACTGGAAGCCGTAGTAGCTAACTGGGTAGTATGCAATATCACTGCTGCCCAGTTATCAATCATCTCCGCCTCCTCTCCTCCCAAACATGCCCCCAACACGCCCTAATGCCAAGCAATTAGTCTCAGGGCGCCTAAGGGCCATAATCGGGGATATTCAGTGAATTAACATCCTTCTCAGTGACAGTTTAACACAGTTTACAAGGCTGTAAATTGTGTAACTGCCCTTCAACTATCGGGCCCATAACATTGTCATTTTTAAGTTATTCTTACTATCTGTGTGTGGAATCCCTCCAGGACTCTTACAAGACACACGTGCTTGGTGTGCAGGAGCTGTCCATTTCTAGCCTTCGTATTAGGTGCGGCCATCCTACTGTAGCTTCATTCCATGTCATCTAGTCTGTCTACTTTTTGATGGCGTAAACAGTCGATCTACGTTTACCCGTTCCACTCCGTTCATTAATTTATAGACTTCTATCATATCTCCCCTCAGCCGTCTCTTTTCCAGATTGAAGAGCCCTAACCTTTTAGCCTCTCCTCAGAGGGGTATCCTTCCATTCCCTTTATTACCATTTTTGTTGCTCTTCTCTGTATCTTTTCTAATTCCACTATGTCCTTTTTACAGTATGATACAGTGAGCAGACTTACACAATATTCAAGGTGTGGTCGCACCATAGAACGATACAGAGGCATTATAATATCCTTTGTTTTATTCTCCAGTCCTTTCCTTATGATTCCTAGCATTCTATTTGCTTTCTTGGCTGCAGCTTCACACTGGGTGGAGGGTTTCAATGTATCATCCACACTGACGCCTAAATCTTTTTCCTGGGTGGGGGTTCCTAATATGAAACCTTGCATCATGTAACATAGTTTGGGTTGTTCTTCCCTAGGTGCATAACTTTGCACTTGTCCACATTAAATTTCATCTGCCATTTGGATGTCCAGTCTTCCAATTTATCAAGGTCCTCTTGCAATTTTTCACAATCCTCTTGTGTTTTAAACAACTTTGAATAATTTTGTTCAGCTGCAAATCTGATCGCCTCATTCATTAGTCCTATTTCTAGGTAATTTATGACTATGTTAAAAAGCAGCGAGCCCATTATAGATTCCTGGGATACTCCACTATTCAGCTTTCTCCATTGGGAAAATTGGCCATTTAGCCCTACCCTTTGATTTTTATCTTTTAACCAATTCCTGATCCACAATAGTACACTGCCTCCTATCCCATGACTTTTTAGTTTTGCCAAAAGTCTCTGATGAGGGACCTTGTCAAAGGCTTTCTGAAAGTCCAGATACACTATATCAACCGACTCACCTTTGTCTACCTGTTTATTCACACCTTCAAAAAAACATAACAGATTAGTAAGACAAGATCTTCCTTGTCTAAAGCCATGTTGGCTGTCTCCCATTAAGGCATGACTATCTACATGTTCAGCAATTTTGTTCTTTATGATGGTTTCTACCATTTTTCCCGGTACTGACGTCAGGCTCACCGGTCTGTACTTTCCCGGATCACCCCTGGAATCTTTTTTAAAAATTGGTGTTACATTGGCGATCCTCCAATCTTCAGGTACTACAAATGATTTTTAATGATAGATCACAGATTAATAATAGCAGGTCTGCAATCTCATATTTCAGTTCTTTCAAATGACGTTCCTCTTCCTTCTCTACCTTGCAGAAGGCACCAGGAGAATGCAGGAGGAGTGAGAGTCAGCTGCAAGGTCGGCCTTGAAAGGGGCAAGGTTCAGTGCTCAGGCCTCTTTTCCTGTTTCCTCTTGGCTGTGTGCTGTAGTACCTGCTCTGCTAATAGGACTTCGGCACACACTTGGCAGTATTTCCTTGCTCTTCAGGGAAATCTTATTGCATGATATTATGGTGAGAGCCAATGCAAGCAGAGCTGATTTGCATGGGGCGGGACCTGGCTGCAGGTAGCCCTGAAGAAGGAGACCAGAGAGAAGGCTCTGAGAGAGACACCCCGAGGTTCTCCTGCCTGCCTGCCTGCAATCTCCTCACCATGCTCTGGGCTCTGATAACGTTCCTGCTGGGTGCCTGCTGGGCAGGTAAGGAAGCAGCAGACTGCCAGCGAGGGGCTCACATGGACTAAATCCCATTTGATGCCTCACCTCTCTTTGCTCTTGTTTTAGGTGTCAGTTCCCAGAAATTGACGCAGCCGCCTTCAGTTACGGTGACCCCCGGGCAGGATGTTGAGATCTCCTGCACCTTGTCCTCTGGGTTCAGCATTACCAGTGATAGAGTTCGATGGTACCAGCAGAAACGCAGCGGTGTTCCCCGATTTGTGTACCATTACTACACCAGCAGTGACCAAGGCCAGGGGACAGGCATCCCGGAGAGATTCTTTGTCACGCCCGACACCTCCAGGAACCTGTGGAAATTAGTGATCCGAGGGGCGCAGACAGAGGATGATGCTGATTATTACTGTAACAGTTGGTACAGCAACTCTCAACACAGTGATACATCCTCATAGCACTTGCACTTCAAAAGCTGCTTGGATTCCTGTCGCTGAGCTGAACATCAGGGCTGAGGGAGCCACCTCCGGGGGGGGGGGGGGGAAGGGAAGGAGGGGGGGGGAGGGAAGGGAAGGGACTCAGTGAAGGCTGCGAAGCAGAAAACAGTCCAGACGTTGACAATAAAACTGCATCTGATGAGGGAGCTGAGGCTGGGGTGCAGAGCGCACTTATATGCAAACTTTAGATTTCCAAAAAGCAAGTGGTACATAGAAAAGGTTGGCACAGAAATTGGTGCAGATCTGTGTGTGTACTCTTCTCAAATCATCTGCAGGGTAAAGAGTAGCCACAGAGGCTGCACGCACATATGGTAAATACCGTCTTTACAAGTTGCCTTCATTGCAGATAGTTTGCTTCAAACAGGCTAAAAGAATGATTGCGAACCCCCTAATAATCCCACAGAGACCAGAAGTAGTGTAGTGCTTAGAGCAGTGGCTGAGAGCCAGTGATCAGGGTTCAGATCACACTACTGCTTCTTTTAATCTTAACCCTCCATTGCCTCAGGTACAGACTTAGACGGGAGGTGGGAGGCAGGGGGCGGGGGCGGGGGGCAAGGGGGGAGAGGGATGTTCAAATGCATTTACGTGATTTGCAGACCTGCAAACTGTCTGAATACCTCTACATGGGCAGCGGAAAAGGGTGGGCCACAGGGGCCATGGCCCCATCAATGTTTTGCCCAGCATAGCAGCACTAAGAGAGAGCTTGAGGGCAGGGCTGGAGATTGCTTTACTTGGCCCCTCCAACCAAAAAGAAGTTCCACTGCCCCTGTGCTGCTGAAGAAGGTATTCAGCAGCACTAACACCTTTAGTGCCGTGGATATCCGCGGGTGCAGACCCTACACACCCCAGTGCTGTGCACTTAGCATTAGGGAGTGTTGTGGGTGTTGTAGGGTAGAGCGGACGTGGCGCCCGTTGCTGACTGGGCAGCAGTGTTAGTGAGCCGCTGCCCGATTAGCGACACATGGGTAAAGTTAGGCATGGCAAAGGCTGGGCTAACTTTACCCATGGAAGCTAACTGGGCAGCGGCTGAAATTCGCTGCTGCTTGGTTAGTGTCCAGCTTCAGTAGTGACTTGAATATTCAGCACCAGTAGCCAGATGTGGCCCCAGCATTGAGTATCCAGGGTTAGAATTCAGCGGCGATGGCGAGGTGCTTTACAAGCGCTAACCTCCTCCACTGAATACCCCCTTAGTTCATAAGCCCTCTAGGGACAGAGAACCTCCAACCGTACCTGAGTGTAACTCACCTCAGACTCCTGAGCTACGTTCATTCTGCTGTTACACACCTCGAAAATATGCCTCAATTTTGCATCATGGAGTCATTCCATAATGGAGCACGTATCTGAAATTTCAAATAGAGGCAATACAGACGTCCATGAATCTTTATGGAACAGGCTCCTGAACCAGCCCTAGCAGAAAGAGACAGCTGCCCCGAAGGTGTAAGTAGTGCACGTGCTCTCTGCATATAGTCACATATTTTATAAAATTCAACCTCCACCCAAGCTGCGCCCTCAGGGAACATCTCTATGTGATGTGCAGGGGTGGTTCTATAGTGAGGCCAATTGAGGCGGCAGCCTCAGGAGGCAACTTTTGGGGGCAGCAAAAAATGCCCCTAAAAAGGCTGCCTCATTCTGCTTTCAAAATTTAAACAAACAAAAAAAAGGGTAGAAAAGCTGCTTCTACTGCTTCTCGGCAACAGCAGAATCAACCACTCCGCGCCCCTCCTCCCCCGCTGCCCTGGAAGAGCCCTCCACTTGCCTGATCAGTGCCCTGGCTCATCTTTGCAGAGTCGCGAGAAGGAACAGTGTTCCTTCACTGGGGGGAGGGGCTTGATCTGGAAATAGACTGAGTAGGGCTGGTAATGAGCTGGGCTGGAGGGGAGGTTAGCACTGAAATAGTCTGATTGGAGGGCTAGGACTGGAATGGTCTGATTGGGGGGCGTTACGACTGTTGTAGGCTGATGGGGGGACTAGGACTGGAAATGGGCTGATGGGGGGTAGGACTGGTAATGGGCTGATCAAGTGGGGTTAGGATTGGAAATGGGCTGATCAGAGGGGATTAGGATGTAGTGGACTGATGGAAGGGTTAGCACTGGAAATGGGCTGATGGGGGGAGGCTAGGATTGGCAATGGCCTGATCGGAGAAGTTAGGACTGGAAATAGGCTGACTAGGGGAGCTAGGAATGGTAATAAGCTGATCAGTTGGGGTTAGGCTTGCAAATGGGCTAATCGGGGGAGGGGGTTAAAACTGGTAATGGGCTGATGGGGTGCTAGCAGTGGTAATGGGATGATTGGGGGGGCTAGGACTAGAGTGGGCTGATAAGGCGGATAGGACTGGAAATAGGCTGGGATGGAAATGGGCTGATGGAGGGAGGAGAGAGCTGCTGGCCTTGGAAGAAATTGGGGGGCTAGGGCTAAAAATGAGCTGAAGCAGGGGGATGGGAGAGTGGGACTGGAAGGGAGCAGATGCTAAGAGGGTCCACCAAGGGAAGGAGGGGGCAGGAAAGGAGTTGACATGGGGGGTGAGGTTGGGGTAGGAAGGGAGCTGATACGAGGGAAGGAGGAGGCTGGAAGGGAGCTGACACCTGGGGATGGTACTGAAGGGGGACTGGAAAGAAGCTTACACTTGGGGATGGGACTGGTAGGTGTCTGGGTAATGGGGAGGAGGCTGGAAGGGAGCTGACACGTGGGGATGGCACTGGAAGGGAGCTGACACGTGGGGATGGCACTGGAAGGGGGATGGACAGAGGGTAGGGTGACTGGAAGGGAGCTGACGGGGGAGGAGTGGCTACGGGAGTGGAAGTGAGCTGATGATATTTGGACTAGAAGGGGCTGGACAGTGGGGAAGGAGAAGGACTGGAAGGGAATGGACTCTAGAAGCAGTCCTGGGAATGCAAATCGGTTGACATTACCCATTCTACTCCATTAATGAATGGAGTGGAACAGGTAAACGTAGATCGATTGTTTACACCATCAAAATATAGAAAGACTAGAGGACAAGTAATGAAGCTACAGTGTAATCTATTTAAGACTAATATGAGAAAATATTTTTTCACTCAACGTGTATCAAACTCTGGAATTCATTATCGGAGGATGTATTAAGAGTAGTTACTCACCTGTAACAGGTGTTCTCCAGGAGCAGCAGGAATCAGTCCTCACATATGGGTGACGTCGGCGCCGACGGAGCCCTCGCGGAGCAATTTCCCCAGCTTTCGAAGAAAGCCTTTGGGAATTGCAGCGCGCATGCACGGTCCCCTTCCCGCCCAAGGGTGCCATCTTGCTCAGTCTGATGACATAGCGAAAAGACAGCAAAAAGTTAGCAAAAACAATGGATAATAATGACTGCAACTCCAAGGGGAGGAGGGAGGGTTGTGAGGACCTGCTGCTCCTGGAGAACACCTGTTACAGGTGAGTAACTACTCTTTCTCCAGGACCAAGCAGGAAGTCAGTCCTCACATATGGGACTCCCAAGCTTAAGGCTACCGGAGACCTCAAGCCGAAAAATGAGCTCCCTCTAGCTCAGCAGTACAGAAGGAAGGAATCTTCTCTGAATACGAATCCGGCCGGTAGCCCAACAGCAGGGCCGGAGGGTAGGAGTTGCCTAAACCTCGAAGAGATTGTGGAGGACTGCCTGTCCGAAAGCACTGTCCCTGCGGGACTCCCTCTCCAGGCAGTAATGAGCCGCAAAAGTCTGGCTTGAAGACCAAGTAGCGGCCCGGCAGATGTCTGCCAACAGAACAGAGCGGAGATGAGCCACTGACGCAGCCTTCGCCCTGACACGGTGAGCCGTGACTCGACTCTCTAAGGAGAGGCCGGCTGCCCCATAAGCCCAGGCGATACAGTCAGCTACCCAGATGGACAAAGTACGCTTGGAGACAGGTACCCCCAATCGATTGGGGTCAAAAGAGACGAAAAGCTGGACAGCCTTTCGATGCTCCCGTGTACGGTCAAGGTAGAAGGATAAGGCTCTCCTACAGTCCAGGGTATGCAGAACTGTTTCAGCCAGGCTGGCATGCGGCCTGGGAAAGAAGGTTGGAAGAACCACCTCTTGGTTGAGATGAAAAGGGGAAACCACCTTTGGAAGAAACTTAGGGTGAGTCCGCAAGACCATCCTATTCGAGTAGAACCTAGTGTAAGGGGGCTCAGACACTAGGGCCTGCAGTTCACTAACGCGCCTAGTGGATGTAAGGGCTACCAAGAAAAGAGTTTTCCAGGAAAGGAAACAAAGAGAGCAGGTAGCCATAGGTTCGAAAGGCGGACAGGTAATCCACTGTAGGACCACATTGAGATCCCAGTCAGGGGCTGGAGGGCATAAAGGAGGCTTAAGCAGAAGGAGGCCTCTCAGAAAACGCGCCACCAAGGGGTGTGCGGAAAGAGGTTTGCCGTCCACCGGTGAGTGATATGCAGAGAGAGCACTGAGGTGGACCCTGACAGAGTTGGACTTGAGGCCTAGATTGGAAAGGTGAAGCAAGTATTGTAGTACCACCGATACCAAACAGGAGAAGGGGTTCTCAGACTGCTGAGAACACCAGATGGAGAAGCGATGCCATTTAAGGGCGTAAGACTTCCGGGTGGATGGTCGCCTAGATGCCAGGACGACTGCTTCCACCTCTGGAGGTAGTAGGAGCGGAGCTAGGACTATCCTTTCAGCAGCCAGGCCATCAGATGCAGGGCCCGGAGATTGGGGTGGAGGAGAGTGCCTTGATCCTGAGTCAGGAGATCGGGCTGAAACCCCAGGGGAAGAGGGGTGTCCACCGCCAGTTGTAGCAGGAGCGGGAACCAGGGCTGTCTCGGCCACCTGGGCGCTACCAGGATTACCAAGGCCTTGTCCCGGAGAACTTTGAAAAGCGTCCGGGACACAAGTGGTGTGGGAGGAAAGGCATACAGTAGGCCCGTGGACCACGGGATGAGGAAAGCATCCGCCGCTACTCGGAGAGGATGCGGGTGCCTGGAGCAGAACCTGGGAAGCTGCCGGTTCAGAGGACTGGCAAAAAGATCCATGGTGGGGAGGCCCCACCGGAGGAAGATCCGCTGAACCACCAGCGGGTTCAACCTCCACTCGTGTGGCTGCAGAATCCTGCTCAGTTTGTCGGCCAGGTGATTTTCCTGTCCTGGCAGGTAAACAGCTTTGAGGAGGATGCCATGGTCGACCGCCCAAGAGCACAGTCTCCGAGCTTCTTGACATAGAAGGAGGGAGCCGGTGCCCCCCTGTTTGTTCACATAGAACATGGCAACCTGATTGTCCATCTGGACCAGTACAGACTGATGAGAAGTGAGGTGAGAGAAGGTCCGTAGAGCTAGGCGGATCGCCCTGAGCTCCAGGAAGTTTATCTGCTGAGCAGCCTCCCAAGGGGTCCAAAGGCCTTGAGTACACGTCCCTTGACAATGTGCTCCCCATCCCAGAAGAGAGGCATCTGTCGTTAGCACTTGGGAAGGCGGAGGAGACTGAAAGGTCATGCCGAGTACCAGATTGGGCAGATGAAGCCACCATTGCAGAGAGGAGACCAGGCGGTCGGAGATCTGTACTAAGTCCGCAAGGCTCCCTGTGGCTTGATGCCATTGAGTGGGAAGGCTCCACTGAGCAGGCCTCATATGTAGACGGGCATTCGGAGTGACATGGACCGTGGAAGCCATATGGCCGAGCAGTTGCAGGAATTGCCTGGCAGAGACCAGGGAAGTGCTGTGAAATCTGTTGGCCAGAGTTCTGAGCCGGTTGGCCCGTTCCAGAGGCAGGAAGGCTCGAGCCTGCAGAGTGTCCAACCGTGCTCCTATGAATTCGAGATCTTGAGAGGGGAGCAAAGTGGACTTTGCAAAGTTTATGACAAATCCCAAGTGCTGAAGCAGAGCTACTGTACATTGAGTGGCCTGAGTGACCTCTAGGGAAGACTGTGCCCGGATGAGCCAGTCGTCTAGGTAGGGAAAGACGAAGAGGCCTTGAAGTCTCAGGAAGGCTGCCACCACTGCCAGGCATTTGGTGAACACCCTGGGAGCGGAGGATAGGCCAAAGGGCAGTACCCGGTACTGATAATGATTCCCTGCCAGAACAAATCTTAGATATTGCCGGTGATCCGGATGGATAAGGATGTGAGTATAAGCATTCTTTAGATCCAAGGAGCATAGCCAATCTCCCTGCTGGAGGTAGGGCAGCAGGATTCCAAGGGTAAGCATCTTGAACTTTTCCCTTTGCAGGAACTCGTTGAGGCTGTGCAAGTCCAGGATGGGTCTGAGGCCTCCTGTTCTTTTTGGTATCAGAAAGTACCTGGAATAAAAGCCGTCACCTCTCAGGTGGTGGGGCACCGGTTCCACAGCCTGTTCCTGAAGAAGACTTGCCAACTCCTGAAGGAGTAAGTCCCTGTGCAGAGGGGGTCTTGGAGGCTCCCCTGGAAAGTAGGAGGGAGGTACCTGGTGAAAATGCAAAAGGTAGCCCTCTTGAATTACCTGAAGCACCCAGGTATCTGATGTTATGGCTGACCACCTGTGGGCGAAGTGGGCCAGCTGGCCTCCCGTGCTTAGAGAAGCCAGCGGGGGTGGAGAGGCTATGCTTACGGAGTCAAAAACCCCCAACCTGCTGAGCAGGGGCCGGAGTAGTGGGCTTGGGGGCCTTCTGCCTACGGGACTCATTACCCTGTCCCTTAGCTTGCTGACCCTGATGGGGAGCTGCTGAGGCTTGATATGGTGGGTGGTGTTGTTTATAGGCAGACACCTTCCTCGGGTAAAAGGGCTTTTTCCCCGAGCCCTTCCTTTTTTGTGAAGGGGCAGAGGTCTTCCTGGACAGGCGAGTCCTGGTTAGAGTCTCGGACTCGAGTTCTGCAGCCTTTTCAGCCATGAGCTTGCCAAAGAGGTTTTCACCTCTGCAGGGGACATCGACCAACTTGTCCTGCACCCATGGTTCGAGGTCGGATGACTGAAGCCAAGCCTGTCGGCTGGCACCGATGCCGGCCCCGGCTACTCGAGCCGATGCTTCGAAGCCATCGTAGGCTGCTCGAGAAATAAACTTCGAGCACTCTCGAATACCAGTGGACAAGGCCTGGAATCTCTGCAAAGGTTCCTCGGAGAGACCAGCAGAGAACCTGGCAATTTCCTTTGCCAGGTCCCGGAGATACATGCCCATATATACAGCTGGTATGTCTGGACTCGACAAGCAAGCATAGAGCCCTGGAAGCACTTCCTACCGAGGGCATCCAGGTTCCGGGCCTCCTTACCCGGAGGCACCGAGGAGTGCATCTTTTGACTCTTGAGTCGATGCATGGCCGATTCCACCACCATGGAATGGTGCGGTAGTTGTGCTTTCTGGAACGCGGGGCTCTTGTGGACTTGATACATGGAATCGACCCGCTTGCTTAACACTGGCGTCGAGGCCGGGCTCTCTCACATGCGAAAGAGAAGTCTTTCCAGCATCGGAGGAACCGGTACAGTAAAGGCCTCCTTCGGGGGAGAGTCACACTGGAGGGCCTCGAGCTCTTCGGCTCGAGGCTCCTCCTCCGGATCTGCGGGGAAGGCCAAAGCCTTGGCCATATCCCGCACAAAGTCGGAGAACCGGGTATCCTCCGGGGGGGATCGTCTCCGAGGCTCAGACTCGGGCGAGTCGGAGGGGACGCACCGAGTCTGAAAAGAACCGGGTGACTTGTCCTCCTCGGTGTCCCAGCCCGACTCCTCCGTGGAGGAATCGAGCGGCTCCGTGCGGGCGGGTGCCGAGGCCCTCCACCCCGACGACGAGGCCGGCGTCGATGACCTCGTTCCCGAACGGGAGGCCGAGGGAGACCGTGGCCGAGGATCGACTCGAGCCCGTATGGACTCGAGGATCGGCTCGGCCTCCGGGGTCGATTTGGACGTCGAAGACCCGGTGGTCGGGGCAGATACACCGGCGAGGCCAGCGATCAATGCCCGCTGCTGGTCCATGAAGGCAGCAAGACTGCTCTCCAAGGCCGTCAACCTGAGTCCAAACTCAGGAGACCCAGCAGCCCCCGACGGCGTCGGGCCCGATGTCAGCTCCTTCGGAGTCGAGTCCACGAAGACTACAGTACTCACGTGTCCAGGAGACTCCACTTCGAGATGAGGATGCTTCGAAGGCCTCTCCGCCTCCGAGGATCCGGGGCAGCTGACGGGGCTATGCGACCTGGCCCTCGAGGGACCAGGAGCGTCCTCCGACGCCACCCTCATGGGTTTCTTCTTCCGATGATGTTCCCGGGCAGGAGGAACTCCGACGATGCTCGGGGCTGGAGTCACGAGACGTCGTAGCCTCTGACGAGGTCCGGGCCCAACCGGACGCGGAGTCAGGGAATATTCGCTCCTTTTGAGACTGCCGACTCCTCAAAGCCTTTGAGGACATTTTGTTGCACGGACCACAAATCATCGGGTTATGATTGGGTCCGAGGCAACGGAGGCAGCAGTCGTGTGTGTCAGTAAGAGACATAAGTCTCGTACACCGGTCACACTTTTTAAACCCGCTAGCAGCCATCGGGGGAAAAAGGGCCCCTGCGAGGTCAAAAGACCGTGCTGCCAGAGAAAAAGAAAAAAGTGGCGGGAACGCCAGTCACTAAGGACAAAAAACAAAAAATAGTGAACGGACTCGATACCGGAGTATCGAGGCCGGGCGGGAAAAGGACACAGCGTCGAACCGAGAAAAACAAAATGAAAAAAATCAACTTTTTCTGCGGCGATCACAAACTACGTCTGTAGGGCTCCGTGGAAAAAAGAAGACTGAGCAAGATGGCACCCTTGGGCGGGAAGGGGACCGCACATGCGCGCTGCAACTCCCAAAGGCTTTCTTCGAAAGCTGGGGAAATTGCTCCGCGAGGGCTCCGTCGGTGCCGACGTCACCCATATGTGAGGACTGACTTCCTGCTTGGTCCTGGAGAAAAAGCTGTTAGTGTAGCTGGGTTTAAAAAAGATTTGGACAAGTTCCATAAACCATTATTAAAGGGGTCTCAGGATATCCACTGCTTGCCCCAATACAAGCATTGCAGAACCTGTGTCTTTTAGGGAAACTGCTAGGTACATGTGACCTAGATTGGCCACTGTTGGAAACAGGATACTGGGCTTGATGGACCTTGGTCTGATTCAGTACAGCATTTCTTATGTTCTTACATTGGAAGGTACTGGGAGGGGAGGACTGGAAAGGGGGCTGATACAGGGAGGTTACTGGGACTGGAAATAGGCTGATGGAAGGAAGTGAAGAAAACAAAAGAAGAGATAAGAAATGGCAGATGGACCATAGACCATAGAAAGAGAGCTAAGAGAAGACAGGAAAGCAGAAGCCTCAGATCGGGACCAGCATGATCAGAGAATAAAATGGTCAGACAACAAAGGTAGAAAAAATAATTTTATTTTACATAAGAACATAAGATATGTCATACTGGGTCAGACCAAGGTCCATCAAGCCCAGTATCCTGTTTCCAGCAATGGCCAATCTAGGTCAAACATACCTAGCAGTTTCCCCAAAAGACACAGGTTCCACAATGCTTCTACTGGGTCAAGCATTGGTATCCTGGGTCCCTTCTTAATAATGATTTATGGACCTTTCCTCCAGGAACCTGTCCAAACCTTTTTTAAACCCAGCTACACTAACAGCCTTTACTACATCCTCCGGTAACAAATTCCAGAGTTTGATTATAAGTTGAGTGAAAAAATATTTTCTTTTATTAGTCTTAAATAAGTTACCCTGTAGCTTCATTGCATGTCCCCTAGTCTTTCTATATTCTGATAACGTAAACAATCGATCTACGTTTACCCGTTCCTCTCTGTTCATTAATTTATAGACTTCTATCATATCTCCCCTCAGCCGTCTCTTTTCCAGGTTAAAGAGCCCTAACCTTTTTAGCCTTTCTTCATAGGAGTATCCTTCCATCCCCTTTACCATTCTGGTGGCTCTTCTCTGAACCTTTTCTAAAATCGCTATATCCTTTTTAAGATACGGCGACCAGAATTGCACACAATATTCAAGGTGCGGTCTCACCATGGAACGATACAGAGGCATTATAATATCCTTTGTTTTATTTTCCATTCCTTTCCTTATCATACCTAGCATTCTATTTGCTCTCTTGGCCGCTGCTGCACACTGGGCCGAGGGTTTTAACATGGTATCCACAATGACGCCTAAATCTTTTTCCTGGGTGATGGTTCCTAATGTGGAACCTTGCATCGTGTAACCATAGTTTGGGTTGTTCTTCCCGAGGTGCATAACTTTGCACTTGTCCACATTAAATTTCATCTGCCATTTTGATGCCCAGTCTTCCAATTTATCAAGATCCTCTTGCAATTTTCCACAATCCTCTTGGGTTTTAACAACTTTAAATAGTTTTATGTCATCTGCAAATTTGATAACCTCACTCGTTATTCCCCTTTCCAGGTCATTTATGAATATGTCAAAAAGCAGCAGACCCAGCAGAGATCCCTGGGGTACACCACTATTCACCTTTCTCCATTGGGAAAATTGGCCATTTAGCCCTACCCTCTGCTTTCTATCTTTTAACCAATTCCTGATCCACAATAGTATGTGGAAATACATCTGTATCTAATGTTGCACTGCATGCAGAGTCTGGCTTCTTGGGGTTTCAATTTAGTTTTTATCTACATATTTTTATTTTTACTTTAGGTTGTAGACACTTATTCTGTACTCGGTGAGGGTCTGTGTTCTGAGGGTGTGACTGAGGCCAGGTGTTCTGTTAACATGGAGTTTGTACATTGGGATCTATACTGTACTGCAGTAATTTGACTTGTTGAGCTTTTCAAATAGGTGTATGGATGTTCTAGGACCTGCTGCAGTATTTATATTGCTGCTTTTTTCTGGGTAGGTCCCTTGTATGAGTTTTGGAAGTTTATGCTGGTATGGTATGGTAGATTTGGCCTTGTAGATCTTAGGAGACTTCTATAGGGTTTTGTATTAGTTTCCAGCATGCCTGGTACTGGAGAATGTTTGTTTGTTTGTTAGTGAGATGACCAGAATCTTTTTTTAGAATATATTTAGTTCTGTGGGTGAACGTCCTACGTCTGCTCTGCACCCATCATCAAGGGAGAGGTTTCTGTGGATGTAGAATATATATTCAAAAAGAAAACGTGAGAACCATAACGCAGTTTAAATCAGAATAAAACGAGTTATAATTTGGTCTTATAAACTCTGCTGTGGTTCTCTTTTTCTTTCGGTTCCTTTGTGTGAGAATCTTGCATTTTTTTTGTTTTTCATGGAATATATATTTACATTAACACTGTGCTGGTCCAGTGCGCAGATTCAGGAATTATGGTGGAGTTGCTAAGCCCTTCTTGGTATTTATGTTGGAGTGGGAGGTGTTGTTTTGGGGTCACAAAGTCCATTTTGTTCCCCCCCCCACCATCACAGCCCACTTGCAGTCCTCCCCCCATCACAGCGCAATTGCAATCCGGTCCCCCCATCACAGCCCATTTCCAGTCCGTTTCCCCCCCCCCCCCCGCCATCACAGCCCACTTGCAGTCCGTTTCCCCCCCTCACACACACATCACAGCCCATTTCCATTCCATTTCTCCCCCCCCCATCACAGCCCATTTCCAGTCTGTCTCCCCCCCCCCACACACATCACAGCCCATTTCAAGTCGGTTCCCCCCATCACAGCACATCCAGTCCCAGCCGCCCCCCACCCCTCTGAAGAGCACCGCACCATCTAATCCCCTTTAACCTCTCCTGGCATTCGCAGATACCTCCTGGGTCATTCTCCAATTCCTTAGGGCTACGTGGCAGAGGTGATAAGGTTACTTACAAGATGCTGACGGGTACAGCGAGGCACTGGAGAGGGATGGGGGGGGGGCGGGGAATGGCCCCAGATGGCAGGGATCACTGACATGAGAAGAACCAGGGAAAGAGGCAGCAGAATCCAGATAGGAACTAGTGGCCAGAGGAGAGGAGCAGGAAAAGACCTTGGAGTTGCCCCAGGAGCTGCTAAGACGCTGTCTGTCCACATCCAGGCTCTGATAAGAGACCTGACATCCTGACATGTGAAGTGACGTCACTCTGCAGCTTGGAACAGTTGTTCTGTGGTAACTCACCGTGCCTCGGTGTCCTCCGTAGGACTCAGCAGGTACTTCACAGGCTGCAATACCGCAGGACCCCACTAGGTGGTAGTGCACTGTCGGATGATGCCACAAAACAATGGGGTAGATCCATACGTACCACCTACACAAGTAAAATGTGTGGATTGGACTAAGGCCCAAGAAGCCTCCATGGCAAATGCCCTGTGGCTAACTACAGCCACATAAAGCAAAAATATGGTTAGCCAGCTGTGCCCTGCTACTGAGGAAGGTCCACAGTCCTGTTAGTGAGGGGTCTCATCCTTTAGGAATGCCGTTTGGGAAGCAAGACATTCCAGAAAGGAACATTACACCCAGAAAAGTGGAGCGCAGTCTGGGGGACCTCGCGGCAGCACCCTGACAAGCTCAGTGTGCCATGAGCCGGGTTTCCTTTTCCTGAGGGCAGCACTAATGGTTCCCGGTTTATGTTTCTTGTTTAGTTTTTATGATACCTTTTAAGTATCTTTCTAGGATGGAAGTTTTGTAGTTAGTAGTAGTAGTAAATATGTAGAGATGTAAATATTTAGCTCTTATAAATAAACTAGAATTACCCTGTTAGACCTGTACCGAGCCCCACACAACACAACCAGCAGACAAAGCACAGCGGGTCTGACTGGCAGGTTACACTATCCCCTGCCCTCACTGCCGCCAGCTGTGCTCTTCATCCTTTCAATCTGTGAGTCCTGACAGAAAACGCAGCACAGCTGAAGCATTACTGACTGACACCCTTCTGCAGTTCATCCCTGTCACCTACAGGTGTCACCCTCACTGCACATGAGGCCACCAATGATCCACTTCCCATGAATAAATTCAGCCATGTGCCCAGCTTCTGGATATAGGCTGCTTCCTGGAAATCACTGAGGCTTTCCTCCCAGGGTCTGATTCTGGCACTGTCCTGTCCCAGCTTGTAGGATTCGGGGAGATTTCTACATTCTCAAAGCATTAATAAGCCTGAGACACACTGTGCACTCAAAAGTCTGGGAAACTGTGAAGTTACTGCACTCGGATCATTTGCTAAGATTCTGAGTTTATTTTCAGTATGATGTGAATTGAATCCGGTGTTATACTGCTCCCCTGATAAACAGCCTGCTGCCGGTCACACCACATATGTCATGGAACCCTTTCGCTCATACGTGGCTGCAGTCTCACCCCTGTACCCTGAGTGCAGGGGACACCCCCATATCTAGAAAGTTCTCTGCCTAATCACATCATTCGCCTTTCATGTGATGCAGGTGTAGGTATGTTCTGGGCTGGAGTATGGGAGGAGGAGGGGTGGGATCATAGACTATGGGGGTCATTTTAAAAGTCTTAGTTGTGATTTAGACGTCTAAATCATTCAGATGTCCCCAGAGCTATTTTACAAATGGCTTTTGAAGACATCTCCAATGTGGGGAGGGCCAGCTGGCAGGGGGCGTGAGGGAGGCACAATGGACTCAGACGCACCACTCGGTTGATTTCAGAAGCGTCAGGACACCTGCGACCCTGTGCAAGCTTATACCTGCTCCAGGTGTGAATAGGCATCAGGGGAAGTGCTCGTTTTGGCCGTAAAACATCCAGAGGGTGAAGAGAAGATGGCTCTCCACCATCCCGAGTGCTCTCCAGAATCACAATGAAACCAGCAGTGGGATTCTTGCTTCCCTGGTCCTCGTCCTCTGCTAACCATTAGTCTATTGCAAGACATCGCTGGTCTGGAATCCTCTTCTGGGGATGTCTATGTACACGCCACGCAGACGTCCACATGGGCCACATCCATACTTGTGAAATTGTGTCTGCTTTTTTTTTGGACTTTCTGGCTTGGAAGTCCCTGATTGCACTCGGACGTCACTTGTAAAGTCTGCCTTCACACGCATATTTGCCACGTGAAAATGTCTCTGGCTTCAGTCTAGTCAGATCTCTGCCACTCTACCCCTAGTATTTTATAGACACAGAGATGCCGCAGTGTCTCCATAGAATACTACAAAGAGGTGCTCGGTTGTCCTCTGAGCGTGGGTGACCTCTTATAAATTTTCACCCATGGTACAGCCCCCAGTTCTATCACTCTGACACCTTCCACCAGCTGTAACACGATGATGCCTGTTCTTCATTACCTGGGGAGCAAGGACGACCCTTAAAGCAGCACTAGAGGCTCAGGAGGGGAGCAGAGGGTACCCACCTGACCAACGTTCCCTCTAATTTTCTGTAGGCTGTGTGCGCATAAAATAACAGCTGTGCAGCTTTTGAAGGAAGGTTAAATTTTTGTGCGCCACATAACGACACTCGGAGTTAAATACTTAAAAATTTGACTACACGCCAGAATACAGTATGTACACCACATTTATTTTAATCAAATTAAATGAAAATAGACGATTACTAAATGAAGCGGAAAATTTCTAGTAATTACAATCACAACTTTTAAATTTTAAGACATCTGTGTTGTTTGCTATTAGAATCAGAACCGTAATTTTTGTGCGCCCTGTTGTAAAGTATGTGCGCTCGCTCGGCAAGGTGTGTGCGCGCGCACACGCGCACAGCTTAGAGGGAACAGTGCACCTGACACAAGCTTTCTATTTGGGAGAAGGACTGGTTGTATCATCATGTTATTCTCTCATCTGGCTTTTGAGGTTTAGTTGCCTGCACCAGAGGTCAGAATAACTTCTTGTCGTGTTACTGTCTCACTGATCCCAGCTCTAGGCTTGTGTCACAACGGCAGGAATGTGTCAGGGGCCAGTGTCCAGCAGAAGCACCTCAGCCATATACTGAGGGCGGTGATGTGTAATCTTAGACCAGCCAATAGGATCTGAGAGTCTGATGCTCATTTGCATGGTGGAGAGTTCTAGCCCGGCCCTTCGTGTCTCTATAGGGATAAAGGCTGGGGGCAGGGGTCCATGGGAGACAGTGGTGCAGAGTCCAGCTCCTTCCTCCAGACCCTGCACTATGGCCTCCGCTGGGCTGACCCTCGGCCTCCTGGTCCTTTTCCTAACAGGTAACCGATGCACAGACACTGCAGAGTTACTGAGCACGTGCAGGGTCGGCTCTGAGCACTAATTACAGCTGTTCTTTGTTCCCAGGTTCATGGGCCCAGCACTCAGTGACACAGGAGCCCACCGTGAGAGCCCGGCCGGGGGAGACGGTGAGACTCCCCTGCACCTTAGGAGGCGGATTAACCATCAGCAGTAACCGGGTTGTGTTCCTCCAGCAGAAATATGAAAAATCTCCCAGATACCTGCTGTATTATTTCACAGAGTCTAACAAGGGCAAAGGCTTCGATGTCCCTGACCGCTTTGTGGGTTCTGGCTCCGGCAGTGTCGGGTATTTAACCATTAACGGGGTCCAGCCAGAGGATGATGGTAATTATTACTGTGCTACATGGACTGGAAGCGCATTGCACAGTGATACAGAAACAGGGGAAGTGAGACTAAAACCTGCCTTACACAACTGTAATGTTCCAGAGGAGCAGATACTCACGATCCCCATTCATGCATCAGTGGGAGTGTTCGCCTCAGTCTAACCTCACGAATAGCCAAGAATGAACCCAGTTACACATCACAGACTCACATAGCAGCATTTCTAATAAATATAACAACATGTTACTGTGATGGGAAACTGTAGAACCAAGACATTGCTCTGCACTCTGTGCAAATCTAAATCTCCTGTTTGCAAGACTTTATGCAATGCAGGTAGCCTGGAGAGAGGCATCTGATGTCACAGTGATGTCATCCCTCCATTCTGAGCTGCAGGAAGTGATTCTATCCCTCAGGTCCTCGCATGGGAAGGCTGCAGGAGATTTGGCTTCCGTCCTTCTGATTCTTAGCAGTTTGCAATTCTTGTTCTCTGTGAAATGCTTTATTTAACCTCTGAAGGTTCCTGTTCTCTGAGATGAGCAGTTTGCACCAGCCGTCTGTCATTGGACCATCGCAGGCTGCCGGACAGGAATCCATTTTCCATTCCACGGCACATGTGGGAAATCAGCTCAATGTAAAGTGAGTGAGGAAGGAGATCCAGACAGGACACTGAAATCTCAGAAACCCTTCCTGTTGCTTCTGTCCCATTGCTCTTCTGGGGCAGGGCAGGGTCCAGATACTGACCGAAATATTAAGGGTTCCGTGGAAAGAGAACTAAGCCTTCCGGGGGTAATTTTAGAAAGGTCTTGACTGTAGAATAGCATTTTGCACACTTTCTATAAAACCTCCCAGGGGTACATGTGGATAAAAAGTAGGAACACGGAGGCACCAGGCCTGCATTTATGTGATAAGCTCTTGGGCGTTCCTGGGGCCAGGACTGGCGCTTCTGTGCATGTTTTAGAAATAAACACATATGCACCTAGTCTTTCTGGCACACACATACACACACGTACACCTGTGTGCATCTACTTTCCCTGGCATCTTTTTATAAAGGCAAATGAGTACATAGATTGTCTTTATAAAATCCCTGCAATCACATACGACTGGCTTCCTGTGGCATTTAGGATTCAGCTTAAGATCCTGCTTCTACTTCCTTCAGTCTTGTATACTAGGCTCTGTAGGGCTCGCTGAACCTGTTACAAGGATAAGACCACCATGTGTTGCAACCGGATATGTATATAGCTAAGTAATCATGCCTAGGGGTGTTTGCACCAAACCCTTTCAAGTTCTTGTTGCTTGTTGGAAACAGAGTGGGAGAAAGAAAGTGTTTGTATGTCGTGTGATTCATTATGATCGAGAAAAGACACTTACACAAAAAGCACTAAGAATACAAAACAATGAGGTAATAATGTTTCAAAGCAGCAACTAATAAGCTCCTATATGAACACTAGTAAATCCCAAAGACTAATGACCCAAACCTCTACGTTTGGGAAAGTACAATAATTCTGTCTCTCTAATCCCCCACCAGCCAAGAGGAAACTATAGACCAAAAGCTTACAACATTGGATAAGTGGTAAGGTCGAGGTCAGGTTCCAAGGTCAGCGCTACCCTGGGAAGGCAGCTAAGGAATTAGGCTCCTCTCACGTGCTGAGGTTAGAAGAGGACATAAAACACCTGAGGTGCTTGCAGAAGTCTTTGGCAAAGCAAATGCCAAAGCACAAAGACGTAGGTGGCTAAAAGCAACAGACAAAATCAGAAGTCCAAACCTTAGAGTGGCAGAAAGCAAAAGTCTTGGTCTCTGACTACATCTTATCACCTGCTCAGCTGACGGCAGAGCTCTGTTATTGGTTACAACAGGTCTCACCAGGCTGACTGAGCAAACCAGGAGACAGCTATCATGAGTTGAACAGTAGGATCCATGACGAGAGATGGGATGCAACTGAATCCAAGACTGGTCTCTATACTGTTTCAAACTGGTTTCATATGATGCTGCAGTGTTCAGGCTGAAGGAATATATTTTTGATACAATGTGGCATCTCCCAGAGGCAGCTTTAGGAGAAGGGCCTGGGAGGAAGACTCTCATCATGGAGATGAAACAAAGAGCAATAGGTCTTCAGTGTCCAAGCACATGGGCAATAACTTCTGAGATGTCAGCAGGGCTGAGGGCTGTCTAGCAGGAGTGCGTTTAGTGGGCTTCAGGTAGACTGTAAGCATTAGCCCTACAGCTCCCTGTTTACTTATTAGTGTGATAGTTCTCATTAGCAGAGAAGAACCACGAATGGTGAGAGGGCAAGGTCCACAGACTGGTTCTCCACTAGAAGGGGCACTCTGGCTCAGGGGTAGTTAGGCCAGGTCCCTCCACCTGTAATTTCCATCTTCCCTTCAGGCTGAGCCCTCCAGTGCTGGTGGTCTCCAGGTCTTTACTACCCAAACCCAGGACCCAAGCTGAGAACTGCAACAGGATGATTCACCTAGTGGTAGTAGAGGGAACTTCTTACAATGAGGTAAATGAATCATAGAGTCATGGAGACACTTCCCCCTGGCTGAACAATAAGCCACCTTGAATTCTGAGAATGAGCGTTCGCTTTACAAGAACAAGGGAGCAAAGCCTAAAGCACTAGCAGCCAATGAAAGGTGAGGAAGAGAGGAGCGTATGGCAGCAAGAAGCAAAGAGGAGAGCGCAGGGGAGGAGCCTGTAAGGAGTAGAGAATGAATTTGCATGAAGGGGCGGGGCCTCAGCTCCTCAGGGGTATAAGACGGAACTAGAGGTTTCTCTCTCCAGATCTCTGTTTGCAGCTGACAGCTGAGCTCTGCTGGGTCCCTCCGGCACCATGTCCTGGACGCGTCTCCTCTTCATGCTCTTCACCTGCTGTGCATGTAAGGGGCAGAGTTTCAAGGAAACAGCTGACATTCCATATGCCCTTATTTAATTTTTATTGCTCATAATAAGTTAACATCACATAAGAACTATTTTGATCGTTTTTTCTTTCTTTTTTTTTACAGGGTCTGATGCTCAGTACGTGCTGAGTCAGCCGGCTTCAGTGACAGTGCCCCTCAGCGAATCTGCTACATTAACTTGTACAGGGACCAGTATAGGCAGCAAGAGTGTGCACTGGTACCAGCAGAAGCAGGACACTGCCCCTCGGCTGCTTATATATAGCGACAGCAGCAGACCGTCAGGGATCCCAGATCGCTTCAGGGGCTCTAACTCTGGTAACACTGCCACACTGACCATCTCCAGGGTGCTGGCAGAGGACGATGCAGTTTATTACTGCCAGGTCTGGGACAGCAGCACAGCTCACAGTGCCACAGTCAGAGGGGGAAGTGAGACAAAAAGCTTCAAAGCAGCCTCCAGCTGCCTTATCCTGCCCCTGCCCCACTCATAACGTGGCAGCAGGGATCATCCCTTATCTACAGGCTGTACCAGAGCAGGAGGACACTGTACCATGCTGATCCCCTTGGCAGCCTGCAGGTGTCCGCAGGAGTCTTTTTCCATGTCTCCAAAATCGAGCACATCCTTCATCACCTGCGCTCTGCATTGTGCCCAGAGCAGCGGCGTAATAACAGAAACACTCAGTCTGCATGTTGCACTAACCCTAGGCTCCTTCTGGTCTCCACCACCACCATCACCTCCCTCTCGGGCCTGCTGCAGGTGGTTTGAGTCACATGACTTGGGTCCCCGAATAGCTGCAGGTCATCATGGGTAGATGACACAGGCTGGGTTTTACCCCGGAGCTTCTATGGACTTGTAAGTCATTTCCTCTAAGAAAAACAAGAAAATGTAGAGTTTGTTATGCAAATCAGTTAAACCAATGTCTACTTTCTTGCACTTTTAATTGCATTTGTCAGACAGTGAATGTGAGACACTGTGACTGGTGAAGACCTTTACAAGACCCCTTCTTTAGACCTCCTAAGGTGCTCCGATTGCAGCCTCTCGCTGTCCTCTGCCCATGAACACTCGACCCTTCTAGGGCTCTCTGAGATGCTACATTAGATGCAGGTTAAGGACGGGGAGTACTTGAGACTCAGATAGTACGAAACTGCCGCCAGCTCCGTTGGTTTCTGCCAGTAACTGAGCTGCACCCACAGGAGCAGATTTTGTGCCTTTGGGCAGATCTTTGTGTGCTGACTGGTCGGCAGGAGGAGAAGGAGGACGGCAGCTTTTGGTACCACAGCCTCCTCTGCCATCAAGGACTCAACTGACGGTCTGAAGGATGTGGCCTGAGGCTCATTTCCCATCCCCCTCCACTGCCCAATCAGCATAGAGAAGGGCAGGAGGGCGAGAGGTGTGCACCTGCAGACATACCAGGGCCTCCGTGGTCCAGTCAGGCACATTTCCCTGGACCTGCCATTACTCTCCCATGCTGGCCTTGGATTTCCACGAGACCAGGGGCATTATGTACATTCGACACGCGCCACACTCGCCTCCCTCCTCCTACCACCTCCTCCTTCTGCCCTCTTCTCTCTCTGCCCAAACTATGCTGATTTCATTCATGGCAAAGTTCAAAGTCACAACATTGTTTACTTATTATTATTTTATTTTAGTTGGGTTTACATCCCGCTTTTCATCAGGTCAAAGTGGTTTACAGTGAACAAAACATCAGTTACATAGAACAAATGACTCCTTAGTTAACAAATAACTTAGGTATATTATATGGTACGTATCACAGCAAACTATTTTCAGTAGGAGAGATACACAAATGGTATATTCTTTAACTATTTACAGGTGCAGATACTGTCTTGTTGTAGTCGTGTCATGGGGGGGGGGGGGTGCAAAGGTAATCTTGACTTTTCCATCAGGGTCCATCCTAACTTTCTCTGAGACCTTGTGGCTCTTTGTTCCCTTCCTACAATGACAGAGGAGAGATCTTCCCATCTTCTCTCATCCTCCAAATTCTCCATTCCCTCCTCACTTCTGCCTCCCCCACACTCGTTTCCTCCATCTGTCTCATCTTCACCTTATCCTTTTCCACTGCAACTTCCTTACTGCCTTCAAACAGGCCGTGATCCAAATGCTCCCATCTCCCTCCTCCATCAGACTACTGACACGTGCCCCGGACCAGTTTGAACATGAAGCGGAGAAGGTGGTCACCTAGATTGGCAGCTTTAGGGGGGTGGGGGAGGATGGCAAAGTGCAGCAGCAGTCAAAGCAAAACACTAAGTCCTGAGAGACCATCAGCACATACTGTTACTGCAGTGAGGTGGGAACTTTTCCAAGCGCTCATTTACCCAGGTTGATAGTTTCTGGAAATTGTCCTCACTATGTCTATGAAGTAAAGTTGAACATCTAAACGTCAGATGTCCAATTATGCATTTTTACAGGATTCGTCTGGGAAGGATGGTGTTGAGATGATCATCACTGTTGAGTTCAGTTATCACAGTGGTTCATAACACAGTCCTCTGGGACCCCCAGACCAATCAGGATTTAAGGATATCCACAAGGAATATGCATGAGATAGACCTGCATGCACTGCCCTAACCTTTTAGCCTCTCCTCATAGGGGTATCCTTCCATCCCCTTTACCGTTTTGGTGGCTCTTCTCTGTACCTTTTCTAATTCCGCTATATCCTTTTTAAGATACAGCGACCAGAACTGCAGGCTACCTACAGGCCAAATTCACCGCCTCCCCCCCAGATGACTGTGAGCAATACATACAAGCTACCACCATCCAACCGATGCTGGGAAAAGTTCAACATCCCGTCGAATGATCAGATCTCACACATCATCACATCGCTCAACACCAGCACCGCCCCCAGAGATCCATGCCCGTGTCTGGATCAAAGCAGTAAAAGAGGATCTCATCCAATTCATCTGCAACATGGTGCACAAACTCCCTTACCCTAGGGACCATGCCTAGCACACTAAAGCTAGCAACAATATGCCCAATCCCAAAAGAATCCCCACTAAGTAAAACCAATCCAGCTGCCTACAGACCCATCCCAAGCCTTCCTCTCCTGTCAAAGGTTATCAAAAAGGTGGTTCAACATCATCTCCAAGATCACATCGACAGCCTCTGGACCCTAATCAACATGGCTTCCGCCCAAACGATGGCATCGAAACCCTACTGACATACCTCCTCCACAATCTGATCCAGGTTATCAACAATATCAAGAGGGGCATCATCGTGATTTTTATAGACATCTCCTCAGCTTTTGACACCGTCGACCACAGAACTCTTCTATCAAGACTACAGGAAATTGGCCTGCACGGCACCACCTTGAATTGGTTCACATCATACCTCACACACAGACACCTCCAAGTCAAATGCGGCTCAGCCACCTCACGACCACTGAGAACCACCCAGGGTGTTCCGCAAGGCTCCTCCCTCTCGGCCTTGTTATTCAACCTGTACATACAACCTATCTGCTCCCTCATCAAGAACCACAAGATACAATACACCATCTACGCAGATGACATTATGATATACACCCCTATCAGCCTTGACAGGCCAGACTACTCCAGCATAGCCAACTGTTTTCAACAAATGACAAACTGGCTTCTGGAAAACAATTTGACCATAAACTGCAACAAGACAGAAGCACAGCTCATCACCAGAAACTCTGCCTTCACCCCCCCCCCCTCCTACCGTCAAGCTGAACGACATTAAAATACCAATAAAGCCTGAAGTAAAGTATCTCGGTGTGACTGTCAACAAAGACCTGAACCTACAATCACACATTGTCAGAACCACCAGGAACGCATACCTCAAAATGAGAACCATAAGATGCCTCAAGCCTATCCTCTCACAAGGCCACTTCCACACCATCTGTCAAGCATTAATCACCCCCATTTTAGACTACTGAAACCCCATCTACCTTGGGCTCTCAAAACAAGCAATCCGGCCATTACAGATGGCATAGAACACTGCCGCCCGTATAATAACTGGTTCCTCAAGGCACGATCATATCACCCCCATTCTCAACCACCTCCACTGGCTCCCAATCAGCTCCCGCATCCGTTATAAGCTCTACTAGCATATTCAAAATCAAACAGAACCTCTCAGCGAATAGTCTGCAACCACTTATCAGATCTGATGCAGGCACCAGACCCAGGAGAAGACGTACCTCAGACACCATCAATATACCCAGAATATTCGCTAAAACAAGACAGGATACTTCAAGAAGAGCACTATCCCTGGCCGCACCCGCGCGCTGGAACTCACTCCCCGAAGACCTGAGATCAACTGTAGACCTCAAGGACTTCAGGAAGATGCTCAAAACGACGCTCTTCATAGAGCACTATAAGGACATCACGTGACCTGACCAAGGGCCACTCAGTCTGCTCACCTCTCTTCCTGACCCCCTCAGCCTCCCCCCTGCAACTTGTATATAGTTCCTTGTACATAGCTCACAGTGTATCTAGCTCACCATGAATCATTTATACATCACACACACACACATTCAATTTAATCACTGCATGCCCCTCCCACGCAGCCTAATAACAAATCCTGTTGTGTATACTTGTAAATACTCATGTAAATAGTTGCAGTAATGACGTCCCATGTTTTATCCAAGTTCTCTGACCTTGTTCTCTGTAAAACCAAACAGTTGTTGTTCTGGTCTGTTGTTATATTGTGAACCGCACTGATGCTGAATAGAGCGGTATATAAGAGCCTGTAATAAATAAATAATAAATAAATAAATACATTTGTTTGATGTGTAAACCGCTTTGATTTCAGGATAAAGCGGTATAGAAATCCTTTTAAATAAGTAAAATGTGTGATTGCAGCATGGAACAAGACAAAGGCATTAGAATATCCTTGGTTGTTCCCCGGGAACCCCTCCCCTCCTTCCCTCTCTTTCTATCAGCATAGATTACACTGTCCTCAACCCATAAAGCTCCTCTCTCCTCTGCAGAGATCTAAAATGTGTCCTTCCTTTTTCTGCGCTAGGGCAGACGTAAAGCAACATTGCCAAGCATAGCACAGTTTATTAATCCTCCCCCCCCCAACCCCGTTCCCTAATTCCAGATCTAGAAGGATTATCCCAAAGCAGCACTTAAATTGCAGTGGATGCTGAGATTTTTAGACAAGGCCGGCAATCCGAGCTATGGAAATGGTCTCTTATAGTGCTGACAACGTGCAGGATTCTAGTTATTTATATGGTAGTATCTATTACTGGAAAGGCGAGAGCTAAATCCTACTAAATAAAGAAATAAAACCCTACACGTTGCCAGCACAAGCGACCATTTCATAGCTCACATTGCCGGCCTTGTCTAAAAATCTCAGCATCCGATGGTACTGAAATATTGTGCTGAGGAGCTCAAGAAGCTTGATTGGGTACTGCCCTCCCCCCCACCCCCTCTTTAAAATATCGGGATTGTACAGATAACTGCCCCTTAAATAAGTGCAATTTTGTTACAGGAGGGGATGGTGGTTCCAGGAAATAATTTAGGAAAATCTAACTCTTTTTCCAAGTCTTTTTCCTGTCTGGTACCTAACTACAATCTTCCACCAACCACGTACTGCTTCTTCTGATTTCTGAACCCCAAGTACACGATTCTGTTCTTGTTTGCATTAACAATTTCTTTAAGTGTTTTTAAAATACTTCCTTCAGGATTTAAGGAGCCAGAAGCCCCACAGCGCCCCCTTCAGCTGTTTGCTTGACTATCATGCATGCAAAGGACAGGAGTCATGAAAGTTGCTTTGTTGTATTGTTCCTGTAGAATGTGGAACAATGAGATGATCTTTGAATCTTTCTTATGTACTTTGATGCTTTTGATGTTATATGTGCCCATTATATTGGTTGTTGAGGTGTTGTGAAGCACTTTGAGTCTGACACTAAGGGAGGGTCATAAACATCGCAGGTAGTGAATCACAGCCCAGTCCCCAAGGGTAACATCCCTCCATCCTCCCACTCAGTGTGTGAGGGCAAGTGAAAACCAAAGGAAGTAGCCCCATCAGCCATGGCCAGTAAGAGGGGGCCTGGTCATTTGAGGATTCAATTATGCCTTTAGAGAGGACTGTTCATTTGGGCGATGGTTGTACTTAGAGGTGTGTAATCACATTTTAATTAATAAATAAATAACATGGATGCATCAACAGAGCTGAAGCCAATAAGAAGAGAGTAAGGGAGGAGTCAGCAGCACAACAGCCAGAGAGAAGAGACTGATTTGCATGAAGGGGCGGGGTCACAGCTGTACAGGGGTATAAGAGAGAATTGGAGTCTGGTCCCTCCAGCTGACAGCTGAGCTCTGCTGGGTCCCTCCTGCATCATGTCCTGGGCTCTTCTGCTCCTCACGCTCTTCACCCGTTACGCATGTAAGCGGCAGATATATTTGTTCTGACTTTATGAAATAAAAAAGCTGAAACCTTTGTGATTAAATGGTAGAATTTCCATGTAACTGTCTCTAGCAGCATCTGGTTCCTATAAGAGTTTATTTCTTGCTGTCCCTGTTTCAGGTTGCAGGTCCCAGCCGGTGCTGACTCAGTCTGCCTCCATGTCAGTGGCCCCAGGAGGGACTGTCAGACTCCCCTGTGTTATGAGCAGTGGTTTCAGCATTGGGGATTACGGTATATACTGGTACCAGCAGAAAGCTGGGAGCGCTCCCAGATACCTGCTGAGATTCTACTCTGACTCTGACAAGAACCAGGGCGAGGGGGTCCCCAGCCGCTTCTCTGGCTCCAAGGACTCCTCCAGTAACAGCGGCTATCTCACCATCTCCGGGGCCCTGGCCGAGGACGACGCGGATTATTACTGTAAGATCTGGCACAGCAACAAAGCTCACAGTGACACAGTCAGATGGGGAAGTGAGACCAGAACAGCAGCTTCTTTAGAAAGAGAGTCTGTCTCAGGATAGTGTGAGAGTCCTGCTCACCCTTCCATCTCCCTCCTGATTAATCATCCCCACTTTATAGTAACAGGTGGGCAAACATTGTAAATATAGCTGTTTAGTTTCTGGTTAATTAGGGGTCCTTTGGGGTACAGATCCTGGGGTTTATCAGTATTTTTGCAGCACAGGGACTACTGCTCTCCAGCTTTTCTAGCTGAATTAACCGCATAAGTCCTGATATTTAAAAAGAGTTGAGCTTCTAAATTTGTGCCCTATTTTTTTTTTTTCAAAACTTTATTTTATTCATCGCAAAACTTACAAAGTTAAACAGCACACCATCTCCGGGGGGGGGGGGGTGAACTCTTATCCCCACCCGGAGTATAACTCCATGCAATGAATACAATATTTTATGATAATAATGCCCCCCCCCCAACTCCCCCCCCTGTCCCCCCCCACCCCCCTCCCCTCCAACCCCCCCGCACACCCCTCCACCTCGACAGTGCTAGCGCTCTGTCAGATTGCCCTCTCGCCCTCTGGGCTCCTTCCCTTAGTGGCCAATGTGTAGAAGCTCGTTCCGACACCTGGCGCCCAGGGTTCCAATATAAGTGCCCCATATCTGAATAAAGGTAGTCCATCGCTTGACACTGCCCCGTGCATGCCACCGCTCCATTAACATGACCTGGTGGAAACAGTTACGCCATTCCACAAACGTGGGAGGACGTTGCTCCCGCCATCGGCGCAGAATGGGGCCCTTCCCCACCAGACAAGCCTTCCGCAATAACAGCCGATCAGGACTCCGGGTTGGGCAGGGGGGGTCTAGCTTGTCCAGTATCACCAAATTTGTGCCCTATTTTTAGCCACACATAGGATCTTAGGGCCCTATATTTCAGGGGGTTAACACAGTTAGTATATCTGTGAACCGTGTTAACCCCTTGGCCGGGATATTCAACGGCACTAACCATGGGTTCTGCCGCTGCATGTCCTGAGGCTTAACCAGTTACCATTGCGGCATTCCAGGGACGGCTTCGGCGATAAGCAGGCAGTGGCAATATGGAGCCATTACTCGGTTATTACAACACATCAAACGCCAGGCGCAGTAAAGGCCGAACTTTCACTGCTGAATATTGCCGCTGCCCAGTCAGCTTCGCGGCAGTTCAAGCAACCCAGATATTCAATGTTGCGGCCCCGATGTGGCTCTAAAATTCAGTTGCGGCGGCCAGCCGCTTTAGCAGTGCTGACTGCCGTTGCTGTATATCAGGCCCTTAAAATTTATGAGGGAGATATTCAAAGTGATTAACAAAATTACCAGATCTACTAAATGGTAATCATCCTGACAGGGACATTCAGCAACACGAACACGGTTACTGACGTTGAACGTCCGTGCGTGCCAGCGTTCCACGCCTTGATGTTAATCGGATAGCATCGGGGTGTTCCGGGGAATGATAAACAGGCATCGCCGATATTGGGCTGCTGAGCAGTTATTGTTATGTGGCGGAAGTTAAGCACTTTAAAGGCTGGTCTGACTTTCACTGCAGTTAGAATTATTACGATCCAACTGAACCCCATATTCAAAGCTGGTGGCCAGATATGGCCCAGCATTGAATAGAAACATAGAAATATGACAGCAGAAAAAGACCACATGGCCTATCTAGTCTTTCCTTCCATATCAACCACTACAACAGTCCCCTTTTTTCCTTTAGAGATCCTCTGTGTTGGTCCCATGCTTCTTTGAATTCAGTTACTGTCCTCATCTCTACCACCTCCACTGAGAGACCATTCTATAGATCCACTACTCTTTCCGTAAAGAAATATTTCCGCATATTACTCCTAAATCTATCTCCCTTCACTCTCATCCCATGTCCCCTTGTAGCAGAACTTGCTTTCTATCAAAAGAGGCTCTCTCCTGAACATTTATGCCACGGAGGTATTTAAACGTCTCAATCATATCACCTTTATCCCGCCTTTCCTCTAAGGTGTACATATTAAGATCCTTAAGTCTATCCTCATATGCTTTATAACAAAGACCAGTAACCATTTTAGTAGCCACCCTCTGCACCAACTCCAGCCTGTTTATATCCTTTTGAAGGTGCAGTCTCCTGAATTGCACACAATACTCCAAATGAGATCGCACCAAATACAGAGGCACTATCACCTCCTTTTTTCTGCTAGCCATTCCTCTCTGTATGTACCCATGCATCCTTGGAAACAAAATGAGGAGCACTGCTCTTGCAGCTGACCACAGAGTACACAAAGAGCAAGAGTCGAAGACCGTCAGGATAAATTCAAAATTTCTTTATTAACGTCGTTCCCAACGTGTTTCGGCATGAATTGCCTTCCTCAAGGGGTCACAGCTAAAACATCAAACATAAAAAACTTATAACAATAATAAATGCCGAACAAGATCAATATATAAAAACATTGATACATAAAAAGGGGGTTAATGAACTATTAAACCAATATATATAAATGAACTTTAAAATGAAATTTGTTAAATCTGAACTGACATGTAAACACAAGACTAATCATCTTTACTTGAAAAGACACAGACAATATATGTGAACTTATTAAATAACAATGACGGATATATGTAAAAAACACTTGGTATGAAAAAGACAGACAACCAAAGACATAAAATTCCAGACAGACCGTTATACTTAAATGAATACTCACATTAGACCAATGCTAAATTCCCTATTGTATCATAGGAGATCGGTGATATCAAACTATAAGATAAAACAGACAGACTTATACAATTGAGACAAATTCAGATTTTGGCCATGGAGGATCATATTATTAACATTGTAACATGCTCAAACTATTTATGAAAAATGGCTCATGGAGTAATTCATGAAAGATAATAATATCAACAAATACAAAGAATTATACCTAAACTTAATAATCATAAAAACATAAGTTGTGTGGAATTTCAAAGGGGAGGACATAGTAAAACACTGAGCATACATTGTGTGGTTGTACTAAAACTTCTAACGACGACTAAAATGATTAAAAAATTATAAAATTGAGAGAAAGCTAACCTATTTTAGGATTGCTCTTGTAACATGGCTGCAACTACACATTCCTAGGAGGTGGAACATCATGATGTATTAAAATGAAAATTATATACATTATAGACCAAATTATACTAAAGGGGAGGCATGGTTAAGAAACAAGAGACTCAGTTGTGCAATACGCTCCTGGTTTTTGTAATAATAAAATGATTTAAAATGGAAACAGGCTTGTCCTTGTTAAACTTCAATAAATAAGTAACTAGGAAGGGCTTAAATCTAATAAACATTATAGTCGTGTGGTAGTAATAATTGAAGGAAGACACAAGTTGTATAATGTTATCTCTTACTATATTGAGGCTAGTGAAAAATCTGGCAGATAAAAATAATTTGTACTGTGTAAACACTAAAGTAAAACTCTACTGTGTGATATTTACATATTCACGTGTGGCCAAGAAACGTATAATGATCCCTACTAACAAGATATTATTAACATTTGGAAAACCAACTACTCTACTGCTACTGTTTGTATGTTAAGAGTTGTGCACTTCTAAAAATGGTGAGCGATGAAAACCACGGGTTAAGATATCAGGAGTATGCTTCGTGTTGTCACATTGAGACAGAGGAGACTAGGAGACGGCTGTGCTCTGCACTATAAAAGCATAGGCATTATTTGCCTAGAACTGTTACAATACTGTTTGAAGGGGTCAATAAATACTATTTAAGAGCCAATGTTAAAATTTATATATATATATATATGTGTGTGTACAGTCCTTTAATAGTAAAGCTATCTGTTTTTAAAGAATGTGAACCAAGTCAATGAAGGCTAAACCCACGGGTTTACGAACAAAACTGCGTTATATAGATAAATAGTACAATGTGTATACATATCGTGTTCTGTAACTTCTAAAGTGAGATGTAACTAGGAGATTGCAAATAGTGAGATCACAGCTAACCACCGAGTCATTCTTCAAACTAGGTGTAGTTAAAATGGCGATCCTATTTTGCTAAGTGACAGCTGTTAAATAACATCTAAAATTGCTTGATTATATTTGTAATGGTAGCAATAATTCGATTAAAACAGAGATATATTATCTTAGTACTGTTGGTGCACTGTAATTCTTATCTGTGAATATGAAAACCAAGGGGATAATGACCGGCGTTGTCAGACACATCTGATAACGTTCTCTACTTTTAAAGTGCTATAGGGAAAAGCAATCAAGGTGGCATTTGTAGCTAAAACAACTTTAAGAAAACTGTAATTTGAACATGAAGAAGTTGAAGTTACCTCTAAGATGCAGGAAACGCCGTTGCTGTACTGTTTTACTCTGCACCCAAGCATCCTTCTAGCTTTTTCCGTCGCCTTTTCTACCTATTTAGCTACTTTAACATCATCAGACACAACCACGCCTAGGTCCTGCTCTTCTTTAGTGGACAAAAGTACTTCATCCCCTATACTATATTGCTCCCTTGGATTGCTGCAGCATGACCTTGCATTTTTAAAATTAAATCTCAGCTGCCAAATTCTAGACCATTCTTCAAGCTTAGCTAGATCCTTCCTCATGTTATCTACACCTTCCTGAGTGTCTACTCTATTGCAGATTTTGGTATCATCCGCAAAGAGGCAAACTTTACTCGACAGCCCTTCAACTATATCTCTAACAAAAATGTTAACAGAACTGGATGAAGAACAGATCCCTGGGGCACACCACTGGTAACCTCCTTCTCCTCAGAGTGAGCTCCATTTACCTGTACCCTTTGTCGAATCCCACTCAACCAATTTCTAACCCAAGTAGTAACTTTAGGGTCCATCCCTAGGGTGCTCAGTTTGTTTATAAGTCACCTGCTAGTTACAGTGTCAAAGGCTATACTGAAATCTAAATACATCACATCTAGGGTTCTCCCTCGGTCCAGCTCCCTGGTCACCCAGTCAAAGAAATCAATCAGATTTGTCTGACAAGACCTGCCTCTGCTGAATCCATGCTGCCTCGGGTCCTGTAATCCGCTGGACTCCAGAAACCTCACTATTTTCTCTTTCAGCAGCATTTCCAATAATTTACTCACCTCCGAAGTTAAACTAACCAGCCTGTAGTTTTCAACTACATCCTTACTTCCGCTTTTGTGTAAAGAGACCACATGAGCCCCTCTCCTGTCCTTTGGCACCACTCCCTTCTCCAACGAGGTATTGAAAAGGTCAGTCAGTGGAGCTGCTAGAACATCCCCAAGTTCCCTCAGTATTCTAGGGTGTATCCTATCCAGTCCCATCACTTTGTCTACTTTAAGTTGAGCTAGTTTCTCACGAACACAGTCTTCTGAAAATTCTACAAGATGCCCCTCACTTCTGATCCTGTTTGTGGGTGTTTTCTGAGGTCCTGCTCTAGGCCCTTCATCTGTGAACACAGAACAGAAATATTTGTTAAGCAATTCCGCTTTATCCTCATCAGTTTCTACATATTCCTCCCCTTCACCCTTGATTCTGACAGTACCACTTTTGCCCTTCCTCTTCTCACTAACATATCAGAAATAGCTCTTATAAACCTATTTTATTGCATTGGCTATTTCCTCCTCTTTTTGCATCTGTGCTTTCCTGACTACTTTGCTAGCTTCTCTAAGTTTTTCCATATAGATGCCTGTCTTCCTCTCTCTGTGATCTCTTGTATTCCATGAAGGCCTCCCTCTTTTTCTTCACCTTTTCAGCTACTTCTTTCAAAAACCATAGCAGTCTCCTTTTCCTTTTACCTTTATTTACCATTTTAACAAAAAGGTTGGTTGCCTTTAAAATATCACCTTTTAGTTTTGCCCATTGTTTTTCTACATCCCCCAGCTGTTCCCATCCCGCTAACGACTCCCTGAGGTATTGACTCATCTTGGCAAAGTTAGTTTTCCTAAAGTCTAAGACCCTCGCTTTTGAAAGATTTTAACAGCCCTAGTCCTAATACTGAACCACACCATCTGGTAATCACTGGATGCAAAATCATCTCCCATTACAACATCAGAAACACTTTCACCATTGGTAAGACTGAGTCCAGTATGGCCCCTTCATGTGTGGGTTCTGTTACCAGTTGCCTGAATAGTTCTTCCCACAGAGAGTCCAGGATCTCCTTACTTCTAGATAATACTGCAGCAGGAATGTCCCAATCAACATCTGGCATGTTGAAATCCCTTATTAGTAGCACTTCCCATTTCCTAGCAATTCTGCTTATGTTTTCAATTAACTCTCCATCCATATCTTCCTCTTGTGAGGGAGGTCTGTATATCACACCAATGCAAATAGATTTCTCGTTCCCTCTTTCCAGTTTAACCCACAGTGCCTCCTTTCTCCCTTTTAAGCTCTGTAGCTCCAAAGCTTTAATATTATTTTTTATTTATTTTATTTATTTATTTATTTTATTTAACAGTATTTCTATACCGCCTTATCATATAATGCCACTCCTCCTCCCCTTCTTCCTACCCTGTCCTTTCTGAATAAAGTATAGTCTGGTATAGTTACATCCCAATCATGGTTTTCTGTGAACCATGTTTCTGTATCTGCCACTAAATCCAAGTCAGCCTCTCCCATTAAAGTTTCAACATCTGGGATCTTATTTCCCATGCTACGGGCATTTATACACACTGCTTTCCATATGTTGTTCCTTTTACCTATTTACATAAAAGTATTTAATGTTTCACTTACCTGAGGGCTTTCTTTACCCATCTCCAATGAATCTAGTTTAAAACCTTCTTCAGTAGATTAGCCAGTCTGCTACTGAAGACATGCTGACCTTTCTTGGACAGATGGACACCATCTCTGCTCTGCAACCCTTGGAACATCATCCCATGGTCCAGGAAACCAAAACACTCTCAATGACATCATCCATGCAGCCATGCATTCATCTCCAGGATGCGAGCCTCTCTGCCTTGGCCTTTACCTTGAACAGGGAGGATTGAAGAGAACACCACCTGTGCACCTAACTGCTTCACCCTCTGTCCCAGAGCCATGAAGTCACTTTTGATATGCTCAGAGGGATAGCTGGCAGTATCATTTGTGCTGACATGTATTAGCAACATTGGGTAATAGTCAGTGGGCTGGATGAGTCTCAGCAAACTCTCCATAACATCTTGGATTTTGACACCTGGCAGACAGCATGCCTTTCTGGACATGAAGTCTGGTCAGTAGATATACGCCTCAGTACCCCTCAGCAGAGAGTCAGCAAACACCACTACCCTTCGCCTCCTTGTGGTCACTGATTCTGCAACTTTGGGGTGCTCAAACTCTGGTTCTTCCCTTTCCAGGGATGCTTTCATCTCCTCCACTTCTAGGGCTGCATAATGGTTTTTCAATTCAAGGGCTGGAGAAGTTGGATTGGTGATTCTGCAGGCTGGTGACTTGTGTCCAACCTTTATCATTCTGTAGGCTCCCATTTTCTCCTCTGCTGGAGAGCTTGGTTGTTGCAAGAAGCATCTCATCAATGTACTTCTCACTGTCTTGAATCCTCCTCAGCCTCGCCACCTCCTCTCTGAGTTCCTCCACTTATTTCCTGAGAGCTTCAGCATGCAAGCACCCTGCACATGGAACTGGTCCTTCAACTGGCATTGGGACCTCTGTCTGGACAGAGGCAGAAGTTGTAATGGGGAAAACAGCTTTGGCGATATGATTTTTCCCAGCCATTGTTCTGTTCGTGGAGCTTAGGTATCTGTTAAAGCAAAAGAGAGAGACCTACCAAAGTACCAGCTGGTTTCCCAGCTGTCCTTTCAGAGAAAAAGCAGTTAAATTCCTTTAAGTGTGTTCAAAATGTGCTGTTCCAAGTCCAAGTGTGTAGTTAATTGGGGAGGTGCCCTATAAAGCCAGACTGCTTACAAGGGGTGGGTGGGAGTTGGGGGAAGGGGTAGAGAGGGTACTAACACCTGACTAGGTGTCAGTAGCTTCAAAGAGCTGAGAAAGGTACTAAAGCAGAGCTTTAAACTTACCCCACTAAAGAAAATATTTCCCCTTTTAAACTAAAGCACCAAAAAGAATGTAACTTTGTTTTGAAAATGTACTAAAACGCTTTGAAGAGCTCCCAGGCAGAGAGCTGTAATTTAAAAAGCCACAAACTCTTACCTTTGCTTGACATGTATAGCCCCTGATAGGAACGTCATTGTACTATCAGGGGAACTAATCAATGCAATTACTACACAACTACACTCCATGTAACTCTCTCATACACAATGTATCAACCAATAAGAGCTACAATGTAACTAAATAGTGAACCCTGGAAGAATAGAAATGTATGAATTTGTTACAATAATCGTCCCTTCTAACTAAAAGTGAATCCCCACGGACTATCCACAAGTGGTTTGAGGAAGCCTCAGTGGAGGGGAACTGCGCGGCTCGTAACAGCGTTGCACTTCAGCGCACACTTTATCACCCCTTTCTCTTTCATCGGCTCCCAATTATGTTTTACAATTTTTAAAATGTATTTAAAATAAACTGAAATCACTTAGCTTCAATTTGATCAAACACTGTTTAGTGTCCAAAGGGTTAGTAATGGGGGACAAAGGATGTCAACTCAAGTTTCGCCTGTTAAATTCCGTGGGCTGTTTCAGGACTTGTACCCCTCGCACAACATAAGCTCCTCGTATTGTGGGAGGGGGTACAAGTCCTGAGGCACTTGCAAAAAGCAGGAACACACACAAGACAGTGAGATGTGTGGGATGGTCACAGATGCTTTATTTTTTAAAAAACCTTACGCGTGTCAGCAAATTGCCATCTTCAGGGGATAAAACCTCAAAATAAGACAAATATAACTACATCACATAAAAGCAAACATAAAAACTAACACATAAATTTGTAACTAACTTATTAAATAAATAAACAAATAAATAAAAATAAACAATTAAAAACAGAATAACAAAAATAAAAGTAAGGCTGAGTACAGGGCAACCCAATGTACCCCTGTAGTGCTGGAGAGAACAGACGTCTAAACACCCGGTACATGTTATGTGGAGGAGAAAGAGAAGGAGGACACTACTGCATAAAGCCCCTAATGGGAAGGTTGCATACTTACGAAAGCACTGTGTTTTAAACACGGTAAATATAAATGTATTATAAAGAAATACAAACCAAATTGTAAGAAAATTTCTCACTACAGACAAGATGTAAGGCTCAACCTGCCCTACCCATGTGAAAAACACACGGTCAAATTTGCTTGTCTTTTTTTTATGAAGACACATACTATTACCATAAGCAAAGCCGCAATGAAAGCTAGTACTAATGGGAGAAGATTAAATATTTCAAAAGCCGTCTCAATAAATGGCACTAAACATTCCTGACATATAATTGGTTCTGTATTGGTAAAAACAGGAACCGCGTATAGGCGTCCTGGAGGAGTCCTAATAAAGATTCTCAAAAAACCCTTATTTTAACACTGTGCCTATCCCCGTTGAACCGCGGGAGAAGCCAGTCTGTATATTAAAAGTCTATATTGCTGATCAGTGCTATCACCCATATCGAACATTTCACTATCTTTAGAACGAACAAGCGATACACAAAAATAATTACTATAGGAATAATGAACGGCAACTGACTTACCCCAGTGGAAATTCTTCTACATCTCAATAGCATTATAGAGTCATGTGAGGGACATGTTTATACGTGTTCTTTATATGGAAAGCTCAATTTCCCGCCAAATACGTGGAGGCACATTCTGACCTGGTCATCCAGCCCCTTGTGCGGCCGATCAGAAGTGAGACACCCAAAGGCAGACCCGATTCTGATCCTGCAGGGGCTAGACGTGCCCATGGGAACAGAATCGGGTCTATGGCCCGAACATGCAGGCCAGGCCCCGATTCTGTTCAGCCTGTCCACACAGCAGATCCACGGCTACCTCCAATCCTGATGTCCATCCCTGTATTCACTGTACTGAATGATTGCCTTACGGTCAAAGGGTAATACAATGAGGATAAAAATCTCTTCCTTAAAGGATAATGTTCTAGCAATTATAGTATTGTTTTAACTCAGATACTATATATTATAAACACTGTCTGCACTGGTGTTTAAAAAGGGAGCCGGACAAATACTGGATTTCCTCTGCCATCAGCACCATAAGATATCTTCCTGCATTTCAGGGGGGATTCCAATATAGTAAAATGAGATCATATACCACCCATATGCTAAGCACTGTTCTTATCCAGACAATAAAGTAAAAAAGTATAAAATCAGATTGCTAGGACGTCAAATTTAGGCATATTGTAGAGCTGAGCTGTCACATCTCATGTGTATGTATGAGAAAATGTAATCCAAGGCAAAGCGTGAAGTGATCCTGTAACTAGGACCTGTCCGCCAGGTGATGTAAAACCCTCTCACACCGAGGAAATTTCTCCAGGGCCATATGCCCATGAGGGAAGGGTTAGGACAGCCGTTATAGATGGTGATTCGATCATTAGGCATGTAGATAGCTGGGTAGCCAGTGGACGTGAGGATCGCCTGGTAACATGCCTGCCTGGTGCGAAGGTAGCGGACCTCACGCGCCACCTGGATAAGGCCTTAGATAGTGCTGGGGAGGAGTCTGCTGTCTTGGTACATGTCGGTACCAATGACATAGGAAAATGTGGTAGGGAGGTTCTGGAGGCTAAATTTAGGCTTTTAGGTAGGAAGTTGAAATCCAGAACTTCCAGGGTAGCATTCTCCGAAATGCTTCCCGTTCCATGTACAGGCAGGCAGAGCTCTGGAGTCTCAATGTGTGAATGAGACGATGGTGCAAGGATGAGGGTTTTGGGTTTGTTAGGAACTGGGGAACATTCTGGGGAAAGAAGGGGCTCTTCCAAAGGGATGGGCTTCACCTTAACCGGGATGGAACCAGGCTGCTGGTATTAACCTTTAAAAAGGAGATAGAGCAGCTTTTAAACTAGATAATAGGGGAAAGTCGACAGTCGCCCAAGAGCAGATGGTTCGGAAGAATGTACCCTTGAAGGATACTACCAAAAGCAGAGAGGTTCCATAAAAGAGTAAAGTAGCCCAAATGCCCTCGAGTATGGAGCAGACAGAGCTTAAAGATCCCAAATTACCCATGTCTGCCAATAGCCAGATTAATATGAATAAAATACAGACTCTAAAATGCTTGTATGCAAATACTGGAAGTCTAAAAAATAAGATGAGAGAGTTAGAATATATAGCACTAAATGAGAGGTTAGATATGATTGGTATCTCAGAGACATGGTGGAAGGAGGACAACCAGTGGGACACTGATACCTGGGTACAAACTATATCATAATGATAGAGCTGATCAAATTGGTGGAGGAGTTGCACTCCATGTTAGCGAGGGCATTGAGTCAGAAAGGATTAAAGTTTTGCAGGAAACAAAATTTGCTGTAGAATCTCTATGGATTGAAATTCCATATAAAAAGGGGAAGGTGATGGCAGTGGGGGTGTACTATCGACCACCTGGCCAGAATGAACAAATGGATGATGAAATGCTCAAAGAAATCAAGGAAGCTAACAAAGGTTACAGCACAGTAATAATAATGGGTAATTTCAATTACCCCGGTATCGACTGGGTCAGTGTCATGGCAGACATGCTAGGGAGATAAAGTTTCTAGATGAAATAAATGACTGCTTCTTGGAGGAGCTGGTTCATGAACCGACCAGAGGTAAAGCCATATTGGACCTACTTCTTAGTGGAGCACCAGATCTGGTGCAAGAGATAAGGGTGTTGGGGCCACTTGGCAATAGTGATCATAGCAAAGATCGCGTTTCATTTAATTAGTGGAGGAGGGATAGTAAGGAAAGCCACAGTACTACCTTTTAACTTTCAAAAGGGAGACTATCATAAAATGAGGAAAATAGTTAAGAAAAAACTAAAAGGAGCAGTTGCAAAGGTTAAAGACTTACATCAAGCTTGGGTGTTGTGGAAAAATACTATCTTGGAAACCCAGACCAGCTGTATTCCACGCTTTAAGAAAAAATTGGAAGGAAGTCCAAAAAACTGCCAGCATGGTTTAAAGGTGAGGTGTTGCCAAAAAAGCATCTGTCAGGAAATGGAAAAAAGAGCCAAACGATGAAAGCTGGAAACAGCACAAGCACTGGCAAGTTAAATGCAAGACATTGATAAGGCAGTAAAGGGAGAATTTGAGAAGAAGCTTGCTGCAAAAGCAAAAACGCATAATAAAGACTTTTTCAAGTACATTCGTAGCAAAAAACCTGTGAGAGTCAGTTGATCCATAGATGATAGAGGGGTTAAAGGGGCACTAAGAGGCGACAAGGCGATAGCGGAGAGACTGAATGAATTCTTTGCGTCGCTATTTACTGAGGAAGATGTAGGGATGTTACCCATGACTGAAGTGGTATTTAAAGGTGCGGAAGAATTGAAGGAAATATTGATACATTGGGAAGATGTATTACAACTATTAGATAAACTGAAGAGTAGCAAATCACCTGGGCCTGATGATATACATCCAAGGGTGTTGAAAGAACTGAAATATGAGATTGCAGACCTGCTATTAGTAGTCTGTGAACTATCATTAAAATCATCTGTAATACCTGAATATTGGAGGATGGCCAACGTTACACCAATTTTTAAAAAGGGTTCCAGGGGTGATCCGGGAAACTACAGACCAGTGAGCCTGATGTCAGTACCGGGAAAAATGGTAGAAACCATCATAAAGAACAAAATTGCTGAACATGTAGATAGTCATGGCTTAATGGGAGACAGCCAACATGGCTTTAGACAAGGAAGATCTTGTCTTACTAATCTGTTATGTTTTTTTGAAGGTGTGAATAAACAGGTAGACAAAGGTGAATCGGTTGATATAGTGTATTTGGACTTTCAGAAAGCCTTTTACAAGGTCCCTCATCAGAGACTTTTGGCAAAACTAAAGAGTCATGGGATAGAAGGCAGTGTACTATTGTGGATCAGGAACTGGTTAAAAGATAGAAAGCAGAGGGTAGGGCTAAATGGCCAATTTTCCCAATGGAGAAAGGTGAATAGTGGCGTTCCCCAGGGATCTGTGCTGGATCCGCTGCTTTTTGACATATTCATAAATGACCTGGAAAAGGGAATAATGAGTGAGGTTATCAAATTTGCAGATGACACAAACTATTTAAAGTTGTTAAAACCCAAGAGGATTGTGGAAAACTGCAAGAGGATCTTGATAAATTGGAAGACTGGGCATCAAAATGGCAGATGAAATTTAATGTGGACAAGTGCAAAGTTATGCACTTAGGGAAGAACAACCCAAACTATGGTTACACGATGCAAGGTTCCACATTGGGAACCACCACCCAGGAAAAAGATTTGGGCGTCATTGTGGACAACATGTTAAAACCCTCTGCCCAGTGTGAGCAAATAGAATGCTAGGTATCATAAGAAAAGGAATGGAAAATAAAACAAAAGATATTATAATGCCTCTATATCATTCTATGGTGAGACCACACCTTGAATATTGTGTGCAATTCTGTTCACCGTATCTTAAAAAGGATATAGCATTATTAGAAAAGGTTCAGAGAAGAGCCACCAAAATGGTAAAGGGGATGGAAGGATACTCCTGTGAATAAAAGCTAAAAAGGTTAGGGCTCTTTAACCTGGAAAAGAGACGGCTGAGGGGAGATATGATAGAAGTCTATAAATTAATGAACGGAGTGGAACGGGTAAACGTAGATCGATTGTTTACCTTATCAGAATATAGAAAGACTAGGGGACATGCAATGAAGCTACAGAGTAAACTATTTAAGACTAATAAAAGAAAATATTTTTTCACTCAACGTGTAATCAAACTCTGGAATTTGTTACCGGAGGATGTAGCTGGGTTTAAGAAAGGTTTGGACAAGTTCCTGGAGGAAAGGTCCATAAACCATTATTAAGAAGGGACCCAGGATATCAATGCTTGACCCAGTACAAGCATTGCGGAACCTGTGTCTTTTGGGGAAACTGCTAGGTACATATAACCTAGATTAGCCACTGTTGGAAATAGGATACTGGGCTTGATGGACCTTGGTCTGACCCAGTGTGACATATCTTATGTTCTTATGTACTCAAAAATCTATTCATCATTATCATCAGGCAATAATGACAAGACTAAAAACTGGCACTGCTCTGATAGACATGAGGTAGCGCTCCCCTTACTGAGGACAAGGGCAAAAGTAAAATTGTCTTTAAAGGGGTGATTTTAAAATCCATCGCTGTACTAATAAAAGAATGTAACCAAAAACAAGAGGGGGGAAAGGGAAGGTAGGAGGAGGAAGGGCAAGGTTAAAAGGAAAGGGGGGAAAAGGGGGAGGGGGAGGGGAGGGAGGAATGGGGAGGGGGAGGGGGAAGAGGGGGAAAGGGGAAGAGGGGAAGAAAGGGAGGAGGGAAGGGGAGAGCAGTGAGAAAAGAAAGGAAAGGGAGGAAGGGAAATAAAACCCAATATTAAAACCGACTCTCATTAGAACTAGAACTACAAAGTAAAGAAGGTGGAGGCAAGCAGAATAGCAGTGTAGCACAAATAGACGTCTAAAACTCAAAGCACAGTGAAAATGATTAAAAACTGAATATAAAAACACCACTATGGGCTAAAAACACGTAAAGTCTGGATGAAAATGATAGATCACAAGTGATAAAAGCTTAAAAGCAGAGTAAAAAGAAGAAAGAGGCATGAAATCCTCGCAAAGGCTGAGCGCAGAAGCATGACGTAACCTTTTACTCACTCTCAGACCTGATGCTAGAGCACCAGCCGTAGAAAGCTTCTGCTTAGCGCTAGAAGGTGCACAGCGCGGCTCACTCACTCCTAAGACAATCCCTGCTCAAGAACGAGACAGACAGGGGACAAGGGTAACACTAAGGGAGAATGGTTATAACACACATGGCAGGTAAACCGGGCAATAAGGGGGTCAGGATCCAAAAGCAGCCTTGAAGAGCTGGGTTTTAGCCTGGATTTGAAAAGCACCAGAGACGGAGCCTGATGTACGAGCTCTTGGCCTGTGGCACGGTGAGGTGGAACGAGCGGAGTCTGGAGTTGGCAGTAGCAGAGAAGGGCACCGATAAAAGGGATTTGCCTGTTCAGCGGAGTTCCCGAGGAGGGGTGTAGGGGTGTAAGAAGGAGCTGCAGAATGGATGCATTATTGGTGAAGTTTGAACTAGATCATCAGGCATTGAATTTTCATTGCCCACCTATTTTCACAGCCTAATTTCACAAAGCTAAGTACCAGCTTTTACTAACAGGAGCTGTTTTAAATTGTCTTATAAATGATTAAAAAGGAAGGGCCGCTGCGGTAACGGGCGTTGATCCTGTGTACTGTGCTGGTCAATCCGACAAAAAAAGTTCTATGTGGTTTGCTATTTGCTGGGCTTTTAAGGTACTTCTGAAGTTTGAACTAGATGCAGAAATGGATAGCACGTCAATGACGTGACTTGAGAAGAGGGGTTACGTGAGCATAGTGACCCTGGCAGAAGATTAGCCATGAGGCAGAGTTTTGAATGAACAGAGGGGGAGAACAGTGAGGAGCAGGTTGCAATCGTCTAAACGGGAGGTGACTACAGAATAGATAAGGGTCTTAGAAAGGAAGGGGCAAGGTTTACTGATGTTACAGAGAAAGAAACAACGCATCCGATATCCAAAGGTATTTGCATGGCTTACAAACCTGCAAACACTGCTTAGAGTGATATTCAGCAGCAATAACATGATTAGTGCCGCTGAATATTATTTTATTTTATTTATATAACAGGGTTTTTATACAACTTTATCATTTCAGTCAAAGCATTAGTAATGTACATTAAACAGGGACATTGATAGCTTGGCTTTTTCTGAGCAATGGAGGGTTAAGTGACTTGCCCAAGGTCACAAGGAGTGCTAGTGGGAATCGAACCCTGGTCTCTGCCTGTGCTGTAACCACTAGGCTACTCCTGCCCTCCAATAGCCCTGATTAATGCTGTTTATGCTGTGATGCTGGGGGCATTTTGGGGTGAGTGGAGGCAGCACCAGTAACTAACCAGGCAATGGCACAAAATCGCCTCTGCCCAGTTAGTATCTGCGGCATCTTTGGCTGTGCGGTGACCCTGCATATTCAATGCCGAGGCCACTTATGTCCCCAGCATTGAATAGCCGGGGTTAAAGTTTGGCGGCAATGGCTATGTGCTGTAGAGGCGCATAGCCGTCGCAGATGAATATTGGACTCAACAGGTTTTCGCTATCTCTTGGATATGTGCAGTGAAAGAGAGAATAAGCAGAGAAGGGGGGGGGGGTGAGCTGAGGAAAGAGGGAGGATGATAGCGTAATCCACAGCAAGAGAGAAAGGAGGGAGGTGGCTTTAGAGAAGAGGGAAAGGAGCTCTGTCTTGGCCATGTTCAGTTTCAGTTGGCGGCAGGACGTCCAGGCAGCAGCATCAGATAAGAAAGATGAGATCCAGGCCTGGATTCGCAGAGAGGGTTCAGGTGCAGCGAGGTAAACCTGCAAATCATCAGCAGAAAGATGGTGGGAAAGAATCAGGACGCCAAAGGCGTGAGTGTATATCGTATAAAGAAGAGAGGTGCCGAGGCGCTCAGCCTTTGGGTCCTCTGTACACTTCACGCTATCTGCATCACATGGCTACGAATCTCATTAGCATGCGATTAACAAGCAGAGCGCTATCCTCTGCACGGAACCCCTTTCTGCAATTCGCGCCCAGTTTGCACAGAATATGATGCACTAATGTCCTGAAGCTTGTGCGCTTAACTGCTACACATTTGTCTGTATCAGCCCCAAAGTCCAGACTCTATGCTGCAGCCTGCGGCCTGGGGAAGGGGGGCAGAGTGATGCTGAAGGGGGGGGGCAGAGTGATGCTGAAGGGGGGCAGAGTGATGCTGAAGTGGGTCCCCTCTTAATAACACCAGCGGGGAGTGGAATCATTTTCTGATGGCACGATTTTTGGCAGTCCCCTTTCGTACCTCTTAGTGCTGCTAGGTGCGCAATCATTCATCAAAAAAAAAAAAAAGAGCTAGATCCTTATACATCCAAGAGCATGACAACTCAAAGTGTAAGTGAAATCTTTTTTGTTAAAATCTTTGTTTGGAGGGACAAAGCCATTCGAATAACAAAGTTTCCTATTTAATATTTTTTATATATCGACACCCATCAAACACTGTGCAAACACCACAAAGTGAAGACATACAGAATTTATGGATTATTAACAGGCCTCGATCTACGGTATAGTGTGATAATTGTGCAATCAGCAGCAGGAAACCTTCACAGGGATTTCTGCAGTTTGCAGACCTGGAAACTGCCTAAATCCCACCGAACGGGATATTCAGCGGCAGTACTTGGAATAGTGTTGCTGAATACCTGGTTAAATACCCTGTCACTATCAGGTGAGCACCAGGGCATTCGGGGGGGGGAGAGGGGGGCAGGGTGCATTATTGGTTAGTAGATTAGTAAGAATATTCAGCCACCTAAACCACAGAAAGTTAGGACAGCTGAAAGGCTGAATCTTTCAGAAGAGTAATCCAGTAGCACCAGGCTATTAGTACTGGGTAACCCAATGCATCTACAGCAAGTTGACGACACTCCAACACTTACAGCCCCTTCTTGAACCAAATGATTTCCGACACTCTTCCAAGCACTGATATTACCCCACTTTGAGTTCTATAATGCCACCCTTCAAGGTATTTTGAAGAACTCCCCTACATCTCATCCAGCATGCGGCTGCACGAATTCTGATGTGCTCACCTCGGTACAGGCACATCACACCAACTCTAAAAGAGCTACATTGGTTACATCTCCTCAGTCGAATTAACTATAAAACACTGATGACAACATTCAAAATAATCCATCAGTTATTCTCTCAATATCTGCAATCCATCATAACAAAGACTCCAGAAAATTGCCAAGGAAGAAGTAATACATCTAGGCCTGATTTCCGAAGGCCTTTACACCGGTAACTTCCCTAGTTACCCCTGTAAAAGCCTTATCTGGGATTTTCGAAGGGCACCTACATGGGCAGTGCCCTTCGAAAATCCTGGGTATGTCCCGAATGAGATCAGATGATATCAGGGCATCTTGGGGGCATTTCAGGGTGGAGCGGAGGCAGGCCATAGCGCTACTCGTGTAGCACCAATCTTTGATGCCACATGGATAGCGTTCTCGCTTATCTTTAAGGTGTTGGGGCTAATCGTGTAGCATCGCAAATTGGTGCTAGATGGGTACCTTCTGCAGTTTCCTCTCTGTGCGCCGACACCCAGATTTTTGATGCCAGGACCGCATATGACCCCAACATGGAAAATGTGGCTTAGGCGGGTTGTGGACAGGCTGTGCATTGACATGGCACATAGCACTGCTCAGCTCAAATTCGGGCCCCCTACCCTCCAACATTGACCAAGAGTAATCAGACAACCCGCGCTCGGGCTTTTTCCCTACATGCCCCTCGCCTCTGGAATGCCCTACCATACCACATCAGAGACACTCACGACCTCACAACATTCAGAAAAATGCTAAAGACCCACCTGTTCATGGAACATTTTCATAGCGTAACATGATCCAGCCTTTATTTCTTACTCCTGCTACCTCCCTATATCGCCCCTTCCCCCTTGCCCCCAGCCTAAGATGAAGCTTTGGACTGTAAACTGCTACAAGCAACCTCGGTCCTTTGTACCTAGTTACACTCTTCTGTGTTATCTCTAGTTCCATCCATGTATAATGTTAATCTTCGCTGTAAATCTATTTATTTAACAGTTTTTTAATACCGCTTTATCATTTCAATCAAAGCGGTTTACATTGTAACTTAAACTTGGTAAACGTACATTAAACAGGGACATTGATAACTTGGCTTTTTCTGAGTAATGTAATGCTGAAGTTCTGTTCTTTGTAAACCGCATTGATCCTCGGAAATGCGGTATATAAGAATAAATAAATAAAATGTCTACACACTGCGTTTTCTCTCATTGCTGGCAATAAAAATGTGACATATTGCTCAAGCAGTATAATTCTTTATTTCAGGATCCACATTATGTATACTTTAAAGGGAAAGCAACATGCCAGAGGCTTATCAGAGATCCAGGGCGAGCAGGCTCAGCAACATGACAAAAGGGGGCAGCCGACACAAGCAGGGCACTACTAACCAGGCTTTTGTAGGATTTAAATGCTGACTTCCCTCGTTTTTGGCCCATTGCTCCAAATACCAGTACACCTGCCCTGCAGCACCCCCTGCTATTCCAGTAATGAGGACTTCCCCCCCCCCCCCCACATGCAACTCAGCCACTGCACCTGACCCTACCAGGGTCCTGCCCACAAAGAACTTTGAGCACAGACTCGGGGAGAAAAGGCTGGTGGGTATTGCAAGTCTTTTATGTGCGGTCCTTTCCTAAGCTCCTTAGCCCAAACACAGGCAAGGGTTAATCTTTCAAACTGCTGGGAGAAGGGAGAGGGCAGCAAATCATTACTTGCCAAAGTCAACAGAAAGCTTTGAGGCCCTCAAAATTGAACAGAACTAGCCTAAGGTCAGAGGTCCCCAATCAGGTCAGCCACTTAAAGGCACAGGGGACCGTGGGCTGCCTGCAATTCAAATCCCGCCCCTCTGAGGTACTGGCAGATTATAGCACATAGCCAGTTCTGGCTCCAGGTCAGGGGAGAGAGTGGGTGGGGGGTGGGGAAATGACTACGCAGCTCAAATGTAGCCACGTGCCCGTTCTAGACTCTTACCCTGAAATACTACACTACTATTAATCGTCTATATAGCGCTACAAGGCACAGCACACTAGCTACTCCTTTGTGTGGATGAGGTCTTGGGGCTCACTCCAACCTGGGGCCTGAGGGGTAAAACCTATATACACAAAATACTGTAGATGTGCCTAGTGGTGAGGTGGCAGCAGGAAACCTCTTCCAGTCAAGCTACAATGTGGATGCTCGATCACGGAGACCTTCTCCCCTGGCTGAACAATAAGCCACCTTCCATTCTAGAATGAGCGTTCCCTTTAACAGGAGAAGCCTGCAGCACCGGCAGCCAATGAAAGGAGGAGGCTGTGGCGGTAGGAGCCAAAAAGGGGAGAGCAAGCATGGAGCCCATAGCACTAATAGCCAATGAAGAGAGAGCAGATTTGCATGAAGGGGAGGAGTCACTGCTCTGCAGGGTTATAAGAAGGAACTGGAGTCTTTTTAATCCCCAGAAGGCTGTTTGCAGCTGACAGCTGAGCTCTGCTGGGTCCCTCCTACACCATGTCCTGGGCTCTTCTGCTCCTCACGCTCTTCACCTGTTACGCATGTAAGCAGCAGATATATTTGTTCTGACTTTATGAAATAAAAATGTTGAAACCTTTGTGATTAAATGGTAGAATTTCCATGTAACTGTCTCTAGCAGCATCTGGTTCCTATAAGAGTTAATTTCTTGTTGTCTCTGTTTCAGGTTGCAGGTCCCAGCCGGTGCTGACTCAGTCTGCCTCAATGTCAGAGGCTCCAGGAGCGACTGTCAGACTCCCCTGTGCTATGAGCAGTGGTTTCAGCATTGGGGGTTACCATATATACTGGTACCAGCAGAAAGCTGAGAGCGCTCCCAGATACCTCCTGAGATTCTACTCTGACTCTAGCAAGCACCAGGGCGAGGGGGTCCCCAGCCGCTTCTCTGGCTCCAAGGACTCCTCCAGTAACAGCGGCTATCTCACCATCTCCGGGGCCCTGGCCGAGGACGATGCAGATTACTACTGTGCTACTTACCATGGCAGTGGGAGCACCTTTCAGTGTCACAGTGATGAAATGCTTTGGGGAAGTAAGGCATAAACCTCTCCTCTTGGGTCTGCGCAGGCTGGAGCTTAGACACCATCTGTAACACGTGCAATAGCTGACTCTCCTCCTACTGCTGTGCTGCAGCTTAGTACTTCCACCCGCATTATACAGAGACACATCGAGCCTGAAAGCAAGTCCTCTGGAATTACTTCTCTACTCTCAGGGCTCCCAGAGTGATGCTTGAGATTCGTATTGAAGAGCTGGACCCTGACAAGATTTTGGTTTGAAGCACAATCATTTGTAGAGTCCGTTTGGATACAATCATGGTCTGAAGCCCTTGTTCAAGAACTAATCTGCTTCTACCCCTTTCAGTTCAGGTCCAGTGAATTCTGGGTCTCTAGCAGTTATCTTACACACGTTTTTATCGATTTAAAAGAGCTCAGTATTTATTGATTCTTTTATTTAGGGCTCAATAGTCAGTTATGGTAGTAAGATCTTTTTAAAACGCCGGTCGCCAATTACATGCAGATATGCGGGTAGTGGATGGCTCTGAATATCGAAGCTCTGTCTGGAGAAAGTAAGGAGTTCCTTGTTTCAGTCCTAGCTTTCCGCAGATTCCTATCTGGTTAGTGGAATGAAGATCGCTGCTAACGCCATACCTGCCCTGCCCCTGGGCTGTCCAGTAAGAGGGAATCTGACTATTGCGCTGGCCGGCACTTTCCAGATTACTGCTTGTGAATATCGGCCCCTTGGAAATATTATTCACCACTTTGTGGTTTTCACTTTTTGCCCCTGATGAAGGCAGCAGGTGAAACATGGCCACACTAGGTTTTTATTTAATTGTAATTGCTCTTTGTCCACTTTGGTTTTAATGATTAAAGTTTGCAGATTTATATGGTGAGATCATGTCTAATAAACTATTTTGACCATTTAATGAAATAAGATTTCTTTGTTCATAGTACCTTGCATCTATTTTTTCGTATGACAATGGACATATCCAATGATGTGCAAAAAGAGGCGGTCGATCCTGACAGGGCAGGATTAGCCCTTTTGGTGGTGGTCCCTAGACAAACAAGCACGTTGGCCCCCACCATAATTAGCATACATTTTAAAGCTCCCACGAACATATGAACACTAGTATGTTAGCCTCTATCCTCCTCCCCCAGTATAACCATTCTTCATGATTCACCCCTCCAGCCAGCAGGAGTCAGCGAGCAGCACTTCATACCTGCTCTTGCCCCCTTCTCTGCCAGTGGATCTTGCAAGGTTTCAGAGCCCCAGATCATTTTGTATACAGAGAAGGAGACAGTTAGGAAGGAGCACAGCTTACCAGCGCCCCCTGCTGACTGGAGGGCAATGCATAGGAGGTAGGGAGGTTAGACATTCTGTGGGTGGCAGCGGCTCTGGCCCACGCCTCTCCCCCTTCTTTCTGCTGGAAACTGGTTTACCAGGGCAAAAATCTGCCTTGACAGCCACTGAATTAGTGCACCAGGCAGGCCAACTAAGCATTTAGGCTCTGCACAAGAGCCTGGTTTGCTTGAGCCTTAATTTTGCCCTCTATGAGTTTCTTTGCAACCTCTGAAGAGGCTTCACGCTCTCAGTGATCAGAGAAGCAGAACTCTTACCATTCCAGTTCTCGGTAAGTAATAACAGCAGCAGCAGCCCCTTAAACTCTGACAGAAGCAGGTGGCATCTTACAGACTAAGCAATTTCTTCAGGCCTGAGCTTTCCAGGACAAGTGTCAAGCTTGTAAGATGCCCAACAGGACGATCCCTCTGACATTCTCTTTAAACCTCATTCCAGCAATGGGTCTGCTCTTTACAAAGCCGGGATCCTTGCATTTATTTTAAAAGCATTCTTCTCTTGCAATCTATTTGCAGTGTGTATTCTTCCTTTTTAGCAGCAGATGATACATTTTTGGGAACTTTGATCACTTGATGTTTCTGATCTGGCAATGCTGAAGAAACTGCACAAGAGCAATGGCAGCGGCGTGGTGCCCCCTGCACCCTGTGCCCACTTATTCTGATGGCACTGAGTCTACAGCTTTGTTCTTCCTTGTTGCACCCCAGACCCATGAATTTACCATTCCCTCCCTGCTCTCTTCCCACCCACCACCCATCCTCTGTACATCTCGGTTACACTCCCTATTTAGTGGACGTACTTCCCTCCCTCGTTGCATCACAAAGAGCCTGACTTCGTTTTCTGTACACCTCGCTGAGGCTCTAGGGACCCTCCTTCCACCCCCCCCCCCCACTCCTCCAGACCTGAGGCTCTCTTCACCTGTCAGTTCTTCTTTGCAATCTTATACTATGCCTGGAAATTTGCGATCAGGATTTATGGTCTGGGTATCTTCAGCAACATAGCCATGGGTTAGAGGGGGAGGGATGGTGTTGGTCTTAAATGCTGTCGAGTCAGTGTAGACTGTTATATTCCCCTTCTGTAATAAAATAGTATTCATGAATTTGTTAATTGAGAGGAATGTTAAATGAATGGCTCTAATCATGTAGCTGAAATACATCTCACTCTTTGAATGAAATAATTTCCACCAAAAAACTTGTTCTATCTAAAGGCTGTTAGGATGAGAGAAAGGGTGGGAAAGGATCTGTTTTAAAACAGGCTCAGAGCTCTCTGGCTTCCTCTTGCCTCAGTAGACTAGTCACCATGGCGTCCTTCTGTCATCGCCATAGACATACTGTATTGTAGAATTATCCATTGGGTTTGCTGTCCTGTTGTGGCCTCCCCCATCACATCATTAAACTGAGAGATTGTCACAGAGGAACACAATGGTTTTAACCTTACAGGAGACCATTAGTCCTCACCGCACAACGCAGGCTACACTCCAAGTGCAGGGGGAAGGGGAGGCAATCGTGAGTTAAAACTTGCATCCAGAGGTGGAAATGAAGAAGAGCTGATTGGGGTTTAGCCCAAGTGATTACTGAAACTTCATCACTCCTGCTGGGACACATGATGCAGTGTGTGCAGATAGAAGTCACCGGATTGGCCTCAAGGGTTTAGTGACCCTTTACTCCTCATCTTGTCCTTCCTTTAATTATATCCCAGAGTAGCAGCTGGTCCTGGAGACTGGGACTCACGTTCTTCTCCCTAACCTCAACAGATCCAGGGTTCTGCAAATCTGAATAAGCTGGGCTTGAATTTATAATGCTCGAATCCTGGGCTCCACCAGCCATGCTGTAAATCACCAGCTCCACCAGCACAGCTGAATTGCCTCTGAACAGGAACTGGGGGCTGTAGATGTACTGCAACATCATGTCAAAACAACCATGTGGTCTGAGGCACTACGTCACATCATGTTCAAGTTCAGATTTACATTTGAAGGTGGCGCCAGTACAGGCTGCATGTGAGCAAATGATTGTAACCAAGAGGTCTGAGTAGCACTTGGGTTCCTCTAACAGAGCCGAAAAGTATGACCTCGAATGTGAGCTGGATTTTCTTTGTATTTTAGACACCAGAAAAGAGAAGAAAACCCCCTAAAATGCAATAACTTTTCTGCAGTCAGAGAAGAATCTCAGGAATGGATCTATTCCAGTGAAGTTTCCGTTTGTTGGCCTTCTGCCATTTATTTCCATCCGGTTTCCTTCTCCTCTTCAATGAGCTTTCAGCTTTATTGGCACCAGCCTCTTTTGGGCCATGACATCACGAACCTTTGTTGACTACTAGTGCAGCCATTGCAGTGACAGTCTTCAGCCAGGAGCCACTAACCATGGCTTTCTCCAGAGTCCTGCTAACCTGGACCCAGAGCCACTAGGCTCTGCTGTTGTACGATGGGGCAGCCTCTTTTCCTTACGAGTCCCTGAACACATCCTCTATGGCATCCTCAACCCTGAGAATTAAACCCAAGCCTTCCTCATCCACATAACTGCCGCTAAGCCAACAGGCTGGCTTCAATAGGCATCTGCCTGAGGCAGCCTTATAGTTTAGAGGCTTATCTAATGGAAATACTGCAAAGCATCTTTGAAAAGAGTTAAGCACCTTGATCTCTGGCTTAGATTCCAAGTTTCACTTCAGAGCAATTTATTCATTTTAGAGCTGAGGAACAATAGATACAATTATGGGTTTCCTGATCAGCTCCTATTACTCCAGACATTTATGATATTCTTAATCTACTCATAAGGATTCTATCCAAAGATGTTCTAGATGAGTTTTTAAGATTGCATAATGCCTTCTTCAGATGCGATGAGATGGCTCAATCACCCCAATATTGCTCAGTTCATAGCATCCCTCGGGGATAAAGGAGTGTGTTGACATTACAGCAAAGCAACGACCCTGAGACTGTGAAGCTTGACTCCATAACTCAAGAAACATTCAGATACAGGACATCAACGTATATCACAGCATACTTGAAAGGGGCTTTGAAAGGACCCAGGAGAGAGAGTGGCTTTGTCTGCTAGGAAGATCAACCATCCTTCTGAGGACCTGGGCACTACAGGTGAGCATGTCTACTTTCACAGATAGCTTGCTGGTGAGGAAAGTTCTGGACTGTCTGCTGTTACTAATCATTCTTTGGGTTGTGGTCCCTGGAAGAATTATTTTTTGATTTGTTATAGGACATATGGAGGGGGTATGGATTTTTTCCAGAGTGATTTTGCGGTTAGATTGAGAGAATGTATTCCTATGTCCTACTGTTCCCTTGTGGTCTAGAATGTCTTACTTTAGGTCTGTTTCCTATTTATCCATCTCCCCACCTTTCCAATCCAAAACATCTTACATCACATTTAAAATACAGTTGCATGTTGCTTTCGAGCACTAACATGTGTTTACTATCTGTAGCAATCCTCAAACAAACTTTGACTGATTTTTCATAAAAGAGGTATAAACTTTTATAAATAAACAAATATCCATCCCCACAAAAAAATTAGAAAACATTTTAATAAAAAATAATGTAAGAACCATCATATATAATTGGAGGTCTAGATGTAACAATTAAATCAATACAAACGTGGATTGTAAGCTTCCAGGGAAAGGGAATTCATGGCTGTACCTGAATGTTAACTACCTTTAATTACTACCGGAAAGACGTGAGCAAAATAGAAAAAAAATATTATGCATCCCAAAGAAATATAATCATAGTTCCATCATAGGCCCATCACACAATCTCATATTTTGAAAGAATTATTTGTATAGAAAATGCAACTTAATTTGTTTGAAAAAAAAAACCCATTTACATAGAAGCAGAAGAAGAAAAGTAACTTATTTCCAAAAGGCAAGCTCCATGTAAAACATTTCTCAGAAGCTGCCGCAGACCTGGGAAGGTGGTATGACTGTGCCTCTTTGGGATGAGGGCCACTTGTCTTGAAAGAACTGTTGCCACTAGACCTCCCAGTTAGATGACGGTCCTTGCATTTTTTTCATTAGTAGTTTTATGAATTTTTTGTCAGGTTGGATCTTGTTTGAGTGCTTTCTCTTTCCAATTGAAAGTATTGTTTTGACTCTTCTAGTTTCTAGTTAAACAGTGGCAATGTCATGACATATTGCAAATTAAATTTACCATGTCAGCAGGGGAATTGCGATAGTGCAGCTGCAGTTGACAACGGCGTAGTTCATGCTCACAGCCTGAATGCTGAAATCACTACGGGTCTACTGCTGGCGATTGTGTGGGAAGATGGGGGGAAACGGTCTTTTTTTGCAAGGTCTGGTAGATTTTGCTAAGCCCTTGTTACCAGGAGATTCTCTGCAGGTGAGGATTCTGGGCCCAGTTCACAGAAGGCCAGAACGTCAGAGTTGGATTCACAAAGTTGATGGGACTCCATCGGTGTACTTATGCCAGCCACTCCTGCTGTAACCAGTGGGGCAGGTATTTGCATGGCCATGTGACACTGTGGGTATGTCTTCGGTGGAGGGACCCAACTCAACGTCCTCGGTAAGTAACAAAACTGCTCTTCTCTTTTCCTTCGCAGAGGTATTTTTTGAAGTTCTTTTACTTCTTCCCCTCTTTCTTCTCTCTTAGTCCTAGTGTTGGACCTTCCCAGATCTTATTTTTTGTTTCTAAAGCTAATGGGCTATATAATCTTTCAGCTTCAAAGGGAACTGAATTTAATATTGAAATGTTTACTGTTGGATATGATGTTTAATTCATGTATCAAATTTTCTCTCTATAGCCTAGAGTTAAACTAAGGAATAACATTAATTTCTAGTTAATCTCTTGTGATAAATGGCCACTTTATAACAACCCTTCACGCCATAGTAACTTTGGGCATCTCTAGTTACAGAACATTTTACAGACGCTGTGTTATTATTAAAGACCTTGCTCAGTTTGGGAAGCGAATAAAGCTTGGTTAAATGTTTCCCTGGAAAGGTAAAGAGGGCAGAATAGTTGCAAGAGATGTAATTCATTTCCAAAAAGAATATCCTGTAGCAATCTGGTCTGAGTTTGTGGAGCTCAGTTGTGGGAAGAGGAAGGTCTTGTAAGCTTCTCATTAGGGCTGAAAGAACTGAGCTGTCTTCTTGAAGCAGAAAAACTCTCTCTGACCAGAAGCAAGCCACCAGGACATACTCCCCAGAAACGTCTAATGTCAGCTAGTGACTTTTGACCCTTTCCCCCTTATCTCAAATTCTGGCTGCCTCATGCATGAACAGGGTCATCACTTTTGAATATTAAGCGAGTCTCTGAGTAAGCAGCGCTCGCCTGAGTCTGGGCACCCAGCAGCGTTAAGGGATTCCTAGCTGATGTTTGAAAAAATAGGGAAAATAAGAGTCAGAGTTGCACGCATTGCAAATTCAGATACGCAGCAATATTCTTAATTTTACTTAGTAGCAAAAACTTAACTTGTATCAATTACAACATTAGAATTGTAATGTATAGTCAGATAATCTACTCTAATTTAAAAATGTCATGCCCTCTACCCAGTGACAAAGGCATTTAAAAATCTGAAATTGTATTGATTTAGCAAAGTTGTGGCCCATCTTTCCATGAAGAAACATGCCCAAGGTGGGATTCGAGACACAAGCGTGTTCTCTGGGCATGGTAAAGATGGATGACAGGACAGAGGAAGAGTCTGGGGTTCAGAAGGACGCGGCAACGGACCACTAGAACCTGAGACAGACCTTTACAGCTAGGGCATGGACCAATTAGCAACAACAAGAACAGGGAAAAGAGAAAACTAATTCTAAATGTTTCTGTAGCAACGGCTGAGAATCAGCGTAACGCTAATTATTCCTGCTGTCAGCTCTTGGAGACTTTATCACTGTAATAAATGCTAATGAATCAGGTACGTCTACGGACCGGGCAATGGGATTAATGGCAGAGGTATTAAGGAAGAAAATAGAGGTATCTCTGAGAAACTGCAGGCAGATAGAGAGGTCATTCCCACTGAGCCAAATAAAGACCAGCAGAGCTGTGCAGAAATGGGTCCGGCAACATCTGCCGTGCATTCCAGATGTGTCTCAGCATAAGAATAAGCTGCCTTTTGGAACGGTATCCAGTTCAATGTGGAGAATGCCATTAATCTTTCCTGATTACTGCAGGGAAATCACTACAAGCCGTGTTAGTCTGAAGTAGCACCTTATAGATTAACCAATTCACTGAAGCCTGAGCTTTCCAGGGCAAGATGCATGACGTGCGGTACAGGGGACGGGTAAGAGACATTGATGATTTAAAGAGCTGCAGAGCCCCGAGCTAAGTCTGACACTCCTGAAAGAGTCTTTCCTTGGGGCTAGGAATCTGATGTGTGAGAACTGGAAGTAGCTTCTGATTTCCTGCAAGCTGAATTACAAACTAATAATAAATAGTTATTGATAAGATGTAACTGTTTCATGTCACAGTTATATGAAAACAGGGTGGGAGGCTTGTTTTAGGGTTTGTGTCCATTTTTATTTTTTATTAGATGAAGGGAGACATTCTTTAATATTATTTGATTTGATATTTTTGTCCTTGCATTCTTCACTTGAAAGCTGCCCTAAGTTGTCCTCTGGTGGATTTAAGGGTGGGAGTATAAGATGCAAACTAATCAGCTCTCCCTTAACCTTGACCTTTCCTACTGACCGGTGTGCCTCGGCCGCTTCGTTACTCCATTACACAACCAGAACCACAGATCAGCATCTCATAGGCCTGTGCACTGATGCATCGGGTAGGGGGGGGGGGACGACGCAGCAGAAGGGCCCCAGCAGCTCTCCATGACTGATACAAGGCCAGAATCCTTATTGCAGTCCCACAACTTCCACTGTCAATCAGGGGCTAAGATTAATGACTGACAATCTGAGACTATTGCAAGTGCTTCAGTTTGTGACGCTCTGGGTCTGAAGGTCTCTTTCCTCTTTCTCTTCTTCCTCTCTCTGCAGCGGATGAGGTGAGACCTCCATCTGTACAGCTGTTCCCTCCATCCAAGGAAGAGTTGGACACTAATGCGGCCACTCTGGTCTGCACCATGACGGGATTTTATCCAGCCTCCGTGAACGTGTCCTGGCTTGTTGATGGGCAGCGAGTGACCTCCGGCGTGCAGACCACCAGAGCCACAAAGCAGAGTGACAATCTGTTCATGGCCACCAGTTACCTGTCAGTCCCAGACTGGCAGAGAGCAGACAACTGCATCTGTGAGGTGACCCATGAGGGAGTGAAATACACAAAGACTGTGAAGAGATCGGAGTGTTCTTAACCCTTCAGGCTCCGAGGCTCACCTGTGACCTCCTCACACATGTCTCATTGGGGAGAATCCCCTAGTACTGCTGTCCACTGTCTGTATTGCTCCCCCCCCCCCCCAATCTCTGCTCCCCCATTTCCTCTCCAGGACATTAATAGTCACAAGTAGCCAGTCTCATGGGCTCTGTACAGAGCCGGACGGCCTCCAGCCTCTGCTTTTATTACTTTGTTTTATTATATTTGCTGTTACCTTCAATAAACCACATGTACATCCACCGTTCATGTTCTCATTACTGGACGTTGTATTAGTTTCCTGTCCTTAGATGTTCAGACATGGCAGAAGCCTCAGGCTGAGTCATGCCAGCATAGGAGGAAAGTGCAGACCTGATACCCCTGGAGAATGTCTAACCTGAGCATGACAGGGATTCATGTGAGCTTCTGGGTCTGCTCTAATATTATCAGCTTTGCTCTTTATAACAGCTTGTCTGTGGTCTGTACCTCAAGGCTGCTTGTGCGCTACTGTACTGTGAACTTTCCTGAGTCCTTGGCAAGAAGGCAAAGTGACCATATAGATCACACCATACTGTGCTCAGTGTACAGATATATGCCTAAGGTACCTAATAACCTTCACCAAAAATGTGGCCAAGCTATTTCCAGAGCTCACCATAAAGACTTGGAATAGTTATGAGTGAGTCTGAAAACCACTGGGTTCGAGCTTTAGAAACTTGGGCTAAAGGCTGCAGCTCAGTACAACATGAATCACACACAGGGACCCAAACCAGCTGTGACTGATGGACGGAGGGGAAAGGACAAAAGGATAAGAGAGAAGAGGAGAGGAGAAGAGAAGAGAGGGGAGCAATAAGAGGGACGATGGGCAGGAGAGAAGAGCACAGGTGAGACCCAAGGGAATGAAGGAGGGGAGAGGAGAGGAGGGGAGGGGAGAGGAGAGGAGGGGAGAGGAGAGGAGAGGAGGGGAGAGGAGAGGAGAGGAGGGGAGGGCAGAGGAGAGGAGAGGAGGGGAGAGGAGAGGAGGGGAGAGGAGAGGAGAGGAGGGGAGGGGAGAGGAGGGGAGGGGAGAGGAGGGGAGGGGAGGGGAGAGGAGGGGAGGGGAGAGGAGAGGAGGGGAGGGGAGAGGAGGGGAGGGGAGAGGAGAGGAGAGGAGGGGAGAGGAGGGGAGGGGAGGGGAGAGGAGGGGAGGGGAGAGGAGAGGAGGGGAGGGGAGAGGAGGGGAGAGGAGAGGAGGGGAGAGGAGGGGAGGGGAGAGGAGAGGAGAGGAGAGGAGGGGAGGGGAGGGAGAGGAGAGGAGGGGAGAGGAGGGGAGAGGAGAGGAGGGGAGAGGAGGGGAGAGGAGAGGAGGGGAGGGGAGGGGAGAGGAGGGGAGAGGAGGGGAGGGGAGAGGAGAGGAGAGGAGGGGAGAGGAGGGGAGAGGAGAGGAGGGGAGAGGAGGGGAGGGGAGAGGAGGGGAGGGGAGAGGGTTGTACTCTGTGATTAGGTCGATCACTGCAGATGCTTCAGTGAAAAGTAAAATCAGACTGTAATACTGAAAGCAGTTTACACTGATGTGGTCCAATGGCTCTTGGTAAATGTTGTTCTGATTGGCTGAGAAGGAGCACACGAGTTCTACCATTGGCTCCCACTAGTTGAAGTTCCGCCACTGTTCTTCCCTTTCCAATTGGGCCAATGATGTACCATCCGAATTCCACTTACTGTATTACATATAAATTAATGGGAAAGGGGGAATTGGATTTAGCTCACTCCTTTCTCAGACCATCAAGGTGAGTAACATTCAGATACGTTCTTGTCCCCAATGAGTTTACAACTTAGTGGCTACCTGAGGCAATGAAGGGTTAAATGGCTTGCCCAGGATCACAAGGAGCACAGTGGGATTCATACCTGTCTTCCCTCACTGTCAGCTCATTGCTCCAACCGTTAGGTTAGTCTTCCACATTAATGTCAAAGAGAGGACCATGCTGAGCCCTGTGTGTTATAACCCTGCCTCCACCTCCCAAAAGCAAAATCAGAGGCTGTCTTCTGGGATTCTCTGCAAATATCTCTGGCAGGCCTGATGGACACTCCCGCTCCCAGATCAGGTGTTCTTATGCTCAAGGTCATGGACAAGCCCCTGGTCTCTCTGAGGGAGAAGGGAAGCTGCAGGCGGAGTCATGGGATTGGGTGGGCAGAGCAGATAGGCCCATAGTCTCTTTCTACTATCATGTTCTATAAGAAGTGCAGCCCCCTCAGGGACAGAGGGAATGGGGAAGTCATCCGTGGTGGAATGAGAAGGAGAATCTATTAAATAAATAAATATTACCACAAGATCTGTGAATGGAAGAGGGGGCTCAGGGGTCCATGGCTGGGGTACCATCCTGGGCCCAAGACAGCCTTAATCCTTTCATGCCTATACTCAGAGACAGCATGCACCCACACTCAGAGGCAGTGGACACTCTTACTATGGCCCACAGTATTCTCAGAAGAAGTCTGTTGTACATGGTTAGATCATAGCAAACCATTCCAATACCGAGGCCTTGATGGGTTGGGGGTGGGGGCTGTGAGGCTAATCTCATGATAACAGTCTGCAAAGCATCAGACCTCAATACTTGCCTGAATATGTGAAGGAAGCAAGATCCCACTGTGCCCCTCTGCACAAGACATCAGATCTCAGGAAGGAAGGAATGAGGCCTTGTCGACAACTCCAGGTGCTTTGGCAGCCTGATGGTAACATATCCATTTTTTCTTCAGCTAAGGGAATCACTCACTTCTCCCATCCCTGGAACTCTCCAGGACCAAGAAAAACAAAGACATAGATCTGCTGAATACGAACACTTTCACCAAGGGAAACCTGAGATTCTTTCTGGGCACCAGTCACCAATAAGGATAATCAATGCAATTATATACCATTGATCCTGAGCTTCCTAGTCATCGATGAGGGTGATGGAGCAAAGGTACTGACTGATTCTAAGGGAAAAGCTCAGTCACTGAAGCTCTATGATCCATGAGGCCTCCAGAACCCAACCCTCAGTGAATACTCCAAGCTGATGTGCATAGGAAGCAGCTCAGCACCCAGGTGGCACATGACGCCCATCACACTCACATCCAGGAGATCAGCCAACAGAGGGTATGTCCTGCACCCAGGAAGCACTCAAGGATCATCTCACTGATGCCCAGGTATCTCAGAGCACTGAGTACAGGGATCTGTCTCTTCTCAGCAGGTCCCACTGGTGCTGAGGACTTGTTCAATCTACAGGGATCTGTATCATATGAGCACTACGTTATTCAGGATTACCAAAAATAAGTCTGACAGATGTCACCTGGAATTACATCTACCAGTCATAGGTCACAGGTAATTAGGAGCCCTCATCCCCCACTGCCTTTTCCTCATCATGAAAGACTTTGGGCTTACTTGAACTTCATCATGTCTCTCCCAGATAAGAAAGTGGCTTAGATATCAGGGCTTCCCATCCACTATCTCAATCCAAGTGAAATGACTCTCTTTATTAACTTTAATCATTTGTAACATGTTTGCTTGGCCCAGTAAATCCAAATGAGGTGCCAGAGCCCCATGTGTGAAGAGGAGCCCAGGAAAGGTTTTTGTACAGCTCTGTACCACAGTGGTGGGTCTTCGGTGGAGGAACCCAGCTCAACGTCCTCGGTAAGTGACAAACTCCTCTCTCTCCTTCTCAAGGCAGGATTCTCAAGGCAGGATTTCTCATTTTCCATCTTTCTTTTGGTCCTTGGCAAAGGCTCTTCTTGAAGGTCAGTTCCATACAGCTGAGAATAATAATACCATGTAGTTCTGTCTAGTGTTTAATACTGAAAGGTAGACTGGGGAATGTGGGCGCAGCACGAGCTAGATTAATAATGATCTCATAGCAGAGATGTCCAAGGGGTTCTGGAGGAGAGTTCCCTCCAGCACTGCGAGGGGAAATAGGAAAGAGCAGCCTTGTGTTTTATAATTGATCGTTAAAGTTGGAGAGCTGGACTTCTACAATACCAGGACATCCTTTGGGTGTAAGGGAGCCTGGAAGAAGAGCTACACTGACACAAAACCAGCTTTCTCTTTCCTACCGTCCAATTAGGGTCCCCCTGTGTCAGAGGGATTTATGGTAATGTCACCTCTGGGGGGCCGGTTAGTAGAAATCATGATTTAAAGTCAGGTTAAAGCAAATGTTGTGACAGGAACTGTTTTCCTTTTCTCATTTATCCTGGATTGTGGCAGCTTCAGCTATTCACCACCTTGGCTGAATTTCTTCCACAAGGTAGAGAGTAGATGAGCAGTGATTGGAATGACTGGGAAGTGTGAGACTGGGGCAGACCCAGACGTGGAGCTGGGGGAGAATTTGCACTAAAATCGGAGGTGTACTAGTAAAATGATCAGAACCTGGCTGGCTTCTGAGCTGGATATAAAGCCCAGCTTTGACTGCAAGAAAACATACGTCAGGGTCCATTCCCTAAAGCTGGCCTCCCCGTCTACGCCACAAGGAAAGCCCTGGAGGAATCAGATTGAACTGTTCATTGAAATTAATTGAATTCATGGAATAAGTCACAGTAATTCCTAAGCAGCGTCTTTGATAAGCCCTCATTTCCTTCTGCTGCTGTCCTCTCTGTTTATTCTACATTGCCGTCTCTCTTTCAGCATCTCGGAGTCTCGTTCTGAGTGACTCTCTCTTTCTCTTTCCGTCTCTATCCTCTAATTCTTTCTCTTCAGCTTCCTTTCCAGTCTTCCTGCTATTCCTGATTCTCTGGGACTGTATCTCTCTGTCTCGGGCTCTTCCCTTTGATTTTCTGTCTCTCACTCTGTTTTCTCTGATTTTCTGTGGCCGCCTCTCTCTGTCTCTATTACCCTTCTCTCTGATTCTCTGTCTGTCTCTCTATGTCTCTATCTCTCTTCTCTCTGATTAGGGTTGCCAACTGGCTCCAGATGCACCTGACAGGCTTGATCCAGTCCCGGGTTTACTCCATTGCATGCAGGGATTTGTGGTTTTATTTTTCTTATGAAGTATAATAGAGAAGTCAGAATTAATGTCCCTGCATGCAATGGGGTAAACCCAGGACTGGATCAAGCCTGTCGGGCACCTCTGGAGCCAGTTGGCAACCTTATCTCTGATTCTCTGTGACTGTCTCCATCAGGCAGAAATTTGCAGGCCTTTCAATCCCTTGCTTACTGCCTAACCTGCCCTCACACTCTGCCCAGAGAGTAAGGTAACCACGGGGGGAGGGGGGAGCCCAAAGGATTCTCTTAGTGTGCTAAAGCAGGAAAATAGCACAAATTCTGTAAAATCAAGATCCTGATTTATCTTTTCACACTGTTGATTTGATGTCTCTCTAGAGACATCTAGGTCGCTCTGTAGGAGCCCCCAGATAGTAGCAAAAATTCAACAAAAAAGTGAATAAAGGCTTCCAGCGGGAAATAAGATGATTGATAAATGCTAGTCAATAAATGAGCTGTAAAATAATTACCAGCCTTACCCAGGTTCTTACTAATAATGTCATAATATGAGTCTGGGAATGATTCCAAAAGCTTCAGGATACCAGAGAAGAGAATGAAGACAGTGTCTCATCTAAGTGAATGAAGGAATGATTAACTAGAGGGGGGAGCATGTCATGGATCTCACCTCTAGCAGGACATAAAACTACTGAGGTGGCCTCATGTTCCTGCTCCTGAAATCTGCCTGGGGAGGGGGTTGCGGAGGGCAGTGCTCCACTTCCCATTATCATATGCACTCCATGCATGGTACTGTGGAATGACGCTGGGGGTCCTAAAGACAGGAGGTCTGCCAATGACATTTGGCTACAAGCATCAGATGCTAAAATTATTGTTTGCCAGGCCAGAGAATAATGTTTAAATAAGGCTATTCTGCAGTATTTTACAGGATCCTGACACTTTGCAATAGCACAGACCCTGACCTGGGTTCTGCTGAGTTAGTGAGAGAGCTGAGATTACCCTCTCTACATCGTCATGCTTTCTAGAATCTGTAATCTGTCACTAACCAGACGAACCTACTTATAGCTTCAGCAAAGAAGAGGCTACAGATCATTTGTACATCTGAGACTATTGCAAGTGCTTCAGTTTGTGACGCTCTGGGTCTGAAGGTCTCTTTCCTCTTTCTCTTCTTCCTCTCTCTGCAGCGGATGAGGTGAGACCTCCGTCCGTACAGCTGTTCCCTCCATCCAAGGAAGAGCTGGACACTAACGCGGCCACTCTGGTGTGCATCATGACGGGATTTTATCCAGCCTCTCTGAGTGTGTCCTGGCTTGCTGATGGGCAGCAAGTGACCTCCGGCGTGCAGACCACCAGAGCCACAAAGCAGAGTGACAATCTGTTCATGGCCACCAGTTACCTGTCAGTCCTGGACTGGCAGAGAGCAGACAAATGGATCTGTGAGGTGACCCACGAGGGAGTGAAGTACACAAAGACTGTGAAGAGATCGGAGTGTTCTTAACCCTTCAGGCTCTGAGGCTCACCTGTGACCTCCTCACACATGTCTCATTGGGGAGAATCCCCTAGTACTGCTGTCCACTGTCTGTATTGCTCCCCCCCCCCAATCTCTGCTCCCCCAGTTCCTCTCCAGGACATTAATAGTCACAAGTAGCCAGTCTCATGGGCTCTGTACAGAGCCGGACGGCCTCCAGCCTCTGCTTTTATTACTTTGTTTTATTATATTTGCTGTTACCTTCAATAAAACACATGTACATCCACCGTTCATGTTCTCATTACTGGACGTTGTATTAGTTTCCTGTCCTTAGATGTTCAGACATGGCAGAAGCCTCAGGCTGAGTCATGCCAGCATAGGAGGAAAGAGCAGACCTGATACCCCTGGAGAATGTCTAACCGGAGCATGACAGGGATTCATGTGAGCTGCTGGGTCTGCTCTAATATTATCAGCTTTGCTCTTTATAACAGCTTGTCTGTGGTCTGTACCTCAAGGCTGCTTGTGCGCTACTGTACTGTGAACTTTCCTGAGTCCTTGGCAAGAAGGCAAAGTGACCACATAGATCACACCATACTGTGCTCAGTGTACAGATATATGCCTAAGGTACCTAATAACTTTCACCAAAAATGTGGCCAAGCTATTTCCAGAGCTCACCATAAAGACTTGGAATAGTTATGAGTGAGTCTGAAAACCACTGGGTTCGAGCTTTAGAAACTTGGGCTAAAGGCTGCAGCTCAGTACAACATGAATCACACACAGGGACCCAAACCAGCTGTGACTGATGGACGGAGGGGAAAGGACAACAGGATAAGAAGGAAGAGGAGGAGAGAGGGGAGGGGAAGGAGGTCAGGAGAGAAGAGGGGAGCAAGTGAGAGGGAAAATGGGGAGGAGAGAAGAGCACAGGGAGTGAAGGAGCAAGGGAGTGAAGGAGGGGAGAGGAGAGGAGGGGAGGGGAGAGGAGGGGAGAGGATAGGAGGGGAGAGGAGAGGAGGGGAGGGGAGGGGAGGGGAGGGGAGAGGAGGGGAGAGGAGAGGAGGGGAGGGGAGAGGAGGGGAGAGGAGAGGAGGGGAGGGGAGAGGAGGGGAGGGGAGAGGAGAGGAGGGGAGGGGAGAGGAGGGGAGGGGAGAGGAGGGGAGGGGAGAGGGTTGTACTCTGTGATTAGGTCGATCACTGCAGATGCTTCAGTGAAAAGTAAAATCAGACTGTAATACTGAAAGCAGTTTACACTGATGTGGTCCAATGGCTCTTGGTAAATGTTGTTCTGATTGGCTGAGAAGGAGCACACGAGTTCTACCATTGGCTCCCACTAGTTGAAGTTCCGCCACTGTTCTTCCCTTTCCAATTGGGCCAATGATGTACCATCCGAATTCCACTTACTGTATTAGATATAAATTAATGGGAAAGGGGGAATTGGATTTAGCTCACTGCTTTCTCAGACCATCAAGGTGAGTAACATTCAGATACGTTCTTGTCCCCAGGGAGTTCACAACTTAGCTTCTACCTGAGGCAATGAAGGGTTAAATGGCTTGCCCAGGATCACAAGGAGCACAGTGGGATTCATACCTGTCTTCCCTCACTGTCAGCTCATTGCTCCAACCGTTAGGTTAGTCTTCCACATTAATGTCAAAGAGAGGACCATGCTGAGCCCTGCGTGTTATAACCCTGCCTCCACCTCCCAAAAGCAAAATCAGAGGCTGTCTTCTGGGATTCTCTGCAAATATCTCTGGCAGGCCTGATGGACACTCCCGCTCCCAGATCAGGTATTCTTATGCTCAAGGTCATGGACAAGCCCCTGGTCTCTCTGAGGGAGAAGGGAAGCTGCAGGCGGAGTCATGGGATTGGGTGGGCAGAGCAGATAGGCCCATAATCTCTTTCTACTATCATGTTCTATAAGAACTGCAGCCCCCTCAGGGACAGAGGGAATGGGGAAGTCATCCGTGGTGGAATGAGAAGGAGAATCTATTAAATAAATAAATATTACCACAAGATCTGTGAATGGAAGAGGGGGCTCAGGGGTCCATGGCTGGGGTACCATCCTGGGCCCAAGACAGCCTTAATCCTTTCATGCCTATACTCAGAGACAGCATGCACCCACACTCAGAGGCAGTGGGCACTCTTACTATGGCACACAGTATTCTCAGAAGAAGTCCATTGTGCATGGTGAGATCACAGCAAACCATGTCAATACCGAGGCCTTGATGGGTTGGGGGTGGGGGCTGTGAGGCTAATCTCATGATAACAGTCTGCAAAGCATCAGACCTCAATACTTGCCTGAATATGTGAAGGAAGCAAGATCCCACTGTGCCCCTCTGCACAAGACATCAGATCTCAGGAAGGAAGGAATGAGGCCTTGTCGACAACTCCAGGTGCTTTGGCAGCCTGATGGTAACATATCCATTTTTTCTTCAGCTAAGGGAATTGCTCCCCTCTCCCATCCCTGGAACTCTCCAGAACCAAGAAGAACAAAGGCATAGATCTGCTGAATACGAACACTTACACCAAGGGAAACCTGAGATTCTTTCTGGGCACCAGTCACCAATAAGGATAATCAATGCAATTATATACCATTGATCCTGAGCTTCCTAGTCATCGATGAGGGTAATGGAGCAAAGGTACTGACTGATTCTATGGGAAAAGCTCAGTCACTGAAGCTCTATGATCCATGAGGCCTCCAGAACCCAACCCTCAGTGAATCCTCCAAGCTGATGTACATAGGAAGCAGCTCAGCACCCAGGTGGCACATGACGCCCATCACACTCACATCCAGGAGATCAGCCAACAGAGGGTATGTCCTGCACCCAGGAAGCACTCAAGGATCATCTCACTGATGCCCGGGTATCTCAGAGCACTGAGAACCGGGATCTGTGTCCTCTCAGCAGGTCCCACTGGTGCTGAGGACTTGTTCAATCTACAGGGATCTGTATCATATGAGCACTATGTCATTCAGGATAACCGAAAATAAGTCTGACAGACGTCACCTGGAATTACATCTACCAGTCATAGGTCACAGGTAAGGAGGAGCCCTCATCCCCCACTGCCTTTTCCTCATCACAGCAGGCTTTGGACTTCTTCAAACTACCTCATGCTATTCTCAGCAATTTCCCAATTAGAGATGCTCATAGATCCCCAAAATCCAATGCTAAAGACCCCCAGAGTTGTCTAGTCTGCCCGGTTTCATTCCTGGTATAGTAGCACAGACCCCAGGCTTTCCTCTTACTTCTTCATATCTTAGGACCCGAATTGTGTTAAGTATTAAGCCAGGCAGAGCTCAGGCTTTTCCTTTATACCTTCCCTACCCCTGAAGGCTCCTGTCCTCGGTCGGTCGTTCAGATGACTTCACGTGTTCTTCCTGTACTCTGACCCTGGAGGGTTTTTGTACAGCTCTCTCTCACTGTGTGTCTCCTCTGCTAGACATTCAGCCCTGGAACCCACCTGAGATGTGCCATGTCTGGGCTAGACACTCTTACCTTTCCTGTTTTTTAGCTTGCATTATTTATTTATGTATTTTTGTACATCCCAAACTTCATTTGGAAGTTTGTTCCATCTTTCAGATGCCACCACCCTGAATACTTTTGATTTCCGGCCCACGTATTTTTATAGTTCTTGTCATAGAACTGTCAAGAGATTTTCCTCTGAAGACCTCAGGTTTCTAGCTGGTGAACAGCAATGTAATCCTTCTTTTAAGCAAGCTGGTCTTTGGGTTTGTAATGCTTTAAAAACCATCAGCAAGAACTTCAGTAAACAACCTTCCATCAGCCTCAATCTGCTGGTGCTTTGCCTCAGCAATGGTGAAATATTTTATTGTTGCTGACACAGAAACCAGACCCCTGATGTGACCTGATTGTATTTTTACTGATTTTAGAGCAAAAGAGACAGGACTTGGTATCCCCCTGCACACATCTTTTGATTCAGCAGAGCGGTGCACCTTCCATGGGTCTCACACAGATGTCACTGTGCTAAATCTTTAATCATACTGGGGGAAGACCGAGTGCGGGGTTTGTGTATTCCAGTGATATATGGAAAATACGTGTAGGTTTTCTGTGAATACTGGAGAAGAGCTGCCTTCAGTGTTTATGGTCATTGACCCTGTCTAAGATGGACAAAGAGGGTAAATGTCAGTGGAGACAGAGATGGCTGTTGCTTAGAGAGAAGAATTTGGGAAATGTTGGAGCTTAGGTTCTGTCCATGACTTCCTGTGTGAGCTTGAATAACTGGTTTTGTGTGCTGGGTACAGTTCTAGGGTGTAATAGTAGCATTTAGTAGTATGATTGGCCTTTGACCGTTCTGTGCCTCACTTTACACAAATTAGGGTTTGTGCAGATTTTGCCCAATTTTGCTAATTAGTGAAGACAGGGCCCCTCCCTCAGCTCAGAGTGGGTGGGTGTGAGGGAAGGGGACGTGTCACTTTATTATTGCATGGGATAACTGTAGAATGAAATGTGGTTATGGCAAAATGTTTTTATTTGTTAAATTTGATGGGGGGTTGTTATTGCTTTTATGCACTTTTGGAATGCAATTGGCAAATTGCTTCATTTTAATTGAAATTATGATTAAGGCTTCTGATTTTAGGGATTTATAATTTTTGAGGCAATTTGGTGCTTCCCCAAGGTCAAGAAAATGGAGGTTTCTCTGTGTTCCACATTTGTGGCTTTTTAGGTGGCTTCTGGTGGACATCTTCTCCAAGCTACAGCCACACTTCCCCCCAGCCTCATCATCAGCATCAGTTCAAAGTTGAGTCTCAATGGTTGGCAAGCTCTGTGCCTGGTGGGATTTATTGTGTAAGTGAAAGGAGCATTGGTGGGCCGCTCTCTGCATGTCATGATCCACTGTCCAGAGTTTGGCTTTATGTATCTCACAGGTTTTCAGTTTGTATTTTCCTTCAGTGAACGGCTTTTGGCTGGCACAAGCTTATTTGTTACTGCACATGGAACTGATTACAAACTGGGGCTGTCCAGACAAGGGGGTCAGCATCTGAAGCTGAAGGAAGGAAGATTCAGATGACATATCAGAAAATCCTCTTTTACCAAGAGGTTGATGGACACTGTGACAGAATCCAAACATGCTTGGACCAGATCTAGAGGAAGCAAGTTGAGAGGCTGAAGAATTGCGAAGACTCTCTCGTCTACCTCATGTACAGCCGAAGCCAGGGGAAACTCGCTAAAAACCCGAGGTGCAGAAAGATGAAGCCCAAGGTACTGATACTGCAGGCGGTTGGGACCAGCAGTCTTGGACTCTCCAGAAATCAAATGGAGTTCTTGCCACAGTTAAGGGAGAGGCTGGGTGCTGAGTTAAGCATGGGATCCTGTACTGCAGCCCCCTAGGAGAGTACAGAACCTGCAATTAGGATAGCAAAGGCTGGCCTGGAGAGCATGTGCAGAGCACATCATTGTAGAAAAATTTAAGTGCTTTAAAATCTGATTTATAACAATTTTGTCAAAAGTGAATCTTCGGTGGGGGTGAAGTTGACTTCAAAGTTAAGATTGGAAAAGCACATTTTGGCCTCCTTGAACAGTGTGTTCTAAACCCCTTTTTAGCAAAGAGGTTAATAAGGGCGTCTACTGCTGGACCCTTACAAACATCTGATGGAGGATGGACCCCACTGCCCCTTTCCTGCTCATTGCCCACTTCCCCAGAGAGCCAGCTTCCTCGTGCTGCTCACCACAAGATGCAGGGGGGTGAGGGAGCTTTGCTACTACTCAGTTTTGCAAGTCTTATGACATTCTATTTGGATTTTGTAATATGTTTGTCAGGGCTTTAGAAAATATGAAGCATTTCCAGGTTCAACAGAGAAATACAGATATATAACAGACACAAGAAGGATTCAGTTAGTACAAGTTTGAAACTTCTGAGCGATAGGAGCAATCATGAAGGCTTCAGCTCTGCCTACTGGCCACTCAGAATTCAATCACCTTAAAGAAATCTATCTAATGTGGAGAAGATCTCTCACATTCATGCACCCAGGCTTGGATGAGGGCATTCAGGCTGCAGATTCGGGAGGAGTTTCCTCGGGAAATCTAAATATCGGGCGGGTGGGAGAAAGGCACATTTTCTTTTCAGAGTCACTGGGATGCTACCCTGGGCTTTGGGACTAAAAACACATAAAGGTTCCATAATCAGTCCTCATCCTCTCTCTCTATAGGTTTTAAAACGTGTTTAATCATTTCTGGGGTTTTAGATTGTCCAAGTGAATTAAAAGTACCCCTGGTACATTGACAAGGAGCTGTAAAAAAAGCCCAAAGGATAGACAGAGAAACAGATGGATAGATGGAGGGAGGGAGGGAGAGAGAAAGAGGAATGGATGGATAGACAGAGAGAGACAAATAGAGCGAAAGAGAGAGAGAGAGAGAGAGAGAAAAGCCCCCAAGCAGGTGCAGGGCAGGACAAGTCACAAGAGTGAAGTGATGTGTTGCTCCCTCTCGTCCGCCCTGCACAGTTTCCAGCTATTACTGGCTTCATTGCATTAGTCTTGCAGCAACTGCTCAAGAACCATGACGCTCACGTACACATCCTCACACTCAGAGACCGAAGGGGAATTTTCGACCTGGCACCTTACTGCTCCTCTGCGTACAAACTTTACAGCCTGCGCTAAAGAGGTGCATTCATTTGCACCTTAAAACCTTTAGTGCACACAAAATCAATTTAATGAATGTTAGCCTACAAATCAATTCATTGTATTTTTATTTAAAAACACTTACATACTGCAAATATATCATACATTCTATGCGGTTTGCATAATATTAAAAATTCACAAATACAGGAAAGACCTTGGCTCTAGGGAGGGAGCGGAGCTGCTGGGTCCTGCACCCAAATCCAAAGAACATGTCAAGGCCTGTTCTAGGAGCATGAGAGATGACTGCTTCCTAAAATAAGCAGTTTCAAGATTTTTATATCAGCCCTTCTATGAAATCCCTCCAGTGAAGGTGCATTTTAGATAGACTGTGTAGGTGCCTCTGGGATGTACACGTCAAAACGTCTGAAATGCTGTAGGAGGGGCAGTGGAGGAGATGGATACATGTAGATGTGTGGCCCCCCCTCGCAAAAGATAAGCATTCCGTCAAAGTCCCAGAAACGGGGGTCATGCGGAATAAAAGCCCAGGCATGTGCAGGGAAATGGTCAGTTTCAGAAATATACATATGCAAAATTTCAACGTGAGATAACCAACAACAAAGATGTGTCAACACCAATATTTTGCAATCTCTACGCAAGGCCGGCCCATCCACTAGGTGAACTAGGCGGTCACCTAGGGCGGTGGACCCTGGTGGGCAACTTGGCCCTAGACAATCCCAAAATGTAGCCCCCTCTTCAGTGTGTTCCATTGCCATGCCACCCCTGACATCCAGCCTCTCACCGGGGGTTGATAGGCGGCACAGCGATCATCTCTTTGAAAATGTGGTAGTCTTTAAAGTGTGCATGTGACCTGCCGCTCCTGCCCCCTCTGACAGGAAGTTGGAGAGGGCAGGAGCGGCAGGCCATGAGTGTGCACATGCACTTTAAAGCCTGCTGCGGCTTCAAAGAGGTGATCGCCATGTTGCCCATCAACCCCCAGTGAGAGGCTGGATGTTAGGGGGGGCACGGTGGTGGCACACGGTGTGGAGGGGGCTGCACATCAGGACTGTCTAGGGTGGCAAGAACCCTTGGGCTACCTCTGCCTGTATTGAAGATGACATCATAGATGACTATTTCACAAAGGACATTCAAGAGTATTCTGGGATGTCCCAGCCTGAATGTCTTAAAAAAAGGCAGACGTGCAAGTTCAGGCGCCATTTTACAAATGTCGATGTTCCCGGTCTAGACGTCTACAGGGACGTTTCCATAGATGTCCCCAGAATAGTATTTCAGAACCAAGATGTCTAATAGTCTGATGGTTAGAGCAGTGCATTTCAAACTTTACTGCTGTATGACCCCATTTTAACAACTGAAAATTCACATGGCCCCATGAAACAGCAGGTCTCCAGCCTCTTTCCCCTCCCTCCACTCATCTCAAGTAGGAGCAGCAACAGCAGCGACAATAGTAGTGGCAACGGCAGCAGTAGCCAGCAGAGGGTCCCTGTGTTAGTGCGCAGTGTGTGCTTACAGACCCCAGTATGCAGCATGAGTTTCCAATCTAACAGGAAGCTTACCCACCTGGGGGCAAGGGCAAGGGCAAGCCGGAAGGTCGGGGGTTCAAATCCCACTAGAGGACAGCAACCTTGGGCCGGAAGGACTGGGGTTTCTAGTCCCACAGGTGCTCCTTGTGGTCTTGGGCAAGCCACATAACCCTCCATAGCCCATGTTCCCTGTAAAATAGCTATCTCCCAGTTATAATGCCCTGTTCAATGTAATTTCAGTTTGTTCAATGTAAACCGCACTGATGCAGAATAGCGCAGTATATAAGAGAATGTAAGTAAATAAAAATAAATAAATAAATAAATATGGATGTTCACTGGCTAACAGGCTACATGCTGACTGGTGATGGCCACTACTTAGCATAGGTCACAGTGAAAGTCCAGAGAGAAGGGGAAATGGCCATGCTTCTGTGACCCCATCCACTGATGATGTGACCTCAATTGGAGTTCTGACCCCAAGGTTGGAAATCTCTGGGTTAGAGTAATGGTTGTGGCCAGGGCTCAGATCTCACTGCTGCTCCTGTGATGTTGGGCAAGTCTCCATCTTCTCTAACCATCTGGATGTTTTACAGCAAAAACAAGCACCTTTCCAATGCCTGGAGCTCGTCTAAACTTTGACAGGGTTGGAGATGTCCCCAACATTTCTGAAATCCATTGGGGGGATATCTAATTCCATTGCACCTCTGTAGCCACACACCCCTGACTATTGGATGTCCCTGTATCGGAGACGCCTGCATCTCCGTGATTCAGAAGTCCACAGGCCCATCTTCACCCCCCATAGATTACTACTGAACAGAAACACAAACAAGCGAGTGGCAGAATATTATCAGACTGGATGGATCCATTGAAACAGATACGTTTTACATTTTCTGCAGAATTTTAGGTGACAAGGTATTCCACATCTAGGGCCCGAAACTGAAAAGGCCCAATCGTGACACTGCTAAAATGGGCAGCACGTAGCAGAGAGACATCCAATAATCCAGTATCAGCAGACTGCAGGAAACCCACGATACCTGATGACTTCAGATACAAAGGGGCATCAGAATGTAAGTTTAGCTTCATTGGTTTATTTGAGAATTTGATATACCACCTTTCAGCCTAAAAAGAATACATCAAAGTGGCTTATAATGAGAGAGCAGGAAAAGGAGATTACAAATTCTTCAAAACAAAAATACAATGCGCTAGAGAAGAGAGAGGGAGAGAGAAAGGTAGGGCGTAAGGACAAAGTGAAATGGGGAGCCGATCATTGCCAACATCGTTCTAGGGAATCCCAGAATGCCAAGGTGAAGAAGTACGTTTTCAAGGCTGATCTGAATCAGCCTGATCTTAAGTTGGGAGACGAGGAATTTCCATAATAAAAAAGGGCTGTGGAAGGGGCTCTGGCACGAGAGTGATTATTATCACTTGGTAGAGAGATAGATTGTGACGGTTAGAGCAGGTGGGACAGGATGAGTTTTAAGGGATTATTATAGCTCATAGGTACAAAGGGACCTTATCAATAATTACGCAGATTTTAAATTTCATTCAGAAGTGCAATGAGACTAGAAGCAGTGAAGACTTTGCAAAGCAGGAGTCATAGCACATTTAGTTTTGTTTGTCCAAAGTCTAACTGCTGAGTTTTGGAGAAGCTGCAGATGACTTAACCCATAGTAGAGAGAATTAGAGTGATCTGTGTGACTTAAACAAGGTGAAAAAAATTGTTTTCGGTTAGTGGCAACCAGGAAGGGTTTTTATGGACTATATTTTCTGGAGGAAAAAGAATGAAGATTTGAGAACAATTGAGATCTGAGGTTCAAAAGAGAGACCAGACATGTATACCGTGTGGCTGGGAGAATGAGACGTGTGTACCGTGTGACAGGGAGAATGAGATGTGTGTACCGTGTGGCTGGGAGAATGAGACATGTGTACCGTGTGACAGGGAGAATGAAATGTGTGTACCATGTGACAGGGAGAATAAGACGTGTGTACCATGTGGCTGGGAGAATGAGATGTGTGTACTGTGTGACAGGGAGAATGAGACGTGTGTACCGTGTGGCTGGGAGAATGAGAAGTGTGTACCGTGTGGCACAGAGAATGAGATGTGTGTACCGTGTGGCAGGGAGGATGAGATGTGTGTACCGTGTGGCAGGGAGAATGAGACGTGTGTACTGTGTGACAGGGAGAATGAGACGTGTGTACCGTGTGGCTGGGAGAATGAGACGTGTGTTCCATATGACAGGGAGAATGAGACATGTGTACCATGTGGCAGGGAGAATGAGACGTGTGTTCCATGTGACAGGGAGGATAAGACATGTGTACCATATGGCAGGGAGAATGAGACGTATGTACCGTGTGGCAGGGAGAATGAGATGTGTGTTCCATGTGACAGGGAGAATAAGACATGTGTACCGTGTGGCAGGGAGAATGAGACGTGTGTACCATGTGGCAGGGAGAATGAAATATGTGTAATGTGTGGCAGGGAGAATGAGATGTGTGTACCATGTGGCAGGGAGAATGAGACGTGTGTACCGTGTGGCAGGGAGAATGAGATGTGTGTACCGTGTGGCAGGGTGAATGAAACGTGTGTATTGTGTGGCAGGGAGAATGAGACGTGTGTAATGTGTTGCAGGGAGAATGAGACGTGTGTACCATGTGGCTGGGAGAATGAGACGTGTGTTCCATGTGACAGGGAGAATGAGACATGTGTACCATGTGGCAGGGAGAATGAGACGTGTGTTCCATGTGACAGGGAGGATAAGACATGTGTACCGTGTGGCAGGGAGAATGAGATGTGTGTACCATGTGGCAGGGAGAATAAGACATGTGTACCGTGTGGCAGGGAGAATGAGACATGTGTACCGTGTGGCAGGGAGAATGAGACGTGTGTTCCATGTGACAGGGAGAATAAGACATGTGTACCGTGTGGCAGGGAGAATGAGACGTATGTACCGTGTGGCAGGGAGAATGAGATGTGTGTTCCATGTGACAGGGAGAATAAGACATGTGTACCGTGTGGCAGGGAGAATGAGACGTGTGTACCATGTGGCAGGGAGAATGAAATATGTGTAATGTGTGGCAGGGAGAATGAGATGTGTGTACCATGTGGCAGGGAGAATGAGACGTGTGTACCGTGTGGCAGGGAGAATGAGATGTGTGTACCGTGTGGCAGGGTGAATGAAACGTGTGTATTGTGTGGCAGGGAGAATGAGACGTGTGTAATGTGTTGCAGGGAGAATGAGACGTGTGTACCATGTGGCAGGGAGAATGAGACATGTGTACCATGTGGCAGGGAGAATGAAACGTGTGTACCGTGTGGCAGGGAGAATGAGACGTGTGTACCATGTGGCAGGGAGAATGAAACGTGTGTACCGTGTGGCAGGGAGAATGAGACGTGTGTACCATGTGGCAGGGAGAATGAAATGTGTGTAATGTGTTGCAGGGAGAATGAGATGTGTGTACCATGTGGCAGGAAGAATGAGACGTGTGTACCGTGTGACAGGGAGAATGAGACGTGTGTACTGTGTGACAGGGAGAATGAGACGTGTGTACCGTGTGGCAGGAAGAATGAGACGTGTGTACCGTGTGGCTGGGAGAATGAGACGTGTGTACCGTGTGGCAGGGAGAATGAGACGTGTGTACCGTGTGGCAGGGAGAATGAGACGTGTGTACCGTGTGGCAGGGAGAATGAGACATGTGTACCATGTGGCAGGGAGAATGAGATGTGTATACCGTGAGGCAGGGAGAATGAGACGTGTGTACCGTGTGACAGGGAGAATGAGACGTGTGTACCGTGTGGCTGGGAGAATGAGATGTGTGTTCCATGTGACAGGGAGAATGAGACATGTGTACCGTGTGGCTGGGAGAATGAGACGTGTGTACCGTGTGGCTGGGAGAATGAGACGTGTGTTCCATGTGACAGGGAGAATGAGACATGTGTACCGTGTGGCTGGGAGAATGAGACGTGTGTTCCATGTGACAGGGAGAATGAGACATGTGTACCGTGTGGCTGGGAGAATGAGACGTGTGTACCGTGTGGCAGGGAGAATGAGACGTGTGTTCCATGTGACAGGGAGAATGAGACATGTGTACCGTGTGGCAGGGAGAATGAGACGTGTGTTCCATGTGACAGGGAGGATAAGACATGTGTACTGTGTGGCAGGGAGAATGAGACGTGTGTACCGTGTGGCAGGGAGAATGAGACGTGTGTTCCATGTGATAGGGAGAATGAGACATGTGTACCGTGTGGCAGGGAGAATGAGACGTGTGTTCCATGTGACAGGGAGAATAAGACATGTGCACCGTGTGGCAGGGAGAATGAGACGTGTGTAACATGTGACAGGGAGAATTAGACGTGTGTTCCTTGTGTCAGGGATTATGAGACTTGTGTACCGTGTGGCAGGGAGAATGAGAAGTGTGTACCGTGTGGCAGGAAGAATGAGACGTGTGTACCGTGTGACAGGGAGAATGAGACGGGTGTACCGTGTGGCTGGGAGAGAATGAGACATGTGTACCGTGTGGCAGGGAGAATGATACGTGTGTAAAGTGTTGCAGGGAGAATGAGACGTGTGTACCGTGTGGCAGGGAGAATGAGACGTGTGTACCGTGTGGCAGGGAGAATGAGACGTGTGTACAGTGTGGCAGGGAGAATGAGACGTGTGTTCCATGTGACAGGGAGAATGAGACATGTGTACCGTGTGGCAGGGAGAATGAGACGTGTGTACCATGTGGCAGGGAGAATGAAACGTGTGTAATGTGTTGCAGGGAGAATGAGACGTGTGTACCGTGTGGCAGGGAGAATGAGACGTGTGTACCGTGTGGCAGGGAGAATGAGACGTGTGTACCATGTGGCAGGGAGAATGAAACGTGTGTAATGTGTGGCAGGGAGAATGAGACGTGTGTACCGTGTGGCAGGGAGAATGAAACGTGTGTAATGTGTGGCAGGGAGAATGAGACGTGTGTACCGTGTGGCAGGGAGAATGAGACGTGTGTACCGTTGTGGCAGGGAGAATGAAACGTGTGTAATGTGTGGCAGGGAGAATGAGACGTGTGTACCGTGTGGCAGGGAGAATGAGACGTGTGTACCGTGTGGCAGGGAGAATGAAACGTGTGTAATGTGTGGCAGGGAGAATGAGACGTGTGTACCGTGTGGCAGGGAGAATGAAACGTGTGTAATGTGTGGCAGGGAGAATGAGACGTGTGTACCGTGTGGCAGGGAGAATGAGACGTGTGTACGTGTGGCAGGGAGAATGAAACGTGTGTAATGTGTGGCAGGGAGAATGAGACGTGTGTACCGTGTGGCAGGGAGAATGAAACGTGTGTAATGTGTGGCAGGGAGAATGAGACGTATGTACCGTGTGGCAGGGAGAATGAGATGTGTGTTCCATGTGACAGGGAGAATAAGACATGTGTACCGTGTGGCAGGGAGAATGAGACGTGTGTACCATGTGGCAGGGAGAATGAAATATGTGTAATGTGTGGCAGGGAGAATGAGATGTGTGTACCATGTGGCAGGGAGAATGAGACGTGTGTACCGTGTGGCAGGGAGAATGAGATGTGTGTACCGTGTGGCAGGGTGAATGAAACGTGTGTATTGTGTGGCAGGGAGAATGAGACGTGTGTAATGTGTTGCAGGGAGAATGAGACGTGTGTACCATGTGGCAGGGAGAATGAGACATGTGTACCTTGTGGCAGGGAGAATGAGAGGTGTGTACCGTGTGGCAGGGAGAATGAGACGTGTGTACCATGTGGCAGGGAGAATGAAACGTGTGTACCGTGTGGCAGGGAGAATGAGACGTGTGTACCATGTGGCAGGGAGAATGAAATGTGTGTAATGTGTTGCAGGGAGAATGAGATGTGTGTACCATGTGGCAGGAAGAATGAGACGTGTGTACCGTGTGACAGGGAGAATGAGACGTGTGTACTGTGTGACAGGGAGAATGAGACGTGTGTACCGTGTGGCAGGAAGAATGAGACGTGTGTACCGTGTGGCTGGGAGAATGAGACGTGTGTACCGTGTGACCGGGAGAATGAGATGTGTGTACTGTGTGACAGGGAGAATGAGACGTGTGTACCGTGTGGCAGGAAGAATGAGACATGTGTACCATGTGGCAGGGAGAATGAGATGTGTATACCGTGAGGCAGGGAGAATGAGACGTGTGTACCGTGTGACAGGGAGAATGAGACGTGTGTACCGTGTGGCTGGGAGAATGAGATGTGTGTTCCATGTGACAGGGAGAATGAGACATGTGTACCGTGTGGCTGGGAGAATGAGACGTGTGTACCGTGTGGCTGGGAGAATGAGACGTGTGTTCCATGTGACAGGGAGAATGAGACATGTGTACCGTGTGGCTGGGAGAATGAGACGTGTGTTCCATGTGACAGGGAGAATGAGACATGTGTACCGTGTGGCTGGGAGAATGAGACGTGTGTACCGTGTGGCAGGGAGAATGAGATGTGTGTTCCATGTGACAGGGAGAATGAGACATGTGTACCGTGTGGCAGGGAGAATGAGACGTGTGTTCCATGTGACAGGGAGGATAAGACATGTGTACTGTGTGGCAGAGAGAATAAGACGTGTGTACCGTGTGGCAGGGAGAATGAGACGTGTGTACCGTGTGGCAGGGAGAATGAGACGTGTGTTCCATGTGATAGGGAGAATGAGACATGTGTACCGTGTGGCAGGGAGAATGAGACGTGTGTTCCATGTGACAGGGAGAATAAGACATGTGCACCGTGTGGCAGGGAGAATGAGACGTGTGTTCCATGTGACAGGGAGAATAAGACATGTGTACCGTGTGGCAGGGAAAATGAGACGTGTGTACCGTGTGGCAGGGAGAATGAGATGTGTGTACCGTGTGGCAGGAAGAATGAGACGTGTGTACCGTGTGACAGGGAGAATGAGACGTGTGTACCGTGTGGCTGGGAGAATGAGACGTGTGTACCGTGTGGCAGGGAGAATGAAACGTGTGTAATGTGTTGCAGGGAGAATGAGACGTGTGTACCGTGTGGCAGGGAGAATGAGACGTGTGTACCGTGTGGCTGGGAGAATGAGACGTGTGTACCGTGTGGCAGGGAGAATGAGACGTGTGTTCCATGTGACAGGGAGAATGAGACATGTGTACCGTGTGGCAGGGAGAATGAGACGTGTGTACCATGTGGCAGGGAGAATGAAACGTGTGTAATGTGTTGCAGGGAGAATGAGACGTGTGTACCGTGTGTGGCAGGGAGAATGAGACATGTGTACCGTGTGGCAGGGAGAATGAGACGTGTGTACCATGTGGCAGGGAGAATGAAACGTGTGTAATGTGTGGCAGGGAGAATGAGACGTGTGTACCGTGTGGCAGGGAGAATGAAACGTGTGTAATGTGTGGCAGGGAGAATGAGACGTGTGTACCGTGTGGCAGGGAGAATGAGACGTGTGTACCGTGTGGCAGGGAGAATGAAACGTGTGTAATGTGTGGCAGGGAGAATGAGATGTGTGTACCGTGTGGCAGGGAGAATGAGACGTGTGTACCGTGTGGCAGGGAGAATGAAACGTGTGTAATGTGTGGCAGGGAGAATGAGACGTGTGTACCGTGTGGCAGGGAGAATGAAACGTGTGTAATGTGTGGCAGGGAGAATGAGACGTGTGTACCGTGTGGCAGGGAGAATGAGATGATGCTCAGTTAGTTGTGCTGGTTACTGACAGTCAAGAGTAGGCAGTTACATGCGTAGTATTTCTGCATGGTTAGATCAGAGCCATCTCAAGCTGAGCCGCTTGAAAACTGATTTTTAAAGCTCGCCCAGTTAGCAGTTTCCTTCCAGTAGTATCCATTTTTATTTATATATTTATTTATTATTAATTTCTATACTGCATTTTCCTGAAGATCAAATGCGGTTTACAAAGAACAACATTTTGAATAGTACTGTGGAGGGTATGAATTCAGTTACATAGAACTTTTATAATTATAAGCATTAACTGCAAACAGTAATTTGAATAATACAGTGTAGGGTACATATTCTTTTGCATAGAACTTCATAACTATATACATTAACTGCGAATAGACCAGTTATATCAAACTATATACATTATTATTGTTTGGTAGATGGGAGTGATAGAGAGGGTTGAGAAGAGAGCAATGTGTATTTTTGCTGGGGAGATTATACAGAAGGGGAGAAGGGGTCTATAGAGCTGTGATCAGTGCGGGTACTAAAATGAAGGGTAAAGAGATGGGTTTGTTCTGAGGTACACCACTGGAGCAGAAGTCTGTGATATGTGATTTGAACCCCTAATGAAGGCAAGTTTCACCGAAACGCAGCTGAGTTGGGTCCATAAGTAAAGTGCCTTGTTAGACTATTTACGGCCATTGTTTTCCTCCATCTTTGTCTACTTTGATTTGCATCATTGTTTTTGGATGTTTCCTTCTTTTTCGTTTGCCTTAAGGGACATCACAAGGGAGCAGCTGAGTATTAGGTAATAGAGTTTTCGATGTAAACTGCAAAAGTATGATCTTGAAGGTAGGAGAAGAACCATGAGGAGGGCCTCGTTTTTGGTGCCCCCCCCCCTACAACTGGTGTCCCCTCCCTCATTACTATTAATGCTGGCTACGCCTCAGTCCCCTTTTCCCCAAAAGTCCTTTCTGAACTCTTTTTGCATGATGTCAAACAAAAAGAAGGGCTTGGCAACTCCAACATAACTCCTCTGAAACTGCGCACTGGATCAGCATGGTGCAAAAACCCCCAAAAAACAAAGGAGATGCAAGATGCTCGCGCTCCAAGAACTAAAAGAAAAAGCAAGAACCAGAGTGCTGTTTATAACACCAAATAACATTATAACTCATTTTATTTTGTTGTTTTTAATTGCGGTATGGTTCTTGCTTGTTTTTTTTTTTTTACATATATTCTGCATCCACTGAAACCCCTCCCTCGACAAGGGTGCAGAGCAGTACCAGGATGTTCACTCATAAACACAATATATATATATTAAAAATTCTGACTCTGGTTTTCTCCAGTACCAGGCATATTATGAACTAATACAAAACCTTACAAAAGTCACTGTGGATCCACAAAGCAAATCTACCATATCTTTATCTTTATTTAAAACTTAATATACCGCCAGAACCGAGGCATATGGCGGTTTACAATAAAAACAAAGGGAATATTGCTGAAGAAGGAAATGGAAAAGGAACGCCATTTGTTGATAGGGAAGGGACAGCGTTAGAGGAAAGGGACAGTAGGCAGCAATAACAACAGGAGGAATAAATGCTCATTGGGTATCAGCGAGGGGGGGAGAGGAAGAGGGAGAGGAGTGAGGAAGGTCAAAAGCTGTGCAGAAAAGATAGGTTTTGAGTTTCGCTTTGAAGGCAGGAAAAGAAAGTTCCAGACGAAGGGCAGATGGCAGGGAATTCCAGAGACAAGGACCGAGAAAGAAGAAGGTAGAAGAACGCGTTGACTCAAGGCGAGCCTGGGATGGAGAGGGAAGAAACAAACGGTTGGCATGAATGGATCTGAGGATTCTTGGGGGGCAGTGAAAATGGACCAGATCGGAGAGGTAAAGTGGTATGCCGGTGTGGAGTGATCTATGTACGAAAATGAGGATCTTATACTGAATACAGAAAGGGATAGGTAGCCAGTGTAGCCAGATGAGAAGGGGGGTGATATTTGCAGACCGGGAGGTGTGGGTCAAGAGACAGGCAGCAGTGTTGTGAATCAATTGAAGTCTATGAAGTTGGGTGAGGGGAAGACCAGCTAGAGAGGCATTACAATAATCCAAACGTGAAGTGACAAGAGAAAGAAGCAAGGTGGTTAGAGAAGAGGAAGAAAAGAAAGGACGGACTGCACGGAGTTGCCGAAGGGTGTGAAATGAACGTTGAACAACAGAGGAAACGTGCTCTCTAAAGGTCAGAGCAGAATCCAGAGTAACACCGAGATAGCGCAGCGAGGTGACAAGAGGGATGGGAGCAGATGAGAAAAGCGGAGCAAGAGAAGGGACAGGAGCACCAGCAGTGTACCAGATGGCCGCAGTTTTTGATAAATTAACATGCAGATAATTATCAGAGAGCCAAGAGGAAACAGAGGAAAGACAGACGTTGAGGGGACCAATATTGGGAGCGAGTGAATCAGTGTGATAAAGAAGAATGATATCATCTGCGTAATAATACGCAGAGATACTATGCTGTTGAATAAGCATACTATGCTATACTATACTATATCAGCAGCAACTTCCAAAACTCACACCAGAAGTCTACCCAAACAAAGCAGCATTGTAAATACTGTAGCAGGCCCTAAAACATCCATACACCTATCTGAAAAACTGAACAAGTCACATTACTACTGTACAGATCCCTATTTGCAAACTCCATGTTAACAGAACACATGGCCTCAGTCACATACTCAGAACACAGACCCTAACCAAAATCAAAATACTACAACCTAAACATAAAAGTATGTAGTCAAAAATTAAACTGAATTCCCAAGAAGCTAGACTCTGCATGCAGTGCAACACCAGAGAAATGGTGTAAAATATTCACGTGTAAAAATATAAAATATATGTTTGCTAACAGGCTCATTCCATCTTGGATATTGAGCCCCTCTATACATCCAGTATGAGGTCTCCCTATAACCCCCATGTCCAGCATCTTCCCATAGTCTCCCTATAACCCCCCATGTCAGCATCTTCCCATAGTCTCCCTATAACCCCCCATGTCCAGCATCTTCCCATAGTCTCCCTATAACCCCCCATGTCAGCATCTTCCCATAGTCTCCCTATAACCCCCATGTCCAGCATCTTCCCATAGTCTCCCTATAACCCCCATGTCCAGCATCTTCCCATAGTCTCCCTATAACCCCCATGTCCAGCATCTTCCCATAGTCTCCCTATAACCCCCCATGTCAGCATCTTCCCATAGTCTCCCTATAACCCCCCATGTCAGCATCTTCCCATAGTCTCCCTATAACCTCCATGTCCAGCATACCCACTCCATCTCAAAAATCTCCACAACTTGCTTGTTCCTGTGCCCATTCTCCTTATGTCCAAGCCCCATGCCAAGTATCTCCCCTTGATCTCCCTAGTCCCAGGGTTTAGCATATCCCTTCTGCCTCCCTATTCCACCCCTGCATCTAACATGTCCCCTAGAGTCTCCCTGTGCCTCTCCATCTCCCAATTTCCACCATGTCCACCATCTCCCATTTTCCTGTGAGCCCTCCTTCTCCAGCATCTGCTATCTGTTTTTCTGATACCCTCCTGTCTCCAATATTTTCTCTCCATGTTCATTTCCCCCTTCATCTCCCTAAGCTCCCCCTGTGTCCAGTATTGTCTCTGTCTCCCTGGCCCTTATCCCCAGTATCTCCAGTATCTTCCCTTCATCCCCAGTACCTCCAGTATCTTCCCTTCAACTCCAGTACTTGCAGTACTTCCCTCCATCCCCAGTACCTCCAGTATCTTCCCTCCATCTCCAGTACTTGCAGTACTTCCCTCCATCCCCAGTACCTCCAGTATCTTCCCTCCATCTCCAGTACCTCCAGTACTTCCCTCCATCCCCAGTACCTCCAGTATCTTCCCTCCATCCCCAGTATCTCCAGTACTTCCCCCCATCCCCAGTACCTCCAGTATCTTCCCTCCATCTCCAATACCTCCAGTACTTCCCTCCACCCCAGTACCTCCAGTATCTTCCCTCCATCTCCAGTACTTCCCTCCACCCCCAGTACCTCCAGTATCTTCCCTCCATCCCCAGTATCTCCAGTATCTTCCCTCCATCCCCAGTACCTCCAGTATCTTCCCTCCATCTCCAGTACCTCCAGTATCTTCCTTCCATCCCCAGTATCTCCAGTATCTTTCCTCCATCCCCAGTACCTCCAGTATCTTCCCTCCATCTCCAGTACCTCCAGTATCTTCCCTCCATCCCCAGTATCTCCAGTACTTCCCTCCACCCCCAGTACCTCCAGTACTTCCCTCCATCCCCAGTATCTCCAGTATCTTCCCTCCATCCCCAGTACCTCCAGTATCTTCCCTCCATCTCCAATACCTCCAGTACTTCCCTCCACCCCCAGTACCTCCAGTATCTTCCCTCCATCTCCAGTACTTCCCTCCATTCCCAGTACCTTCAGTATCTTCCCTCCATCCCCAGAACCTCCAGTACTTCCCTCCATCTCCAGTACCTCCAGTATCTCCCTCCATCTCCAGTACTTCCGGTACCTCGCTCCATCTCCAGTACCTCCAGTATCTTCCCTCCATCTCCAGTACTTCCCTCCATTCCCAGTACCTCCAGTATATTTCCTCCTTCCCCAGTACCTCCAGTACTTCCCTCCATCTCCAGTACCTCCAGAATCTTCCCTCCATCCCCAGTATCTCCAGTATCTTTCTCTCCATCCCCAGTACTTCCCTCCATCCACAGTACTTCCCTCCATTCCCAGTACCTCCAGTATATTTCCTCCATCCCCAGTACCTCAAGTATCTTCTCTCCATCCCCACTACTTCCAGTACTTCCCTCCATCCTCACTACCTCCAGTATCTTCCCTCCATCCCCAGTACCTCCAGTACTTCCCTCCATCCCCAGTATCTCCAGTATCTTTGCTCCATCCCCAGTACCTCCAGTACTTCTCTCCATCCCCAGTACCTCCAGTATCTTCCCTCCATTTATTTTATTTATTCGATTTTTATACTGCCCCTTCCAGAGATCAGGAGCGGTTTTGTTGTTAAGTGCCGTCGAGTCGGAGTCGACTCATGGCGACCCTCTAGATAGCTATCCTAAATTGTGTTCAGTCTTCAGTCAGGCGGCTCATTGTTAACAGACTGGTACCCATAGCTGCTGTTATTGTATCGATCCATCTCATTGCTGGCCTTCCTCTTTTGCGTTGACCTTCTATCTTGCCAAGCATGATGTCTTTCTCTAATGATCTCTCTCTTCGCATGATGTGTCCAAAGTATGAAAGTCGAAGTCTTGTCATCTGAGCTTCTAAAGAAAGCTTAGGTTTGATCTCCTCTAGTACCGACTGGTTTGTTCTTCGGGCAGTCCATGGTATACACAGTATTCGCCGCCAGCACCATAATTCAAAGGCATCAATTTTCTTCCTGTCTGTCTTTTTCACTGTCCAGCTTTCACATCCATATGATGTTATTGAAAATATCATGGCTTGAACAAGTCGAATCTTTGTATGGAGAGAGACATCTCTGCTCTTGAGAATCTTATCTAGGTCTTTCATAGCCATTCTGCCAAGAGCAATGCGTCGTCTGATTTCTTGACTGCTTGTTGCTTCTTTATTGATAGTTGATCCAAGTAGGTTAAAGTTGTTCACAATTTCAATTTCTTCTCCTTCAACGATGAACCTGTTGATTATGCCAGTTGTCATGATCTTTGTCTTCTTTACATTAAGGTGCAGGCCCATTTTGAGACTATGTTCTTTGATTGTGAGAAGCAAATGTTTCAGATCGTATTCACTTTCAGCCAGTAATGTGGTATCATCAGCACAGCGAAGGTTGTTGATGAGTCTTCCATCAATCTTCACACCTCTGTTATCTTCATACAATCCTGCTTCTTTGATGATTTGTTCTGCATATAAATTAAACAGGTAGGGGGAAAGTATGCAGCCTTGTCTTACACCTTTGCTTATTTTAAACCATTCTGTTTCTCCCTGTTCCATTCGAACTGTTGCTTCTTGATCAATGTACAGATTGTGCAAGAGAACGATCAGGTGTTCTGGTATACCCATGCTTCTTAATGTGGCCCAGAGTTTCTCATGGTTTACACAGTCAAAAGCCTTGCTATAGTCGATAAAGCACAAATAGATATCCTTTTGGTATTCTTTAGTCTTTTCAAGGATCCATCTCACATCCGCAATGATGTCTCTCGTTCCTCGCCCTTTCCTGAACCCTGCTTGCACGTCAGGTAGTTCTTGTTCCAGGTATGGTTGTAGTCTCTTTTGAATAATCTTCAGTAGAATCTTGCTGGCATGTGGGATCAGAGCGATTGTGCGATAATTTCCAGTCCGTTGGATCACATTTCTTTAGTATTGGTATAAACACAGATCTTTTTCAGTCATTTGGCCATAATGTTGTCTTCCATATTTCTTGGCAGAGCCTTGTAAGTACGGTAACAGCTGCATCAGATTGCTGCAATACTTCTATGGGAATGCTATCAATGCCTGGTGCTTTGTTCTTTGATAAGGCTTTCAATGCTGCTTCAACTTCTTCTTTCATCACCAATGGTTCCTGATCATAAGGTACAGGTTGAAACGGCTGTTGGTCCACTTGATCTTTATCATATAAAAACTCTGTATATTCCTTCCACCTTTTCTTGATCTTCTCAGCATCATTCAAAATAGAACCTTGAGCATCTTGTAACATTCCAATTCGAGGCTGGAACTTTTTCTTTAACTCTCGTAGCTTTAGGAAAGCCGATCATGTTCTTCCGCTAATAGTTTCTGCTTCTATTTCCTTGCAAGTGTCACTGTAGTACTTTTCCTTGTCCTGTCTTGCTGCATATTGGAAATCTCTGTTGAGTTCTGCGATTGTCTTTCTTTCTCCTCTGGCTTTAGCTTCTCTGCATTTCTGGGCAATTTTCAGAGTTTCTTCCATCATCCATTTTGGCCGTTTTTGCTTTTTCACCTTTTGTAGAGACTTCTCGCTTTCTTCCAACACAACCTTCTTGATGTCATTCCATAACTCTTCCGGAGCTCTGTCATTTGTATCTAAAGCAGCAAATCGATTTTGCAGGCAGTCTTTAAATTCCAGTGGTATATTCTCAAGTTCATATTTTGCTGCATTCATGAGTGGTTTGCTCTTTTTCAACTTTAGCTTGAGTTTGCATACTAGTAGTTGATGATCTGTACCACAGTCAGCTCCAGGTTTTGTCTTTGTTGATGTTACAGAGCTTTTCCATCATTGACTTCCACAGATGTAGTCAATTTGATTTTTATACAATCCATTGGGTGAGGTCCATGTGTACAGTCGCCGCTTGTGTTGCTAGAAGAAGGTGTTTGAGATGAATGGATCATTGGTCTTGCAGAATTCTATCAGTCTTCCTCCAGCTTCATTTCTGTTGCCGTCCATATTTTACAACTACTTTGCCTTCTTCTTTGTTGCCAACTTTTGCGTTCCAGTCACCCATGACTATCAGGATATCCTGTTTGCATGTTCTGTCAATTTCAGCTTGTACTTGTTCATAGAATTCTTCAATTTCATTCTCTTCTGCAGCTGTTGTTGGGGCATATACTTGAATTATAGTTGTGTTGATAGGCAATCCTCGTAGACGAATAGAGATTAAGCGTTCGCTGACTGCATTGTATTTCATTACAGTTCTTGGAAGTTTCTTCTTTATTATAAATGCAACACCATTTCTTCTTTGTCTTTCATTTCCAGCATAGTAGACCATGTGATCATCTGATGCAAAGTGTCCGATGCCAGTCTATTTCAGCTCGCTGACACCCAACAGATCAAGTTGTACACGTTCCATTTCATTCTTGACTACCTCCAACTTTCCTTGGTTCATGCTTCGTACGTTCCATGTTCCAATGTGTAAGACATCTTTACAGCTTCTGACTCTCATTTCATGCGCAGCTACATCAGCAGTCAGACTTCCCGAGGGCTTTGATCCAACCACATCATAAATGCTGGCTTTACTCTGAAAAGTCTTCAGCTCTTCCCCAGTAGCTAGTTGAGTGCCTTCTGACCTGGGGGTCTCATCTTCCAGCACCATAGCACAATTTGTTTTGTTGTAACTATCCATTGGGTTTTCATGGCAAGATACAGAAGTGGATTGCCGGGCCTTTCTTCCGCGCAGTTTAAGTTTGGTGTTGTTGCCGTTGTCACAGAAATGTGATCCTCCGCCGTCAACACTATCCCATTCTGCTACTGCCCAGATGGGTGGTTTGTCTTGGTCTGGCACCTCAGCTGAGACCTGTCCATCTTGGGAGACCCTGCTAGTAGTTAACTACCGATAGTTTAGCTCTCAGCATCACTGATGCGCGCAAGCCCTCACAGCACGACAAGCTGCAAACCAAGTGAGATAAATAAACTTTAACAGTAACAGTTACATGTAACAGATTTAGAACTTTATACAAAGAATAGTTTAATTGAAGGGAACCCTCAAACTATTTACATGAAGCAGTACAAACGGACCGCTGTAGCTATTTACAGAGAATTTACAGTAGTGTTCTTACTGGCGACAGCATATCGATACACTTATCAACTAGGGATTACTTTATGGGGATAAGTAGAGGGACAGGGGATAACATGGGACAGAGAAGGGATAGAGGATGGAAGGAGGAGGAACAGAGCAATGGTCTAGCTATTATTGTAATATTCTCAAAATAGGTGCATTTTTAGACCCTTGCGGAATGATTGAAGGTCCATCCCCAGTACCACCACTACTTCCCTCCATTCTCAGTACCTCCAGTATTTCCCTCCATCCCCAGTACCTCAAATATCTTCCCTCCATCCTCAGTACCTCCAGTACTTCCCTCCATCCCCAGTACCTCCAGTATCTTCCCTCCATCCCCAGTACCTCCAGTACTTCCCTCCATCCCCAGTACCTCCAATACTTCCCTCCATCCTCAGTACCTCCAGTACTTCCCTCCATCCCCAGTACCTCCAGTATCTTCCCTCCATCCTCAGTACCTCCAGTACTTCCCTCCATCCCCAGTACCTCCAGTACTTCCCTCCATCCCCAGTACCTCCAGTACTTCCCTCCATCCCCAGTACCTCCAGTATCTTCCCTCCATCCCCAGTACCTCCAGTACTTCCCTCCATCCTCAGTACCTCCAGTACTTCCCTTCATCCTCAGTACCTCCAGTATTTCCCTCCATCCCCAAATCCTCCAGTATCTTCCCTCCATCCCCAGTACCTCCAGTACTTCCCTCCATCCCCAGTACCTCCAGTACTTCCCTCCATCCTCAGTACCTCCAGTACTTCCCTCCATCCCCAGTACCTCCAGTATCTTCCCTCCATCCCCAGTACCACCAGTACTTCCCTCCATCCCCAGTACCTCCAGTACTTCCCTCCATCCCCAGTATCTCCAGTATCGTCCCTCCATCCTCCTGCTGTCCCCTTCCCCGTCTTTGTCACTTTCTCCATTCCCCTTTGCAGTCTCACCTCCCCCCAACTCTCCATCAGTTGCTGCCCCTTTAAATCTAATCCAACTTCTCCACCCCTCTCTCTCTAGCCCACAATAACTTCCCCTGCTTCCCCTCCTCGGGACCTGCAACCAGTGTGATATGGTTGGCAGCAATATTGCCCGCGTGACTTGTTGCTCCTATGGGCACAATCTTCCTGTCTGGGTCTGGCGGGAGATGCAGGAGCAGACTGGGTGGAAGTGGGCCAGGTGTGGAGGGGCGCTAGCTCAGGCACCCCCTTGCAGCACTTACCCCAATTACTGGGTAGCGCCGGTCCTGACCATGACAGAACTGTACGGATATGCCAATGTCAATATGGAATATCTGTAACAACACCTTAAAATGAACCCATGTCATTCATCAAACATGAGTGGTGATATTTCCTAATTGAAAAGTTCTAGTAATGGGCTTTGTGTGTCGTGAGGGTCTCGGTAAGAGTTACAATGGATTGAAAGAAACTATAAGTCAATGGATTGCCCTCCTTCTTCTGACTGTCCAAGAGCCCTCTATAGGTGAACATTCCAGAGGGGGCACCACGTTATTCCTGAGCAGCAAAACTGACAAAGAGAATGGTTACTTCTTGGAGACCAACATTTACTGAGCCATTTCCTTTCCCTGAGAAGAGTAGCAGTCCTCTACAGGCTCACCCAGAAAAATGCAACCATCCTCCTCCCCTCTCGCACCCCGCAATCTACTAGCCAGTTCTGTACTGGTGAAAACAATTCCTTCCCAACCCCAGTTATGGCAACCAGCTCAGCACTGCCGGGATATCATGTTTCCATCAGTGTGAATTATATCCTTACCCCCACCAATCTCTTTCCTCTAAAATCTTGCCCGTTTACTTTTGAGGTGCTTTAGTGTTTTCGCTATAATTATTTCTTCTGGCAAAATGTTCCAGAATTTTACAGGTAGAAAAGGCGATGGCAAAGGCTAAAAGGATGCTTGGGTGCATGCGGAGAAGAATGGCTAGCAGAAAAAAGGAGGTGATAATGCCTCTCTATAAGTCTTTGGTGAGACCTCATTTGGAGTATAGTGTGCAATTCTGGAGACCGCACCTTCAAAAAGATGTGAACAGGATGGAGTCAGTGCAGAAGGTGGCTACAAAAATGATTAGTGGTCTTCATTATAAAGCATATGAGGACAGACTTAAGGATCTTAATATGTACACCTTAGAGGAAAGGCGGGATAGAGGTGATATGATTGAGATGTTTAAATACCTCCGTGGCATAAATGTTCAGGGAGAGAGCCTCTTTCAATTGAAAGCAAGTTCTGCTACGAGGGGACATGGGATGAGGGTGAAGGGAGATAGATTCAGGAGTGATATGTGGAAATATTTCTTTACGGAAAGAGTAGTGGATCCATGGAATAGTCTCCCAGTGGAGGTGGTAGAGATGAGGACAGTAACCAAATTCAAAAAAGCATGGGACAAACACAGAGGATCTCTAAAGGTAAAAAGGGGACTGTTGTAGTTGTTATGGAAGGACAGACTAGATAGGCCATGTGGTCTTTTTCTGTCATCATATTTCTATGTTTCTATGTTTACTGCTCTGAGCAAAACGACCCCTTGCTATGGAAGTGATGCAATCTGTTGAATCTTAATCTGAGATGCAAAGGTGGGACGAGGTCTCTTTGCATCCTAATATTCTCCACAATCAGCGGACAATGTCACTTCAGTAACGTGCAGTTTGTTCACACTGTAGGAAAGCTGTAAGTGTCATTGCTCAGGCCTGTATGTAGGCCGAGTGCTGATTCACCCACCCCTTGTCCCAGCTCTGCTTTGAGAATGTTATTTGGAGGAAGGGGTTCCCCTCTTAATTTATTTATTTATTTATTTACTTATTTATTTATTTGAGTACATTTTTATACCGCTCCTTCCAGTGATCAGCAGCGGTTTACATTTAACAATTAACTCTGCGCAGTTTAGCAGTTACATAAAACAGTGAGAAGATAACAGAACATTGGAGGTAATAATGATTTAAGATAACTCAAAATAATTCAAAACTATTTACATAATGGAAGATAACATGTTAACATACATGTTATAAATTTAACTATATACAGTATTTGTGAGTAATGTACAAGCATGTAAATTTATAAATTAATTAATTCTTGGTGGATTTGTGATTTTATATGCTAACAGAGATGACCTCCATCAAATTGTTCAAGCACAGATTTACTCTAAGTTATTTCTGTCTGATTGAAGTATTCTTGAAATAGATGTGTTTTTAGGCTTTTATGGAATGATGTGAGATCTTTGAGTTCTTAAGGTGTCTGGGAGTCTGTTCCATTGTGTTGGAGCGGTGTAGGTGAATGCTCTATTACTAGTGTTTACCTTTACTTTGCAAATGGAGAGAGGAGTTTGTAGTGTATTTAGGTTGTGCATACGTCTTTTCCTATTAGTGGGTTGAGGTTTTATGAGTGAGGCAAGGTGAGATGGGGCAATGTTGTGTATTAACTTGAATGTTGTAATTATTATCTTGTATCTTATGCGTGCATGTATAGGTAGCCAGTGAAGTTCTCTTAGAATGGGTATGATGTGATCTGAGAAAGGTACGTTCATCAGGATTCGGGCTGTGACATTCTGTGCCATCTGTAGTATGTTTATTGTTTTTTTGGATAGGCCTTGTAATATGCCGTTACAATAGTCCAGATGAGGCATTATGATGATTTATATTATTGATCTAAAGTCTGATAGTATGATGATATTGCGTAATGGCTGTAGGGTTCTTAGTTTGTAGAAAATAGTTCTATTTAATAGTCTTAGGTGGGTTTCCATGTTAAGTGACATATCAAGGGTGACACCTAGGTATTTTAGTTCTTGTTTAGTGTTGTAGGTTGTATTATTTAGTATGATTGTGGGGGGGGGGGTGTTTAAATTCCTGGTTTTTAGAGATAAACATTACTTCTGTTTTTTTATGATTGATAGACATATTGGTTACTTAAGTATCAGTAACCCCAGTTTGGGCAGTCTTTCAGCCCCTGCACCCTCTTTATTAGCTCAGTGACCCTGTTTGAGAGTCTTTTCAGAGGTAGGAAGAGAGGTCCCTTCGTTCCTCACACCCAAATTACATACCGATGCCTGGCTCTAGCAGCTGCTGACTTTGCTCACTCATTGCCAGGTTCCTCTCCGCCCCTGTAAGCATGGCACTGGGTCTGTAGTGCTCCTGAATGGGGTACAAGGTCCCTTCCCCTGTTCCCCATCTCATGCTCTCATGACATGAATTGTTCACTGAAGTAAAGGATGTCTATGGATCTCGGCTGAAGATTGCCTTCTGTCTCAAGACTGCTCTGTGTACCCACCGTCCCACCTCCCCATGTGCTGTGCTTGCTGCCGCCACCCTGCTCTCTGACCAAAGGTTATGCCAAAACTCCCCCTACTCAGCTTTCGAGGACACAAACTTGGCAACAGACCATCTTTCAGTTCTCATTCCCAGTCACATGAAACTCCACCGCCTCACCTCATATACTGAGACTTTGATCAAGATTGTAAATTCTGTGTTGCTTGTTTCATGTGTTGACTTTGAACACCTGCAGAAACCGAGAGAGACAGAAATAGCAGAGGGCAGGCTCCAGGAATGTCAGATCATTACTGAGAGAAGGTGGGACAGCTGCAGGCCCCTCGGACTCGCAATGCTCATCAGAAATAACATTGAATTGTGCCCTGCCGATGCATTCGAATCACTTGCTGTAACTCACAGGTATTTCTCTCCTAATAGATAATTCTGGACACTTAGCTCTTGTATAGTTCATAAATCCTGGATGTCACAGAGTTTAGGTGCGTGCACATAAAATAATTTCCATAGCCTAGGATTGAATATCTCCTCCTCACTGAGGGTTCCCTATGATCAAAGGCAGAATCTATCCAGTAGAAATTTAACCTTAGATAATAATTAAACTGCAACTCTTAAAGAGATACTCCTCTAGCTTCTTCCAGCGAGACTCTGTGGTTCCCAGAAAGCCCCCAAGAGGAATCAAGAGTAGCCTCAGAATTGTTGTGCTTTTGGGTAATGAGATTCCAGATTCTGATGAAATATTCACTCAAATTTCTCATCACTAAAAGAAAGGAAGCAGGAATAGGACCAGAAGAGTCGAAACATGTCCTGTTCATCACTGAGAGTCTCAGGAAAAGTGACAGAGATGTAACATCGCTGCATCAGAAAAGCACTGGAATCACAAGCCTGAGGAAACTGGGATCACCCGGGATGTTCCCTTTCCAAGTGGTAAAAAGCGTGGCGACTGGACATTGTGGTAAAGAGAAACAATCACGAGAACAGCATTGAACATAGAGGTGTCAATGCCAAGTGATTTTTCAGCGTATCATTTGGAGAGAGAAGAACGTCAAGCGGTAAGAGACCAAGAAAATGCATCAGAAAGATACAGAGAGAGATTTCCCATCACACTGCCTATATTACATCCTATGAAGTCCAGAAGGAGGTGCTCTGTGGCATGATGCAAGGAGTATGGCGAGCGTTGAGGCTGAGATCATACTCTACACACCTTGGCTTAGGAGGGAGGTTCGTTACTGTCACTCACCCAGTTGGACACAATACTCACGAAAGAAACCCAAACTCCTGGCATTAAGTAGTACAAAACATGTACAGTTTCCCTCCGTGGTCCCTTGTTAAATGATGCCAATGAACCTGAGTCGCCCAGCACAGGATAACCTGCCCCACACTGAGCACGTGAAAAACAGAGTGAACGGCACATTACGATACCATCAGGAAGCGTCACAAATCCAAGAGCCATCATGGACTTTCGATTGAAGTCCTCATCTTTTCCAAATCTGAGCTCAAGGCTAGTTACATTTAATTATTTCGTATCTATCTAGCTTGCATTCGGGTTCCCACCTCTCATAAGTTCCACTCCACAGGCTGTTCACAGAACCATGTTAAAAAAACTGCTGAAACAAATACTGTACATATTTTAACAAACCCTGATGACAACGACAAATAGCAACTTTAGACTGGACACACATAAAGGGAGGGAGAAGCAGAACATAACATTAATCACCTTCTGACCCCTGAACCTGTGGGAACACTGAAAGGGGGAGAAGCGGACCACAAAGTGAAATCAGGTCTTACCCAAAGAGGCTTAAAAATCTAAGTGGCATACGCAGCGCTGGGGGGTGAAGTAACCTGCCCAAAGGCACAGGCGGCACTAGCGAGATTTGTGTGCAAGTTATAAGATCGATGGTTTCTCAGCAAGACTTCAGCCTAACTAGGCCTAGACTTGCCTGAGCTGGGATCAGAAGTTCCTGCCTGCTGTGTGAGTCAGGGAGCGCTGTCTTCGCAATGTCGTTTCCTGGAAAGATACAACCAAGAACATGTATTTAGATATATAACAGAAATTGCTGACCATGAAAAGACAGGAACGGACTATGAACTAAGCACAAAAATTCTTGTTTATTTATTTATTGTATTGGTGGGGGGGGGGAGAGAGGGGTTTATACCATCTTTCAGGGAAATCAAAGTGGTTTATAGATAACAAGTAGGGAACAGTTACATCGTAACAGGCATAACATTTAACATCAGAAAACGTTGATTGTGCGTTACCAGGGGTGGAACATGTTGGTGTAATAAAACTATGTAACATATTTACAGGTAGAAACGTGACATATTTCCACAGAGGCTTATTTACAACCTGTCGGCATATTTGCGGAGTTGTTCAATGTTGCATCTTGTGGGTATAATTAGTTGTGTTTTATTGCTGGTAACAAGGCTGCCTCACCAGGATTTGGTATTGGAGGGAAGATATTATGTGGGGAAAAGGTCTTGTATTGGTTCGGATGTGCCAAAATATTATATAATAGCTATGTCTTGAGATTGTTCCTTAAGATTATTAGGTCAGTAGTGGATCTCAGTTTGCCCGGTAAGGAATTCCATAATATTGGTGCACTGAAACTAAAGGCCCTGTTGGTCGTCGCTCTGTTAAATTTTCGGTAGGAAGATGGTATCAGTAGTGTGTTGGTTACACTCCCTTCTTAGCCTTTTATTGGACAGTGGGAGGAGCCTGGTGCAAAACGAGCCACTGGAAATGTGGAACATGGATCTTTGGCTCTTTCAGATGGGATTCTGCCCTCCTATGAGAGGCTAATTCCTGCAGCAGACTGTGCACCTGATAACACCACTCCAGTAATACTCATCTGTCAGAATTTGAATGCTCCTGGTGTTTCATGGAGCAGAAGCTGGGACCAAGAGTCAAATCCATACTTCACAGACGAACTGAAGTGACGCTTCCTGGCCCAGCATTGCTAGTAGGGTTCAGAGTGACTCTCCTCCGTCAATCCGCACATAGAAACATAGGCACCACACATACTGTGTGCAGCGGACTCAGGGAGTGAACTGTATAGCTTGCATGCACTCTTTACAATGTACAGATGGTTTATGATGTATATCTAGCAGTGTGCAGAAGGCTGAATCCGTGTGGGGCTGAAGCCGGTGAGTGGAATTTCCTTATTTATTAGAATTTATAGTCCAATGATCAAGGTGAATTCCAACCAAACATTCATAAAGCAGAACACAGACAATATACTATAAGGCAACCTCCCCTCCTCCCCCCTCCCCAATCAGCAGACAATCTCTTCCCTAATCCATCATCCAAATCCGTGTGCAGTTCTGCTCCCCATACAAGAGGCCTGGAAGTGCATGTTTCCTGGTGAAGGGCCAGCAACTGAGACCCCTTATCAGCTTTGCAACAGTGGCACCACCAACCGATGAGCTCACTGAGATGCTAGGAAATGCTCTGGTTGATACCCAGCACACCCCCATAAGAACATAAGATATGCCATACTGGGTCAGACCCAGGTCCATCAAGCCCAGTATCCTTTTTCCAACAGTGACCAATCTAGGTCATATGTACCTAGCAGTTTCCCCAAAAGACAGGTTCCACAATGCTTGTACTGGGTCAAGCATTGATATCCTGGGTCGCTTTTAATAATGGTTTGTGGACCTTTCCTCCAGGAACTTGTCCAAACCTTTTTTAAACCCAGCTACACTAACAGTCTTTACTACATCCTCCGGTAACAAATTCCAGAGTTTGATTACACGTTGAGTGAAAAAATATTTTCTCTTTTTAGTCTTATATAGTTTACCCTGTAGCTTCATTGCATGTCCCCTAGTCTTTCTATGTTCTGATAATGTAAACAATCGATCTACGTTTACCCGTTCCACTCTGCTCATTAATTTATAGACTTCTATCATATCTCCCCTCAGCCGTCTCTTTTCCAGGTTAAAGAGCCCTAACCTTTGTAGCCTTTCTTCATAGGAGTATCCTTCCATCCTCTTTACTACTTTGGTGGCTCTTCTCTGTACCTTTTCTGATAATGCTAAATCCTTTTTAAGATAAGGTGACAAGAATCTCACACAGTATTCAAGGTGCGGTCTCACCATGGAACGACAGAGAGGCAACACCTTAACTATCAGTAATTCCACCACCAAGATTTCCTTCTCGGCTGCTGCCCCTTCACTCTCAGATCTCACACGCGGTGTTTAGCACAGGGAGCTGGGTTTGGTTACAAGTGATGCTCTTCGGTCTAAGACAAAGTGACATGATGGCAGTAGGGTGCTGTTGAGTCTGAGGAATCTGGTCTTGGAGGAGAAGGATCAGAGGGCACAAAAACTTTATGGCCAAAATATTTTGCAACCAATGTTCCCTCTAATTTTCTGTAGGCTGTGTGCGCATAAAATATCAGCTGTGCAGCTTTTGAAGGAAGGTTAAGTTTTTGTGCGCCACATAACGACACACTGAGTTATATACTTTAAAATTTGACTACACGTCAGAATACAGTATGTACACCACATTGATTGCACTAGAAAATATTGTAGAACTTGTGAAAACCGTAAATACACAACAACTTTTAAATTTTAAGACGTCTGTGTTGTTTTCTATCAGAATCAGAACCGTAATTTTTGTGCGCTCTGTTGTAAAGTATGTGCGCTCGCTCGGCGAGGTGTGTGCGCGCAAACACACGCACAGCTTAGAGGGAACAGTGTTTGCAACCCCTAAAAAGCTGCCTTGCATGCACTAATGGGATTAACAAACTCTGCAAAAGACTTGTGGACTGTGGCAGGTCAGGCCCTGACATCATTACTAGAACCAAATTACATTTAGGGTCCCTCTAACGGACTTCATTCATAAACAGGCAGAAATGTTCCCACTCGGCTGAGCTACAGAGGTGATCAGTGTCCAGAGGGTACCTGTGATAAGATTCTGCCCTTAGAGTGAAGTGTTTTCACCTCAGGTCCCTAGCAAGACATTTGAAAAATCACCTAGTGACATTCGCAATGCACTGCTATTACTTATCATTTCTATAGCACTACAAGGCATATACAAGAGAGACCGTCTGTGCTCTAAAGAGTTTATAATCTAATAAAGACAGACCACACAACAACTGGAAACGAGATTAAATGCAGGGGATTGCAAAGAACCCAGCCCCCAGATATCCACCATACCCCTCCCTGCAGGCTTTCCCCCTCTTTCCCTCCCCAATCTTGTCTCAGCGCAGCTGTGCAATGCTGGGACCGTCCCTGTTCTAAACTTAACCCGAAAGCTACGCTCACAGAGCAGAGCACTGAAAAACAGCTTTAGTGATAGGGAAGTGAAACTTAACGGCTGCAGAACAGTATTGAGACCTGCAGCTGCTCCTGGTCCTGGTCCTGGTCCAGACAGAGGTGTTTGTGTAAAGCAACCTCAGAACTACCGACGTGGAAAGATGCACATGGCAGCCCAGCTGTCACCAGAGAGAACCTGCAGCCCGGGCCGCTAAACTTAGAAGGGCAACGTGAAGCTTAGGTGCACTTTGCTTCCTTGCTTTTGGGGTGCCTGTGGTTTGGACACCTCCTAAGTGCTTCCTTACAGTCCCCTAGCCTAGAGCTGTCCTTGTCCTCAGCTGTTCTGTTGTCTGTCTTGACTAGATTGTAAGCTCTTATGAGCAGGGACCGTCTCGTACAAGTCTCTGTACAGTGCTGCGTACGCAAATGATGAGCAGTGCTGGTAGTAGTACTAATAGTTGAAGGTCATATTGGTGGGATGGGGGAAGTGGGGCAGCATCGGCACTCACACCACCTTGGGGGACGGGGCACTGCTACTCATGAAGAAAGATAAGAGAGCTAATTCACCAGAAGGAACAGCTCTTCAACACTACATTTAAAAATCTGTATTTTCCATGTCTCTCTTGCCGCATACACACGCACGGTGCACTCACATATGCATTAGATACAACCAGTGGTGTGCCCCAGGGATCTGTCCTTGGTCCGATTCTTTTTAACATCTTTGTTAGTGATATAGCAGAAGGGCTGTCGGGTAAGGTTTGCCTCTTTGTGGATGATACCAAAATCTGCAATAGAGTAGACACCCAGGAAGGGGTAGATAACATGAGGAGGGATCTAGCTAAGCTTGAAGAATGGTCTAGAATTTGGCAGCTGGGATTTAATGTTAAAAAATGTAAGGTCATGCATTTGGGCTGCAGCAATCCAAGGGAGCAATACAGTATAGGAGGTGAAGTACTTTTGTCCACTAAAGAAGAGCGGGACCTAGGTGTGGTTGTGTCTGATGATCTTAAAGTAGCTAAACAGGTAGAAAAGGTGACGGCAAAAGCTAGAAGAGTGCTTGGGTGCATACGGAGAGGAATGGCTAGCAGAAAAAAGGAGGTGATAATGCCTCTGTATAAGTCTTTGGTGCGACCTCATTTTGGAGTATGGTGTGCAATTCTGGAGACCGCACCTTCGAAAGGATGTGAACAGGATGGAGTCGGTGCAGAGGGTTGCTACTAAAATGATTAATGGGCTTCATTATAAAGCATATGAGGACAGACTTAAGGATCTCAATATGTACACCTTAGAGGAAAGGCGGGATAGAGGTGATATGATTGAGATGTTCAAATACCTCCGTGGCATAAATGTTCAGGGAGAGAGCCTCTTTCAATTGAAAGCAAGTTCTGCTACGAGGGGACATGGGATGAGGGTGAAGGGAGATAGATTCAGGAGTGATTTGCGGAAATATTTCTTTACGGAAAGAGTAGTGGATCCGTGGAATAGTCTCCCAGTGGAGGTGGTAGAGATGAGGACAGTAACTGAATTCAAAAAAGCATGGGACCAACACAGAGGATCTCTAAAGGTAAAAAGTGGACTGTTGTAGTTATGGAAGGACAGACTAGATAGGCCTTGTGGTCTTTTTCTGTCGTCATGTTTCTATGTTTCTACAAGGAATACATTCAGCTCATCTGGAACTGTCTTCACTGGGCTCAGCACTATGAGCTTTCATTCACAACCAGCCAGGGATTTCCTCTATGCTAACCCAGCCAATGCAACTCACTGCAGAGCACATCACAGGTGTAATGCCAGAGCTGGTCAGCAGGTGTCAGTACTAAGCAATAGCCACCAAGATTCTGGCTACCCCACTCAGCTAGTGAGCTGGAATCAGGCTGAAGGCTTGGACCTGGATGTCCTGTACTAGTAACACGCAGCACTGTCATACTGTCATTTAATTTAAAAATGTATAGTCTGACCTTTGCACTAGAGCAGGGGTGGGGAACCCTGGTCCTGGAGAGCCGCAGACCAGTCAGGCTTTCGGGATATCCCTAATGAATATGCATGAGATATATATGCATTAGAGATATCCTGCCAACCTGACTGGTTTGTGGCCCTCCAGGGCTGGATCTGGAGACCCCTGCCTTACACCTCTGTCATTTAAGAATGTGAGTGGGCAAGGTGCAGATCTCCAAGACATCAAAAAGGTTAGATAGAATGTGTCACATTCCTCCTCACTTCTCACCACCACCAAAATATTGTCTATTAGACAACTTTTTGGTGGTGGTGAGAATCGAGGAGGAATGTGACACATTCTATATACCCTTTCAATGTCTTGGACATCTGCACCTTGCCCACTCACAATCTTAAATGACAGAGGTGTAAGGCAGGGGTCTCCAGATCCAGCCCTGGAGGGCCACAAACCAGTCAGGTTGGCAGGATATCTCTAATGCATATATATCTCATGTATATTCATTAGGGATATCCCGAAAACCTGACTGGTCTGCGGCTCTCCAGGACCAGGGTTCCCCACCCCTGCACTAGAGGAACTACAAAGCAGATCTAAATATATAACATAAGGACTAAAACGACCATACATTACTTTTCCTATATCATCATCCTAAAAACATCAAAACAGCCACCAAATCATTATACACACAACCTCCAGTTCTATCCCAATTCTTTACTCTGCATATTCAAAAATACCCCTCTGGAAAGAAATCGCCGTCCATAAAAAGCTCCAAATTAAAAACCAAAGAAGCAATGTGCCCACTGCAAAGACAGCTCTTCAGAAGATAACATAAGAGATGCCCTACTTGGTCAGACCAAGGTCCATCAAGCCCAGTATCCTGTTTCCAAAAGTGGCCAATCCAGGTCACAAGTCCCTGGCAGGTTCCCAAAGAGGCACACAAGTTCCACAATGCTTGTATTCGGTCAAGCACTGATATCCTGGGTCCCTTCTTAATAATGGTTTATGGACCTTTCCTCCAGGAACTTGTCCAAACCTTTTTTAAACCCAGCTACACTAACAGCCTTTACTACATCCTCCGGTAACAAATTCCAGAGTTTGATTACACGTTGAGTGAAAAAATATTTTCTTTTATTAGTCTTAAATAGTTTACCCTGTAGCTTCATTGCATGTCCCCTAGTCTTTCTATATTCCGATAACGTAAACAATTGATCTACGTTTACCCGTTCCACTCTGTTCATTAATTTATAGACTTCTATCATAGGAGGAGAGCCTCTTTCGATTGAAAGCAAACTCTGCTATGAGGGGACATAGGATGAGGGTGAAAGGGGATAGATTCAGGAATGATATGTAGAAATATTTATTTACGGAAAGAGTGGTGGATCCATGGAATAGTCTCCCAGTGGAGGTGGTAGAGTGAGGACAGTAACTGAATTCAAAAAAGCAGGGGACAAACACAGAGGATCTCGTAAGGAAAAAAGGGGACTGTTGTAGTTGTTGATATGGAAGGCAGACTAGATAAGCCATGTGGCCTTTTTATGTCATCATCTTTCTATGTTTCTATCATATCTCCCCTCAGCCGTCTCTTTTCCAAGTTGAAGAGCCCTAACCTTTTAAACCTTTCCTCATAGGGATATCCTTCCATCCCCTTTACCATTTTGGTGGCTCTTCTCTGAACCTTTTCTAATAACGCTATATCCTTTTTAAGATACGACGACCAGAACCGCACACAATATTCAAGGTGCGGTCGCACCATGGAACGATATAGAGGCATTATAATATCCTTTGTTTTATTTTCCATTCCTTTCCTTATGATACCTAGCAGGCTATTTGTTTTCTTGGCCACCATTGCACACTGGGTGGAGGGTTTCAAAAAATTATCTACAATGACACTTACATCTTTTTCCTGGGTGGTGGTTCCTAATGTGGAACCTTGCATCGTGTAACCAAGGTGTGGGTTGTTCTTTCCAAGGTGCATACTTTGTACTTGTCCACATTAAATTTCATCTGCCATTTTGATGCCCAGTCTTCCAATTTATCAAGGTCCTCTTGCAACTGTTCACAATCATCTTGCATTTTAATATCTTTGAATTGCTTTGTGTCATCTGCAAATTTAATCACCTCACTCATTATTCCATTATTCCCGTTTTCAGGATGTTTATGAATATGTTAAAAAGCAGCAGGCCCAGCACAGATCCTTGGGGAACTCCACTATTCACCTATCTCCATTGTGAAAACTGGCCAGATAGACCTACTCTCTGCTTTCTATCTTTTAACCAGTTCCTGATCCACAATACTACATTGTCTCCAATCCCATGATTTTTTAATTTGGCCAAGATCCTCTCGTGAGGGACTTTCTCAAAGGCTTTCTGAAAATCCAGGTACATTATATCAACTGGCTCACCTCTGTCTACCTGTTTATTCACACCTTCAAAAAAATATAACAGGTTAGTAAGACAAGACTTTCCTTGGCTAACTCCATGTGGGCTTTCTCCCATTAAACCATGACTATTTCCATGGTTAGTAATTTTATTCTTCATAATGGTTTCTACCATTTTGCCCACTATTGACATCAGGCTTACCGGTTTGTAGTTTCCCGGATCACCCCTGGAACCCTTTTAAAAATTGGTGTTACACTGGCTATTCTCCAGTCTTCAGGTACTACAGATGATTTTCATGATAGTTCACAGATTACTAATAGTAGGTCTGCAATCTCATATTTCAGTTCTTTCAACATCCTCGGATGTATACCATCTGGTCCAGGTGATTTACTACTCTCCAGTTTATCAAATAGTTGTAATACATCTTCCTTGTTTATCAATATTTCATTCAATTATTCTGATGTATCACCTTTAAGTACCATTTCAGGCATAGGTAAGTAGTACTGTACCTAGCCCTACACAAGTGGTGTAGCGCACAGGGCATAAAGGCGTAGGGGGTGCATTTTGGCTGCCTGTTCTTGCTCTGCCGCTACCACATTTGTTCTTTCAGCAGTGGCAGGGCAACAGCAGGCAGATGAAATGTGCCCCCTAAGCCTTTTCGCAGATCTTTAGGCAGGTCTGGTCCCTCCCTCCTCTGATGCAACATCAGAGCAGGGAAGAATCAGTTCTGCTGCTGCTGCCAGCGACTTGCCCTGCTGCCAGCACCACCATGGAGAAAACAGAAGGCTGCAGCAGCAGGGCAGGAGCAGGCAGCAGCTGGACGGAGGTATGGGGAGGAGGGGTGTGTGTCCCCAATGTGCAAGTCGCACAAGGCATGATTCTGGCTCTGTATGGCTCTGTGGGTAACTTCCCTGCATCTTCTTCAGTAAAGACCAAAGCAAAGAATTCGTTCAGTCTCTCTGCTATGGCCTTGTCCTCCCTTAGCGCCCCTTTTACCCCGCTATCATCCAATAGTCCAACTGACGCTCTCACAGGTTTTTTGCTACGAATGTACTTGATAAAAGGTTTTATTATTCATTTTTGCTTCCATGGCAAACATTTTTTCAAATTCTCTCTTTGCCTGCCTTATCAATGCCTTGCATTTAACTTGCCAGTGCTTATGCTGTTTCCAGTTTTTGTCATTTGGCTCTTTTTTCCATTTTTGGCAACAACAGCCTCTCTGACCTCACCTTTAAACCAAGCTGGCAGTTTTTTGGCCTTCCTTCCACATTTCTTAAAGTGTGGAATACAGCTGGCCTGAGCTTCCAAGATAGTATTTTTAAGTACCACCCATGCTTGATGTAAATCTTTAACATTTGCAGCTGCTAATTTTAGATTGTTCTTAACTATTTTCCTTATTTTATCATAGTTTCCCTTTAGAAAGTTAAAAGATAGTATTATGAATTTCCTTACCATCCCTAGGAGTGGTCTAGTGGTTGGGGCAAGTTACTTCAGGCCAGAAGGTCAGGGGCTTAAATCCCACTAGAGGACAGCAACCTTGGGCCGGAAGGACTGGGGTTTCTAGTCCCACAGGTGCTCCTTGTGGTCTTGGGCAAGCCACTTAACCCTCCATTGCCCATGTTCCCTGTAAAATAGTTATCTCCAAGTTATAATGCCCTGCTCAATGTAATTTCAGGTTTGTTCAATGTAAACCATCATGAAAGGCGGTACATAAGAAATGTAAAATAAAATCACACACATCATGCTATGATCACTATTGCCAAGTGGCCCCAACACCTTTATCTCTTGCACCAGATCCTGTGTTCCACTAAGGACTAGGTCCAAAATAGCTTCCCCTCTGTTCATGAACCAGGTGCTCCTAGAAGCAGTCATCTAGGAACTTTATCTTCCTAGCATATGCTGCCGTGACACTGACCCATTCGATACCGGGGTAATTGAAATTACCCATTATTACTGGGCTGTAACTTTTGTTAGCTTCCCTGATTTCTTTGAGCATTTCATCATCCATTTGTTTATTCTGGCCCGGTGGTCGATAGTACACCCCCACTGCCATCACCTTCCTCTTTTTACATGGAATTTCTATCCATAGAGATTCTACAGTGAATTTTGTTTCCTGCAAAACTTTAATCCTTTCTGACTCAATGCCCTCTCTAACATAGAGCGCAACCCCTCCACCAATTTGATCAGCTCTGTCATTACAATATAGTTTGTACCCAGGTATCACAGTGTCCCACTGGTTGTCCTCCTTCCACCATGTCTCTGATATTCCAATCATATCTAACCTTTCATTTAGTGCTATATATTCTAACTCTCCCATCTTATTTTTTAGACTTCTAGCATTTGCATACAAGCATTTTTGAGGTTGTATTTTATTGCTATTATTCTGGTTATCAGTTAGGGGTTATTTGGAATCTTTCAGCTCTATACTTAAGGGCATCTGGGTAACGTCTATCTTTATTGGATCCTCTCTATTAGGATGCCTTCTCTTCCCTCTTTTGCTGGTATCCTTCAAGGCTACATCCTTCTGAACCATGCAACTGTCGGCTTTCCCCTATCTAGTTTAAAAGCTGCTCTATCTCCTTTATAAAGGTTAATGCCAGCAGCCTGGTTCCATCCCGGTTAAGGTGGAGGCCATCCTTTCAGGAAAGCCCCTCCCTTCCCCAGAATGTTGCCCATTTCCTAACGAATCCAAACCCCTCTTCTTTGCACCGTCTCATCCATGCATTGAGACTCCGGAACTCTGCCTGCCTTTTGGGTCCAGTTCCGGGACTGAGCTTTTTGGCCAGTTCTGGTTTTGAATTTGCATTGCAGTGCAGTTTGATATTTATAGTCCCTGATTTTACCCATTGGAATCAGTGCTGCAGGTCCCATAATGCATCAGAATGAGCTTGTTAGAAATCCAGGACTGGCAAAAAAATCTCACTCCTGGGTAACTCAACATTCTGCATTTATAAGGGCAACATAGACACTTATGTGCCTTCAGAGAATAGGGTCATGCACACAAATTAGAGCCTGTTTCTGCTTTCATCTTGGGCGTCCGTGGAAACTCTCTCTGGATGATGGAGAGGAAAGTGAATTCTTCTGACGCTGCTTTGATGGGTTTAGTGTCTCCATTCAAAGTGGAAGAAGTCCACAAACATTAGCAATACACCACAATCAAATGTCTCACTAGCCATTGCATCCCAAGAGTCACATACTGCTCGTGATTTTACTAAATGGCATGCAGGGCTAGCAAAAGCTAATCAGTCATCTCGATTCCACATTATAACACACAGTCTCTCTGCCAAAGGAATTCATTCAAGAGAGGCATGAAGCACCCTGCAAGCTTGAGACTTCACAACAGGTGTTTGCAAGCACTGTGCAAAGACCTGACCAGCGACACATGGTGGAGTCACTTCCGCCTAATGCTTGAGCAGGATTTCCGCTCTGCTGCAGCACATCACGGCAAAAGCACCCAAGCGGCAGCTTTCGTAGGAGCACAAGTGTAGCCATGCAGACCTCTAAAGAGGATAGGTATTAACAGCACCTTCCTCATCCCCTGTGAGCACCTGCTTTCAGCCCTTCCAGCCTCTGTCTGATCACCACAGGGAGAAAGCAGTCAGCAAGAAATGAAACCATCAGAGCATGGACAGCAGGAGCTCTGGTGGCCTCACCAAGGTGACCGAAGCAGCCGCCAGTCTCCTTTCTCCTGCCCTCAGACATGCTGCACTGTGATGACGTCATGCACATCTCTGGCCTCCTCTGCCTTTCTTTTAAGACCTTGTGGGGCTTCAGAGCTTACCTAGCTCTTGGCCAGATCATTCATGTTCACACAGCCTGCACAAGAGTGTTGGATGCTAAACATTTTTAATGCAGGAAGGACGAATGTTTCCAGTTCAGGGCTGCAATGTCTGCATTTGTCAGTTTTAGCAGTTTCCTGTCCATGGTACACTGCCCTATAGGACGGCCATACCACCCTGGGTTTGCTTGATCTTATCTGACCTCAGAAGCTAAGCAGGGGCAGGGTGCGAGACCACCTTGGACTAGCAGGTGCTCTGGCCTGGTGCTCTACTTCCAGTCATGCCTTATCAAGAGAATGCAGGGCCCAGGGACACCTCTCCTTAGGGTCACGAAGAGTCGGTATTGGCTCACTATATGCCCCTAGTCTACGTGTCGGCACCCCAGCACTGCCCCCAGGAGAGCTTGTATGCAGAGTGTGTCTACCCTTGTGCAATTTTATACAAGAGATTTTCTATGTGCAAAACATGATCAATACATCAAATGACTCCCAGAAGGGATATGTTCAGGCAGTTCCACTGCGAGGGGACGCTATCCAATGCAGGAAAGGCAAAGAGGGTCAGAAATGAAAGATAAGAAAAACCTGGACATACACAGCACAGCCGACTACAATGAACAAACTCAGTCATTAGTGTGAGAAGATTTTTTGAGACCAGACTGACATTATGAAGGGAAATTCAGAGCTATCCAAGAACAAGGGGCACTCAAACTTAAGTGAAGAGACACTTCAAACAAACATAAAAGGTGCTTAAGAGAGATCTGAGTTTCCAAATGCGCATTAAGAGAACACAGCAGTCCAGCCAGCCATAGTACATTCTGTGGACACGTGGCCCCACCTCACATACTGAGCTAAAATCCTTTACAGTAAGCTGCTTCTTTGAGTCATTTGCCGATGTGTCCTACTGTGTTACCACACCCACTGGCAAACAGACTCCCTTCACTGGGATCCCAGCCATTCACCTGCATTACAAGTGCCCAGTTCTTGGCAGGGTTTAGCAAATCACATGTAGGGACCTAAACTCTCAAAGGATGGTCCCAAATACAGTCAGAAGCCCCCACCCACAGCTCCTTGGTGACCAGAAAAGAAGAAGTGGAAGTCCAGGTGAACAAAAGAGATAAGGTGATTCCTTTCTATTGCACTAATGCAACACATTGCTTGACTAGCTTTTGGGAGTGAACCTTCTCTCTTAGATAAAATAAAATGAAGCCAGAGATGGTAAGTGAATACTACAATGGGGGGTGGGGGGGGGGGGTCGATCGATGTATTAGCAGAGTTACGCCCTTGGTTCTTCTGGACTATTTGATCATTTTAAGTATACATGTTTCACTTGACTGGCGTTTCCTCTTGTCATGTTCCGACCATGAGATCTTCCCGGCAATAGTCTTCTTCCAAAGAAGGTTTCCTCAGAGGTGCTGCTTTGCTCTTGTGTCTGCATATGGTTACTCTTATCATGACTTTACAATCAGAATAATAAAAGAGAAATTGCATTAACCAGACATTTTAAAACAAAGTCCCCAGTGATTCAAGCAACCGGCTGAGAAGTAAGGACGTCACAGTTCAGACCCTGTGGACTCTCCTAGTCACCGTGAGCTGGTCACTTCACCCTGCAATAGGGAGATTCCTAGTGCACCTCATGTACCTTCCTGTTAAGATGAGGAAGCAAATCTAGGCTCTAAATGTAAAAGCACTTCAGGCAGCGTTAAGCTTTCTAACTTACTGGAAGATTCTGGATTCGGCTCAAGCCTTTTACAAAAGTAGCTCAAGGTGAGTTACATTCAGGTACAGCAGATATTTTCCTGTCCTCAGTTTATACCTGAGGGTTAAGTGACATGGCCAAGATCACAAGGAGCAGCGGTGGGACTTGAACCTGGCTTCCCTGAGTCTGAAACACCCCCCCATCTACTTCACTTATCTCTGCTCTCATCTGTGTCGTCTTCTCATTGCTCCAGTAACATGTCAGACCACTGCAATGACACCTGTAAACAGCATCACAATCTCGCTTTCCTGTGTCCAGCACCACGAGGAAGGCAAGATTACTCTCCCCCATGAAGATTATTGCAACAGCATCTACCAAGGCCTGCCTCAAGCCACCCTCCTCCCCCTCCAAACTGCTCTACACTGCAGCACGTACAACCACATTACCCCCATTCTAAAACAGCTTCACTGGCTGCCCCTTCACAAAAGAATCAAATATAAATCATTGCTCCTTAAGCACAAAGCCCAATACTCACCCCAACCACCCACCTCAAATCCCTCCTTCAGAAACTCACTACAAACAGACCTCGAAGAACTGCTACAAACAACAAACTCACCATACCGCTCTCTAAAACAAAATTCAACCAACAAATCTGCCACAGAGCAAACAACAAACTCACCATACCGCTCTCTAAAACAAAATTCAACCAACAAATCTGCCACAGAGCAAACAACAAACTCACCATACTGCTCTCTAAAACAAAATTCAACCAACAAATCTGCCACAGAGCATTTGAACTCTATGCACCGTCCCTTTGGAGCAATCTGCCAGACACAATAAGGAATATCACCAATCTCCCCTCATTCCGCAAACCCTCTTATTCCGCGAACACTTTGGACCCTCCACCTATCCCCCCCCCCCCCCGATATAACACCATCAAGTCAGATTCTGCAGGTGTAAAAGAATATACCATTACTACATGCCCTCTTATTGTAAATAGTTTGCTGCTTTAGGTACTATATAACTAAGATGTTATTGGTTCCATGTAGCTATCTTAACTCTATTAATTGTTATCTAAGGTTGTATTTGTTCTATGTAACTATTGTTCTGTTCAATGGAAACTGCTTTGACCCGGTGAAAAGCAGTATTTTATTTATTTATTTATTACAGTTTCTTATATACCGCGCTATTTAGCATCAGTGCGGTTTACATTATAACTTAACGACCATAACAACAAGCTGTCAGGTTTACATCGAACAGGAGTATAAACATGGAAAACAGGGTCAACTATATACATAATCTATTTACATTGGAAGGATAGATAAAAGTCAGATAATGCATGTAGGTCTTTTCTAACTAAATTGGGTCAATTCCTGGAGGGTATATCTAGGATCAATTGCTGTCAGGTAAGTGTTGGAGGAACAAGTGGGTTTTGAGGGCCTTCCTGAACTGATATAGGCTGGCTATGGCCCTAATGTCAGGGGGTAGAGCATTCCAGCATTTGGGTACGTAACAGCTGAAAGACCTGTTTGTGGTTGAATAGTTGTACTTTGTCGAAGCCTTTGGTATTGCAAGCAAGTTTACAGCTGTTGATCTTCTGGATCTGTTGGGAGGGACAAAGTGGATAAGATGAGTGAGTGAGGAGGCTGAAATACCTTTGATTGCTTTGAAAGTAGTACATAGTAGTACATAAGCCTAGCTAAATAAATAAATAAGATTAGCTCCAAAGAAATGCTTCAAGTTAGTCCAGAATAAAGCTTTCACCTTATATTCAGTTTGATTTATTGATTTGATTTCTGTGTATTCAAGACAAAAATTGATTTATGTTTATGTTTCATGATTTTAAAGGGAAGCTTTTATCCCAGGTGACTGTTTCTTTATCACAGAGAGACACAGATACATAGACTTATACTGGCCACTGACAGCAGACGCACGGAGGGGCTGAATTATCCCAAGCGTGAAATGTTTCAGCTTTTCGCATTCATCATTCAATCACCGCAAAAAAATTACAAAAACATCTACACATAGTTCAAGGAAATCTCACCTCTGTTTGTGATATCTTTATTTTTAAATGTAAGATGATTGAATTCTGAATGTTTAAAAAACTGTGCCAGTGGTTAGTAGCGAAGGTTAAAATGTTGCCAATTGATGCCACAGACTTGTACTAATTCAAAGAAAGACAAATGTGAGACCTGCAGGCTGCCCTGTATGTAACCGAGGAGAATCTTCTTTCTTGGGCTACAGCGACATCCTGTGGCAATTTTATGCACTGCATGCAATACACACACATTGGCCAATACTGGAAAGTGCATAAGGCTTTGCACACAGGTTAGCTTATCTTTTCCGCTCCTTGTGCATTTTCGCACTCTACCAAAAAAAAAGGAGTTTTACACACAAGTGCCTTCACCTTAATGTAAAGAAGACAAAGATCATGACAACTGGCATAATCAACAGGTTTATCGTTGAAGGAGAAGAAATTGAAATCGTGAACAACTTTAACCTACTTGGATCAACTATCAATAAAGAAGCAACAAGCAGTCAAGAAATCAGACGACGCATTGCTCTTGGCAGAATGGCTATGAAAGACCTAGATAAGATTCTCAAGAGCAGAGATGTCTCTCTCCATACAAAGATTCGACTTGTTCAAGAAATCAGACGACGCATTGCTCTTGGCAGAATGGCTATGAAAGACCTAGATAAGATTCTCAAGAGCAGAGATGTCTCTCTCCATACAAAGATTCGACTTGTTCAAGCCACGGTATTTTCAATAACATCATATGGATGTGAAAGCTGGACAGTGAAAAAGATAGACAGGAAGAAAATTGATGCCTTTGAATTATGTTGCTGGCGGCGAATACTGTGTATACCATGGACTGCCCGAAGAACAAACCAGTCGGTACTAGAGGAGATCAAACCTAAGCTTTCTTTAGAAGCTCAGATGACAAGACTTCGACTTTCATACTTTGGACACATCATGCGAAGAGAGAGATCATTAGAGAACGACATCATGCTTGGCAAAGTAGAAGGTCAACGCAAAAGAGGAAAGCCAGCAATGAGATGGATCGATACAATAACAGCAGCTATGGGTGCCAGTCTGTCAACAATGAGCCGCCTTTGACTGAAGACCGAACGCAATTTAGAACAAGTATCCAGAGGCGCGCCATGAGTCGACTCCGACTTGACGACACTTAACAACAACAACAACACACACAAGTTAACTGTGCACAAAGCCTCATGCACAGCACATTTAAATCTATAGTAATGAACCAATTAGCTATTCAGTACAAATGCAGAAAAGTGTGTAGAAGACGAGAAGGCTGAGCTGAACACCGGGATTTGAACAGAAGGTCTGAGGAGGTGTAAAAGATTAGCTCAGAGGTCTACAGTCAACATTAGTGAGGAATTTATATCTTTTTCTTTTCTTTGTCATGAGCATACAATACCCACATCTTTTCTTTCTTTAATTATTTTATTTATTTAACTAGATATCTATACCATGGAACAAGATGAATAGTAGCGTGCATGAAACATTTGTGATAACAAGCACAATATCTCCTTACGCTCCTTGTGAACCGCACTGAAGATGAATAGCGCGGTATAGAAAAAAAACTCTAAATAAATAAATATCAAACATACGAGCTGGGCAATTACAGGGGTATCAGAAAGAAGTTATATACATAATTCGTCAAGGAGTATTTTCTGTTTTCTGGAGTATGGAATGTAGGCATTCGGAGGACAGCTGGTGGTAGGCTTTGAAGGTAGTAAATAAGGCCTTGTATTTGGTTCTGGCATTAATGGGGAGCCGGTGGAGGCTTTAAGAATTGGTGTTATATGGCCCTGTTTGGATGCTCCTATAGGAACCCTGGCAGCCATGTTCTGCACCATCTGTATTGGGTGTATTGTGAATGCCAGTAGTCCATGGAGGATGACGTTATAATATTCCAGGTGCAGCAAGACCATGGCCTGAAGTACTGTGCGGAAGTTGTGGTGGTCTAGAAGTGGTTGGAGGCCTCAAACTGTTTTTATTTTCTGGTACATCAGTTTGATTGTGTTCTTAATGTGTTGCTGGAAGGTTTGGCCTTGGTCCAGGGTAACTTCCAGATAGCGTACTAGGGTTTTGACTTGAAGCTGTATTCCTGGTATGTCAATGTGTGTCACAGGTATGAAGTTTGTGTCTTTGGTAACATGGAGGACTTCTGCCTTTTGGTAATTTATGAGTAGGTTATGTGAGGTTAGCCATTTGGCGACACCTGTGAAGCATTTCATTAGCGGAGAATGCACAGGTTGTAGGGTAGTGAATGGAACATATAGCATAATATCATTAGTGAATAAAGTAACATAGTATATAATGGCAGATAAAGACCAGTATGGTCCATCTAGTCTGCCCAGCAAGGTGGTAAGTGTAGGTGTACCTGTCGCTCTGTGCAGGTCACCCCTCCCCATGCCTTTGTTTAGGGGTGTACCCACCGCTCTGTGCAGGTCACCCCTACTTGTTGAGATAGAGATAGTTAGGGTTATTTTGATTTTATCCTGTTGCTATAAAGGGATCCACTGTGTCTGTTCCATGCCACTTCCATCGGGAGGGCATTCCAAGCATCCACCACCCTTTCAGTGAAAAAGTATTTCCTGACATTGCCTTTCAGTTTACCCCTTTGTAGCTTCATGTTATGCCCTCTAGTTTTACAGCTTCCCCGACTTTGGAAAAGGTTTGTTTGTTTATTAATATGCTTTAAGTATTTAAAGGTCTGAATCATATCTCTCCTGTCCCTCCTCTCATCCAGAGTGTACATATTTTGGTCTTCAAGTCTCTTCTCATAAGTCTTCTGATGCAGGTGCCAAAGTATTTTGGTCGCCTTCCTCTGAACTGCTTCCAGCCTTTTTATATCCTTTGCGAGATACGGTCTCCAAAACTGAACACAATATTCCAAGTGAGGCCTCACCAGCGACTTGTATAGTAGCATTAGTACCTATTCCTTTCTGCTGGTAACTCCTCTCTGTATGCAACCCAGCATCCTTCTGGCTTTGGCCACTGCCTTGTCGCATTCTTTCACCTTCTTGAGATCCTCAGAAACAATCACTCCAAGGTCCTTCTCCTGGTCCATGCACACCAACCTCTCACCCCCTATCGCATACATTTCCCTTGGATTTCTGCTTCCCAAGTGCATGACACAGCACTTCTTCACATTAAATCCTAACTGCCAAGCATTAGACCAGCGATGGCGAACCTATGGCACGCGTGCCAGCTGTGGCACGCGAAGGCCTTGCAGCTGGCACGCGGGAAGGTCCGCATTTAAAAGGTCCCAAATTTAAAAAAAAAAAAAACCAAACAAACCGGCTGCTTCTGCCGCGGCAGCCTCAAGAGCTCTGCCGCGGCAGCCTCAAGAGCTCTGCCGCGGGGGCCCCCCCCCCCCCCTGCCCGGCAGAGCCTCCCTGCATCATCTACCTTCAAGTCGCAAAACGCGGGCTTCTTTCAGAGCCGCGAGAGTTTCCTTTCTCGCGGCTCTCCCGCGAGAAAGGAAACTCTCGCGGCTCTGAAAGAAGCCCGCGTTTTGCGACTTGAAGGTAGATGATGCAGGGAGGCTCTGCCGGGCAGGGGGGGGCCCCGCGGCAGAGCTCTTGAGGCTGCCGCGGCAGAGCTCTTGAGGCTGCCGCGGCAGAAGCAGCCGCTTTGTTTGGGTTTTTTTTTTTTAATTTGGGATGATAGGGGGGAAGGGGGTTTAGGACTGGTAATGGGCTATGGTGGGGAGGCTAAGACTGGAAATGGGCTGATGGGGGGGGGGTAAGGACTGTAAATTGGCCATGGGGGGGGCTAAAACTGGAAAGTCCCAGATGGGGGGGGGGTTAGGACTGGTAATTGGCCATGGGGGGGGGGCTAAGACTGGAAAGGGGCTGATGGGGGGGTTAGGACTGGTAATTGGCCGGGGGGGGGGGGGTAGGACTGGTAATTGGCCGGGGGGGGGGGTAGGACTGGTAAATGGCCGGGGGGGGGGGTTCTGACTGGTCATTGGCCCTGGGGGGGGGGGCTAAGACTGGAAAGTGGCAGAGGGGGGGGGGGATGACTGGTAATTTGCCATGGGGGGGGGCTAAGACTGGAAAGGGGCTGATGGGGGGGTTAGGACTGGTAATTGGCCGGGGGGGGGGTAGGACTGGTAATTGGCCGGGGGGGGGGGGGTAGGACTGGTAATTGGCCAGGGGGGGGGTAGGAATGGTAATTGGCCAGGGGGGGGGTTAGGACTGGTAATTGGCCATGGGGGGGGGCTAAGACTGGAAAGGGGCTGATGGGGGGTTAGGACTGGTAATTGGCCGGGGGGGGGGGGTAGGACTGGTAATTGGCCAGGGGGGGGGGTAGGACTGGTAATTGGCCAGGGGGGGGGGTAGGACTGGTAATTGGCCGGGGGGGGGGGTAGGACTGGTAATTGGCCAGGGGGGGGGGGTTAGGACTGGTAATTGGCCGGGGTTAGGACTGGTAATTGGCCATGGGGGGGGGGCTAAGACTGGAAATGGGCTGATGGGGGGGGGGGGGTTAGGACTAGTAATGGGCCATGGGGGGTGCTAAGGCTGGAAGTGGGCTGGTGATGGTGATGGTGATGGTGATTTGGGGGGGGGGTAGGACTAGTAATGGGCTATGGGGGGGGGCTAAGACTGGAAATGGGCTGATGGGGGGGTTAGGACTGGTAATGGGCTGATGGGGGGGTTAGGACTGGTAATGGGATATGGGGGGGCTAAGACTGGAAATGGGCTGAGTGGAAGGAGGGCTTGAACTGCAAATAGCTGATGGGATTGGGGCTTGGAATGGAAATGGGTTGTGAGGGGGAGGGAGCTAGGACTGGAAGTGGGTGAGGGGGCTAGGACTGGAAATGGGTGAGGGGGGGCTAGGACAGGAAATGGGCTGATGGAGGGGCTAGAATAGGACTGGAAATTGGCTGTTGGGGGGGTGCTAAGATTGGAAATGGGCTGTGGTGGGGGTTTGGATTGAAAGGGACTCATGCAGGGGCTAGAACTGGAAGTAGCCTCCCGGGGGGCTTGGATTGGAAATGGGCTGAGTGGAGGGGAGCTAGGATTTGACATGGGCTGATGGTGGGGCTAGGAAAGGACTAGAAATGGGCTCATGGGGGGCTGGGTTTGGAAATGAGCTGATGGAGGGACTCGGATGGGACTGCAAATAGATGGGGGAGCTAGGACTGGAAATGGGCTTATGGGGGGTTAGGACTGGAAGTGGGTTGATGAGGGGGGGCTAGGACTGGTATTGGGTTGGGAGGTTGCTAGGACTGGAAATGGGTTGGGGGGCTGCTAGGACTGGAAATGGGCTGATGCAGGGACTAGAAGGGAATGGATGCTGGGTGAGGCTGGAACTAGAAGGGAGCTGGTGTTGGGGGAGGATTAGAATGGGATGGGGCTGGGAGAGTAAAATGGAGAGGGGAAAAATATTTTGTGTGGGAGGGATAAAAAATCTACAATTGGCCGGGTATTGGGAGAATAAGTGGGGATTGAGGATGGAGGGGTAAATTTTGAGTAGATGAAATAGGAATGAGGAAAGAGCAAAAGGAGAAAGATTAGTATGTTAAAGCAGATGTAGAGAGAGAATGGAAAAAAAAAACCAAGAAGACAGAAGAAAGGACAAATGGACAGCAGATGGAGAGTTAGGAGAAGACACGAAGAAACCAGAAGAAAGTGGCTGGAGCAATTGCAACTGAAAAAAAATGCACAAAAGGTAGAAAAATATCTCTTTATTTTGAATTTATTAACTGGAATATGTCAGCTCTGGGAAATGTGCATCATTAATTTTTGCGCTTTGTTTAGTACAAGAGGAAATTAATTTATAGTTTTATTTCTACAGTGTTGTTGTATATTCCAAGTTTGGCTTTTGGGGTTCCCAGTTTAATTATTGTCTTCCTGTTTTTAAATTGTGATTCCTTGTTTGGTGATGGTCTGTTCTGCATGTGTAACTGAGCTGAGGTATTCTGTTTATATAATTCCTATTTGACATTGCCACTTGTTCTTTCCCCAGTAGGTCATGTATTGTTGTTCTCTGAAATGTATTGGTTTAATATTTGCAGTGTTGCCTTTTGATAGTTAGGGTATGGTGCTTTGTGAGTCCTGGTAGTACTGTTAGGATACGGCGGGTTTGCTATGGGTTCTAAATGGGCAGCGTTTGTAGTAGTTCCTAATGTGCCTGGCGGTTGGTACTGGATTATAGTAATGTAGAAACCTTTTAGTCTTTCTTTATCCATATACTCATTAAGAGGCATGTTTACTAAAAGTTAGTGTATGGTAACATTATGCAAATATTTATGCAAATGAGGCACCTTATGCAAATGAGGCTTTAATGGACGTGCTGGCACTTTGAGGAAATTCTTTGGTTTTGTGCGGCAGTTTGGGCACTCGGGCTCAAAAAGGTTAGCCATCACTGCATTAGACCATTCTTCCAGCTTTTGTAGATCTTTCCTTATGTTCTCCACTCCCTGAGGGAAGTCCACTCTGTTGCAAATTTTGGTGTCATCTGCAAAAAGACAGACTTTTCCATTCAGCCCTTTGGCAATATCACTCATGAATATATTGAACAGTACCGGTCCCAGGACCAAACCCTGGGCACACCGCTAATCACCTTCCTTTCATTCGAATGAGTTCCGTTTACCGTCACCTTCTGTCTGTCAGTCAACCAATTTCTGATCCAGTTCACCATCTTGGGACCCATCCCCAAGCTGTTGAGTTTATTGATTAGCCTCCTATGAGGAACAGTATCAAAGGTTTTGCTGAAATCTAGATAGATGACATCCATTGCATGCCCTTGATCAAGTTCTCTGGTCACCCAGTCAAAGAACTCAATCAGATTTGTTTGGCAAGATCGTCCTTTGGTAAAACCATGTTGCCTTGGATCATGCAATCTGTTGGTTTTGAGGAAGTCCACTATTCGTTCTTTCAGGAGCACCTCCATTACTTTTCCCACCACTGAGCTAAGACTCACGGGCCTGTAGTTTGTCACTTCTTCCCTATTACCACTTTTGTGAAGAGGTACCACATCCGCCCTTCTCCAGTCCTGAGGAACTACTCCTGTTTCCAAGGATCTGTTGAAAACATCCTTTAACGGCCCTGCAAGAACCTCTCTGAGCTCTTTCAGTATCCTGGGGTATATATCCCATCTGGTCCCATAGACTTGTCCACATTCAGTTTTGCAAGCTGTTCTAACACATCATCTTTTGTGAATGGTGTGGTATCTACTCCATTCCCATTTGTATATTTGTCAATCACAGGTGTTCCTTCTCCAGGATTTTCTCTAGTGAAAACAGAGCAGAAGTATTCGTTTAGCATTGTCGCTTTTTCAATGGCACTTTTCACGAATCCGTTCCCAGCACTTTTAAGTCCTGCAATTCCACCTCTGATTTTCCTCCTCTCCCGAATATACCTGAAAAAAGTCTTGTCGCCACACTTCATAGCTTTAGCCATCTTTTCTTCTGTCTTTGATTTTGCTATCCTTATTTCTCTTTTTGTCTCTTTTAGTTTGAACTTTTATTTTTTTCTGTGTTCCTCTGTTTGCGAGCATGAGGTATAAGATGTTCTATGATTTGATGATATCACATATAGGTTGTATGAATATGTTAAAAAGAAGAGCAGATAATGCGAAGCCTTGGGGTACACTTTGGGTGATCTTAGTTGGGGGTAGCTTTCATGCCACCCACCCTTACTTGTTGTTGGCATTGGGTTAAGTTGGAGGTGAACCATTTATTTATTTAGCTAGTTTTATATATCGCTCTATCTCACAGTCAGAACGGTTTACATACAACAATGAACAATAACAAAATGATAATTTACATGGAACAAGAATGAAAACTTGGATAACTTAACAGGGTAAAACTAGATAGTTAACAATAAGGTTTCTGTGAGGGGGACATGGGGCAAAGTGCTAACAGTGAAGATTGACCTTTATCCCTACAGTTCTTTTGCATCCCATGGGATGGGCTCGTAGTACTGCCAGAACAAATGTGTCTGTAGAGTCTTGCGAAAGTTCAGAGTGGCTTGGATTGGGTCCAGTAGCGAGTTCCACAGAGATGGCGCATACAATGAGAATGCTCGGCTGCAGGATATTTGGCTGCTTTTTATTCTTCCTGTAGGCGTGATGAGAATATTGAGCATGTTTTGCTGTCTTTTCCTATTGCCGGGAGTCAAGTGAATGATTGATGAGATTGTCTGCAAATTGTTTATGTAGAATTTTAAATATTATGAGCAGGGTTTTATATTTTACACGTATCACAATTGGTAGCCAATGTAGGTGTCTTAATATTGGAGTGATGCAGTCCAATTTGGGGGCTTTTTATTTTTATTTTTTTATTTAACAGTTTTTTATACTGCCTTTGATCCAAGGTGGTTTACATTGAACAACAGTACAATCTCAAGAGATTTGTTTTACAAAGAACAAGGGGTAAATAACGTGGAATTAAATATGGGGGTTATAACTGAATCAACAGTGGGTGGGTGATTATGGTGTATACATTTACGTAATGTCATTAGGCCTAAAGTGTTCTATGAAGAGGTGCGTTTTTAATAGTTTCTTCATATCTTTAGTAGACTGAACGTATCTGATAGCTTCGGGTAGGGAGTTCCAAATCATTGGGGCAGATAGCGAGAAAGCTCTGTTGCATAGTCCAATTTTTTTAAGGCGGTGGAGAAGTGCTGCACGCGGTACTGAGTCGAATGCTGTAGTTATGTCCAAAAAGATGAAGACAAAGCCCTGGTGTGGTTTTTGGATACCTACTGAAAGTTTATCTATTAAGGCTGTGATGAGGGCTTCTGCTCCATGATTGGGCCTGAAGTCATGCTGCTGGGAGTCGAGTGGAACATGGGGTTTGACATGGTCCTGGAGTTGCTGTTGAACTGCTTTCTCAATGATCTTGGCGAGAAATGGAAGACTAGATATAGGGCGATATGAACTTATGGACGATGGATCCGAGTTTGGGTTCTTGAGTATAGGCCGTATGAAGGCTTGTTTAAGGCTAGTTGGCATGTGGCCTTGTGTGAGGGAGAGATTTATGATTTGAAGTAGTTTAGGCATGAGATTGGTATGAGTCAGCTTGATCCAGCTCACTGGGCAGGGGTCTAGGGTTGCTGTGTTTAGGCTAGTTATGATGTTTTCTAGATGGTCCTGAGATATGGGGAGAAATTAGTTCCAAGGGTGATGGATGGGGTGTGAGTCTAAAGGCAGCATAGGTGAGAGAAATGAGTTGTCCATTTTGATAGTTTTAGTTTGGAAGTAGATGGATAGGACATGGGGTGAGGGGGTTATTGGTTTAATGTTCTGGGCAGGGCTCCACAAGACAGATTTAACTATACTAAAGAGCTCCCTAGGTTTGTTGATTGAAGTCAAGATAAGTTTTGAGTGATACTCTTTCTTGGCTTTGTTAACAATAGTTTGGTAATCTTTTAACGCGCTCATATAGTTGCCACGGTCTAGTATGGTCTTCGAGTGTCTCTATTTTCTCTCTAATTTCCATAATTCACCGTTGTTTTTTGTAAGTTCAGCGATGTACCACGTCACATATTGGAGCCTTTCATTTGTGGAGCTGTTGCTGCTCTGGACAATGTTTCATTCCAGTTGAATACCAAATTGTTGAGGTTAGTGGAGTTAGTATCAAGTTGTGGCAGGATCAAGTTCAGGAATTTGTCTTTATCCCATCTGTTAAATCTTCTTGGCGGTATCAGCAGTTTTTGATCTTGGTGAGGAGTCTCTTCATAAGGTATGTGGAAGCTGAGTAGCTAGTGGTCAGACCATGATCAGAATGGCTTTGCTGAAGGGGAGCGGTGAAAACATCAGTAGGGGATGAAGAGCTGTGGAGGAGTTGTGCTGGACTCACTAAGGCTCATGAATAGAGCCGCAATCCCCAGCCGCTGACCACATTCTGCTTTTCCCAGAGCCTGACCCAACGATCTGGCCTTCCATGGCCAGCACCATGCTGCGGAGAATCCCCTGTACCCCCTCACCTGTTCGTTGCTGCCCGGGCCTGTGCCCCCCCCCCCCCTTCATGTCCAGGGGGGACTTATTCCAAACCCAAGGTGGAATAAGTCCCTCATCCAGTCTGCCAACCCTGGACATACAGGGCTGACTTCAGAATCGGCCTGTACGTCCGGGGTCGTGGACTGCCCACTGCCCACCCTAACTGCCTCTGCAACACCCCCTTTCTGCCCCCATCTAAATCTCCCTGTACAAACTCCTTGTTCGTACAGGGAAGCTTCTGACAGGATTGGCAGGGGAGCGAATAGACCCCTTAGGTTTTTAATTTAATTTGATTTGATTATTTTGACTGCTAGTAATTTTGAACTTATTTTATTTTAACCTTTATTTCTATGTATTGAAGCCAATATTCAGAGTGGCCAATATCTAAACACCACAGCAGTTAGCTGCAGCACTTAGATATCTGTGGATATTCAGGACCAGTATCCAGACTGCAGCTACCTCTGATGAGCCCAGTTGTGCAGGGCTAACCAAATAAGAACCAGCATTTTTTTTAATACCGCACTCTTTAGAATCAGTGCGGTTTACATGTACACTAACAGGTACTTTTTTTATTCCCTTGTCCCTGAAGGGCTCACAATCTAAGTGTACCTGAGGCAATGGAGGGTTAGGTGGCTTGCCCAAGGCCACAAGGAGTGGCCATGGGACTAAAGACCCCAGTCCCTCCGGCCTGAAGTTGCTTGTCCCCATGTGGGAATTGAACCCCCGGCCTTCTGGCCTGAGGTAACCTGTCCCAACCACTGAGCCGCTCCTCCCTCATTTATCTTGTCAGCCCAATATTCAGCTGGGACTGCTGCTAATAGCATCTTAGGACAGTATTTTAGGAGGCTCAAATAGCCTGCTGAAGTCCTGGCTGAATATCGGGCTAACCGGATACGTGCTGACACCTTCTGTTTGCCCACAGCGTTAGGGTGGGCTGTGAGGATAATTAGTGGGGGTATCGGGAGGGTGCTGCTGAATATTGTAATCAGCTGGCCGATCCCGTTGTTTTTATTGTTTGATGAAATATTGAGGCTTATTGTAAAGCACCTAGAACTTTCTGATTGGGTAGTAAATAAGTATCTAAATCAATTCATCCTGGGTAGGTAAGTTTACTGGATAGTGCAACACTCCGCCTGCCTCACATCTCATCACCCGGCTTTGCAAATAATCTAAAGAGTTGCCAAAACTTAAAGGCTGCTCCCAGAACATTGGGCAACCTGTCACTGCTCCTTTCTGGGTTATAAGCCATGGCTCCAGCACAGCAGGGGGGGGGGGGGGAGGAATGCCAAGGTCAGAGGTCACCCCGCAGGAAGGCGTCTTTCCTCTTTGGTTCAGTGATGTTCAGGTCCTGTCAGTGTAACAAATGGCTTTAGTAGCAGAATATAAACATTGATGTAACTAGTTCTGCTTGAACTAGAATCAGTCTAGCACAGTTCTGTTGCAAGAGACCCTTCCCATTCATTGGAGACAGCTGCTATATGGCCGGCATTCTCCATCAGAGACAGCCAGTACAGAGCTAATGCTTGATCAGAGACGGTACATGGCTGGCATTTTCCTGGAGCGATGTATGGCAGGAAGATGGTATTTTCTTCACATGCCGACACATGGCCAGGGAAGAGGTTTTACAGTGCTTTGGATACTGGCAGTAAAATCATTTCAAGCTGTGGGTCAAGTCACTTTCATTTTAAGTTGGGAATGTTTGTGGAGAGTGTGGTGAGACTCCAGCTACAGAAGCAGGGCTTAGGCTGGAAAGGGTCTGTGCTCATAGCTAAGGAAGGGGGCAAAGGCTCTGACATTCTGGTGGAGCATATGAGCCCATGAGTCCAGTACCAGGACTTTATTCCATGCTTAGTTACTCTTCCCAGCGGGTACAACCCAGGGAAACCCTGTGCTTTCCTTAAAGAGCTTAAATGTGAGTTTAATCACAGGCTCTGAAGAGGTGTTCTGAAAATCACAAAAGGAGGTGGGATTGGAACCTGGATCTGTGATCCTACCCGGCAGCCATTACATTTCCTCATACTGCCCTAGATCACTCAAGGAAATTTCTCATGTTACTGACACAAGAAATCTGTCCTGGCAGCAGATCCAGGCGCTGGCGAGCCCTACCCCTCACTGCCAGTCCTAGCTGGTCCCTCTCCCTAGTACTGCATCAGGACCTCAGCTAATTAACCCAGAAGCTAATTGGGTCTATTTCCCCAAGGCAGTCAGAAGTTCACCTGGTCAGTCAGGTGATGGACGAAGGCTCCTTTCTGCCTAGAGCGGTCTTCATTGCGCCCAATACTTCTCATTACCACAACAACATCATAATTATTAACTCACCTGATGATTAGGGCAAGAAAGGATCACGTAGCAGCCCTGCACAAAAGCTGGGGTTTCATTACACAGTAATTAGTCTTGGCATCTTAATAGCTCTTCCAGTTTGGAGCTTTTTCTATTGAAAGTCCATTGAACTCTTGAAAAGGCAAATGATTTACATATTGCAGCTGCATGTAAAGCCTGGCAGGAACCTGCAAGAACTGGCCTCGTACCCCACACTCGAGGAATAAGCAGCCCGGGTCAGGCACAGTGCTGCAAACATAAGAACATACATAAGAACATAAGATATGCCATACTGGGTCAGACCAAGGTCCATCAAGCCCAGTATTCTGTTTCCAACAGTGGCCAATCTAGGTCATATGTACCTAGCAGTTTCCCCAAAAGACACAGGTTCCACAATGCTTGTATTGGGTCAAGCATTGATATCTTCGGTCACTTCTTAATAATGGTTTATGGACCTTTCCTCCAGGAACTTGTCCAAACCTTTTTTAAACCCAGCTACACTAACAGCCTTTACTACATCCTCCAGTAACAAATTCCAGAGTTTGATTACACGTTGAGTGAAAAAATACTTTCTTTTATTAGTCTTAAATAGTTTACCCTGTAGCTTCATTGCACGTCCCCTAGTCTTTCTATATTCTGATAAGGTAAACAATCGATCTACATTTACCCGTTCCACTCCGTTCATTAATTTATAGACTTCTATCATATCTCCCCTCAGCCGTCTCTTTTCCAGGTTAAAGAGCCCTAACCTTTTTAGCCTTTCTTCATAGGAGTATCCTTCCATCCCCTTTACCATTTTGGTGGCTCTTCTCTGTACCTTTTCTAAAATCGCTATATCCTTTTTAAGATACGGTGACCAGAATTGCACACAATATTCAAGGTGCGGTCTCACCATGGAACGATATAGAGGCATTATAATATCTTCTGTTTTATTTTCCATTCCTTTCCTTATCATACCTAGCATTCTATTTGCTCTCTTGGCCGCCGCTGCACACTGGGCCGAGGGTTTTAACATGGTATCCACAATGACGCCTAAATCTTTTTCCTGGGTGGTGATTCCTAATGTGGAACTTGCCTACAGTCAGGGAAGGGGACAATGGCTATGGATATATTTACCTGTGGACTTTGTCGCAGTTTGCAAAGAGAGAGTGTGCACATATTCCCCCTTTGAAACTTACTGGGGTGCTTTGTACCCATAACACTTTTGTACAGGCATTTTTTCATGGAGAATAATGTGTGGAGATTTAAAACTACAATCTACGCAAGTTTTTTCTTCCTGGGGAGAGAGGCCTTATTATTTTTTTACAATGTTGAGCCTGTCAGCTTTAGATGTAATGTTCTGGAATACCTGTTTGTCTTTACTGGGGTTAGTGGGAGAGTGGGGGTGTGTAAAGGACATACATGGGACATGAAAAAATGCCCAAAAATTGGGAAAACATTTAAAATGAGAACAAATGGAGGTCTTTTTGGCCATGCAAACCCCTAGTTGTGCCTGATTCTCAGGGGTTAACGCTAGTGCTGTTAGGGGCTCACAGACCACCTGTTTACCCAGATAGACTCTGGGGCTCTCTCTGGATGTGGTTACTCGCGTCTGATCACGCAGCCCTGGGTTTGTTCGTGTTTGTGATGATGTCTCCCTTCCACCAGTAACTGTACAGCCCAAGTCCTTCTGGCTTTATTGTTCTGATGCTTTTGGTCCCTGATGTTTGTAAAGTTTAAACTCACCGGTGCCCTATTAGTGAGACGCAGGAGAAGGAGCTTCTCCTGGGAGCTCCCGCTCGCTCTCGCTGCTCTCCTCTGTGCATTTTGCAGAACTAACGTGTGCGTAGCTTCACAGAAGAACATGCAGCTTGTTATTTGTGGGGTGCTCACAGATGCCTGTATTTTGCTAATCAGATTTTGCAAATTCTCTGTCCACTGGCCCTCCCAGGCGGCATCGTAGTACGGTTGTGCCGCTGGATAGAATAGTTCAGGGCTGGCACAACCATTAGGCAAACTAGGCAACTGCCTAGAGCATCACTTCTGGCAGGTCACAAAGAATAGCTGCAATCAAAGCAAAGGAATAGATCCTGACAGTCACAGAAAGTCAAAAAACCATCAGGGCATTCTTTTACCTGTAGGGAGGGTGGGCAATGTTCAAATAGCTCCCTGCCCAGGTAAATGGCTTAGGGCTTTTTATAGGATTGTTCTGGGAGAGATGGTGTTGGGGTGATTAATTATCAAAATTTGAGGAGCTGATATTTAATTGGAAAAGGCAGAAGGCTGAAGGTTCCCTCCCCAGGAACTCCTGGCAGATCCTTTCTGTCTCTTCCATTACCAGTTCCAGACTTCGATCTCTACCTCGCTGCTCCTTATGGCTGGACCAAACTTCCTGAGTCGGTACGTCAGGCTCCATCTGTGGCCCTGTTCAAATGCAGGCTAAAAACTCACGTCTTTGAGGCTCCTGATCCCGTTACTCTCTTGTTCACCTCCTATGTGTTTCCTTACCATTCCCCTACATATATCCTATCCGAGTCTCCGGTTGTTGTGTTGTTTGTCTTGACTAGATTATAAGCTCTTATGAGCAGGGACCATCTCTTCCATGTCTTTGTGCAGCACTGCCTATTCCTTGTAGCGCTATACAAATCATACGTAGGAGTGGTCCTGGAAAGCTCCCCGTCTCTGAAAGGAACTGGCCCTTTAAGCGGGTAAGGATCCCTGTCTAAAGGGAAGACTTGGGATCTGCTCATAGCCCAGATGGCTGAGTGAGTTGCTGTCTGTCACCCACTTCATTTCGCCGAAGAGACGGGTTTTGTAAGCTATTGAAAAACATTGCATCAGGATCCGACCGTGCAGACCGGCCCAGAGACTCAGTGCTAAGGCTGTGCTGGGTGTGATTTCTGGTTCCGATCTTGCGCTCCCTGGGAGGGACACTGCAGAAGTGGTGTTCACAGCCTTCGCCATAGCCCTGTGCAAAGATGCTCCCTGCAGAGTTTTGTCACTCTGATGACCGCACTAAGTGGGTTCAAAGGGGATTAAAGTAGAGAGAAAATCATGGACAGTAGTTCAAGACGTGATTCTGATGGAAACCCAGAAGATCGGCCGGGGGCCTGGTTGGAAGGCCTGAGACTGGCCATTCAGTGAATGTCCCGAGAGAACATGACCTCTCTAGCTCACCAGGGCTGCGCTTGGTTTCTAGGTTTATGTCTCTAGGCTACGAGAGTGTCCCGGCCCCACCAGACTTATGGAAGAGTTGAGCAGCAGAAGCATTAATGAGGTTACCGAAGGGCCATAAGAGAAAAAAACAGCTCTGGCAATTAGCAGCCTGTCGCCAGCCAAAACACAAACAGTGCGAGGCCATAAGAGGCAACCAGGTAACTGCTGCATGAGCAGAACCCCGCTGTTCCCCTGGGCTCCTTCAGCCCTGTTAGTGCCACTTGTTCACCGCTCGGCCAGGACCTTGCACGTTCACTGACTCTACTATTTACTTTAGTGCCTTTCATCCCCTCCTCTCATTCAAGGCTACAGTTTACCGGCTGATCTCAGAACAACGGTGTTGACATGCCTGATGATGCTGAAGCAGCAGAGGGGAGATGTAAGACCTGATTGTAGTGCAGACTCTGAGTTCCAGTCTAACCACCATCCAACACAAGCCCTTCATTGAGTCTCAAAATCTCTCTGCACTCAGAGTCAGACTGCAAATGGACCTTGTGGCATAATTGAAAACTGCATCAGAGTGTTCACTCTCACTTTCTTTATAAGAACATAAGATCTGCCATACTGGGTCAGACCATCAAGCTCAGTATCCTGTTTCCAACAGTGGCCAGTCCAGGTAACCAAAGAGGCACACAGCTTCCACAATACTCATCCCAGAGTAAGCAGTGCATTTCCCAAGCCCTCTTTAATAATGGTTTCTGGACCTTTCCTCCAGGAACCTGTCCAAACGTTTTTTAAACCCAGCTACATTAACAGTTTTTAGTACATCCTCCAGTAACAAATTCCAGAATTTGATTACGTGTTGATTGAAACATATTTTCTTTTATTTGTCTTAAATAGTTTACCCTGTAGCTTCATTGCATGTCCTCTAGTCTTTCTATATTCTAATAACATAAACAATCAATCTACGTTTACCCGTTCCACTCCGCTCATTAATTTATAGACTTCTATCATATCTCCCCTCAGCCGTCTCTTTTCCAGGTTAAAGAGCCCTAACCTTTTCAGCCTTTCTTCATAGGAGTATCCTTCCATCCCCTTTACCATTTTGGTGGCTCTTCTCTGAACCTTTTCTAATAATGCTATATCCTTTTTAAGATACGGTGACCAGAATTGCACACAATATTCAAGGTGCGGTCTCACCATGGAACGGTACAGAGGCATTATAATATCTTTTGTTTTATTTTCCATTCCTTTCCTTATGATACCTAGCAGTCTATTTGCTCTCTTGGCCGCCACTGCACACTGGGCCGAGGGTTTTAACATGTTATCCACAATGACACCTAAATCTTTTTCCTGGGTGTTGTTTTCTATGGTGATACCTTGCATCATGTAACCATAGTTTGGGTTGTTCTTTCCTAGGTGCATAACTTTGCACTTGTCCACATGAAATGTCTTCTGCCATTTGAATGTTCAGTCTTCCAATTTATCAGGATCCTCTTGCAATTTTCCACAGTCCTCTTTTGCAGTTCAGCAGTTTCTTCTAGTTCAGTTTGGATAAGGCCTGGGATCTGGCAACATAAACTTTCCTGCACAGCTACCTGGGGATTTTCCCCTATTGTATGTTTGATCACTGCCACCAGACGTCTGAACTCAGGAGCCTTTACTTTTAAATCTCATTTCCTCTGAAGGAATCAAAATACAGAAGCTGGTCAACGCCGGGACAATTGCCTTGGGTGTCAAATTTTGAAGGTGCCAATTATCTGGGCCAAAGAGTGTCCTGCCCCCATTTACTTTAAGGCCATCAGAGGGGTACAAGGCCTCCTACGCTCCTCTCCTAGCTTTCCAGTCTCTGACACTTCCCTCCTCTCTGGGATCTGCTGTCTTCCTTTCCCTCCGGCCCTGGTCGGCAGACATCCCACATCAAGGGGGCCCTCCTCTCCTTCCCAAGCCCCAAAGGCACCATCCCCCACCCCTGGCTCAAACCCTGGATTGTCCCAAATTTGCAAAAAGGGGGTTACCTTCCAGCTACTGCAGCCCCTCATCACCCACCACTGCCATGCCCTATGCAAGGGGTCAATGAGGATTCGGTATTCTCTAGCCCACAAAAGTGCTTGTCGGTAATGGATTACATTCACTAAATGGTACAGCCAATACTAATGATCCAATAAGCTTCACAGAGCATAACAATATGTGCCGCTGATAGCCTCCTTGACCCATCACATCAAAACTGCAACATTCTACATGCATAGATCTGGTAATGCCAGTCCTCCCGGAACCACTGGCAAGATCAATTTAGCATACCCTATGTGAGCATGCTTTCCACACCAAAGGAAACAAAGGACTACTCCCTTCAGTCGCTCCACTTCCCTCCGCCAGATCCACGTTGGCAGTATTTGAAGCTGGTATAGGATTTTGGGAAAAATGGCCATTTTAATGAGTGCTGTCCAGCCAAAGAAGGACAAGGGAAGATCCCGCCAGCGCTCGAGCAGGTGTTTCAGTTGTTGTATCTTGTCTTGTATGTTTTTCTGGTAGAGTTTGCAAGTAAATGCCCAGGTATTTAAGGGGTGCCGTCGACCACTGGAATTGCTGCGATCCTACCAGCACTCCCCTCCCCCCAGCAAACGTGCTTCAGATTTGCCGGCATTGATCCGGAGACCTGAGAAACATACACTAGATCCATCAGCCTTTCCAGGCTCCTCAAGGAATGCAGGACACTAACAAGTCATCTGCAAAGAGGCTAATTTTTCATTCCTGGGGCCCATCTCAGACCCCAGGTACCCTCCATCCCTCACAGCTTTGCTGCAAAAGGTCCAGCGATAGTATAAACAGTAAATGGGATAAAGGGCTTCCCTGCTGGGTGCCCCTGTACAACTCAAACTCTTCTGATAAACCCCCGTTAATCATCACCTGAGCCCTTGGATGATGATCTAAGGCCTGCAATCACTGGACAAAGTGTTCTCCCAGGCCATATTGCGGCAAAACCCCAAATAGATAGTCCCAAATGACACTATTGAACGCTTCTTCAGTGTGGAGGCTCAGCACCAATACCTCCGTTCCCTTAGGGCGGCTTTCTCTAAACATCAATAGCACTCAAACCATTTGGCTCACAGCACTGCGCCCCTCCACAAATTCCACCTGATCCAGATGGACCAGACTGGGAACCACTTTCCTCAATCTTTGAGCCAGCGCCCCAGCCAAAATCTTGAGGTGTGGATTCAACAGCGAGATGGGCTGGTATGCCTCGACTCTGTCCGGGTCCTTGCCTGTTTTGGGGAGCAGCACCACCAGCGCCCGATTTGTCTCCACATCAAACTCTCCCCTCGTGCAGGCAAACTCCCTCATATCCCGCAGTGCCAGAACCACTGCCGCCCCCAGTATCTGATAGAACTCTGGTCCCAAATCATCCGGCCCTGCGGCCCTTGCTGGCTGTAGGCGCTTGATACTAGCTAATATCTCCCCGGCTGTCAGTGGCCTACCTAGCATGGCACGATCAGCTTCGCTAAGTTTTGGTAGCTATAAAAACTAGAAGAACAGCACCTGTACCCAGTCACTGTAAAGGCAGGTGCTCTCTAAGGCCCGCTTCTGCAGAAATGCATTCATCTTGCTACGCTGTTCCTGAAGATGTTGTGATATTCCACCCTCCTTGGGGCTACATACTGGACTCCGCAGCACTGTAGCTCATTAAGCTCCCATAAGAACTGTTGCCCTTGTTGTTTCTACAGACCAGTGAGCCTGATGTCAGTACCGGGAAAAATGGTAGAAACCATCATAAAGAATAAAATTACTCAGCATGTAGATAGTCATGGCCTAATGGGAGACAGCCAACATGGCTTTAGACAAGGAAGATCTTGTCTTACTAATCTGTTATGTTTTTTTGAAAGTGTGAATAAACAGGTGGACAAAGGTGAGTCGGTTGATATTGTGTATCTGGACTTTCAGAAAGCCTTTGACAAGGTCCCTCATCAGAGACTTTTGGCAAAACTAAAGAGTCATAGGATAGGAGGCAGTGTACTACTGTGGATCAGGAACTGGTTAAACGACAGAAAGTAGAGGGTTGGGCTAAATGGCCAATTTTCCCAATGGAGAAAGGTGAATAGTGGTGTACCCCAGGGATCTGTGCTGGGTCCGCTGCTTTTTGACATATTCATAAATGACCTGGAAAAGGGAATAATGAGTGAGGATATCAAATTTGCAGATGACACAAAACTATTCAAAGTTGTTAAAACCCAAGAGGATTGTGGAAAATTGCAAGAGGATCTTGATAAATTGGAAGACTGGGCATCTAAATGGCAGATGAAATTTAATGTGGACAAGTGCAAAGTTATGCACCTAGGAAAGAACAACCCAAACTATGGTTACATGTTGCAAGTTCCACATTAGGAACCACCACGCAGGAAAAAGATTTAGGCGTCATCGAGAATAACATGTTAAAACCCTCAGCCCAGTGTGCAGCGGCGTCCAAGAGAGCAAATAGAATGCTAGGTATGAAAAGGAAAGGAATGGAAAATTAAACAAAGGATATTATAATGCCTCTATATCGTTCCATGGTGAGACCGCACCTTGAATATTGTGTGCAATTCTGGTTGTCGTATCTTTAAAAGGATATAGCATTATTAGAAAAGGTTCAGAGAAGAGCCACCAAAATGGTAAAGGGGATGGAAGGATACTCCTATGAAGAAAGGCTAAAAAGGTTAGGGCTCTTTAACCTGGAAAAGAGACAGCTGAGGGGCGATATGAGTGAAGTCTATAAATTAATGATCGATTGTTTACGTTATCAGAATATAGGAAGACTAGGGGACATGCAATGAAGCTACAAGGTAAACTATTTAAGACTAATAAAAGAAAATATTTTTTCACTCAACATGTAATCAAACTCTGGAATTTGTTACCGGAGGATGTAGTAAAGGCTGTTAGTGTAGCTGGGTTTAAAAAAGGTTTGGACAAGTTCATGGAGGAAAGGTCCATAAACCATTATTAAGAAGGGACCCAGGATATCAATGCTTGACCCAGTACAAGCATTGTGGAACCTGTGTCTTTTGGGGAAACTGCTAGGTACGTATGACCTAGATTGGCCACTGTTGGAAACAGGATACTGGGCTTGATGGACCTTGGTCTGACCTAGTATGGCATATCTTATGTTCTTATGCTATGTTCTTATGTTCTGTTTATGGCGGATAAAACCTAAGATGTGGCCCCTGAACACTACCTTAGCAGCCATCCAGTACACTCTTAGCCTACCTCCATATTGCTATTCTCCCTCATATGCCTGCCAACATTGCTAAAGAAAGTGGCAAAACTCTGGATCCTGGCTCCAGACCAGGTTCAATCGCCAGATCCTCTCAACCACTCCCCGCAGGTCGAGCTGAACCATCTCATGATCTGAGACTAGCTGTGGCTGAATGTTGCTGCTTTGCAGTTTCCCAAAGTGGCTCTGATAGAAGCATCTAGTCAAGGCAAGCTTGTGACCTATGTAGACCTGAAGAATGGGTAGACTCTAGGTCATTGGGGCGCAATGTTCACCACTCATCAATAAGCTCTATCTCCCGGCAGAGCACGTTAATGCCTCGGGCTTCCTGCCCTCTTAGGATTACCTGGGGGAGGGGGGGGAGGGCGAGTTGTCCACCATAGGGTCCACTACTGTGTTAAAACCACCCCCTATTATTAGGGAGTATTCTGATTGATGCACCAGCCTCGCCACTAACTCCATGAAAAAAGAATAGCGGTATACATTCAGCACGTTGATGTTGCAGAGCATCACCTTCATGACTGCAGTACCCCTCAAACCAAGATGTATCAACCCTCCGGATTCTATGCCTCTCTGTGGGCATCAAAGGCTACCCGTCTCCCCACGAGTACCGTGATCTTCCTTTGTTGCACTCTATAGGCTGCCCAATGTGTCTCCCGCACGCAGCTTCTCCTCAACTCAACATGCTCCCGCTCTGAGAGGTGAGTTTCCTGCAATAGGGCGATATCTGTCCCCAACTTACACAAATAGGCTAAAGTTTTTCCCTCACTTTACAGGTGAGTTAAAGCCACCAACTTTCAGAAGTCACCACCCCGCACCTCAGCCAGTATCAAGCATGATGAAGATGAATAACCAGCTGATAGATTTATTGAGTCACCCCCGAGGCCTCCCAGCTGAGTCCCGGGGGGACACTAACAGACAATGGTCGCTGCTATTATGCACATTTCCCGTCTTCAGACTACGACCCCCTCCCTCCACCTCTCTTTCAAACTTTGACCACCCTCCCTCCACCCCCAAAAGTTCTCCCCAACTCTCTACACCCCCTCCCCCTCCCCCCCCCCGCTCCTCCTAGGTTCCATCTCAATCATGCATTCAATCATCCATAACACCATCTTAACATCAGCCATCCCCAAACACACCACTTACTCACCCCTCCCCCAGCAAGTCCTGCTCTCTCTCTCTTCCCACCATCCCTATAGGCCCCCAAACTCTGTACACAACCTACTAATGCCTCCCCTCCCCTATCTGCCCCAACCACCCAACCCCCAGTGCCCTAGTTATATAAGATAAACAGTGTGAGCATATAGCAAATAAAAGATTACTAATGAACCTCTGGGGGGACCACAAGAAAAGCCTCTGTTCACTTGCCCAGGTCCTCCTCATCGTGCCATCACTGCTCTTCTTCCTCTGCGTCCTCTCCAGTGCTCGTGTTCCTGTCCCTAGACCTACCCGGCTATGCTCAAGTTCTCTCAATGGAGCTTTAAGCCATGGAGTGTAAAAGTCCTGCTTTCGGGGTAAAACTCACAGAGTTCCTGCAATCGGCATCTCGCACCCAATTCTCCACAGTGCCCCCTCCCCCAGGCTGTTGTTATGCTCCAGGAAATGGCATCCCTCATCTACGCTGTTAATGAAGACCATGGCTCCTCCGTTTTGCAATTGTAACTGATGCAGGAAACGTAGAGCAAACTTGAAGCCACGTTGGTGTAAAGCATTGCAGACTGGTGTAAATTCACAGCGTTTCGCTGCCACACGGGCTGAATAGTCATTAAATAACACGATCCGATGGTTGTCGTGCTCCAGCATTTTCAGTTGCCTGTATGCTCTCAATATGCGCTCCTCCTCCACTCACACTAAATAGTGAGCGATTGCGGGCCATGGCCTGGCGCCATCCTCTCTTTCTGGCTCCATATGGTGCACGCGCTCACAGCGCCATACTGCCCAATCACCTTGCAGACCCAAAGCAGTGGGTAGCCAGTGTTCACAAAAGTCATACAACTTAGCATCTGCCATTGTCTCCGGCAGTCCCACTACCCAAAGGCTGGTTTGTCGGGAACAGTTTTCCTGATCCTCGATTTGATCAAGTAGCTGCTGATTGCTAGTTGTGAGCTGTGTGACCTGCGACAACAAATACTTCATCTGTGTTTCCTGTGTAGCTGCTTTCTGCTCCGCATCGGTTATCCTGTTCAACTGCACCTCAAATTGCTCTTTTATACCATCTACCATGGATTGAAGATGACTGAGACGGTCCTCCAGCGCGGCCGATACTACCCTGGACATCTCAGCTGCCAAGTCCCTGGTGCTGGATAGTTTGGCCTGCAGAGCATCAGTGGCCATTTTATGTACCAGGTTGGCTTTCTTTGTTGAGTGGGCTTTAACCAGCGCTGTGGCATAATCCATCAGCCGTGATCTGCTCAGGACGCCCCACAGCTATACAGAGGTTCTCTGTCCCTTGTTCCAACCTCTGTCTCTCTGGGTTGTGGTAGTTAGCTGGTTCTTCCGTGGATTTTGTACCCTTAATCTGGGAACTCTATTCTCTCACATCCTTCTCCTCTCCTGCCATCATCTGATCCATTATGGTTACTCTTTATTTGATATACCACAATTCTGTGCACAAACGATGCAGTTTACAACGTAAAAAACAGAATTAAAGAAAAAACAAGGAAAAGAACTTCCAACTTTTGACAGGAAAAATAAGGAGAGAATGTAAGGTGGTAGACTAGAAAGGGAAGGGGAAGGTCACAGCCTAAAGAGAAAAGGAGTAGGAAGGTCAAGTAGTGCTGTTTGTACCGTCCCAAGTTACAGCCCTCAAGAGAGAGAGGGATTGAGGCTAAACACGGTCTCAAAAAGAACTTTCTTGAAGCTCTTGAAATTGTGCTCCAGACAGATGGGGGGGGGATGGTGGACAGGCTGTTCCACAGCAGGGGCTGCAGTGAAGATGGCAGACTTCCTCGTGCTATCATATTGGAAAATGGCTGGGGATGAAAAGTGTAACCGTTGACCATCTAAAGATCACAATGTTCTAGTTGGGACATGCAAACTGATGAGCGAAGAGAGGTAATCAGGATCAAGCTTGAGAAGTGCCTTGTGAATGAAGGCGAAGGTCTCAAACTGGATCCATGAACTAATAGGCAGCAAGTGATAGTGAATGAGAAGTGGGATGGCGTGATCATATTTCCAGGCTCGAATGAGTGCTCGTATTGTAGTGTTTTGAATGGTCTGAAGCTGTATGAGTTGTTACTGGTGGAGGCCAAAATAAGAAATGTTGCAATAGTCCAGTCAGAACAGAACCATGGTTTGTGCAGGTTTATCAAGAAATAGTTGGTTGGCATGGAATCAGCATAGAGCCAGGAAGGATGTCTTTGAAACCCTCACCAGATGAGGGGAGAAGAACAGTTCAGAGTCCACAATGACTCCTAGGTAACAGAGGGTAGAGTGTAGCTGCAAGGGTGTATCATCCAGAACAGGGGATATAGTGAGGCATGGTTAAGCTTCTGTGAACCAGATAGCCAGGGATTTTGATGGGTTAAGTTTAAGGAGTTGTCATGAAGCCAAGAGGAAATGTGGGTCAGCCCTGTATTGATAGGGGAGAGATCAGGGGAAATGTCATCTGTGGAGTGCAAGAGCAGAATATCGTCATTGTAAACATAACTTGAAATGCCTTGGCTATGGACTAACATTATTAATGGACTAAGAAAACTATTAAAAAGGAGAGGCAAAAGCGTTGAACCCTGTGGGAAGCTGTAGAGGAGCTTATATAATGCAGATGTGTTGTCCCCAATATTCACCTGAAAAAAAATCTTTCTCGAAAAAACAAAGTAAACCATGTCAGGACTCTTCCTCGAACAGCGGTATCATAAAGGCGGGCTAGGAGTAGTTCATAATCTCTCAGGCCAACGGCTGTAGATAGGTCTAGTGAAACAGCAATGACAAATTTGCCCTGATCTATGGCCCTATGTCTTGTTGAGAACAGCTGTAATAATGGTCTCTGTACTGTGCAGCGCCCAAACACCCGCCTGTCGAGGATGCAGGAAGTGAGCATGTTCTATGTGATTCAATAGTTGATTAAAAATGGGGTTTTTTCTACAAGCTTTGCTAGAAATGGCAGATTAGAAATGGGTCGATAGTTTTGGGGGTTCAAAAGGTCACCCCTGTTGATACTTGGGTATGGGCTGTAATATGGCTCTCTTCCAACTATCTGGAACAACTCCTGTGGAAAGACTATGATTCAGGATTTCATAGGCAAAGGGTATTAGACCGAGAGAAGCCTCAGCAAACCATGAGGAGGGAATGGGATCCAGTAGCAGCATGGTCTTGTGGGCAGACTGGACCATTCAGGAAATGTCTGAGGACAGCAAGTAAATCCAGTACTACCTTTTAACTTTCAAAAGGGAGACTATGATAAAATGAGGAAAATAGTAAAGTAAAAACAAAAAGGAGCAGCTGCAAAGCTTAAAGATTTACATCAAGTGTAGGCGTTGTTTAAAAATACTATCTTGGAAGCCCAGACCAGCTGTATTCCATGCTTTAAGAAAAGTAGAAGGAAGTCCAAAAAACTGCCAGCATGGTTTAAAGATGAAGTCAGACAGGCTGTTGCCAAAAAAGCATTTTTCAGGAAATGGAAAAAGAAGCCAAATGACAAAAACTGGAAACAGCATAAGCAATGGCAAGTTAGATGCAAGGCATTGATAAGGCAAGCAAAGGGAGAATTTGAGAAGCTTGCTGTGGAAGCAAAAACACATAATAAAGACTTTTTCAAGTACATTCGTAGCAAAAAAAACCTGTGAGAGAATCAGTTGGACCATTAGATGATAGAGGGGTAAAAGGGGCAGTAAGAGGGGACAAGGCGATAGCTTACACCATCAAGAAGTAGAAAGATCAGGGAATGTGCTAGGAAGCTTCAGTGTAAGCCGTTTTAGACTACACGAGAAAATATTTTTTCACTCAGTGTGTAATCAAACTCTGGAATTCATTACCAGAGGATGTGGTAAAAGCTGTTAGTGTAGCTGGGTTTAAAAAAGGTTTGGACAAGTTCCTGGAAGAAAGATCCATAAACTATTATTGAAGAGGACCCAGGAAATCAACTGCTTACCACAGAACAAACATTTTGGAACCTGTGTGCCTTTTTGGGAACCTATCAGGTACTTGTGACCTGTACTGGCCATTGTTGGAAACAGGATACTGGGCTTGACGGACCTTGGTCCTACCCAGGATGGCATAACTTATGTTCTTATGAGATAGTTGTGAATTTAGTCCAGGTGTGAGTTGGGCTGGGTGGATCAGATGTACCTGGTTCAGACAGGGGAAAAGTATGAAAAGAAGGGAGAGCATATTTTAGTAACTGGATTTTTGTCACAGAAGAAATCTGTATGTTCCTCTGTGGATGGACCGGCCCAAAGTTGCTCACGTTGGGTCTGGAGTTGTGTAACTAAATGGAATACAGAGGAGGAGGATTTGTTTATAATGGCCGAGAAGTGTTCTAGTGTAGCTTGCATGGTTTCGGCACAGTAGTATAAGTGGCAGCTTCTGAAACGTTGAAGGGCAGAAGGGGGTTTGGATTCACGCCAAGCTCTTTGAATAGGCTTGTTTGGCATCTTAGGAGGCGCAAGCCTGCATGAAACTAAGGATGTGATCTACGTGCTGAGTTTGAAGAGGAGCAACTTTGTTGACAGCTTGGGTTAGTGTTCAAGCCAAAGGGTATTCTGAACTTTGGGGGGAAATGATGTAAAATCTGTAGGGCAAAGAATATCGGCTGGTGGAAAGGATGCTAAAGTGTCGTGAGAGAGGTTATGAGAGGTAGAGATGCTGGAGAGGGAGGGTGGAGATGCAGTTGACTGATCTGGCAATGGGACTTTGAGAACGAAGAGAAGTAGGACATGCTCAGTCCAAGGCAGGGAAGGGCCATAAGGTTTGTTGGGAGTAGCCTAGCCATGTGGTGAGTAAGAATGAGACCTAGAGTGTGTCCGGCTCTATGAGTGGGAAAAGGAACATATTGGCGAATATCATGATCACTGAGAAAGGTGTGGAACGACTTGTCACATGGCCGAGTGGGAGCATCAACGTGGATTTTTAGGTCCCCTAGGACCAAGAGATCCAGTTGTTTAATCATATGATTAAGAATAAAGTGCTGAATTTCCTCCTAGGCTGGCTGTTGGAGTGTGGGGGGCAATAGAAAAGCAATAGATGAATGGTGGGGGGAAGGGCCGAGCTTCAGGAGTAAAGATTCAGATCTCTGGGGTTGTGCGGCCCATGAGTTCAGGTATAGACAGGGAGGATTTATGGATAACAGCAACTCTACTTCCTCTACGAGAGGCTTGGGGGCAGAAATGGCAAGGTAGCCTGGGGGGAGGTTTTGGCACAGATAGGCTTCTTCTCCTTTGCGAAGCCAGGGCTCCATTAAACAAAGAACATCTAGGGCATGACTTGAAATAAGGTCAGAGATCAGAACAGTTTTCATTTGATGGCTCTACAATTAAGCAAGGCTATGCAGAGCGGCCTTATAGAATTGTTACGAGAGTTAGAAGAGCTTGGTCGAGCCAGGTACAGCTGCATGGGGCAAAGAATTAAGTTGTCCAGTTGACGAAGTCTGGGTGGATAAGAGGTGAGATGTCATGGCGGCCATATGGACCAGTGAATCGGTATGGCTGTCAAAGGGCCTAGGAATAGTTCCTGTTTAGGCATCAGGAGAGCCAAGAGAGTAATACACCAGAACCAGAATGAAAGTAACTTACCGAGGTGCGCCCCAGGAGTCACCCTAAGGAGCTCAACAGAGAAACAGGGCCTGCTGCTTGGGCACACACCACGACTGAGCAGTTGCCGCTGCTGCTCTTAACTTTAAACAGTCCATGGTGCAGTCACCTGATGACACCCAGGGGTCATGTGGGCGGGGCCTATATCGGCAGGAGGAGTTGATTTGGGACAGGAATACCTGCAAAAGCCTACAAAAGACAGTGAATGGCAAGTAAAAACTAAAGCACATATACAGAAACAATAAAACAGTACTAGCAGAGCAGGGTAAGTGTGGTCGCTGCTGCTGCTCTTAACTTTAAACAGAATTGAAAGAAGAAAGGGTAACCTATTGGAGAGAATGATTCGAAGAAGGAAAAGCTCTATTTCTTTTTTTTTCAAGGGAAATACCAAGGTGTTCAATAAGATGGATAAAGTAACTGGGAGAGTTTAGAACTGATATAGCAAAACATAAAACTAGGTTAATCCAAAATTGGACGTAACATCAATCTGCCTCAGTTAGAATGGGAGAAAACACTGAGAACATGGAAAAAGCAGGATGGAGACTGTCCCCAACTATTATACCTTCAGCATCAAGCTAATGATTTGCTGATAATTCCTGTACTACTGCTGTCTGAGATAGAGGCTCTGCCAAGGCATGAGAAATAGATCATGTGGAATGAGTTTCAGTATGAGGAAGATAAAAATTATGTTTATCGGCAAAGAGAAGAGCAATTCTATAGGAATAATAGTGATCACACAAAATGAATAAGTTAAAGAATATAAATCTCACAGTAGTTGGATCACAGAAGATGCAGAACATGTAATTGCAGTAAAAAAAACTGATCAAGTGAAAAGTGACTTCTGTTACTGTGAGGATTCTTTTTACAAGGAACATAAATTTGAAACTAAAGCAAAGGCATTATCTCAGTGGTAGGATATGGAAGTCAAACATGGACTTGTGGGGAATGATTTTATAACAGGGTGCCTATGTGCCTGGTACCCAGAACCAGTGGAATAGTGCATCTGCTCCGAGGAAGATGTGAACATTAGGCTATACTCTATGGAGGTCATGTTATAAAGGGCTTATCACTCACAGAGATCTTTTTACCCATCTGGCTTTTCTAAAGTTACTCTAGGGGTCATGTGGTGTCAAGAAGACGCTCGCTTTTATGTGGCCCGTGTGTACGTATGCTCAGGGCGGGAGTTGCAATTTACACATCTACTTTCCACACGAGCATTTCTGCCTGATCCTGAGTAGTTGCAAATGGTCACAGCTTCCATTGGCTCTTTGGCCCCAGTATTTGATAAAGACACATTGACACTTATAGTTTTTATCAAATAGTCTCAAAATAGGCACCTACTTGGTCTCTAGACATAGGCACCTGTTATAAAATGACCCTTCATATGGATACATGCCCATCGCTATGCCAAGCCCCCTCCCCCCAAATACACCCTGAAAATGCCTATGCGCAGATCCTATATAACTATGCGTCAGCTGATTGGCATGTGCGCGCGCAATAAGAGTCAGTTTCCACATGCAAGGGACGCCTTCCAAAATGACCACTGTAGTGATCATGAAGCCAGCAGAGGGATAAGAAGACAGAAGAATTCTATAGATACATTTATTTAATTAACATATATTCTGCAGGTGCAAAACGCTCCCAACACTGTACATTCAAAAATAACATCACATTAACACGAAACAGTATCTAAAACAGTAAAACAAGCACCATTTGTTTCACAATCCCCCCCCCCCCCCCAAGCCTTAACAAATATACACGTCTTCAATTTGCCATTAAAAATCTTAAAATCAGTCTCTATCTGGAAGGAGAGGATCTCCAGTGACGGAGGAAGGTCCCTGGCAGGGGGTGCGGGGCCGTGTGCAGAGGCTCATTACAGGGCCTCATTTGCATAGGTCAATACAGATTGGAAAACACAGTCGCTCACTGGTCGGGTTGGCCCTGAACCCTGGTACAAGACCCGGGCAGAAGGAAAGACAAGTCCTGTTCTCAGAAGATCCAACGGCAGATTAGTCAATCTAATTCCAGAGGGAATGGCGGAGGGCAAAGAGAGAAAGAGGAGAGGAGAGGGGTCCAGGATAAGGACATGAAAATGGGCAAGATCTGGAAACAGGGCTGGAACCAAGAGCAAAGTCAAGCAGAGAGCTGCCGATGTTCACAGCCAAAGGTGACCCCCGATGATGAAGATGGGCTGTCTGATTTCAGTTATGGAGAATTTGGGCAAAGCTCACTCTGCTTCTGATGTTCCTTCAACTCATATTGCATGAGCACAAAAGGCAGCCGTAAGTTTCCCCTGCCCAGGGCTTTACAATCTGCTGTTACTAAAGCACAGCGTTACCAGGGGTGCGGGCAGCAATCTCCACAGCACTTCTTTGCTGCAATGCTCCTGGGATTAGATGTTACTTGATTCTGAGGAGCTTTTCAGCAACCTGCCTGCAGAGCATTTACTCTGTCAGCGCTGAGATCTTGCAGTTGGTGCTTGTTGTTAGGCAGCGCTGAAAGATGGTTACGCAAGAAAAGAAAAACTGGGGGAATATGTTGTATACCATTACAGAAGGACATTCAGGGGAGGTGCCGTCGGCTTCCCCTCAGCACATGAAGAAGTTGGCAGTTCAGCAGAACAAGGAACAGAAGGACATGGTCACTGCAGAAGGACAGACTGACAAAGACCAACCTACCAGCACTGCTGATCCAAAGAGGGAAGGTAAAGGCAACCAGCGGCTGACCCATTTTCGGAACCAAATCCGAACACAGATCGCCAAGCAGGATGTGAACCCTGGAAGCCGGATGATGGAACTGGTGGAGAAAATGACCCGAGGAGAAGTCAGGGCTGAGGCATCAGCAGACAAGGAGGGCACAGAGACGATGGGCGAGGAGCAAGCGGTATGTACAAAATGCCAGGGCAACTGTTGCAATGGGATCCTAGCTGAGGCGGACAGGAGGCTGCAGATGGAGCTACAGGTAATGAAGGAGGAGGTGAGGGCCAGCTTGGAGGTGCTAAAGGAGGAGTTTGCTAGGGACCTGAATGCTCTGCGTCAGGAACTGAAGAACTGCTGTGATAGTCATTCTGTGAAGAGTTTGGAGCTGAGTCCAACAGAGGTCAAAGATGAAAAGAGGCCTGAATGGAAGAAAGTCAGTCAGAAGGAGGAGGTGAAAGCCAGGGCCCCAGCTAAGCTGGAGGGGCAGTTTAAATCCCGCTCTGTGCCATCTCTTGTGTCACAGTCAGCCCCCAGCAGGAACCAGGTCCTGCTCCGAGCTATGACCACTACCGTTGCAGCCAAGAATGTGCAAACTTCAAACTTGGGCATCCGATCCAATTCAGACCCCATCAAGCCAAGCGAAGAGAAGAGCCCAGCCCTCCCACCGAATCCACAATCATCTCGCAGGGCAGCAGGACACTCACTGACTCGTCATCCCAATGGAAACTGGACCAAGAAGATTGCAAACCAAACAGTGGCACCTCAGCCAAACGCCAAAGCTCACTGAGCCAGAGAAGGGCCTGCGGGAGAAATGCACCAGGAACTTTTGTCCTAGATACTGAAACAAAACTGATTTCATGGCATCCAAGACGTTACTTGGCAAACAAGCCATAACTTGTAAACTAGAGCAGAGCAGCTCCACTTCTCACGTCCCCATGTAGCTTAAGAGAGAAATCAGACTTTGGACTTGTACCCGCCCAGCACACAGGAGAAGTGATCTTGGATGGGCTTAAACCAGAACTGGCTGCTGTTCCCACAAGGAGGCTCCATCTCTTTACTGACTTTTTAACAAAATGCGTTTCTTCAGCTTTGCGGTGCGCGCGTAACTAAGGTAAACTCACTGAGTAGGAGAAAACTCCTTCTGGGGTTCCTTGTGCCTTTTGTTCTTGGCTGTAGGTGTGGGGTTCAGCAATTCTCTGCCTTCATTGACAGGAGACTGGTGGGGGGGGGGGGGAGGAACGGTGCCAGTCGGCTGGTGAGAGAAACAAGCAGAGAGCCCAAGGTTTTAATTAATGCCTCTTCCCTAGGAGTCAGGGCAAAGCTGGGATTCCAGTACCAGGAGACTATTCCTTTCAAGGAAAAGTCAGAGCCAGTTCTAAATCTCACACGGCGCTGTCCTGGGAACCCGCCTGATTTAAGATAAGAATCCCCCAGAATCTGCTCTTTTATTTAAAGCTTTGAACTAATCAGGCTGTCTGCTCGTATCCTGAACATGTTCACTGCTTGCATCTCTCAAGCTGCAATAAGAGTGAACCATAACATGGTCTTCAGACCTGTGCAAGCAGTAAACTTGCATGGGTGAGAACTGATTAGCCTCCAAGCCAGCCCTGGGTATCGTTTCAGCAGCACATGGAGAAAAGCCCTGAGATAGAGATCTTCAGATATCCGGAGGGATTTTATAGTTTTTGCAGAAGCTGAAGATGTTTCTCCCTGCTCAGGTCCATGGTCTGGTGCAGTCCTGACCATAACAAGCTGCAGTAATAATGTGCAGGGTCGAAGCTGGACTGTGGAAGGACTTTCTCGTTGTGCTATTTCTCTTGGTTTCTGTCCTGTTTAACATTCAGTAAAAGCTGGTCCATCAGTCCATAAGAACTGGTGAGATGTACAGCTTGAAGTGAGAAGTGCCCACATCACAACCAGGGATCTTCTCCCACCCTTAGGGTCAGCGACCTTGTGATGTTTGCTTTAGAATATTAAATGTGTTTATTCATTTATTCAGAGTATACTGTAAAATTGTCTGAGATTTCCAGGATGACAGGTGGCCAGATTTGACTAAAGGGAGCTGCGGGTGGGTGTGGGAGTTTCACTTTGCACATGGTATGTGAGGATTACTGATGCTCAGGCACGTTCATCGCTGCATGACCCCAGTGTTATAATACATACCGGTAGTAACATAGTATATGATGGCAGATAAAGACCAGAATGGCCCATCTAGTCATTTATGTCACTTGGCAGACTAAGGTTAGGCATTCTTGACACACACAAGCTCTCCCCGGGCTTGGATGTCTACATGCAGAGGACCTGATAACCAGCCAAACCCCAGCGATCCCAAAATTCGGTGGCCCTATGCGGATAGTACCACTGAATATTCACACAGACCACAGGAAAGACACATGGTTATATCCGGGACAGTCTGTGGGCAGAGGTGGGGCAGTCGTGGCAATATTGAGCCACTAACCAGATTGCCAAAACACATAAAGTTAGGACAAAGTCCTTCCATTCCACATTTGTCTCATTCCTTTGCCAGCATCCTACACCTACCCCCCTCCAGTCTTTCACCCTCTTTCTAGTCCGCCATGTCCTCCCTCTGTACTCACCTCCCCCCAGTCTCTTTTCCCACCTTCTGCTTCTCATCCCTTTCCAGCCCCAACTTATTGCCTAACACTTCTCTCTCCACCTCCAGGCCCTTTCTGATGTCTTACCCCCAACCAGGCGTCCATTTCCCCTTTCACTTCTCCCATCTGCTTCAAGGAAAACCTGCCCCTTCCTGTGGCTCTCATCCACTGTCCTTTTCAACTGCCCTCAACCCCTCCAGGTCCTTCAAACCTTCTCCCCTCCCCATATTTCTGCACTTGGTCTCACAGCTCTACTCATACCCCTCACCTTGTCCCCACTGTCCTCTTAATCTCTGATCAATTTCTTAGTTCCCACTATCCCCCCAAGCAGCTCCAACTCCCCGCTCACAATCCCACCCAAGCCCCAAGTCCCCACTTAAAATCTCAACATCCAGCCTATCTTAGAGTCTTGCTTCTGTTTTCTCACCGTCGTCACCTTTTAGGGCTCCTACCTTCCCACATCCAATGCCCCTAGTACCTGCCCTCCTGCCTCCTCCTCCCCTTCCCCGCACCCACCCATTTACCTCCTTCTCCCTAATCATTAACCTTGTTTTTCCTCCTTCTTACCCTGGCATGCGTTCTTATGCCCCCTCCCCCCTCTCAACCTTCCCTTGGTTGACTTTGCTTCCTCCTCACTCCCAATAACATCTTTCCTCCTCTCCATTCTCACTCCTCCAGCATCTTTCTCTTCTTCCTACTCCAACCCTAGCATTTGCCAGCATTAGCCCCCTTTCAATCCCAGCCCTAGAATTATCTCCCTTCTAGCCCCATCCCTTTTCCAGTCCATTCTCCCTAGACCTAGTATCAGCCCATTTCCAGTCTCGCCCAGCCCCAATATCAGTCCATTTCGAGTACCAGCTTCCCAGCCCCAGTATCAGCCCATTTCCAGTCCAAACCCCCAGCACTGTATCAGCCCATTTCTAGTTCCTCTGCCCCTAGTCCTGTATCAGCCCATTTCCAGTCCCAGCCCCCCATTCCCAGTATCAGCCAGCCCCCTTCTTACCTCTTAAGCCAGCCCTGTCATCAGTATAGACCAAAGCTAAGAATTCATTTAAGCTCTCTGCTATGGCCTTGTTCTCTTTTAATGTCCCTTTTACCCCTCTGTCATCTCATGGTCCAACTGACTCTCTGAAAGCTTTTTGCTTCAAATGTACCTGAAAAAAATGTATTTGAATTTTTGCTTCTATGGAAAGCTTATTTTCCAAAATTTTCTTTACCTGCCTTATCAATGCTTTGCATTTAACTTGCCAGTGTTTATGCTATTTCCGGTTTTCTTCATTCGGCTCCCTTTTCACAATGATGCTTTTTATTCACTTGTCTTGTGCCATCCAGTGCTGCAAATTCCACGCAAGCAGGGGGGCCCAGGCAGGAAGGGAGTCCATGCAGGAAGAGGGCCCACACAGTGGCGGTAAGGCAGAGTGGCAAACTTACTTTAACAGGTTTGCCATTTTGTCTTTGCTCTTTTAAGTTTGCACCAGGCTGCACCGAGAGACTTTGGTCCTGTAGGTAACAGCAACGAGGCCTAATGGGAGTTTAAAGACCAGAAGCAGCGCAGCAAACTCGTTAAAGAATGTTTGCCACCGTCACAGCCGCAACAGTGGGGCAGAGACGCTGTGTGGGGGGTGGGGGGGGGGGGAGAGCTGCCACTATGATAATGGGGGGCCCCCAGGAAACGTTTGCTAGGAGGTGCCTCATTAGAACTAATTCCACTTGTGCCATCAAGCACATGTATCCCCCACGACCTTATGACTGTTTTACAAAAGGCTCCACATTCAGTGAATCTTTTGTAAACTATCCTTCAAATTGTGAGCGTCCCAGCAATGATGTCCCATTTCCTACCTAGACTGTTTATGCAAAATTGGGCTTCAAGTGTCACAAGTCCCACCGAATTGTAAGCTCTTTGGAGAAGGGACATATCGTACCTGAAGACTTCTCACCACCACTCAGCACTGCGAACTTCCATTAGCTCTTTTTATTGATTTATTTATTGGATTCAATTGACTCAGGCCTTTGCTCAGAAGTCCAAGATCAGTCACATTCAGGTACAGTGGCTATAAAAATAATAAATATTACTATTATCTTTGATTTTCTCTACCATTTTTAAGCAAGAGACAAGAACAAAGTGTTTCTCCTATTAGTTTCAGTGACTGCTACAAGGCATAAAAAATAATAAAGAGGAGTAAAGTAAGCCAAAACCGCTGAGAGAGGAAAGGGAGAGACACACAGTGAACGCCAATGACGCCTTTCAGCTGCAGTGAGGAACTGGTGGTGATGGAACCAATTCTGGTCGGCATATCTTAAAAGGGATATAGCATTATCAGAAAAGGTACAGAGAAGAGCCACCAAAATGATAAAGAACATAAGATATGCCCAACTGGGTCAGACCAAGGTCCATCAAGCCCAGTATCCTGTTTCCAACAGTACCAAATCTAGGTCATAAGTACCTAGAAGTCTCCCCAAAAGACACAGGTTCCTCAATGCTTGTATTGGGTCAAGCAGAGATATCCCGGGTCCCTTTTAATAATGGCTTATGGACCTTTCCTCCAGGAACTTGTCCAAACCTTTTTTAAACCCAGCTACACTAACAGCTTTTACTACATCCTCCGGTAACAAATTCCAGAATTTGATTACACGTTGAGTGAAAAAATATTTTCTCTTATTAGTCTTAAATAGTTTACCCTGTAGCTTCATTGCATGTCCCCTAGTCTTTCTATATTGTGATAACATAAACAGTCGATCTACGTTTACCCGTTCCACTCCGTTCATTAATTTATAGACCTCTATCATATCTCCCCTCAGCCGTCTCTTTTCCAGGTTAAAGAGCCCTAACCTTTTTAGCCTCTCTTCATAGGGGTATCCTTCTATCCCCTTTACCATTTTGGTGGCTCTTCTCTGTACCTTTTCTAATAACGCTATATCCTTTTTAAGATACGGCGACCAGACTTGCACACAATATTCAAGGTGCGGTCTCACCATGGAACGATATAGAGGCATTATAATATCCTTTGTTTTATTTTCCATTCCTTTCCTTATGATACCTAGCATTCTATTTGCTCTCTTGGCCGCCGCTGCACACTGGGCCGAGGGTTTTAACATGTTATCCACGATGACGCCTAAATCTTTTTCCTGGGTGGTGGATCCTAAGGTGGAACCTTGCATCATGTAACCATAGTTTGGGTTGTTCTTCCCTAGGTGCATAACCTTGCACTTCTCCACATTAAATTTCATCTGCCATTTTGATGCCCAGTCTTCCAATTTATCAAGATCCCTATGAAGAGAGACTAAAAAGGTTAGGCTCTTCAACCTAGAAAAGAGACAGCTGAGAGGAAATATGATAGAGGTCCATAAATCAAGGAATGGAGTGGAACGGGTAAACATAGATTGATTGTTTACATCATCAGAATATAGAAAGACTAGGGGACATGCAATGAAGCTACAGGGTAAACTATTTAAGACTAATAAGAGAAAATATTTTTTCACTCAACGTGTAATCAAACTCTGGAATTCGGTACCGGAGGATGTAGTAAATGCTGTTAATGTAGCTGGGTTTAAAAAAGGTTTGGACAAGTTCCTGGAGGAAACGTCCATAAACCATTATTTATCATTTATTTATTTAGCCAGTTTTGTATACCATCTTCTCCTTCAATCAAAGTGGTTAGGAGCATAATATGAGGTCTACATTGAACAGAGGGGATGACAGGACATACATATATTATTGGGGGTTTAATCCCAGGTCTCAGTCGTATGTGCAGGGTGTTTGATGGCTGTATAGGCAGGGTTGCGGTGATTGAGAGTTATGGTACTTGTTCATAGGAGTCCACAAACAGGTGGGTTTTAAGGGATTTGCAGAAGTCCTTGAGGTCTTTTTGTGCTCTTAATTCCTCAGGGGAAGAGTTCCATAGGTCCGGCACCAAGAGTGAAATTATTAAAGAGGACTTGGGAAGTCCACTGCTTACCCCAGGACGAGCATTATGGAACCTGTGTCTTTTAGAGAAACTGCCAGGTACTTGTGACCTAGATTAGCCACTGTTGGAAAAAGGATACTGGGCATGATGGACCTTGGTCTGAGCCAGTATGGTAGTTTTTGTGTTCTTACGAGGTATGTTCTTATGGCCAGCAATTAGTTCTGACCCTTTCCTTGAGCTGCTGATGCCAGTTTTGTAAGAGTATGAGCCTCGAATGGTCCTATTTTATTTAATTGTGCTTGATTTAATGGGAGATGCCATCCCAATTGAATGACACAGCAAGAACTAATAGAAGGAGTTGAGCTGGTGTCAGGAGCAGGTCAGCTATCATGGACTGCAGACCTGACATGAGATGCGGCAATATGTGACCTCACCCCAAGGTAATTACAGCCCTGCACTGAGAACCTTCAGACGTCATGGAAAAGAAGCGGCGTGGGGCACTTTCCCTGAGCACAATCGTGCACGGATTTGATAAATGTTTCTCACACACTCATGTGTCTGCAGGTGCTGCAGTGAAGAGATTTTCTAAAAGTCCAAGGGGGAAGTGCCCTGTGGAATCTTTTCATTTTCAAAATGTGCAATACAGTTTCTAATGTGCAGGATTTTGACTACCAAACACGAGAAATTCTAAGCAGGTTTGATCTCAATGCAGGTGCCTTGCAGGTGAGCTGTGCTGGGCGTCTGGAGAGTGAAGACAGCTTCATTGATCAGGAAGGTTCCCACCAGTCTAGTGGTGCCCTGTGCAGAATCCCAAGGTGCCCATCTGGAGCCCGTGGTACACAGAGCGGGCAGACACAGCTCGCCGGCCCATGCCAGTCATAGCCGTTCTTGGGGCACAGATGCAGTGCTATGGCTCCAAGCCTCTGGCAAACCTGTGTGGAGGCAGATAAGGGCCCATCTGGCAGTTTCTGCCTGAAATGGAGATGACCAACCGCAAGAAAGATTGGGTCAGTAGCAAGGACCAGAACCAGAATAACTTACATGCAACAGGTTAAAGGACTCTGTACTCTGTTTGTCCGAACTTCCTGAACGTCAGTCATACTGGGCACAAAACACCTGATCATCGTCAGTCACTTACTCTTCTCATCAAGTTCATTTCTCTGAAACGTTCTCACCCCATTCATTTGCAGCAAAACATTTCCTTTCCCAGGTGTTCGGCTCTCCACTCTTTCCGTCTAAGCTTGAATAATGAATATCCTCTAACACCACTGTGAAAATGAATGCGAACTGGCATTTCTCCTTTTGTAATCTGAGAAAACCCTCGGATCTAATTCCACCTACATAGCTTGCTTTTCAGTCATGTTTTCCTAGACTGTAACGATGTCTCCAGGTCCTCAATGCTCACATTAAGCGATGAAATGAATAGCTGAGGAACTACACAAAGGAGATGAGGCTTTCTAAGTATAGCTCACGATGCAACAGCTAAGTTCCTTACCAGAGCCCCTCCCCCCTAGGACTGGTGGCACGGGAGGTGGGGGCAGGGATACACAGCCCCTCACCTCTAGGACTGTTTTCACTGGAGCTGGGTGCAGGGATACAGAGCCCATCACCTCTAGGACTGGTGGCTCGGGAGGAGGGTGCAGGGATACGGAGCCCCTCACCTCTAGGACTGTTGTCACTGGATCTGGGTGCAGGGATACACAGCCCCTCACCTCTAGGACTGTTTTCACTGGAGCTGGGTGCAGGGATACGGAGCCCCTCACCTCTAGGACTGGTGGCACGGGAAGTGGGGGCAGGGATACAGAGCCCCTCACCTCTAGGACTGGTGGCTCGGGAGGAGGGTGCAGGGATACGGAGCCCCTCACCTCTAGGACTGTTTTCACTGGAGCTGGGTGCAGGGATACGGAGCCCCTCACCTCTAGGACTGGTGGCACGGGAGGTGGGGGCAGGGATACAGAGCCCCTCACCTCTAGGACTGTTTTCACTGGAGCTGGGTGCAGGGATACGGAGCCCCTCACCTCTAGGACTGGTGGCACGGGAGGAGGGTGCAGGGATACGGAGCCCCTCACCTCTAGAACTGGCGGCACGGGAGGTGGGGGCAGGGATACAGAGCCCCTCACCTCTAGGACTGGTGGCACGGGAGGAGGGTGCAGGGATACGGAGCCCCTCACCTCTAGAACTGGCGGCACGGGAGGTGGGGGCAGGGATACAGAGCCCCTCACCTCTAGGACTGGTGGCACGGGAGGAGGGTGCAGGGATACGGAGCCCCTCACCTCTAGGACTGGTGGCTCGGGAGGAGGGTGCAGGGATACGGAGCCCCTCACCTCTAGGACTGTTGTCACTGGATCTGGGTGCAGGGATACGGAGCCCCTCACCTCTAGGACTGTCGGCCTGGAAGGTGGGTGCAGGGATACAGAGCCCCTCACCTCTAGAACTGGTGGCACGGGAGGTGGGGGCAGGGATACAGAGCCCGTCACCTCTAGAACTGGCGGCACGGGAGGTGGGGGCAGGGATACAGAGCCCCTCACCTCTAGGACTGGTGGCACGGGAGGTGGGTGCAGGGATACAGAGCCCCTCACCTCTAGGACTGGTGGCACGGGAGGTGGGTGCAGGGATACAGAGCCCATCACCTCTAGGACTGCTGGCTCAGGAGGTGGTGCAGGGATACAGAGCCCCTCCCCCCTAGGACTGGTGGCACGGGAGGTGGGTGCAGTGATACGGAGCCCCTCACCTCTAGGACTGTTGTCACTGGAGCTGGGTGCAGGGATACGGAGCCCCTCACCTCTAGAACTGGCGGCACGGGAGGTGGGTGCAGGGATACAGAGCCCCTCACCTCTAGGTCTGCCTGGTCCATATGAAATAACTTTCTTTTCTCAATGCACTGGCAAATTGTTGCCAGGTTATTTAATCACACTGTTTTGAAAAGAACTGCAAGATCTACAGCCCAAGAGGAGCAAATTTTGTGTCTTGGTGAAAAAGTAACTGTAGTGGAGTAAAACCTGGATTAATCTTTCAGGGTTTGATAGGAACCATCTCATGAGGTCACCACTCCAGCCAGGTCCGTGGTTTGTCTCAGTATGAGCAATGGAGGAAAAGCAGGACTGGATTAACCTCTTTGGGTAGATCGGGGCGAGGTAGGGATCCTACTCTTGAGAAAAGCAGCTTAAGATGGAACTTTGATCACACCTCATACATATTGCAGGACTAGAGAATTAAACATTTCAAGACTTATTGTGTAGCTATATAACAATACATCGCACCACGATGCTAGTGTAAGCATGCAGAGACCTGGTTATGTGGCTTTTCATGTGCAGAGTGTAGCGTGGCTGCAGCACACCTGCACTTTTTTAAATCATGTTATGTTTGGTATCGTGTAAAAGCAGTTTGGCAGATTTACGATGAGTGAAAAAATTGAACAGCAAATTTTCATTAAATTCTGCCAGAAACTTGGAAATTCTTGCAAAGAGACTTATGACAAGTTACAGCAAGGGTATGGTGATGAATGTATGAGTCGTGCTTGAGTTTATGACTGCTACAAACGTTTCTATGAGCGCCACCAAAGTGTTGACAGTGATGAACGTTCTGGAAGGTCATCCACGAGCAGGAATGAAGACAAAGTTGAAGCAGTGAGTGCCGCAATATGCTCAGATTGTCAACTGACTATCAGGGAGCTTGCTGAGGACATAGTTTTCAGTTTCGGGTAGGTACAGTCCATTTTTACTGTTGATTTGGGCATGAGATGTGTGTCTGCAAAATTCATGCTGAAACTTTTGTCCCTTGACCAAAAAGAAGATCGACTGCAGCCGGGGAGTTGTTGGAATGCTTTGAAAATAACTCAGGTTTCATCAAAAAGATTATTACTGCTGGTGAATCATGCGTTTATGGTTATGACTAAGGCTTAGTCCTCACAATGGAAGACTCCAAACTCTCCCAGACCAAAGAAAGCCCATCAGGTGAGGAGCAATTTCAAGGTCATGCTCACAGTTTTCTTTGATTACCAGAGTATTGTTCATCATGAGTAAGCTCCAAAAGGCCAAACCATCAATGAGGAGTACTACATCCAAGTTCTGTCTCTTTTGAGAGATGCAGTTCGTCATAAGAGGCCAGAGTTGCACAGATACAGTGAATGGTTGCTTCATCACGATAACGCCCCAGCTCATGCATCACATCTTGTCCAGCAGTTCTTGGCCAAACACTAAATCGAGCAAGTCCGTCAGCCTCCGTTCTCACCTGACCTCACACCCTGTGACTTTTTCTTGTTTCCAAAACTGAAATTACCACTGAAAGGAAGGAGATTTAACGAGTTGGAGACCATTAAGCAAAATTCAACACAGCAGCCTCACAGCATAACGAAAGAGGCATTTCAAAATTGTTTCCAGCAGTGGCAGGAACGCTGGAGGAAGTGTGTTTTATTGGAAGGAGACAGAGTGCAATAACTGTTGGTGTTATGCTTCTTGTGTTATTGTACAAGTCTTGATGCTTTTGGATCACACCTGTAAACCTGAGAAGACATTTCAACCACAGTCACATGGGGAGCTGAAGTCCTGCTCCTCTTTGGGATCCCACAGTGTAATGTCTGGAAGCCAGTATTTCCCTCAGCTAGAAGCCCAATGGTCCTATCTGTAGTTTAACATGAAGCTTTGTGTTGTGCCCTAAATCTATGTCAGAAGAGTTTTAATCCATTTAATCTATTTTCCAGTAGCAGCTCTGGCAGATTGTACCTGGCAGTCACCCTAAGACACTCACACTGATTTTGAAGGATGGTACAAGACATCTGCCAACAGAATCACAGATTTCCAGTCCAAGCAGCAACATCACAGCTTTTTACCCCCTTGTCCCAGGACACCCTGCAGCACACACCCTAAGACACACAGACGTAGACTTGCCAGATGTATTCTAGATTGCTTCCCTGTTGTACCTTCTCTGCGCTATCTTGGGGTTATCTTGGATTCAGCTCTATCTTTTCACGACCATATATCTTCTGTAGTTCAATGCTCCTTTTTCTCTCTTAGACAATTGTGTGCTGTCCGTCCCTTCCTCCCTGTCTCCTCATTGACCACCTTACTCCTCTCCCTTATTCTTTCCTGCCTAGACTATTGTAATGTTTGTTTTGCTGGACTCCCCCAATATCAAGTACGTAGGTTACAGCTCATTCAAAACACCGCGGCTTGGCTCATCACGCATGCTTCCCGTTACGATCACGTCACTCCCCTTCTTATTGGTCTCCATTGGCTTCCCATTCCCTATCGGATCCAATTCAAAGTCCTCACTTTTGTTCACAGGGTCCTGCACACTGGTGTCCCCTACTGTCTCTCTGACCTGGTTCGTCTTCACGTCCCCTATGTTCCCTTCGGTCTATCCATGCCAACCGCATGCTTCTTCCCTCTCCCGCCTCTGCCTGTCTTGAATGTACCCGTTCGTCCGCTTTCTTCTTCCTTGGCCCCAGGCTCTGGAACTCACTCTCCCTCCCCCCCACCCCCCACCTCGAGTCATCATTCACCAAATTCAAAACCAGTTTAAAATTTCATTTTTTTTCTGGACCGCCTATGATCTCCCACCATCCCCACGGCCCCTCCTTAAGCCTTGTGTCTTGTCTTGTCTGCCCCAGTTTGTCTGTCCCCCCTTTTCTCTTCAGCCTACTTTTCGCTTTCTCTTTACCTTTGATTCTGTCCCTTTCCTGTCATACCAATGGAGTTCTGTTTCCTCTCTCCCTCTTTTTCCAGCAGCAACTCTGACTTGGTTTTTGTTTTTGCCTATTGTGAACCGCTCTGGTACCCATGGTGTAGGTTGTATAGAAAGAAACAACTAAAGATAAAGATAGATGTGAACCCAGTAAACCTTTCTTGTGTCAGCTACACAGAAGCACTTTCCGAGCATGCCAGGAAGAGCACAAGGGCTCCCAGAACAGTGACATTATCGCCTTGCCCAGGGTCACTTAATTAATATAGCGCAGGCCCGGCTAGGTAAGTCTATCATTGTGCTGAAATGTATTTTATGAGTTGTGCATTTTCTTTTTGCTGAATGGTTTAATTTTTTTTTACTTTTCACATATGGTTCCAATGTAACTATATTGATCCTGTGTGTAATGCACTTTGAACTATTTGGATCTAGTGGAATATAAAACTTGAAATGAAAATCAAATTGAAAGCCACTGAATGCTGGGATGGCCTAGTGGTTAAAGCAGGAGCCTGAGCAGAAGGGGAATGAGAAGACATTCGTCAGTGACGGCTAGTCATGCCCACTGACACTTAAACCTGGATATTCAATGCTGGGGTCCTCTCCGGCTCTGATGCCCAGATTGGCAGGAGGCTTAGCAGGCATCAGTGATACTCAGCCGCTGCCCGGTTAGTTTCCGCAACAAAAGGTAGGCCGGTCTTTGCAGCTTTAGTGCCGTTGAATATCTCGGATAGAGGGATAAACACGGTCAGCAGGTCTCTAACCATGTTAATCCCTTGGAATATCGGTCCTCGGTTCTCATTCTGATGCTCCTTGTGACTTTGGGCAAGTCACTTAACCCTCCACCTCCTCGAGTAGAAACCTTAGGGCGACGCTGAATCCTAGCACTAATGCTCTAGCTGAGAGTTTCGTAATGCAGGTTTTACATAGACGACAGAAAAAGACCACATGGCCTATCTAGTCTGTCCTTCCATATCAACAACTACAACAGTCCCCTTTTTACCTTTAGAGATCCTCTGTGTTGGTCCCATGCTTTTTTGAATTCAGTTACTGTCCTCATCTCTACCACCTCCACTGGGAGACTATTCCATGGATCCACCACTCTTTCCGTAAATAAATATTTCCGCATATCACTCCTGAATCTATCTCCCTTCACCCTCATCCCATGTCCCCTCGTAGCAGAACTTGCTTTCAATTGAAAGAGGCTCTCTCCCTGAACATTTATGCCACGGAGGTATTTAAACATCTCAATCATATCACCTCTATCCCGCCTTTCCTCTAAGGTGTACATATTAAGATCCTTAAGTCTGTCCTCATATGCTTTATAATGAAGCCCACTAATCATTTTAGTAGCCACCCTCTGCACCGACTCCATCCTGTTCACATCCTTTTGAAGGTGCAGTCTCCAGAATTGCACACTATACTTCAAATGAGGTTGCACCAAAGACTTAAACAAAAACAGGAAGCGGCAGATTCAACACCCAATAAATTTATTATGACCAAATAAGTGGCCTAAGCCCAACACAGGCCGTGTTTCGTATACAACTTCCTCAGGGGCTATCAGGACACACCTCCTTTTTTCTGCTAGCCATTCCTCTCCGTATGCACCCAAGCATCCTTCTAGCTTTTGCCGTCGCCTTTTCTACCTGTTTAGCTACTTTAAGATCATCAGACACAACCACGCCTAGGTCCCGCTCTTCTTTAGTGGACAAAAGTACTTCACCTCCTATACTGTATTGGATTGCTGCAGCCCAAATGCATGACCTTACATTTTTTAACATTAAATCCCAGCTGCCAAATTCTAGACCATTCTTCAAGCTTAGCTAGATCCCTCCTCATGTTATCTACACCTTCCTGGGTGTCTACTCTATTGCAGATTTTGGTATCATCCGCAAAGAGGCAAACCTTACCCGACAGCCCTTCCGCTATATCACTAACAAAGATGTTAAAAAGAATCAGACCAAGGACAGATCCCTGGGGCACACCACTGGTAACATCCTTCTCCTCAGAGTGAGCTCCATTTACTTGTACCCTTTGTCGCCTCCCACCCAACCAATTTCTAACCCAAGCAGTAACTTTAGGGTCCATCCCTAGGGTGCTCAGTTTGTTTATAAGTCGCCTGTGAGGAACAGTGTCAAAGGCTTTACTGAAATCTAAATACGCCACATCTAGAGCTCTCCCTCGGTCCAACTCCCTGGTCACCCAGTCAAAGAAATCAATCAGATTTGTCTGACAAGACCTGCCTTTGGTGAATCCATGCTGCCTCGGATCCTGTAATCCGCTGGACTCCAGAAACCTCACTATTTTCTCTTTCAGCAGCGTTTCCAATAATTTACTCACCACCGAAGTTAAACTAACTGGCCTGTAGTTTTCAACCACATCCTTACTTCCGCTTTTGTGTAAAGGCACCACATGAGCCTCTCTCCAGTCCTTTGGCACCACTCCCGACTCCAATGAGGCATTGAAAAGGTCAGTCAGTGGAGTTCCTAGAACGTCCCCCAGTATTCTAGGGTGTATCCCATCCTGTCCCATCGCTTTGTCTACTTTAAGTTGAGCTAGTTTCTCATGAACACAGTCTTCTGAAAATTGTTCAAGATGTCCCTCGCTTCTGTTCCTATTTGTGGGTGTTTTCTGAGGTCCTGCTCCTGGTTCTTCATCTGTGAACACAGACCAAAAATATTTGTTAAGCAATTCCGCTTTATCCTTATCAGCTTCTACATATTCTCCCCCTGCACCCTTGAGTCTGACAATACCACTTTTGCCCTTCCTCTTCTCACTAATATATCTGAAAAATGTCTTATCCCCCCATTTTATTGCATTGGCTATTTCCTCCTCCTTTTGAATCTTTGCCTTTTTGACTACTTTGTTAGCTTCTTTAAGTTTTTCCAAATACAGATGCCTGTCTTCCTCTCTCTGTGATCTCTTGTATTTCATGAAGGCCTCCCTCTTTTTCTTCATTTTTTCAGCTACTTCCTTCGAAAACCATAGCGGTCTCCTTTTCCTTTTGCCTTTATTTACCATTTTAACAAAAAGGTTGGTTGCCCTTAAAATACCCCTTTTCAGTTTTGCCCACTGTTTTTCTACATCCCCCAGCTGTTCCCATCCCACTAACGACTCCCTGAGGTATTGGCCCATCTTAACAAAGTTAGTCTTTCTAAAGTCTAAGATCCTCACCTTGGAATGGATTCTAACAGCCCTAGTCCTAATACTGAACCACACCATCTGGTGATCACTGGATGCAAAATGATCTCCCACTACAACATCAGAAACACTTTCACCATTGGTAAGCACCAAGTCCAGTATGGCCCCTTCACGTGTGGGGTCTGTTACCAATTGCCTGAATAGTTCTCCCTGTAGAGAATCCAGGATCTCCTTACTTCTAGATGATACTGCAGCAGGAATGTGCCAATCAACATCTGGCATATTGAAATCTCCTATCAGTAGCACTTCCCCTTTCCTAGCAATGCTGCGTATGTCTTCAATTAACTCTCTGTCCACCTCTTCCTCTTGTGAGGGAGGTCTGTATATCACACCAACGCAAATAGATTTCTCTTTCCCTCTTTCAAGTTTAACCCACAATGCCTCCTCTCTCCCTTTTAAGCTCTGTAATTCCAAAGCTTTAATAGTAGTTTTTACATATAATGCCACTCCTCCTCCCCTTCTTCCTACCCTGTCCTTTCTGAATAAAGTATAGCCAGGTATAGTTACATCCCTATCATGGTTTTCTGTGAACCATGTTTCTGTAACTGCCACTAAATCCAAGTCAGCCACTCCCACCAAAGCTTCAACATCAGGGATCTTATTTCCCATGCTACGGGCATTTATACACACTGCTTTCCATATATTATACCCCTGTTACCCATTTCCATAAAGGTATTTAATGTATCACCTACCTGGGGGCTTTCACTTACCTGGGGGCTTTCTTCACCCATCCCAATGAATCTAGTTTAAAGCCCTCTTCAGTAGATTAGCCAGTCTACTACCGAAGATGCATTGACCTTTCTTGGACAGATGGATGCCATCTCTGCTCTGCTACCCTTGGAACAGCATCCCATGGTCTAGGAAACCAAAACGCTCTCGATGACACCATTCACGCAGCCATGCATTCATCTCCAGGATGTGAGCCTCTCTGCCTTGGCCTTTACCCTCAACAGGGAGGATTGAAGAGAACACCACCTGTGCACCTAACTGCTTCACCCTCTGTCCCAGAGCCATGAAGTCACTTTTGATACGTTCCAAGGTATACCTGGCAGTATCATTTGTTCCAACATGGATTAGCAACATTGGGTAATAGTCAGTGGGCTTGATGAGTCTCGTCAAACTCTCCGTAACATCTTGAATTTTGGCACCAGGCAGACAGCATACCTCTCTGGACATCAAGTCTGGTCGGCAGATGGACGCCTCAGTATCCCTCAGAAGAGAGTCTCCAATCACCACTACCCTTCGTTTCCTTCTGGTCACTGATTCTGCAACTTTGGGGTACTTGAACTCTGGTTCTTCCCTTTCCAGGGATGCTTTACTTCCAGGGATGCTTTACTTTCCAGGGATGCTTTACTTCCAGGGCTGCATAATGGTTCTTCAATTCAAGGGCTGGAGAAGTTGGATTGGTGATTTTGCAGGCCCTGGTGACTTGTGTCCAACCCTCGACATTCTGTTGGCACCCATCTTCTCCTGCGCTGGAGAGCTTGGTTGCTGCAAGAAGCATCTCATCAATGTACTTCTCACTGTCTTGAATGCTCCTCAGCCTCGCCACCTCCTCTCTGAGTTCCTCCACTTGTTTCCTCAGAGCTTCAGCATGCAGGCACCCTGCACATGGAACTGGTCCTTCAACTGGCATTAGGACCTCTGTCTGGACCGAGGCAGAAGCTGTAACGGGGGCAACAGCTTTAGCAATACGATTTTTCCCAGCCATTGTTCTGTTCGTGGAGCTTAGGTATTGTTTGTTGATCTGTAGAGCCCTGGTTAGGAAATGCTCAATGATTCTGTAAGTATAGAGCATGCGAATGAGCTGTGCCCAAAACATGTAAACCTGGCACATGCACACAGAGGTCTGTGTCAGCAGCACCTAGATCCGGTGCATAAAAAGCCCAGTTTGGACTTTGTGCGCCTGTGCTGGATTGCAGTCTGGTGCATAACCAGCAATATTATTCTGAGCTGAACTTCTGCGCTAACGTTGCTGTTTATGAGCCAGACAGTAAACCAGCACTTCTGCATAATATTCTTCCAGAACACTTTTCCATCATTCTCTTTGGCTAAGCCCAGGGCTGTACACTGAAAAAAACAGGCATAAATTTCTCATCAGCACTGACCGCAGGCCCACAAGCTAACCCTTAATGCCTTGTGTTAAATCCCAGCCACGAGCTCAGCCTTCTACGCACATCTCTGCATCTGCACTGCATAGCTAATCGCCTCATTATCATCCCTTTATAACGCGCTGTGCGCTGCCATTAATGCACTCATTAGGCTCATTACATGCATTCTGCGCCTACGCAAACCCAGAAAATGCTGCGCTACTGGCTGTGCTTTGAGCTGGGCACTTTGCTACCATCTGGCTGCTAGACTGTGAGGCATCTACCAGCTGTACCTGAATTTGTATCTCTCCTTGAGCTTGGATGTGGAAAATGTGAGTATTAAATACAAATCCAATGAGCCATATTTCCTTGGTTCTGAAGCAGTAAGTGGGAAAGGCAGAAGTGTTTGAAGGGAGCTGTGCACAGGAATCACTGCGTGGGGAGGGCTGCTGTGCACGGGAATCACTGTGTGGGGAGGCTGCACACAGGAATCACTGCGTGGGAGGGCTGCTGTGCACGGGAATCACTGCATGGGGAGGCTGCGCACGGGAATCACTGCATGGGGAGGCTGCGCAGGGAATCACTGCATGGGGAGGCTGCGCAGGGAAACACTGCATGGGGAGGGCTGCTGTGCACGGGAATCACTGTGTGGGGAGGCTGCGCACGGGAATCACTGCATGGGGAGGCTGCGCACGGGAATCACTGCATGGGGAGGCTGCGCAGGGAATCACTGCATGGGGAGGCTGCGCAGGGAAACACTGCATGGGGAGGGCTGCTGTGCATGGGAATCACTGTGTGGGGAGGCTGCACACAGGAATCACTGCGTGGGGAGGGCTGCTGTGCACGGGAATCACTGCATGGGGAGGCTGCGCATGGGAATCACTGCATGGGGAGGGCTGCTGTGCATGGGAATCACTGCATGGGGAGGGCTGCTGTGCACGGGAATCAATGCATGGGGAGGGCTGCTGTGCACGGGAATCAATGCATGGGGAGGCTGCGCACGGGAATCACTGCATGGGGAGGGCTGCTGTGCACGGGAATCACTGCATGGGAGGGCTGCTGTGCACGGGAATCACTGCATGGGAGGGCTGCTGTGCACGGGAATCACTGCATGGGGAGGGCTGCTGTGCACGGGAATCACTGCATGGGGAGGGCTGCTGTGCACAGGAATCACTGCATGGGGAGGGCTGCTGCGCACGGGAATCACTGTATGGGGAGGCTGTGCACGGGAATCACTGCATGGGGAGGGCTGCTGCGCACAGTAATCACTGCATGGGGAGGCTGCGCACGGGAATCACTGCATGGGAGGGCTGCTGTGCACGGGAATCAATGCATGGGGAGGGCTGCTGTGCACGGGAATCAATGCATGGGGAGGCTGCGCACGGGAATCAATGCATGGGGAGGGCTGCTGTGCACGGGAATCACTGCATGGGGAGGGCTGCTGTGCACGGGAATCAATGCATGGGATGGCTGCTGTGCATGGGAATCACTGCATGGGAGGGCTGCTGTGCACGGGAATCACTGCATGGGGAGGGCTGCTGTGCACGGGAATCACTGCATGGGGAGGGCTGCTGTGCACAGGAATCACTGCATGGGGAGGGCTGCTGCGCACGGGAATCACTGTATGGGGAGGCTGTGCATGGGAATCACTGCATGGGGAGGGCTGCTGCGCACAGGAATCACTGCATGGGGAGGCTGCGCACGGGAATCACTGCATGGGAGGGCTGCTGTGCACGGGAATCAATGCATGGGGAGGCTGTGCATGGGAATCACTGCATGGGGAGGCTGCGCACAGGAATCACTGCATGGGGAGGGCTGCTGTGCATGGGAATCACTGCATGGGGAGGCTGTGCACGGGAATCACTGCATGGGAGGGCTGCTGTGCACGGGAATCACTGTGTGGGGAGGCTGCGCATGGGAATCATTGCGTGGGGAGGCTGTGCACGGGAATCACTGCATGGGGAGGGCTGCTGTGCATGGGAATCAATGCATGGGGAGGCTGTGCAAGGGAATCACTGCATAGGGAGGGCTGCTGTGCATGGGAATCACTGCATGGGGAGGGCTGCTGTGCATGGGAATCAATGCATGGGGAGGTTGTGCAAGGGAATCACTGCGTGGGGAGGCTGCGAATGGGAATCACTGCATGGTGAGGGCTGCTGCGCACGGGAATCACTTCATGGGGAGGCTGTGCACGGGAATCACTGCATTGATACTGCTGCACACAAGCATAAGAGCTAAAATAGTCCTCTGTAAAAGAAGCCCGCTTCAACCTCGAGTCTGCCGGCTGCATTCATTCATGTGATCTTGCAGCACCGATGTCCGCAGCACCAGAGGCAGCTGACGTTAGCAAATCTGCAGACCTTATGCAACATCACAGACTGGTATATTTTAATAAAGAGCAGTCCATCGTCCAATGTACAAATTACATGTAATTAAAGGAATTCTCTGTTCCATAACATATAATATTTTTCATTGTGAAAAAAATCCTATGTAACTTGCTGAATCATTAGCAGGGTAATAACTTGTTCAGAAAAGATCTACACATTCCAGAAGAGCCCATCTCCCCCTTGTAGAGATGCTTTCAATTCTACCCTGTTGGATCAACTTGAAAGCCACTGGAAAGATCTGCAGAATTTAGAGACATTTTCTCTGTATGTAATAATATATATTAATATATTCACACACACATATACACAATGCCCAGGTTATAGAGTCAAAAATCACAGAAGCCAAAGAAGTAGACTTTTGCCCTGGACGGCAGCAGTGAAAGGCGGCAGGACAACCTTTCTTCCATGTCACAGCCAGAGGTTGGCTTGTCTACCCCCTCAGGAGGGTGGGGGGCTCAACGCTTTCCCAGGGGTGAAGACAAATGTAGATCTGACCTCACTGTCCTGTCCCCGGGTGGGGGGGAGGGTTTGTCATGACATACTGGGAAGGCCCCCGGCCCCGTCTGTGTTTACTTATGAATAAAATCACCTCATGTCATCTATTGCTCCCTTCGAGGTACAAGAAAAAGCTTTTAAATATCCCCAAATCACATGAAAATCCTGTTACTAAGTGGTACATTTGCAATTTAAACATAAGTGGCTATTTCTCTCTATTAGGAATAGAAAACAATCACAGTGAGCTATGTAAATAACATTTAAATGCCCCTTATAAAGCAGACAGGGCCCAACCACTGTGGCGCCCAAATCTTACAAGTGAAGCAGCAGCAGGGGGAACAGGGTGAACAGGCTGGCATGGAGAGTGGCACAGTGGCTGATTGTGGCATCTTTAGAAGCATAGACTTTCCTGTTCTTCAGAGGTTGGGGTGGGCGGAAATTGTTCTTCATCTTCACAGGGGTCTCGCTGACAGCAGTAAAGTGAGCAGTGTCCACAAACACATTGAGCTGCAATAGGACAAACAGCACAAATGAGGGTCTAATTCCCAGCCTCACGCAATGGCCGCAGGCTGGCATCACCCTCTAGCCCAGCACTGAATTCCACATGGCAAGAGTTGACATGTGATGCCTTCATACCTAGATGCAAGGCTCCCCTTACCTAGACATCTTCTTTTGCCAGTTTAGACCATCTCTCTCACCATGTGGTAGCCTCCATTTTTTTGTGGAATGAAAAACATGTCATCATTGGAGCCTCAGTGAGTTTAGCGACCAAGTCTAAGGATGAATTATTGTGCATGTAGAGTAATGATGGGGGAGGGGGGAGAAGAGCAATGGTGGAAGACAGAACTGAAACTAGGGTTGTGTGGGGGCCCAGAGCGATTCACCCAAAATTTGGGGAGCACAGGTGGGAAGAAAATGGATCTCCTCCCACCCCCCTCCCCCCAGCTAGTACTTACCATTGATGTCAGATATTAGGATTGGGGCAGTCACCCAGTTCCACCCCACCCATTAATAATAACCCTAGCAAGAGTAGAGGAGCAGCAACAGGATGGGGCAGGATAATAGTTATCACTGTGAGAGTCCAGCACCTCCGGTGATCCAGATCTGGTTTTACTCCATTGTATTTACAGACTTCCTAGTGCAACTGAAGCCACAAGACATGATGCAATACAGTAAAACCAGGAGACTGAGGTCACTGCTGCAGTCTTCAGAGCATATGTTGATAGTATATTATTGATCCATGTACATATGTTGATAGTTTATTCTGCACATAGTTACCTTGTTCGTATGTCTCCTGTACATAACCCCCTGTTATAATGTAAATGCAGTTCAATCCCCTGCTCTGCATAATTTCGTTTCATGTAAACCGCACTGTTGTAAAGAGCGCAGTATATAAGAAAGTTAAATAAATAAATAAAATGTCTGTTTACTGATTTATGTGGCCCTTGAGATGTCTGCAGTACAGCCGACCCTAAGAGGTCTATGGGGGATCAGGACAGGTTCCCTTTGAATGGGGACGAGCATGGTGTGAGTCTGACAGATATGTCTTGGGGGAGCAGAAGCAGAGTGCATGTATTCTCCTGCTAGTACCTCCCTTTGAGTGTGGAACTGGGATGATCGCCCCCTCCCCCTTGCCACTTCCTAAGGCCACAGCTCCCATCTCTTCATATTTCCTACTGATTCGGTTTACTCTGCATCTCTCAATAGCACTTGGGGCTTCTCTGGCTGTCTCCTAGGGTTCTGTAAGTGGCTAATTGAAAAGATGACCACGTCTGTCAGAAGATGGGGGAAACACCTAAAGAATATTCCTTAACTCTGTCAATGCAGGGACCTTGCTTTCAGAGCAGTGGCCCTCCTGTACCAGAAATGTTTTTCGTATAAAAGATCATTTCAACTCAATGCATTTTCTTGAGGGGAGGGGAGGAGAGGAGAGGCAGGTCCTAGAAATTCGGCTCTTAATACATTCCAAATGTAGTCAGGTTGGTGAGACATTCATGTGTGACGTACCTGAGCACGGCTGATAGGAATAGTGTCCTCAAACAGTGTCCAAATAACTGCTTCAGCACAATCGGGTGTAGTCAGGGAACCATGGTAACGGTAATACCTAGAAAGCTTGTCCACCCCAGGAAGAAGGCTATCCAGACGAAAGGTAGATGCCAGGTCTACAAAGTTCCCTGCAAGACACATAGAAAGGTGGCTGGGACTGCGGACAGTCTCAACACTACCCAGACAAGTGACCCATGGCTGGGGCTGTGGACTGTCTCAACACGACCCAGACAAGTGACCCATGACTGGGGCTATGGACAATGTCAACACCACCCAGACAAGTGACCCAAGGCTTGGGCTGCGGACAATCTCAACTCCACCCAGACAAGTGACCCATGGCTGGGGCTGCGGACTGTCTCAACACCACCCAGACAAGTGACCCATGGCTTGGGCTGCGGACAATCTCAACTCCACCCAGACAAGTGACCCATGGCTGGGGCTGCGGACAGTCTCAACACCACCCAGACAAGTGACCCATGGCTTGGGCTGCTGACAATCTCAACTCCACCCAGACAAGTGACCCATGGCTGGGGCTGCGGACAGACTCAACACCACCCAGACAAGTGACCCATGACTGGGACTATGGAAAATCTCAACTCCACCCAGACAAGTGACCCATGGCTGGGGCTGCGGACTGTCTCAACACCACCCAGACAAGTGACCCATGACTGGGGCGATGGACAATCTCAACTCCACCCAGACAAGTGACCCATGGCTGGGACTGCGGACAGTCTCAACACCACCCAGACAAGTGACCCATGACTGGAGCTATGGACAATCTCAACTCCACCCAGACAAGTGACCCATGGCTGGGGCTGCGGACTGTCTCAACTCCACCCAGACAAGTGACCCATGACTGGGGCTGCGGACTAATATGAGGTCAGTGTTTCTAGTGTACAGACAGGGAACATATCCCGAGCAGTCAGGGCACTTTAACACAGTATTGCCTCTAAGGAGTAGAAATGTTTGTGGTTCATTTGTGCTATCTGAGAACATCAGGACTTGTGAACTTCCTGAACCTGTACCTGGAAATGGCACAACCATTTTTTATTAGCATCCTGAAATATCTTTAGAGATGGGAGTGTGGGTGGAGGGGCATACCTGTCCATTTTCCCTTGCCCCTCCCAAGAAACTACTCACCTTCAAGGGACACATTCTTCATAGTCACCAGGATCGTGTTATAATTTGGGTTATCAGCCTCTGCTATCTACAGAGGAGCAAAAGGATTGCACTTTATTGCCTTGTGGGCCTCTGATATACTCATCTCCACTATGGGGCAGGAAGTAGCCTACTGGTTAGAGCTGGGGCACTCAACCCACTGCCTTCACTAGATGCAAATCTGTCTCATGCATATTCATCATGGTTCTTCTGAAACCTCACTGGCTAGGTGCTCCCGAGGACTAGGTCAAGAACCCCATGTCCTGTTTCAGCCACTGACGCCCACTGTGACCTTCAGCAAAGTCTGTTCAGAGCAGCGATTCATTCTACCTCTGGGGCATATGCCAAGCTGCACCTGGTTCCAGGTACCTTGGAAATGGCAGGACCCTAAAACAGGTTTCTTTCAGCAGGGCCCCAAAAGAGCATTTGAGGATGGACTACAGCAGAAACACATGAAACCGCTGCCCTGCTTTATGGATCACATGATAGAAAACCCTCGCACACATACAGGTATGAACACATAAACATGGAGGCACACACACACAGATAAACATCTAAGCACAAACTAAGGCACTTACACATGGGGTACAGACACAGCATACCGTATATAAGAAACCCAGAACCGCCAATCCATTTGGATCCTTCTTGGCCTCTGTGATACTTTGGTACTTGGTATTCAGATGAACGATGTGCAGCTAAAAGAGAAACGATAGAAAAGTGTTACCCACAGTCCTCAGCAACACCCTTCCTTTGCACGGGCATACGGTTAGTGCCCTCCTCTCCCCATCCCCTACGCCTGATCACTATTGGCTCTCTCCTCCACTGTTTCATCACCTCTTTCCTCCACTATGTCATCTGAGTCTGTTGAAGAGGCCATAGCTTCCTATAACACTGCTCTCTCCTCCACTGTTTCATCACCTCTTTCCTCCACTATGTCATCTGAGTCTGTTGATGAGGCCGTAGCTTCCTATAACACTGCTCTCTCCTCCAGTGTCTCATCACTTCTTTCCTCCACTATGTCATCTGAGTCTGTTGATGAGGCCATAGCTTCCTGTAACACTGCTCTCTCCTCCACTGTCTCATCACCTCTTTCCTCCACTATGTCATCTGAGTCTGTTGATGAGGCCGTAGCTTCCTATAACACTGCTCTCTCCTCCACTGTTTCATCACCTCTTTCCTCCACTATGTCATCTGAGTCTGTTGAAGAGGCCATAGCTTCCTATAACACTGCTCTCTCCTCCAGTGTCTCATCACTTCTTTCCTCCACTATGTCATCTGAGTCTGTTGATGAGGCCGTAGCTTCCTGTAACACTGCTCTCTCCTCCACTCTCATCACCTCTTTCCTCCACTATGTCATCTGAGTCTGTTGATGAGGCCGTAGCTTCCTATAACACTGCTCTCTCCTCCACTGTTTCATCACCTCTTTCCTCCACTATGTCATCTGAGTCTGTTGATGAGGCCGTAGCTTTCTGTAACACTGCTCTCTCCTCCACTGTCTCATCACCTCTTTCCTCCACTATGTCATCTGAGTCTGTTGATGAGGCCGTAGCTTCCTATAACTCTGCTCTCTCCTCCACTGTCTCATCACCTCTTTCCTCCACTATGTCATCTGTTGATGAGGCCGTAGCTTCCTATAACTCTGCTCTCTCCTCCACTGTCTCATCACCTCTTTCCTCCACTATGTCATCTGAGTCTGTTGATGAGGCCGTAGCTTCCTATAACTCTGCTCTCTCCTCCACTGTCTCATCACCTCTTTCCTCCACTATGTCATCTGAGTCTGTTGATGAGGCCGTAGCTTCCTATAACACTGCTCTCTCCTCCACTGTTTCATTTCCTCTTTCCTCCACTATGTCATCTGAGTCTGTTGATGAGGCCGTAGCTTCCTGTAACACTGCTCTCTCCTCCACTGTCTCATCACCTCTTTCCTCCACTATGTCATCTGAGTCTGTTGATGAGGCCGTAGCTTCCTATAACTCTGCTCTCTCCTCCACTGTCTCATCACCTCTTCCTCCACTATGTCATCTGAGTCTGTTGATGAAGCCGTAGCTTCCTATAACACTGCTCTCTCCTCCACTGTCTCATCACCTCTTTCCTCCACTATGTCATCTGAGTCTGTTGATGAGGCCGTAGCTTCCTATAACACTGCTCTCTCCTCCACTGTTTCATTTCCTCTTTCCTCCACTATGTCATCTGAGTCTGTTGATGAGGCCGTAGCTTCCTATAACACTGCTCTCTCCTCCTCCACTGTCTCATCACCTCTTTCCTCCACTATGTCATCTGAGTCTGTTGATGAGGCCGTAGCTTCCTATAACACTGCTCTCTCCTCCACTGTCTCATCACCTCTTTCCTCCACTATGTCATCTGAGTCTGTTGATGAGGCCGTAGCTTCCTATAACTCTGCTCTCTCCTCCACTGTTTCATTTCCTCTTTCCTCCACTATGTCATCTGAGTCTGTTGATGAGGCCGTAGCTTCCTATAACACTGCTCTCTCCTCCACTGTCTCATCACCTCTTTCCTCCACTATGTCATCTGAGTCTGTTGATGAGGCCGTAGCTTCCTATAACTCTGCTCTCTCCTCCACTGTTTCATTTCCTCTTTCCTCCACTATGTCATCTGAGTCTGTTGATGAGGCCGTAGCTTCCTATAACACTGCTCTCTCCTCCACTGTCTCATCACCTCTTTCCTCCACTATGTCATCTGAGTCTGTTGATGAGGCCATAGCTTCCTATAACACTGCTCTCTCCTCCACTGTTTCATTTCCTCTTTCCTCCACTATGTCATCTGAGTCTGTTGATGAGGCCGTAGCTTCCTATAACACTGCTCTCTCCTCCACTGTCTCATCACCTCTTTCCTCCACTATGTCATCTGTTGATGAGGCCGTAGCTTCCTATAACTCTGCTCTCTCCTCCACTGTCTCATCACCTCTTTCCTCCACTATGTCATCTGTTGATGAGGCCGTAGCTTCCTATAACTCTGCTCTCTCTTCCACTGTCTCATCACCTCTTTCCTCCACTATGTCATCTGAGTCTGTTGATGAAGCCGTAGCTTCCTATAACACTGCTCTCTCCTCCACTGTTTCATTTCCTCTTTCCTCCACTATGTCATCTGAGTCTGTTGATGAGGCCGTAGCTTCCTATAACACTGCTCTCTCCTCCACTGTCTCATCACCTCTTTTCTCCACTATGTGATCTGAGTCTGTTGATGAGGCCGTAGCTTCCTATAACTCTGCTCTCTCCTCCACTGTTTCATCACCTCTTTCCTCCACTATGTCATCTGAGTCTGTTGATGAAGCCGTAGCTTCCTATAACACTACTCTCTCCTCCACTGTCTCATCACCTCTTTCCTCCACTATGTCATCTGAGTCTGTTGATGAGGCCGTAGCTTCCTATAACACTGCTCTCTCCTCCACTGTTTCATTTCCTCTTTCCTCCACTATGTCATCTGAGTCTGTTGATGAGGCCGTAGCTTCCTATAACACTGCTCTCTCCTCCACTGTCTCATCACCTCTTTCCTCCACTATGTCATCTGAGTCTGTTGATGAGGCCGTAGCTTCCTATAACTCTGCTCTCTCCTCCACTGTCTCATCACCTCTTTTCTCCACTATGTCATCTGAGTCTGTTAATGAGGACGTAGCTTCCTATAACTCTGCACTCTCCTCCACTGTTTCATTTCCTCTTTCCTCCACTATGTCATCTGAGTCTGTTGATGAGGCCGTAGCTTCCTATAACACTGCTCTCTCCTCCACTGTTTCATTTCCTCTTTCCTCCACTATGTCATCTGAGTCTGTTGATGAGGCCGTAGCTTCCTATAACTCTGCTCTCTCCTCCACTGTTTCATTTCCTCTTTCCTCCACTATGTCATCTGAGTCTATTGATGAGGCCGTAGCTTCCTATAACACTGCTCTCTCCTCCACTGTCTCATCACCTCTTTCCTCCACTATGTCATCTGAGTCTGTTGATGAGGCCATAGCTTCCTATAACACTGCTCTCTCCTGCACTGTTTCATTTCCTCTTTCCTCCACTATGTCATCTGAGTCTGTTGATGAGGCCGTAGCTTCCTATAACACTGCTCTCTCCTCCACTGTCTCATCACCTCTTTCCTCCACTATGTCATCTGTTGATGAGGCCGTAGCTTCCTATAACTCTGCTCTCTCCTCCACTGTCTCATCACCTCTTTCCTCCACTATGTCATCTGAGTCTGTTGATGAAGCCGTAGCTTCCTATAACACTGCTCTCTCTTCCACTGTCTCATCACCTCTTTCCTCCACTATGTCATCTGAGTCTGTTGATGAGGCCGTAGCTTCCTATAACACTGCTCTCTCCTCCACTGTTTCATTTCCTCTTTCCTCCACTATGTCATCTGAGTCTGTTGATGAGGCCGTAGCTTCCTATAACACTGCTCTCTCCTCCACTGTCTCATCACCTCTTTCCTCCACTATGTCATCTGAGTCTGTTGATGAGGCCGTAGCTTCCTGTAACTCTGCTCTCTCCTCCACTGTTTCATTTCCTCTTTCCTCCACTATGTCATCTGAGTCTGTTGATGAGGCCGTAGCTTCCTATAACACTGCTCTCTCCTCCACTGTCTCATCACCTCTTTCCTCCACTATGTCATCTGAGTCTGTTGATGAGGCCATAGCTTCCTATAACTCTGCTCTCTCCTCCACTGTTTCATCACCTCTTTCCTCCACTATGTCATCTGAGTCTTTTGATGAGGCCGTAGCTTCCTATAACACTGCTCTCTCCTCCACTGTTTCATTTCCTCTTTCCTCCACTATGTCATCTGAGTCTGTTGATGAGGCCGTAGCTTCCTATAACACTGCTCTCTCTCCTCCACTGTCTCATCACCTCTTTCCTCCACTATGTCATCTGAGTCTGTTGATGAGGCCGTAGCTTCCTATAACTCTGCTCTCTCCTCCACTGTTTCATCACCTCTTTCCTCCACTATGTCATCTGAGTCTGTTGATGAGGCCGTAGCTTCCTATAACACTGCTCTCTCCGCCACTGTTTCATTTCCTCTTTCCTCCACTATGTCATCTGAGTCTGTTGATGAGGCCGTAGCTTCCTATAACTCTGCTCTCTCCTCCGCTCTGGATGCTCTCGCTCTGCCCATGCCATGTCCTGTAAGGCGTACTATACCCCAGCCCTGGCTGTCTTCCACTACCCGCTATCTATGTTCCTGTGCCCATTCAGCTGAGCATGCTTGGCTCAAATCTCACTTCCTTGTGGACTTTCTACACTTTAAAGTCATGCTTTAAATTCATTCTAGTCAGCCATAGCACTCGCCAAACAAGACTATTATGTCCATCTGACTAACTCTCTTGCCTCTGACCTTCACCATCTCTTTACTACTCTCAACTCTCTCCTCAAGGTGCTTCTGCCTCCGACCCCTCCCTCCTTTTCTGCCCAAACCCTGGCTGACTATTTCGGTGACAAAATCCACAAGATCGGCCTCCAATTCCCCAAGAAATCAGCTACTTCCCCTCCTCCCCCTCTTCATACCCAACTTTCCCCCTCTATGATCTCTGAGGATGAAACTACAACCTCCTTTCCTCCTCCAAACTCACTACCTGCTCCTCTGATCCTATTCCCTCCCACCCATCTCCTACGCCCTATCTCCTCCACTGTTGTCCCTTCCATTTTTCATATTCTCAACCTATCGCTCTCCACTGCAACTGTCCCTGCAGCCTTCAAGCATGCTGTGGTCACTCCTCTCCTCAAGAAACCCTCACTTGATCCCACCTGTTCTTCTAATTATTGACCCATCTCCCTCCTCTCCTTCATTTCTAAACTACTTGAGTGTGCGGTTCACTGCTGTTGCCTTGACTTTCTCTCCTTTCAAGCCCTCCTGGATCCTTTACAGTCTGGCTTTTGTCCTTTACACTCTACTGAAACGGTTCTTGCCAAAGTTTCCAGTGACTTGTTCCTGGCAAAATTCAAGGGCATTTACTCTGTCCTTATCCTTCTTGACTTCTCTGCTGCTTTTGACACTGTTGACCACAACGTCCTCCTTGACTCCCTGTCCTCGCTTGGTTTTAAGGGCTCTATACTATCCTGGTTCTCCTCTTGTCTCTCCCATCACTCTTTCAGTGTGTGTTCTTGTCGATCGCTGCTATCCCTTTCTCAGTTGGTGTACCCAAGGATCTGTCTTGGGTCCGCTCCTTTTCTCTCTATATACCCAGTCCCTTGGTGCGCTCATCTCTTCCCATGGCTTTCAGTACCATCTGTATGCTGATGACTCCCAGATCTACCTCTCTACGTCTGAAATCTCTCCGGCAATCCAGACCTGGATCTCTGCCTGCCTTTCTGATATTGCTGCTTGGATGTCTCACTGCTGCTTGAAATTGAACATGGCCAAAATGGAGCTTCTTATTTTTCCCCCTAAAACCTCCTCTCCCTTTCCTCTTTTCTCAGTCTCTGTGGATAACTCTCTTCTCCCCCGTTTCCTCCGCTAGCAACCTTGGGGTTGTCTTTGACTCCTCTCTCTCCTTCTCCACACACATCCATCTGATAGCTAAGACCTGCCGTTTCTTTCTCTACAACATGAACAAAATCTGCCCTTTCCTTTCTGAATATGCTATGAAGACGCTTATCCACGCCTCAATCACCTCCAGTTTTTACTATTGTAACCTACTTCTTGCTGGTCTCCCTTTGAATCATCTCTCTCCCTTTCAATCTGTTCAACACTCTGCTTTGCAGCTAATCTTCCGCCAGCCTCGTCATGCTCATATTACCCCTCTTCTCAAGTCATTTCATTGGCTCCCTATCCATTTCCACATGCAGTTCAAACTTTTCCTGCTGACCTTTGTGCATTCACTCTGCAGCTCCTCACTACTTTTCCTCCCTTATTTCTCCCTACACCCTCCTCGGGAACTCTGCTCTTCTGGCAAATTGCTTCTGTCTGTGCCCTTCTCTTCTAGTGTTAACTCCAGACTTTGCTCTTTTCACCTTGCTGCTCCTTATGCCTGGAACAAACTACCAGAGTCTGTACGTCAGGCGCCTTCTCTGACCCTTTCACTCACCTCTTCACTGCCACTTTCGGATCTTGACTCACCTGATCTCCTTGTGTTTGCCTTGTGTTGTCTGTCTTGACTACATTGTAAGCTCTGATGAGCAGGGACTGTCTCTTACATGCCTGTGTAGTGCTGCATACGTCTTGTAGCGCTATACAAATGCTCAGTAGTAGTAGTAGTTGATCTTGTAGCTAGGACTGAATTTATGATACTAGTGCCCCTAGGGATGACCAGAGAGCATGAGGAGGAGAGTTTCTCCACAAAGATCAGAGATCATAATTCTAAGCAAGCCAAATCAAGCTCCACTAGAGCTCAGATATTTGGTACCTTGCTAGGCGGCTTCTTTTTCCTAAACCCAGGTCCGACAATAACTCATCACAAAGCAACATGTGTCATAGAAGCATGGCCTAACATGGGGGGGTGAATAACACAAGAAAACACCAAGACAAGAAGGGGCTTAGAGATACTATAACACGACATTTGCTCCCTTTTATATCTTTCTACTTGAATATATATATATATAACTAGCTGTCTGAGAAAATGATACCAACCATCAATGAAACAGAGCAAAGAGCTAACAGCATTGTCATCGAACTGTTAGGCCACCACACTAGCCCCACTTGCATCTTTATAAGGTTGCCATCTGATCTAGCTGAACACTGCCAGGCTGATGCAGGTCCAGTATGGCTCCAGTGCGTCCACAGACCCCCAGTTCCTATTTCTCAAGGGCAAAACCAGGACCAGTTCAGCCCATCAAAGTCAACTTGCATCAGGAAACAATCAAACAGGCCCTTTGTGTCCTTTGTGAGCAGCACGGTTAGAAGAGTCTGCAGTGCACTTGCCTACCTCCATGGGGTACTGCCTGCCATCCACAGTGTGCTCAGAGCCGTTGCTTGTGGGGCTTCCCCAGTGAAAGTGGAACTGTAAGGCCTGGAATGTGTCAGGGAGGCCGGCTCCACTGATATTCATACTCCCAACCACCGTCTCGCCTTCCAGATGCACCAGCACTGCAGCGATACAAGAAGGGCATAATAACTCAGCTGAGAGCCACACAACACTGCCTACACTTTAGAGACATAGCACAACATAAGAAGTTTAAAAACTCAGCACAGAGCAGCTGCTGGAACTGCTGTTGTATACAGTACTCGGCTCCTGGTAACATTACTGACACCACAGCACTAGCTTCTTGCAAAGCTGCGACAATAGGGTAGTCCAAAAAAACTACTAACAGATTTCAGTTCTCCACAAGGCTGGTTTTGTTCTTTATCATATTTATAACAAACACACAAAATGTTAATGAAAATAAACATTTAGGGGTCACCCTTTTTTTAGTGCTGTTAAGTCAGTGCTGACTTCTGGTGACTCAGCTGCGTCTAGGTTTTCATGGCAGTGTATCACTGGAAGTAGATTGCCAGCCTTTTCTTCTGAGGAAATGGAGGGTAAAGTGACTTGCCCAAAGTCACAAGGAGTACCAGTGGGCAGGGCCGTACCAACAATGAAATGCGCCCTGTGTGATTTGCACATTGGGCGCACGCCCCCCCTTCCGCACCTTCATCTAGCCACTTTATGGGGGTGGGAGAGAAGAGGCGTGCACCCGATGTGTAAGTCGCCGGCATGCTAAGTAAGTCTGGTCCCTCCCAGCAGACAACTGAAATGTCTGGTAACAGTGGCCGCTGAAGGTTCTGCACCATCTTTTTCTTTGTTTCTGCTGAGACTCTGTCATTAAAAAGGGATAAGCCTGCCAAATGTTCACACACAAACCAGAGGTGCTTTGAAAATGCAACAGCCTGATTTGCGTGAAGAACTGACAAAAATTCAATGTCATTGAGAGGAGCTTGGATTGCAAATGGTGCTTCATTCCATTGTCTGACTTAAACAAGACTGACATACAGAGCCAAACCTGTGATATTTATGGACTCACATGCACTCATCCTGATGTGAGCCTTAAAAAGATATAAATACAGTTAAATAAAAAGGAATATTTTCATTACACAAATGCAAGAGATAAGGGTTTTGGGGCCACTTGACAATAGTGATCATAGAATGATCACATTTGATTTAATAAATGGAAAAAGATGGCAAGGAAACCCCCAGTACTACCTTTTAACTTTCAAAAGTGAGACTATGATTAAATGAGGAAAATAGTTTTAAAAAACAACCTTAAAAGGAGCAGCTGGAAAGGTTAAAGATTTACATCAAGCATGCATATTGTTTAAAAGTACTATTTTGGAAGCCCAGGCCAGATGTATTCCACACTTTAAGAAAAGTGGAAGGAAGGCCAAAAAACCTCCAGCATGGTATAAAGGTGAGGTCAGGGATGCTGTTGCTGCAGAAAAGCATCCTTTAGGAAATGGGAAAACAGTGGAAACATCATAAGCATTGGCAAGTTAGATGCAAGGCATTGATAAGGCAGGCAAAGAGAGAATTTGAAAAAAAGCAAAAATGCATAATAAAAACTTTTTCAAGTACATTTGTAGCAAAAAAAAAACAAACAGTAAGAGAGTCAGTTGGGCCATTGGATGATAGAAGGGTAAAAGGGGCACTAAGGGAGGACAAGGCCATAGCAGAGAGACTGAATTAATTCTTTGCTTCAGTTTTTACTAAAAGTTGCCCATGCCTGAAATGGTACATCAAGGTGATGTAGCAGAAGAATTGAAAGAAATATCGATAAACCAGGGAGATGTATTACAACTGTTTGATAAACTGAAGAGTAGCAAATCACCTGGACCAGATGGCATACATCCAAGGGTGTTGAAAGAACTGAAATATAAGATTGCAGACCTACTATTAGTAATCTGTGAACTATCATTAAAATCACCTGAGGATTGGAGAGTGGCCAATGTAACTCCAATTTTTAAAAAGGGTTCCAGGGGTGATCTGGGAAACTACAGACTGGTGAGCCTGGCATCAGTATCAGGGAAAATGGTAAAAGCCATTATAAAGAATGGGCCCAATTTTCAACTGGGCGGTGCTATGCACCACATCAGTGCATAGTCCACCCCCTTCCACCTAACCCAGATTTTCAATGCCAGAGTAATATGCGGCCCCCCAGACATTGAAAATCCAGGTCTTGCCACACACCCTGGAAGCCGCAGGAGCTAGCTAGGTAGCACCGATTTTCAATGCTACCCACTTAGCCCCTGCACCTGAAAGACAGGCGAGGAAAAACCTTGCCTATCTTTAAGGCGTAGAGGGCTAAGTGAGTAGCATCAAAAATTGGTGATACCCAGTTAGCCCTTTCCTCCACCCCCCCCCCCCCCACTCCACCCGGAACATCCCTAACATGCCCCAGTGCTAAACACATAGTATCTGGGCGTGTCAGAGACATATCCCAGATTAGGTATTTACATGGGCAAATAGGTCCGTTACCCATGTAAATGCCTTCAAAAAGAGGCCCAATAAAACTACTGAACATGCAGATAGCCATCGTTTAATGGGAGACAGCCAAAATGGATTTAGCCAAGGAAAGTCTTGGCTTATTAATCTGTTATGTTTTATTGAAGGTGTGAATAAACAGGTAGATAAAGGTGAGCCAGTTGATATAGTGTATCTGGATTTTCAGAAAGTCTTTGTCAAAGTCCCTCATGAGAGACTCTTGGGGAAATTAAAAAGTCATGGGATAGGAGGCAGTGTACTACTGTGGATCATGAACTGGTTAAAAGATAGAAAGCAGAGGATTGGGCTAAATGGCCAATTTTCCCAATGGAGAAAGGTGAATAGTGGTGTACCCCAGGGATCTGTGCTGGGTCTGCTGCTTTTTAACATATTCATAAATGATCTGGAAATAGGAATAAAAAGTGAGGTAATCAAATTTGCAGATGACACAAAATTATTCAAAGTTGTTAAAACCCAATATTGTGAAAAATTGCAAGAGGATCTTGATAAATTGGAAGACTGGATGTTCAAATGGCAGATGACATTTAATGTGGACAAGTGCAAAGTTATGCACCTAGGAAAGAACAACCCAAACTATGGTTACACGATGCAAGGTTCCACATTAGGAACCACCACCCAGGAAAACGATTTAGGCGTCATCATAGATAACACGTTGAAACCTTCCGCCCATTGTGCAGCGGCAGCCAAGAGAGCAAATAGATTGCTAGGTATCATAAGGAAAGGAATGGAGAATAAAACAAAGGATATTATAATGCCTCTGTATCGTTCCATGGTATGAATGCCTTGAATATTGTGTGCAATTCTGGTTGCCATATCTTTAAAAAGATATCGCAGAATTAGAAAAGGTACCGAGAAGAGCCACCAAAATGGTAAAGGGGATGGACAAATACACCTATGAGGAGAGGCTTAAAAGGTTAGGACTCTTCAACATGGAAAAGAGACGGCTGAGGGGAGATATGATAGAGGTCTATAAATTTATGAATGGAGTGGAACAGGTAAACATAGATCGATTGTTTACGCCATCAAAAAGTAGAAAGACTAGGGGACATGCAATGAAGTTACTGTTTAACCCGTTTAAGATTAATAAGAGAAAATATTTTTTCACTAAACACATAATCAATTCCATTACCAGAGAATGTAGTAAAAGCTGTTAGTGTAGCTGGGTTTAAAAAAAAAGTTTGGACAAGTTCCTGGAGGAAAGGTCCATAAACCATATTAAAGGGGACTTGGGAAATCCAGTGTTTGTCCCAATACAAGCATTGTGGAACCTGTTTTCGTTTTGGGAAACTGCCAGGTTCTTGTGACCTAAATTGGCCACTGTTGGAAACTGGATACTGGCTTAATGGACTTTGGTCTGACCCAATAAGGCATTGCTTAGGTTCTTATGAATGGAATGGGCAAACGTTGATCAGTTGTTCATGCCATCAAAATGTAGAAAGACTAGAGGGCACACAATGAAGCTACAATGCAACCCATTTAAACCAAATAAGAGAAAATATTTTTTTAATCAATGCATAATCAAACTCTGGAATTCGTTACCAGAGGATGTAGTAAAAGCTGTTAGTGTATCTGGGTTTAAAAAAGGTTTGGACAAGTTCCTGGAGGAAAGGTTCATAAAACATTATTAAAGAGCAGCTGGGAAATCCACTGCTTGTCCTGGGACAAGCGCTATGGACCTGTGTGCCTCTTTGGGAACCTGCCAGGTACTTGTGACCTAGATTGGCTGCTGTTGGAAACAGGATACTGGGCTTGATGGACCTTGGTCTGATTGATTTATGTTCTTATTTTCTTATGCTGTTTCCTATCCATAAAATGTTCAGAATGGAGTGACCTCTGAATGTTTCAAAATCAGGCTGAAACTTCTCAGGTATGCAAGCTATCCCTAATGGACAAATATAAGCCTTGTGGAGAAGTGATTCTACAAACTTTAACTTTTGGCATTGGTTTGTGGACCACCTTACTGTGATGATATGCCTCTCAGCACTTACCAGAGTGTCCATCATTCATGATTCTCCACCTGCCAGGAGGGGATCTGTCATATCCTTGAAAAACAATATCACTCAAGTTCTGGCCCCTGTGGACCTGAGTCTTGTCTATGTTAATAGGTGACTGGCTCTGGCCTCCACAGTGGTGGCTAATATCCTTCCAGTGAGCTGGACCTGTGGGTAGGGAAGTGCACAGAGAGAATTAGATGGTCAGAGGAACAGCAGAGAAAAATAGATGTAGCAGGATGTACCTGGATGCAGCCTCAGAAGGAACAGTGGCCCTCTGAATCTAAGCTGTGTAGACCATGACTACCAGTGGAGAGAGACCTGAGTCTGGAAGTGATATGGTTAGAGGCACTGTGTTCAGTGAGAAGGGCACTGGGAGTGACTCAAGTCATAGGATGGTACGGTTAGAGGAGGTCTGGCCCAACACAGATGGATGGGAATGAGTTTTGCACACCGCCCCTCTCTAACCAGAAGCCCCATTTCCTCTGTTGCCTCTCTCACCAGGAATGTTGTTAGCAGTGGGCACAGTGGGCTTTGTCCTGAATGCACTCACCAGTATCCCGAATTTTGGATCCAGTATCCCTTCAGCTGTTATTCCCGGTCTAGCATGTTCTCCACCTTCTAGCTCAGAGCTGCTTGCAGAGAGAAGATGGAGGTGGGCCACTACGATCACGGCCAAGAGCAATCTTGCCCTGTTTTCCCCTTGCAGTTAACTGCACCCTCGTCTCCTGCCAGCAGGGGGAGTCAGGAAATAGTGCTCATTACCCACTGCTGCCCTCTCCTCTGCTGGCTTCCTTCTGAAATTGGAATTGGGGGAGGGGGGGTCCTTTGTGGTTCTGATTTCAGGAGGAGAGGTAGAGGAAGAGAACAGAACAGGTAAGGAACGCTGCTTGCATGATTCCACTTGCTGGCTGAGGATGGAGAAAGAAATGTGATGGGAGGCAAGGACAAAATGCCAGATATTACTTGCTGTCTTTGATAGTATTCACACTCTCTTTCAGCCCTGAGGTGATGTGCAGGTTCCGCTTCAAGCCTTATTCATATTACTAAGCTGTAGGTTTTAATAAAGGAATTCATGGCAGGTGACCAGAGTCTTCCTGAAGTGGAGGGGGGATGGGGAGAGGGAGTAGAGAAAACCCAGCAATTGATCCAGAGTTATAAGCAACCCCTCCAGTTTCTAGCTCGTGCACTCCCATGGCAATTTCCAACCACAACTGGGCCACTAAGAGTCAGTGCTGCCATTAGCTGCCAACCCCTCCTGTTCTCTGTTTTTCTCCTCAACTGACCTTTATTAGTATTAATAAGCAGGCCTAGTAAAAGGTTATGCATAATTTAGCAGGATTCCTTTGCTGTCATGAGGCTTTTTTTAGCTAGCACCTATAAAGGTGTTTTTTCTTTCGTTATATGACCTTGACTAAAGGACAAATCCCAGCTTGATAGCACAGGGAATATTTTAGTGCATATGTAAGTTTCTTTGGGGAACAAGCCTAAAAAATCTCCCATCTTTCAGCCCCTCTGTCATCTAGTGTCTCCCACCAACTCCAGAGAAGGGAGCAGATCCTCCCACCTTGTAGAGAGCAGTTCTACTACTGGGAGAAGATGAGAACTATTTCTGCTGCTGGACAAGAGGGGCAGGAAGTAGGCTATGAGAGGGACAGCCGCCTGCAGCATCCTCTTTCCAAGATGTCACCAGACAGAAGAAAGTTAACATCTGATTTCACAACACTTCCTTCTAGGAACTGGTGAAGATATGAGAAGGAGAGAAAAAAGCGGCTAGATCACCTTTGTTGAAGAGACAGGGCTCACCTCTGGCATCAGAGAGGCAGCTTCCTTCTGCATTTTTTCACAACTCTGATAGTACTGACAATTCCAAGACCACAGATCATGAACAGGTAAGTAGGAAAAGCCCTGATAGATCCCAGAACCCCCAGCCAGGAAAGATCAATGTCCTCCCAGAAATGTAGACCAATAACTTGTTTGCCTACAGCCTACAGTCTGAAGTCCATATAATCATGCACTCCGATGGTATCTATTGCAATTAACAGCTTGCATCACAATAACACTGCAACATGTACTATATGACTGTGTTATGAGCCGATTCCCATGGAACATAAAATCACATAGACTCAAATGACATCATGGGAATAGAAGAGAAGGGCAAAAAGGGGTGACCATATGGAACCAAAGGCCAGTTAATGCTAAATAAAACCCTCATGGTCACAAGACCAGTGTAGATGCATTAGTGCTCTAGATGAACCTTCAGCCTTCTGCACACCTCCCCCCCAACTAACCTTCAGGTCCCTAGATTCCCCTTTCCTGACATTTTAATAATTAAATTCAACAATCATGATGACCTCAGGGCCATCCCTCCCAGAATTATCCTATGAAAACAGAAAGTTGGACATCATTAGATGAATTTTATCATTGCTTTGTTATGTGTTGTATATTCTTTAATTTATTCATTTGTATATTATTATGTAACGCACTTAGAGGTAATATGTAGTGTGGTATATAAGTTTAATAAAACAAAAATGAAAAATGAAATCACACTTTTAGATAGTACTCATTGTTTCATGAATATTATATAAATTTCCTACAAGCAAACGTTTATAGTGATGTTCTTTGAGTTTGCGTAGCCAGGACCTATTGTTCTGCTTTGTGCCACTTCCCAGAAGCCACCGACTAAGTATGCCTAATGGGTAAGGCAAACTAGCATGGCCAGTTGTAAGAAAGACAATGTCTCAGTATAGCATGGATTATCTATAAGAAAGCTTCGGATAGCATCCCACTCTTGCATGCTAAAGTGCCTTGAAATGTATAAACTAAGCTCTGGATTAATGAAGTATATCAATTGTGCCATGAAAATGTAGCAAACTACACTCCATCTGAAATATACAGAAGGAGGAATTTGTGATTCCTATTGTCAAGATCCAGTGAGGAATGTTTCAGAGAAATTCCCTGTCACCATTCTTGTTTGTCTGGCACTAAATCCACTAAACATTCTTATTAATTGTTTGGGTCATAGATTTAGTCTGAACCCTAGAAATTCCAATGATGTACAAGTAACATTGCACCTACTATCTGTAGATGATTTGCAGTTTTACAGCTCTTATGACTACCACTTAGAAAAATGTGTCAGCTGACACTAGGATGATTTTTGGCATGGACAAATGTGCTTAAACATCTTCCTTAAAGGAAAATTGAACAAAATTGAAATATGTCTCTGACTTGAACTAGAGCAAAAGGTACATACAAATGTCTAGGCAGGAGCAACAAATTACAAGAGAAAAGATCAGACTGAAACTTTATTCTTCTTTCTTATTCTTGATATACCACTCAGGCGAATGCATCAGAGTGGTTTACAAAATAAGGTTACTGTGAAAACAAGAAGTAGAAAAGGAACACCATTTGTAGATAGGAAAGAGACAGTCACCATGTAGAGTGAGTGAGAATGGAGAGCAAGGAGGCGGGGAGGGAAAATAGTCAATTAAGGTTTGAGGAGAGGAGAGGTCAAAGGCAACATGAAAGAGGTGGGTCTTCAGCATGGCCTTGACAGTTCTAGGTGGAGGGGAGTGTGAAGGGAGTTCCAGAGGGCAGGTCCAAGGAAGAAGAAAGCCGAATTGCAGGTGAGTTCAAGGTGTGCCTGAGAGACAGAGGGAAGGGAGAGATGATTGATGTGGATGGAGCGCAGAAGACGGTGTGGAGCATGGTAGTTGATAAGGTCAGAGAGATATTGCACAGTGTTAGTGTGGATGGCCCTATGAGTGAGAACGAGGATCTTGTATTGAATTCTATATCTGATGGGAACCCAATGGAGGTCAATAAGTAAGGGAGTGACATGATCTGAGCAGGAGGCATAGGTGAGGATATTGTTGCAATCAGAACTGAAGAAGACCTGCCAGAGCAACATTACAGTAGTCCAGTCTTGAGATGACTAAGGAGAGGAGAAGTGTGGTCAAGGCAGGGGGGGGGGGGAGGGATAGAAAAGGATGGACAATGCGAACCTGATGTAAGAAATAGAAGAAGCGATAGATGAGAATGGAGAAATGCTCACTAAAAGAAAGTGCGGAATCCAGGGTGACACCGAGATAGCGAAGAGATGTGACTAATGGGAAGGGCTCCAGTGCAAGCAGAGGAGCTGACGATAGGCAGGGGGCCCCGAAGTGAACCAGATAGCTGCTGACTTAGAGAGATTAAGATGGAGAAAGTTTGTGGACATCCAGGAGTGTATGAGGGAAAATCAGGAATTCAATGGGGCCAAATCAGGGACCGAAGGATTCGTGTGGTAGAGAAGGATTATGTTGTTGGTATAATATTGAAAGCAGCTTTAACAGCAGGTATGTAATTAAAGGTTCCAGCAGCTGCACACACCTGGCAGAGTCAGCGCTAAGAACAGAACAAATTGTGGTGGAGACCCACACTCAGACATGCTGCTAGAGTCTCTGCCGGTTCTGCCCCCTCTGAGGTACACTTCCTCTTGCCTTGGGGGTGCAACTGGCAGAGACTGTAGCAGCACTTTTGTACGTGAGGCTCTGCCACAATTTGTTATATTTTTAGTGCCGACTGTGCCCAGGGGCATACAGATGCTGGAAAATGTGGGGAGAAAGAGCAAGGCACAGGAACTTCAAAGGTGCATGGCCTCTGCTGCCAAGGATTAAAAGCCGGGAGGCAGGCGCCTTTGGTTGACATTCACAAGCTACATCTCATCTAATGGCTGCCTGAGTGAATTGGGAGCCAACAGCTCAAACTTTGATGCATCTTGACCGCTCCCCTACCCCATCCCGGTGGTCGCTGTAGTCCATGACTAGCTGACTGCCTGCCTGCTGCATCCTTCCTCGGAATCCACATCTACTCCTCTCAACCCAAACCAGTCCTGCCTCAGTCTGCTGGTCAATGTGGCCCACATAATCAGAGAGGTCATCCAGAGAGATAAGAGGAGAAGGAACAAGAAGTGTGCTGATTGTTTTTGGCTTGGCTTGGGAGGTAAAGACAGGAGATTTTAGGGAGAGAAGGGGCTGAGAGAGATGGCAGGGTGTGCGTGAGGTTGGGATGCTAAGAAAGAGGGGAAGGGGCAAAAAGAGGGGAAGAGGAGAGAAGGATAGTTGAGTGGCTGAAATGTCTGGATATTTTCAGAGTTTAAAACCTATTTGCAACTCTTCCATGCTCTACTTTGTGTGAGCCAGAGGGAAGTTCATATTTGGTGCAAGCGAGACGGACTGTGCTCTGCATTAGGCATCGGGCTGACCTGGGAGGAAGTCAGTGGAACCAGCACCGAGGGTCCTGTGGGGCTGGTCAAAGTGCGAGGGGGGTGGTGCTGCTGCAGGCTGAAGGAAAGAGTTAAAGTAAACGCAAGAACTTTATATGGTGATGGGCAGAGCTGGTTGGTTGGGAGGTGAGCTGGGGGGGGGGGGGGGGTATTGACTGACTGAGGACATGAATTGCAGGCAGCAGCACAACACCGGATGAGAATGTGTGTGTCTGAAGAGAGACAGTATGCCTGCATGTGTATGTATCTCAAGAGGAAGAGAGTCCGTGTGGGTATGGGTGTCTGAGAGATATGTAGATGTTAATTGCCATCAAGTCGGTGTAGACTCGTGGCGACCCTCTGGATAGTTGTCAAGGATATGATGGAAGCATTTAGATACAGAGGAGGTGGGGGTCCTTCAGTGGAAAGGAAGGGCTGCAACAAGGGATCTCAGGATGAAGGTGAAAGAGGATGGACTTGGGAGTAATTGAAAGGAATATGTATTGACTGGAAGGGTGGTGGATGTACTGAGCAGCCTCACCGTGGAGGTAGCGTGGAGGAGAAATGTATCGGAACTTGTGAGCAGAAGCGGACAAATGACATTTCTGTTCATTTTGATCCAATTCCTATTCCTTTGCCAATTTTAACAGATTGAAAATAAGAAATGTGGGACAAGTTCAAAGGGTCTCTGAGGGGGGAAGAGATTAGAGCTTAATAGTTCATAAGGACAGGCATGATGCATAGATGGTATGATCCAGCTTTTACCTTTCTTGCGAACTTCCTGCTTCTCAACCAGACAACTTGCATTTAAAACTTCTTATAGTGTCCAGTTACAAAGTGCAACTGGACACCGCAATGAAATTCAGCTGCTCCTGCCAAAGATGATGGGACTGAGGCTGCGATTCCATCCAGGCAGCGGCTCCCTCTACCTACATCTCATTGCAGTAAGTGCTGACCCGCATGATTGGGATCTGCACTGTCCAGACCCCGGGGCTCTGTAGCTATGGAGCCTTGCGGGATCCAAATACGTTTCAACCACAGGGTCTGCATGGTTCAAACTAAAAATGTTTGATCCATGCAGATCACTATAGGTATGGAGCTATGTGATTCGGACAGCCAAGGCTTCAGTGATGTGGCGCCCAGCACTAGCTGCAATGGGAGGGAGGCGGACGGCACTCATGACTGGACAGAACTGCAGCCCCAATTTCAGGCACTTACAGGTGCAAGAAAGAGAGATGGGGGGGGGGGGAGAGAAAGAAGAAAAGGGGCTTGGGTGAGACAAAGCAGAAGGACAGGACCCTAGGGATTCTAGAAAGAATAGGGACATGGTGACTGCGTGAGATGGGAGGGGGGGGGGCAGAAGTGGATCAGGGAATTGGGGATGGGAGACACTGAGAGGAATTTGCAAAGGACAGCTAGGGTCTGGCAACCAATGCCATTAGAAAAATAAAATGGCTAGACAACAAAGCTAGAGAAAATATTTTTTTATTTTCAGTTCACTGATTGGACTTTGTCAGCTTTCGTAACTTACATGTGCTGGTTTTGTTCTAGATGCCTCTCTTTCTATTTAACTGGGGACACATCCATTGCCTCTTTCCTAGCAAAAAAGGTGCCGTGCTCATATTCCGGGCTCTTCATTAATACATGAGGACTATGGGACGATTTTAGCAGGCAATGAAAGCCCCCCATCAAAAAAAAGTCCTGTTACACTATACACAAAGTCCGACTTCTTGAGTTTTTTGTTTAATTCTTGTCTACTTATTTCTGTTTTCATGGTCATTTATATAGACCCTCACCAAGTACAGATTATGTTCCGAGTGTGTGAGTGCGGCAGGTGTTCTGTTAGTATGGGGTTTCTGTGTAGAGATCTGCAGTAAGCCAGTTTTCCCAGTAGGCACATGGATGTTCTAGGGTGCAGTGCCGTATGGGAGCAGTGAGGTTTAGTGTTATTATGGGATGGCAGATTTGCTCTATAGGTCCTATGCTATGGTTTTCGCTTTTTCTATTTGTTCCTAGTCTGGCATCAACTGTAAGGTGCTGGTGGAGAGAAGTGGATACGGATAGTCTTCGAGATTTGCAGTTCTGTGTTCTTGATGCTGCCTCTCTGAAATTTTAAAATATTTGTTAGTTCAGATTTGAGGAAATAAATGTTAAGGGAACATCTCAGTTTCATTTCATTTTATGGCCCAACAGCTTCATTATTGTTGATTTCTGGGTTTCCAGCCCTGGTATATCCCAATCCAGCTTGTGCACCATAATCTTGAGTTCACAGCCACCAGGATTATTTTTCCAGTATACAAATATTTATGCAAAGTTTTATGCAAATAAGGGCCCACAATAAGTCTCCACACATGGTCCCACATCATCCTAGGGCTGCCTCTGGTGCTTCACTCTGGTTTGCTAAGCTGGGCTAATGGTTAGAACCTGCTATTGGTAACTAGCTCCAATGTTATTCAATGGGACCTACTTACACCCAGCCCAGCTTAGAAACATGCCCTTGATTGTCACTTGCTTTTTGCCCATTCTCAGCTTTCTATGTTTATTTTCTCTGCCTGCCTTCTTGTAGCCTGGGTTCTCTTCTGTTGCTTTGTGTGCTACATGTTTCATTCTGAATTATCTGTGTTTATCTTCTCTCTCTGCCTATATCTCTCTTCTTATTCTCTAAGAAATGAACCCTTAACACTATCACTGTTATTAAGCTTAATATCTTCTTTCTGACCTGCTGACTTTTTATTTTACCCCAAATACCATCCACTCGTTCACTCACCCTATAGTCTAAATTTCTAATATAGCTGCCATTGGCCTCATTAACACTATTCTTCCTAGATGCACCACAAGCCCCTGGAGCCTCCCATCCCCTCCTGCCTTACAATATCTTATCATACTTCTCAGATTTGCAGTTTCTCTTCTCTATCTATTCCTATAGCTCCACATCACTTTTTCTTCCTGATACTAACTCTCGCCAATATTTTCCCTTCATGCAAACAACTTACATCCCTAGTCCATATCACCTATTCCCTTCTTTCTTTACGTCTCCGGCCATTTTATCTTCTACCTTATCATCTGATCTTGAGTTTCAACAATTTCTTCCCCTCATTCAGTTATCTCCACTCTTTCTGAGAACACCTCACCCTCATGCATCCTCTTCTCTTCCCTAGACTCTCCTGTTCCTTCTCCTTCTTTCATCTGGAGATATCAATCTCAATCCTGGGCCCCCTAGGCAAGTACAATGCAACCCCTCAAATCGTATTCATATTCCTCTCCTCCCTTCTTCCTCTCTTCCTTTCTCGTGTGCCAACAAACTTACCTACATTCAAGATCTCTTTATCTCTAATGCTCTGCACCTCCTTGCCTTAACAGAGACTTTGCTTCTCCCTGAAGACTCTGCTTCAGTTGCTGCCCTCTGTACTGGAGGCTCTTTTTTCTCCCATACACTTCGCCCAGTTTATTTTATTTTTTTTATTTAAAGGGTATTTGTATCCCGCCTTATCCTTCAATCAAGGCGGTGAGCACAGCAAGCAATCAGTGTAAGTGTTGTGTGTCATGTGAGCCTTATGTACAGTGTGGGTGCGTGGGTGCGAGTGTTTTGATTTGGGTGAGCTAATTACATATGCGCTATGTACAGTATATACATGGGTTTCTGGGTCCAGGCTTGGTGGTTTCCGTGAGCTGTGATTAGTCCAGATTGGATCCGGTTTGTGGATTCAGGTTAAGCATTTGGGCCATAGTGATCTGTGAAGAGTACGGCTCACAGTGGTGGCGTTGGGTTACTCTCTCTCCTTCCTGCAGGTTTCAACTCTTTTCCACCTCAGTCTCACTCCTTTTCTTCCTTTAAAGTCCACTCCATTCACCTATTTACTCCACTAACTCTCCAGGTAGCTGGCATTTATTGACTCCCCGATAAATCCACCTCTTCCTTTCTCGCTGACTTTGACTTGACTTTGCTTCTTCTTTAAACCATTTTCCCCTTCCCTCATTACTGGGAATTTTGACATTCATGTTGATGACCCCTCTGACTCTTATGCCTCCGAACTCCTTGCCTTTACCTCTTCTTTCAACCTCCAGTTGTGTTCTACTGTTCCAACTCACTAGCATGGTCACTGCCTCAGTCTTCTTTCTTTTCTCAAAATGCTCACCCTCAAACTTCTCCTTCTCAGTTCTTCCCCTATCTATCATCTGTTAACTTTCACTCTTAAAAGGCCCCACCACAGTCCTGTCCAATCTCCACTAACATGTTTAGGAATCTTCAGCTTTCTCTACTGTTGTCTCATCTCCTCTCTCATGCACTATCAAATCCGAGTTTGTTGATGAGGTGGCCTCTTCCTATAACACTATACTCTCCTCTGCTTTGGATGTTCTTGCTCCTCCCATTCCATGTCCTGTGAGGTGTACTGTACCTCAACCCTGACTGCCCTCCAAAATTCACTATCTACATTCCTGTGCCTTTGGCTAAAATCCCATGCCCATACCGACTTCATACATTTCAAGTTCTTGTTAACCTCCTTCCAGTCTGCTATAGCACTCACCAAGCAAGAGCGCTATGTCCATCTGACAAACTCTCTTGCCTCGCTGTTTCTTTTCCATGCTCAACTCTATCCTCAAACTGCCACCATCTCAGACCCCTCCTTCATTTTCTGACCAGACTTTGGCTGACTACCTCCATGACAAGGTTCATAAGATTAGTCTGGAGTTCTCTGGATCAATTCTATCTCCCCTTCCCCTGCTTCAGTCTCAAATTGTTCCTTCAATTCCTGCCAATCTTTCTGCCTTTTCTGAAGACACTATTGATCACCACCTTTTCCTCATTAACACTATTGGCTCACTTGAATTTCGGGGCTCTGTTCTGTCTTGGTTTGCTTCTTATTTCTCCCATCACATTTTCAGTGTATGCTCTGGTGGAACGTCCTGTGCCACTATCTCGCTGTCAGTCAGTGTACATCGAGGCTCTGTCTTGGGACCTCTTTCCCTTTGTGCCCTGATCTCCTCCCATGGTTTTCAGTACATATTTACACTGATGACTATCAGATTTACCTCTCAATACCAGACATCTCTCCAGGAATCCAGCCCAAATCTCAGCCTGCTTATCTGATGTTCCTGCCTGCATGTCCCATCACTGTCTAAACTAAATGTGGCCAAGACAGAGCTTTTTATCTTGCTCCCTAACCCCATATCCCCTTTCCCCCATTCCTCCCATCTTCATGTACATTGCCATCCTCTCTATCTTCTTGGCTTGCAAATGGGGTCATCTTGGATTCTTCCCTCTCTTTCTCTACATATATCCAACAGTGAGCTAAAACCTGTTGTTTCTTCCTCTGCAACATCAGCAATATTCATCCCTTGCTTTCTGAACTCACCACTCTCTCATCACCTCCCATCTAGACTACTGCAGCTTGTCCTCACTGGTCTCCCATTGAATCATGTATCTACCTTCCAATCTGTTTAACACTCAGCTGCATGGCTACTCTTCTGCCATTGTCACCATGCTCATATTACCCCTCTTCATTCGCTCCCTATCTGTTTCCACATCCCGCTGAAACTTCTCCTGTTCACCTACAAGTGAATTAATTCTGCAGCTCTTCTTTACCTCTTCTCTCTCCCTACATCCCTCCTCAGCAACTTCGCTCATCAAACAAATCACTTTTCTCTGTGCCCTTCTCTCCTACTACCAACTCCAGACTCCGTTCGTTCCACTTTTCTGCACTTTATGCCTGGAATAAACTCTCTGAATCAGTACATCAGGCTCCATCTCTGGTGCACTTCAAATCCAGGCTAAAAACTCACCTTTTGGAGGCAGCTTTTGGATCCTGACCCCATTATTTTCCTGAGTATACCATGTGCATTTTAATCATTTACCTTTAAGAGTTACCTATTCCCCTATTTGTTGTGTCTGTCTGTCTAGAAGACATCGTAAGCTCTGTGGGGACAGGAACTGTCTCTTATGTGCATGTGTACAGTGCCGGGTATATCTAGTAGCACTATAGAAATGAATAGTATAGTGCTAGTAGTGGGTACCATTCTAGAGTCCTAACCAGATAGTTCAGGCATCCCATCTATAAAATCCTAAATGTCGAGGCCAGCATCTTAAATTGTATCTACCCCCATACTAGGAGCCAGTTAAGTGGCCACAGTATATCTGCCACTGATTCCCTCCTCCCACATCCAGATAGCACCATGGCTGCTGCATTCGGGACCACCTGCAACTTACTCTCCGACTTCTTGGCAATCCTGCAATAATCAGGGCGTACATTACTGACTGCATCACATGCAATAAGATACAAGCCATCAATCAGCTGGCAATTCCTGTACTCTCATTTAGTTTTGGAATTGCAGATTGGCCTAATGAAGATCTTGAAAAATGTTCCTCTATGCCCACAAGCTAATGTCTAAGAATCAGTGTATGCTAAGACTATAATTTACACGAGCGAAAGGAATAATAGGTCATAGATTGTACATTACCAGCATACTCAATAGCATCAATAGATCCAAATACACAAAAAGGCAGAAGGATGAAGGTAAACATCAAGAATCAGTCTCCATCCCTAAATTTGGAGAAACAGTGCAATGAACCGAAGGAACGAGTGAGAAAATCACCAACAAACATGGAGAAAGAAGCAACAAAATTAGAAAAAACACACCCCGAAAGAAAAACAAAAACAAAAAACTCTTTAAGGAATTGGATCAACCAAAAACAAATGTTAAGTGCACAAACACTGTAGGAAATGCTCTTCACACTTCAGGAACCGTCCCAGCAAATTGTGATAGAGGAATGGTTAAAGAGAGGCAAACAAACGGAAAGATGAGAGATTTACACTTGCAGCACAGGACAGTGGATTAAGAGCAGAGTAGTTCACAGTCAGTACAGAGAAAAGTGATAAAACAGACAAATGCAGAATCGGTAAAGCAGAACTGTACAAATATACACATAATAATAATTTATTCATTTATATTCCATCTATTCCATCCAGTTCTAAGTGGATTACAAACATATTCATTTCCAAAAGACTCGTACATAAAACAGTTATTTAACAGTAACAGTCAAATCAATAAAAATAGTGTCCTCTGTAAATTATTCATCAAGAATATTCCAGCCAATTAAGTCTACAATGATTATCTAAAAAGGAATGGCTAAACAAGCTCTTTGTCTCTCTAGGGAACAGATTAATTTCCAAAATCTGCATATATTATTACGGTCAATTTAAGCTGACAATCTCATCATTGACTGCGCTCTGCTGATGTCAGAAAGCTTAAATAGAGAAAAGGAAGTTGTAACAAGTTACCATTGCCACAAAGAATGCCAAGGACTGGCTGGTGATAACAAGGAGACGCACATTAGGATTGTGGAAAATGGGCGTGAGCGACCCTCCTGATTCAGGATTAGCAGGACAAGTGGGACAATCTGAAACATAGAGTAGCTCTGTCAAGATGAAATTTTTCACAGTGGTTTGGAGACTTTGCTCTTCTAAATTTTATTGTATGTGAAAGACTACTAAAATCTAAATAAGATATAATTTATTGGGAAAAAATATGTTTTTAAAACAGTACTTTGAAAATTTTCAGATGTGAAAGATACTGTAAGACGCTTTTAAATGGAAGAGGCGCTGCTGTTGTTGTTGTTGTTAAGTGCCGTCGAGTCGGAGTCGACTCATGGCGACCCTCTGGATAGCTATCCTAAATTGTGTTCGGTCTTCAGTCAGGCGGCTCATTGTTGACAGACTGGTACCCATAGCTGCTGTTATTGTCTCGATCCATCTCATTGCTGGCCTTCCTCTTTTGCGTTGACCTTCTTTCTTGCAAGCATGATGTCTTTCCTAATGATCTCTCTCTTCTCATGATGTGTCCAAATTATGAAAGTCAAAGTCTTGTCATCTGAGCTTCTAAAGAAAGCTTAGGTTTGATCTCCTCTAGTACCGACTGGTTTGTTCTTCGGTCAGTCCATGGTATACACAGTATTTGCCGCTAGCACCATAATTCAAAGGCATCAATTTTCTTCCTGTCTATCTTTTTCACTGTCCAGCTTTCACATCCATATAATGTTATTGAAAATATCATGGCTTGAACAAGTCAAATCTTTGTATGGAGAGAGACATCTCTGCTCTTGAGAATCTTATCTAGGCCTTTCATAGCCATTCTGCCAAGAGCAATGCGTCGTTTGATTTCTTGACTGCTTGTTGCTTCTTTATTGATAGTTGATCCAAGTAGGTTAAAGTTGTTCACAATTTCAATTTCTTCTCCTTCAGCGATGAACCTGCTGATTATGCCAGTTGTCATGATCTTTGTCTTCTTTACATTAAGGTGCAGGCCCATTTTGAGAATATGTTCTTTGATTGTGAGAAGCAAATGTTTCAGATCGTCTTTACTTTCAGCCAGTAATGTGGTATCACCAGCATAGCGAAGGCTGTTGATGAGTCTTCCACCAATCTTCACACCTCTGTTGTCTTCATACAATCCTGCTTCTCTGATGATTTGTTCTGCATATAAATTAAACAGGTAAGAACATAAGAACATAAGATATGCCATACTGGGTCAGACCAAGGTCCATCAAGCCCAGTATTCTGTTTCCAACAGTGGCCAATCTAGGTCATACGTACCTAGCAGTTTCCCCAAGGGACACAGGTTCCACAATGCTTGTATTGGTTCAAGCATTGATATCCTGGGTCCCTTCTTAATAATGGTTTATGGACCTTTCCTCCAGGAACTTGTCCAAACCTTTTTTAAACCCAGCTACACTAACAGCCTTTACTACATCCTCCGGTAACAAATTCCAGAGTTTGATTACACGTTGAGTGAAAAAATATTTTCTTTTATTAGTCTTAAATAGTTTACCCTGTAGCTTCATTGCATGTCCCCTAGTCTTTCTATATTCTGATAAGGTAAACAATCGATCTACGTTTACCCGTTCCACTCCGTTCATTAATTTATAGACTTCTATCATATCTCCCCTCAGCCGTCTCTTTTCCAGGTTAAAGAGCCCCAACCTTTTTAGCCTTTCTTCATAGGAGTAGCCTTCCATCCCCTTTACCATTTTGGTGGCTCTTCTCTGAACCTTTTCTAAAATTGCTATATCCTTTTTAAGATATGGCGACCAGAATTGCACACAATATTCAAGGTGCGGTCTCACCATGGAACGATATAGAGGCATTATAATATCTTTTGTTTTATTTTCCATTCCTTTCCTTATCATACCTAGCATTCTATTTGCTCTCTTGGCCGCCGCTGCACACTGGGCCGAGGGTTTTAACATGGTATCCACAAGGACGCCTAAATCTTTTTCTTGGGTGGTGGTTCCTAATGTGGAACCTTGCATCGTGTAACCATAGTTTGGGTTGTTCTTCCCTAGGTGCATAACCTTGCACTTCTCCACATTAAATTTCATCTGCCATTTTGATGCCCAGTCTTCCAATTTATCAAGATCCTCTTGCAATTTTCCACAATCCTCCTGGGTTTTAACAACTTTAAATAGTTTTGTGTCATCAGCAAATTTGATAACCTCACTCGTTATTCCACTTTCCAGGTCATTTATGAATATGTCAAAAAGCAGCGGACCCAGCACAGATCCCTGGGGTACACCACTATTCACCTTTCTCCATTGGGAAAATTGGCCATTTAGCCCTACCCTCTGCTTTCTATCTTTTAACCAGTTCCTGATCCACAGTAGTACACTGCCTCCTATCCCATGACTCTTTAGTTTTGCCAAAAGTCTCTCATGAGGGACCTTGTCAAAGGCTTTCTGAAAGTCCAGATACACAATATCAACCGACTCACCTTTGTCCACCTGTTTATTCACTCCTTCAAAAAAACATAACAGATTAGTAAGACAAGATCTTCCTTGTCTAAAGCCATGTTGGCTGTCTCCCATTAGGTCATGACTATCTATATGCTGAGTAATTTTATTCTTTATGATGGTTTCTACCATTTTTCCCGGTACTGATGTCAGGCTCACCGGTCTGTAGTTTCCCGGATCACCCCTCGAACCCTTTTTAAAAATTGGTGTTACATTGGCGATCCTCCAATCCTCAGGTATTACAGATGATTTTAATGATAGTTCACAGATTACTGATAGCAGGTCTGCAATCTCAAATTTCAGTTCTTTCAACACCCTTGGATGTATACCATCCGGCCCAGGTGATTTGCTACTCTTCAGTTTATCTAATAGTTGTAGGACATCTTCCCGATGTATCGATATTTCCTTCAATTCTTCCACACCTTTAAATACCACTTCAGTCGTGGGTAACATCCCTACATCTTCCTCAGTAAAGACCGAAGCAAAGAATTCATTCAGTCTCTCCGCTATCGCCTTGTCGCCTCTTAGTGCTCCTTTAACCCCTTTATCATCTAATGGACCAACTGACTCTCTCACGGGTTTTTTGCTACGAATGTACTTGAAAAGGTCTTTATTTCGCGTTTTTGCTTCCGCAGCAAGCTTCTTCTCAAATTCTCTCTTTGCCTGCCTTATCAATGCCTTGCATTTGACTTGCCAGTGCTTGTGCTGTTTCCAGGTTTCATCATTTGGCTCTTTTTTCCATTTCTTGAAAGATGCTTTTTTGGCAACAACAGCCTCTCTGACCTCAGCTTTAAACCATGCTGGCAATTTTTTGGACTTCCTTCCACTTTTCTTAAAGCGTGGAATACAGCTGGTCTGGGCTTCCAAGATAGTATTTTTCAACAACACCCAAGCTTGATGTACGTCTTTAACCTTTGCAACTGCTCCTTTTAGTTTTTTCTTAACTGTTTTCCTCATTCTATCATAGTCTCCCTTTCGAAAGTTAAAGGGTAGTACTGTGGATTTCCTTACTATCCCTCCTCCACTAATTAAATCAAAGGCGATCATGCTATGATCACTATTGCCAAGTGGCCCCAACACCCTTATCTCTTGCACTACATCTGGTGTTCCACTAAGGACTAGGTCTAATATTGCTTCCCCTCTGGTCGGTTCATGAACCAGCTGCTCCAAGAAGCAGTCATTTATTTCATCTAGGAACTTTATCTCCCTAGCATGTCCTGTTGTGACACTGACCCAGTCGATGCCGGGGTAATTGAAATCACCCATTATTATTACTGCACTGTAACTTTTGCTAGCTTCCTTGATTTCTTTGAGCATTTCATCATCCATTTGTTCATTCTGGCCAGGCGGACGATAGTACACCCCCACTGCCATCGCCTTCCCCTTTTTACATGGAATTTCAATCCATAGAGATTCTACAGCAAATTTTGTTTCTTGCAAAACTTTAATCCTTTCTGACTCAATGCCCTCTCTAACATAGAGCGCAACCCCTCCACCAATTTGATCAGCTCTATCATTTCGATATAGTTTGTACCCAGGTATCACAGTGTCCCACTGGTTGTCCTCCTTCCACCATGTCTCTGATATTCCAATCATATCTAACCTCTCGTTTAGTGCTATATATTCTAACTCTCCCATCTTGTTTTGTAGACTTCTAGCATTTGCATACAAGCATTTTAGAGACTGTATTTTATTCATATTAGGGGGAAAGTATGCAGCCTTGTCTTACACCTTTGCTTATTTTAAACCATTCTGTTTCTCCTTGTTCCGTTCGAACTGTTGCTTCTTGATGAATGTACAGATTGTGCAAGAGTACGATCAGGTGTTCTGGTATACCCATGCTTCTTAATGTGGCCCAGAGTTTCTCATGGTTTACACAGTCAAAAGCTTTGCTATAGTCGATAAAGCACAAATAGATATCCTTTTGGTATTCTTTAGTCTTTTCAAGGATCCATCTCACATCCGCAATGATGTCTCGCGTTCCTCGCCCTTTCCTGAGCCCTGCTTGCAGTTCAGGTAGTTCTTGTTCCAGGTATGGTTGTAGTCTCTTTTGAATAATCTTCAGTAGAATCTTGCTGGCATGTGGGATCAGAGCGATTGTGCGATAATTTCCAGTCCGTTGGATCACCTTTCTTTAGTATTGGTATAAACACAGATATTTTTCAGTCATTTGGCCATGATGTTGTCTTCCATATTTCTTGGCAGAGCCTTGTAAGTACGGTAACAGCTGCATCAGATTGCTGCAATACTTCTATGGGAATGCTATCGATGCCTGGTGCTTTGTTCTTTGATAAGGCTTTCAATGCTGCTTCAACTTCTTCTTTCTTCACCAATGGTTATATATAATAAAAAGTCCAACAAGACATGTTTCTTTAAGGTAGTTTTAAGCTCCTGAGGGTTCAATCTTTTGTTTTTTATATCGAGGAAGACACAATAAGGTAGTGCATCTTATCCACTGGAAACATCACTATATCAGAATCACAATCTTACGAGAAATGTGGAGAAGAAAGAGGATGTGATCACCTGGGACATTCCCGTTCCTGCTGACACAAGGCTTGATGCAGGAGAACTGGACATAGTGATAACTCTGGAGAGATCTGAGGAAACACATCTTTATGGACAGGATGGCGGATGCATGGAACAGCCTCCCACTGGAGGTGGTAGTGACAAGAACTGTATATGAGATCAAGAAAGCATGGAATGACGACAGAGAAGGAAGGAGAGGAAGACAGAACAGCCAAGTTACCCGGTGCCAGGAGTGAGACTTTAAGCCAGTCCTGGATTTTTGACAATCTCATCCTGATGCATTATGGGACCTGCAGCACTGCTTCCAGTAGGTAAAATCAGGGACTACAAATGCCATACTGCAACTGGCAAAACATCTCACTCCTGGAAGAGGGTAACTCAGTAACTGATCTTCCCGCCCCCTCTGCTCCCAGCTGAGGAACCCGTCTCTCTTGCCTCTTTTTCCATCGCCTTTCTCTCTCTCACCTTGCTCTAGCTCTTCTTTCTGTTCTTCTCTCCTGTCGTGACCATGGCGTTCTTCTTCTTTTCTGGCAGTGGTTTTAACGTATTGTAAACTGCTTTGATGTTTTATCGTAAAGCGGTATATCAAGAACTGAATAAAGATAGAGATAAAGATGGGCCAACTGCATAGGCCATACGGTCTTCATCTGCTGTCACTTTCTATGTTTCTTTTGTTAATTGAAGTGTCTGTGCGAAGCAATTTATTCCGTATGATTCACGGAGAAAGAAAATCCTCAAGTGGGAAAAGATGCAGAGCAAGAAATGTGGCAGAAAGATACAGAAAAAATTGTCCCAGTTGTATTGGGCATCACTGGCCTGATTAAAAAGAATTTCCAAGCCCACTGGGATCATTGCCCCTGTTATACCAAGCAAACTCTGGGCCAAGGCAAGTACCAGCAGCACATCGGAGAGACTGAGATCGTACCTCATGTACTTTGGTTTAGGATAAGGTTCATTACTGTCAGGCATGTGTGAAACTAAACCCCCAAAAGAGAAACCACAGCACAGCTCCTGCCATTGCCCTACTACCCCCTCTGAAGCAGCAATATTAAACAGGAGTTGATCTCAGTCAGATACTAGAACCAGCCTGCTTCCTGCATCCGTAAACTCTCCCTCCTGGGGCTTCAATCTTCAAGCATCCACAGCCCGGAATATTAAACAGAGGCAATGGATGCAAAAGAGCAATGGCAACCTCTGAACCCCAATAGAAAGATTCCCCACAAAGGGATTTCTGAAGGCCCCTGCGGGCCCTGGAGGTAATGCTCTTAGTATCAATGGCAGTAGCCCAAACACATTCCCTTCACAGCTTCCTATACTCACCGCAGTTCTTGTCCTGGGAGTCATAACACCAGTAGCCTGCAAACAGAGAGGAAACCATAGTCACCGCACCCTTAGCCTAAGTCAGGACTCCGCACTAGAGACATTCAAATATTTGCGAAATCCCCATAAAGTACAAGGAGGCAACATTATCCCAGAGCCGACCCCTGAGTTGGTTCAAGGTGTTGGCGCCTTAGGTGAACCTTATCCCCTCCCTCCCCCCCCCATCAGAGTCTATTGTTTAGCTTTGAATGTCCTGATCTTTGACCCCCCCCCCCAGCCCCCAGAAGCTCCCACTCTAGGTGACTGCTTATTTTTCCTAGTGGTTGGGTGGGGCCCCGCATTTTCCATAGAAAAGGAGATTCAAGGAAAAGGAGGCATAACATGAAGTTACATGGAGGAAAGTTCAGAGGGAACATGAGAAGATGTTTCTTTACAGGAGAGCGCTAAATGCCTGGAAACCTTCCATCCCATCCTTTCCCTTTTCTGTCATCTTTTTCCTCCTCTCCAGCTTTCTTTGACACCTCTCTAATCTTCTCCTTTACCTCCTTCCCTCCAGTCTCTCTATCCATCTCCTTCCCTCCCTTTTTCTTGAAGCAGACGGCACCTGCTCCTTTTCTCTTCTGATCTGCATGAAGCAGGAAAAGATAAAAGAATCAAAATAGTCTCATAAATAAAAGAATAAAAGGACTAGAAATGGGAGGAAAATGCAGAGCGTGAGAGGTAAAGTGAAAGACACTGACAGCAAGTGAGGCAAAAGAAGGATAAGTTGAGAGACAGGGACAGAGAGTGAAAGAGAGAGAGAGACAGAGGGGCAAGGCAAAAAAGAGTTGGAGAGAGAAGTGAGTGATAATGGGGGGGGGGGGGGAGGAGACAGAAGAAAAGAAATAATTTTCTGTTCTCCTTATAATTGTTTCTCCAGTGCCGTCTTTGTTTTGGGACCGAGAAGTGGGTGGGCTGAGATTACCTCTGTCCCTTCGTGTGTATATTTATTTTTATTTATTTATTTATACATCTTTTCTATACCGCCACGTCCAGAGATCAGTGGCGGTTTACAGGAAACAAAAATGTTAATAATAGGGAGGCTATTATTTTACAGAGAACAATTTTAGAACAGAAATAACATTAAAACTCAAAAACATTGAGAAACTAATGAGAAGAAACAATGAATCTGGATGCAACATTTGGTAATGCTTCAAATAACAAATTTAATTAAACCTTAAAAAGGTGATTATTTACATAAATGAAAATACTATTGTATTCAAGAGTAAGGTGATCTGTGAGATGGAATGATTATGTGAGGCGTGGTTGTGATCATTGTCTAGGTAGGGTCAGAGTATGATTGTTGTTCATTGCTTTTCTGTGAAGTCTGAACATTATCAAGCTGAAGATTATGGTAATGCATAGTAAAAAGATGGGTTTTTAGTTCTTTTCTAAATGATAGAAGGTCTTTGATTTGTCTAATTTCGATTGGGAGGTTGTTCCATAAAGTAGGAGCGAAGAATGAAAAAGCTGTGTTACTTGTCTTCTGATTAGTCTTTCTAATGGAATCCGGGACTTGGATCATGTGTAGGTTCATTCTTCTTCTTGACCTGTTTTCATGAGGGATGTTGATGAGCGATGATAGGAAAGACGGTGCTAGATTGTTAAGGATCTTGAATGTAGTAACTAAGGATTTGTAGATGATTCTGCATGAGACAGGTAGAAAGTGGAGAGCGTAAAGAATAGGAGATATATGGTCTGTTATTTTCACTTTATAGATGATCCTCGCTGTGACATTTTGGGCTAATTGAAGCGTGTGTAGATTTTTCTTGGAGGTTCCCTGAAGAATACCATTACAGTAGTCTAAATGGGGTGTTATCAGTATTTGGGCCACAGATCTGAAGTCAGAGTTATCAATTAATGGTCTTAGTTGTTGGATTGTCCGTATCTTGAAGTATATTGCTTTAACAGTTTGTTTTATGTGTTTAGCGAGGCTGAGGGTCCTATCCAGTGTGACTCCCAAGTATTTGACCTCATCTTTAACAGGAAGAGTGTTTTTTCCAATGTTGATTTCTGACGGTGGAGTGAAATTTGTGTTTCTGGTTACAAATAGAACTTCTGTTTTTTAAAAATTAATATTCATGTTCATGGAATTTAGCCACATTTCTGCTTCAGCTAGGCAACAACATATGTTGTTATAATCAGGGTTGGACACATCAAATGGTGAGTATAACATAATGTCATCCACATAGATGTGGTAATTTATTTTGAAGCGTTTAAATATGGAACAGATGGGTTGGAGGTATAGATTAAACAATAGTGCAGAAAGGGCATAGCCTTGTGGGATGCCCTGCTCTTGTGGAAATGGCGATGATGCATCTTGATCTATTTGCACATATTGGGTCCAGTTAGTGAAATAGGATTTCAACCAATCATGGGTTTTATCCTTAATGCCTATTTGAGAGAGCCTGGAGATGAGTGTGGCATGGTTTACCTTGTCAAATGCTGAGGAAATATCGAGGAAAATGAGAATGAAAGCTCGCTTGGAATTATCGATACCTCTGATGATTGTGTCGAAGAGAGCTAAAAGGAGAGTTTCAACACCATGGTGTGGGCGAAATCCATATTGGTGTTCGTCTAATGGTGCTGAAGAGTCTATATAGTCTTGCAATTGGATTTGTACAACCTTCTCTATAATCTTAGCAAGGAATGGAATACTTGCAATGGGGCGATATGACGTTGGGTCATTGCCATCTAGTGCTTTGTTTTTTAGCAGTGGTCGAATTGCAGATCTTTTGAGGATGTCTGTTATGCATCCTTGTTGAAGTGATAGATTCACTATGTTAAGTCCAAGGCAAGTTCTGCTTTTGTTGCCTATATCCATGTCACTGGGCAGGGATCCAGTAGAGAAGTTGTCGTATTTAGGTTGGAGATTGTCTGGAGTAGGATTTTGTTGGTAATAGGATGGAAGGATTTCCATTCATGGTGGTTGTTATCTATAAGAGGTAGAATGGGTGGTGTGAAATGGTTGTTTTGTTTGAGTTTATTTGCAAAATGCTCAGCAAGGGTTTGGGGGTTAATAGAGATCTTGTGGGTATTATTAGTTGGAGATTTGGTCAGAGATTTGACAATCTCAAATAGTTCCCTAGGACGAATGAAGGCTTTTGACAATGCTTTAGAATGATGCTGTTTTTTAACATTATTAATTGCATCTTTGCAATCTTTGAGTAGTGAAAAATATTGTATTCTGAATTCTTGAGTTTTTTTCCTTCTCCAGGTGGTTTCTATCTTTCAAAGATTTTTTCTTAGGGTTGAGAGTTCAGTAGTGTACCATTTTTCGTTTGTTCTGCGTTTGTGGCATTTCCCTGATGGAAATGGTTCTGAAGCGGACCCAATAATAGAGTTCCAGCTAGATATTGCTTCATCCAGATTAGTGGTGTAAGGGTCTAACCTAGTGAGTACTGATTCAAGAAACTCCTCCTTGTTGAATGTACAGAACCTCTGACCTTGGTGTGGATTGTCAGTAGGTAATTTAGTGTGTGTGAGGTGGGGGGCGGGAGGAGGTCTCAGAGTTCTTTGGAGGTGGCTGGTCCCTCTCTCTACTCTCTCGCACTTGTATAGAAAAACTTTTGGTGGCTTCTCAGACCTCTCTCTGCCTGGCTTTAAGTGGTGACCAGGGGCTTTTGATAGTATTCAAAGTCCCCTTTGTTCTGCCTGCAATTAAGGATCTCTGCTTTAGAAATATTTAATTCGTTAACATTGATTCTGGGTTTGGAAAATACAGGATGTGGGCAGCTCAAAATCATTCTCTGTTTTTTGGAACCCTAAAAGAGAATACACCCCCCCCCCCCCCGAGGAATGCCTCTGGTATGTAGTTGGGTTTAAAAAGGTTTGGAAAACTTCCTGGAAGAAAAATCCATAAAGCATTAAAGAGGACCAGGGAAATCCACTGCTTACCCTCGGATAAGCATTGTGGAATCTGTGTTGTTTTTCTGGATCCTGACAAGTACTCGTGACCTAGATTGGCCACGGTTGGAAACAGGACACTGGACTTGATGGACCTTGGTCTGACCCAGTATGGCATTTCTTATGTTCTTATGTTACTTTAGCACTCATCATAGAGTTAAAGCTGTGGAACTCGTTGCTGGAGAATGTGATAAAATCAATTAGCATAGCCTTGTTTAAGAAAGGTTTAGACAGGTTCCTGGAGAAAAAGTCAATAGATTGTTATTAAGAAAGACCTGGGGAAAGCCACAGATTACCCCTGGAGGTAAGTAGCATGGAATCTGACTCCTTTTGGGGATCCTGCCAAGTACCTGGATTGGCCACTGCTGGTAACAGGATATTGGTCTTGATGGACCTTTGGTCTAACCCAGTCTGGCGATTATTATGTTCTTCTGTTAATAATTAGCTTTCTATAATAAGGAACAGAGTCGTTAATTGGGTTCTCTAACTCCCAAGCAAAGATTTGGCATTCTGGGTCCAGCAGTCCAACTTCTGGAGGTTTCTGGAAACTTTAAAGAACAGGTTTGTCACTTGGCCTAGTCAACTCTGAAGGTCTGATCCAATACTGATTTTTCCTTCTTTGCGTCTATTCACTTGCAGTCCTGCCTTTCCTAGAGAAATCGGAACTGCATGTCCATAGATGCAATGGGGCGAAAACCAGAACTGGATCATTCTTTCAGGGTTGACCTGGATCATGTGACAACTCTATACCCGAGGCTCTCCATCTTTCCACCAGTGCCTTAGATGTTAATTCAGTGCACTAATCCCTGCAGCTGTAAGTTTATTGTCTCCTGAAATTCACAGCTATCTGCCAAAGCTGGTCATCTGTCATCCTTTATAATAAAGGGGCATTCCTCGCTTTATTGCATTCTCATAACACTAGCTTGTTTGGGACAGATACAGAGAGTAGTGATAACAGCAGGGCAGGGAGACACCAATGATTAGAGATACTGGGATGGAAGTGGAGCAGACAGGGTGGGTAAAGTTATCCTTATCTTGCATTATCTGTTGTTGTTTTTTTTAAGTGCCATCAAGTCAATGCTGACTCCTGGTGACCCAGCAGCCCCTGGGTTTTCTTGGCAAGGTATGACTGGAGATAGATTGCCAAGCCTTTTCTTCTGAGACAATGGAGAATAAAGTCACTTGCCCAAGGTCATAAGGAGTGCCAGTGAGAATTGAACCCAGATTACATGGGTGCTGGGCTATTGCTCTAACCACTAGGCTACTCCTCCACTGTTGTTTTACAGACCAGAAAACAGGGAACATGATAGGCTAAGGGTTCTAAGGCCTGTCTAATCTGCCCATCTTTCTCCCTGCTGTAATGCCAGGGATCCCAACTAATCTCTGGCCTTCCCATTTCCACTGTAAACTACTGCTTCATGTGCATTCTAGTTGAATCGTTCCCTCCCCCTGCCGTTTCACTTAGCTGTGAACTTACAGGCACACTCTCATTCAGAGCTTAAAGACTCATGTGCCCTTGGAACCAGAGAATAGCTAAGCCCCCTCCTTTACAAGTCTATAGACTGCTGAATATCTCCACAGACTGCCTTGGCACTAACCAGCGAGCCCCGGGGCAGTTTGTGGGTGATACAAGGGCAGTGCTGACCACTGTCTGGATAATTGTTGCCAGGGGGCAGTGGAATGCCTATTTGTGGTGTCCCAAGTTCTGCCCTAAGTCACCCCTAGCCCCCCATGAGCTTCCCTCCTGTTCTGCCGTGTTCTTTACCACTCTCCTCTTCTGCTCATGGGAGATGTGACCCCCTGCGGGCAGACAGCTTGCTTCCTGTCCATGACTGGAATTAAACTTTTGGTAGGGCCAGGTCCCATGTGGCCCACCCCATTATGTCACCATTATCTGGATCATTTATCCAGGCAATGTATGCCAGCAGAAAAACTGTCCAGGTACATTATCTGGATAGCGGCAGAAAATTGCCGGATAATGGCAGCAACTATCCATGGAGCAGCCACACAATCTGGGAACTCAGCAGCAGTCACTAACTGGATACCACTGCTGAAATTTCGGAGGATATTTAAACCTTGAGGCTGACCGCCATGGTATTTAAATATCCAATGTTTTGAAAATGTATCCCCATGTGGCCTACGCAGTCTGCCCATTCCCACCCACTGCTTGGTTCTACAATCCCTCCTCTGTGCCTGTCCTACCACCTCTCATCTCCTATATCTGAGTCACCTTCAGACTATTACCCCCTCACTCTATATTTCAAACACAAATGAGGAAACTAAAATGATATAAATGTCTTAAATGAAATAAATATAAAGTTATAGATTCTTGTGTACAAGTTAATAACTTTCCAAACTAGAGCAGAGTAAAGCTGGAAGGGAAACCTGTTATTTAAGAGAGATACGCACCAGGCCATGTAAGAAACGTTGGTGGTAAGAGTGTCAGTGCATGAGGAGGAGAGGAAAGGGAAAGAAAGGCAGGAAGACGCGTCAGGGGGTGAATGAGAGACTGGCTCTGAAACACCGAGCTTTCCCCAGTGCCTGGCTACTTGTCATCAATACTGCTGGAAGTGACTGACATGGCAGGGAGTAGTTAAGAGGGGGATTTATGAATGCGGCTGCCCATTCTCAGCCCCTTGGCTGTCGACGTTCTATGGCCTCCTGCATAGTGCTCCCAAGCACTACAGATTACTATCCCTTCTGTCTCAGATAAGGAGAAGGAGCACTGAGGGGAAGCAGAGCGCATCCATTCCAATACTGGCACAAGAAGACTAGCAGTCAGCAGGTGCAGGAAGCTTCTACTGTCGGACCTTGCAGAAGGAATTCAGTATTGTCACCTGTCCAGATGAGTCTTAACAGGTTCATCCACCCCTGGTTTTCCTACTGGCCTACCAAAAGACATTCCTGGACTAATGCTAATAAAATCACAAGAGTCCAGTGTCCAAGACTACACTGGACAATATATTAGGTTAACTTGGGTTAGGCTGAGAAGTGAAGGATGGAGAGTGGACCTACCTGCTCCAGACGCTTGCCTTAAGACCATTGGGAAAGTGATGAAAGTTAGGAGGCATCCTGGTGCTTTCATGTTGTCCCAGGTGAGAAGTGTCTGAAAGAGGAGAGGTTCAGCCCTGCCCCACTAATACTGGGGCTGCACTTCAGGAATCTGCTGTTGTATAAGGAAAGGCAACCTCTCCGCACCAGTCTTGGCAGGACTGATAAATATTCAATAGGAGGTGGGGGGGGGGGGCAGGAGTACTGGAATTTTAACTCTTTACCCTCCCTTGGATGAGGCTCCAGCAGGTGTCCGAGCACTGACCACCCTTCTCAGCTTGGAACTGTCAGTAATTGCTGCAGAGTCCCCCCCCCCCCCCTCACTGAGGAGAGCCAGGGAGCTCTGAAAAGAGACACAGTAGAAAGGGAAGGAGATAAAGGGAGCGGGGAGGGAGGAAGCAGAAGGAAAGCATGAGGAGTGTCTACAGAAACGGAACAAGGAGGAGGTTCATTCCAGCGGCCACTGTAGCCAGGACGGTATTTCTAGCTGCCAACAGTGTAAGACACAAGGTGACTTGATCTTGTTCTTTATATGACACCAGAGCACCTTTCATGACAGCCTCACATAGTTTACAATAAACGAATTCTTACTGTATAGAGCAAAAGACCTATATATGCAAGAAGTGGAGCACAGCAGCCTGTGTGAGCATAGCCGAGGGCTTGTGCTTTGAGGTCTCGTAGTGTTTTCTGAAGGGCCGTTTTTTTGCAGCAGTGTAACACGAGAGCTGCTCCCCCTAATATCTTGCTCAGATTCTCCCATTGCTCTTATCACTGAAACATCCTCCTGCCCCCCAGATCCATCCATACAGGACTGGCCCAACCACTAGGCTAACTAGGCAGTCAGCTAGGGCAGCAAAAGCAGGCCATTCAAAGCTAAATAATAGACGTTGACAGTTAGAGGGGGTGTAAAGCTTGAAGTTCACCTAGGGCTCCAACACTTTGGACCAACTCTAGGGCCGGCCCTGTATCCATATGATCATGTTGGCCACCACAAGACACTTCTTCCCTCTCTCTTGTGACCTACTCTGCCCAGGGCCGGCCCGTCCATTGAGCAAGAATGTTGTCTGCACAGGGCAATGCGTTTCAGGGAGCCCCGTGCAAACAACATTCTGCCCATCAGTCACTTTAAAAGAAACTTGCTGCTGCTGCCGCTGCCGCCGTGGCAGCGGCAGAATGAAGTGTTTCCCACGATCAAGTGTCTCCTGCGGGGCCCCCCACCTCCGGCTGCCCAGCAGAGCCCACCTCAATCACTCTCCTCGGCGCAGCTTTCAGAGCCACGAAGGGAGAGTTTCCCTCTCGTGGTTCTGTTAAGCCTGCCGGGGCTGATGGGAAACTTCCCATCAGCCCCGGCGAGCTTAACAAACAGAGCTGCAAGAAGAAGTAACGCGTCCCTGGCATTGAAATGCCTCGAAGATATTAAAGAGGCATAAGCACAAGAGGTCAAGGTCTGAGGTCAGAAGGGGCAGGACATGGGGTGCACTGCTGTAGGGAGCTCAGAGGCAGGACAGAAGCCAGCTAGCTGGTCAGTTTGAGAAAGGAACAGCTGTAGAGGTAAGAGTAAAGCATTTGCTGTTTTTAAAAGGTAATGTCCTTCATTTTGTCACCTTGTTACCAGTGCGGTTTTCTTTACTGGCTTCCATTGCACACAGTTGCTCATAGATTTGGTCAGTGCCAGTCCTTAGAGGGAACATTGTCCTCTGCTCTATGAAACGATCCAGCTTCTGTTGAGAAGAGTCAGGGATGCCGCAGATACATCTCTAGCAATCAGACATCTATAGGAAAGCGTGTTCTTCATATCAAATTAACACAAACCTGTTGCCCAGTTGATTGTGGCTCTGTGCGATAAGTGTTTATAAGCAGCATAAGGCAGTGGTAGTGGTTTGTCCTAACCTGGGACTGAAAAGTCCCAGTCTATTGCCCAAACTCTGCTTTTGGCTGTGGGCAGTTAGCAGGTCATGGGCAAAAGTGCCACATTTTAAATGTTCCCAGCCATAAGCCAGGCACTGATGCAGTGCCAGAATCACAGTCAGGGCCAGGACAATGCAAACTCAGGAAATGACCAGCAAAATGCCCAATAACTAGGCCGAGTTTTCATCAGTCACTCCAGAAAAGCTCCAGCAAACTCATTTCACAAGTGTCTTTAATTGGATTTCAGCCTGTCTCTTGAGAAATGAAAGGGAAAGGATCTCTTTCCCTCATAAACAACCTCACTAAGAACATAAAGTATGCCAGACTGGGCCAGACCACGGTCCATCAAGCCCAGTATCCTGTTTCCAGCAGTGGCCAATCTAGGTCATACGTACCTAGCAGTTTCCCCAAAAGACACAGGTTCCACAATGCTTATACTGGGTCAAGCATTGATATCCTGGGTCCCTTCTTAATAATGGTTTATGGACTTTTCCTCCAGGAACTTGTCCAAACCTTTTTTTAAACTCAGCTACACTAACAGTCTTTACTACATCCTCCGGTAACAAATTCCACAGTTTGATTACACCTTGAGTGAAAAAATATTTTCTCTTATTACCCTGTAGCTTTACTGCATGTCCCCTAGTCTTTCTATATTTTGATAGCATAAATGGAGTACAATGTTGGGGGTCTTGATGTTGCTATGAATCAACCCACTGCTAGCACAGTCACTCACTAGTTTAGTTGGGGCAATTAATAGTGAACGACAGTGTCGAATAATCCCACTAGTGACAATATTGCTATCTGGGCAGTTAAGGCCATTATCTGGATCATGATGCTTTCACCCTCTAGGGGGGTCATTTTATACCACTTAGCAGTTTTACACAAGGAACGCATGAAATCGTGCGGATAGTAACACAGCGCATCTAGGACTTCCTCTATAATATCCCAATAGGTAGTGAAATCATCAGCGCACAGGTAATGACAGAATATTTTCCGGATAGTGGCCACTCCGCACTCCTTCTGCCAATCTCCAGTGCCTGCATTTTTCAAGACGTGTGATGGTGGCCAAGACCCTTCTGCCTGTTCGCCCCTGCACTCAATGTGCAGCATGGGAGGGAGAAGACCACCAAATGCACAACTTGGGTTTTGGGATTCTTCTTTATCCCAGGACAGTAAACCTCAAACAAGGCTGAATGATTTGAGGAAAGCACAGTAGCAGTCCAGGCTCAGACCCCTGAAGGGATTCGCTGGGCAGACTGCTTAAGGTAGAGTGACCGCGGGTTACTTATGATATTGCTACTACTTATCACTTGTATAGCGCTACAAGGCATACTCAGCACTGTACAAATAGATGGAAGAGGCAGTCCCAGTTCATCAGAACTTACAATATGGAGTGGATTAACATCAGTTACATTTTTATTTTAGTAAGTAAGAAACCAGCATAAAATTCCCTCCCCTAAAATTCTATTTTAATTCTGCTACTAGGATTCAGGGGGCTTGTTCAGTGGTAATTACTAGATGGTGATAGAAAATTGTTAACAGTCTGACTTACCTTAGGCTCCCTTACTACAGCCATAGAGACCACCAAGGAAAAGGCACAACGCCTTCAAAACACACTATTTTTAAAAGAGCATGTGGCAGAAGGCGCATAACCTCACGGTCCCTGAAGAAAAGTACAGACTGGGGAGGAGCCTGACCTGGTGTATTGGATCAACAAAAGAAAGACGCAAAAGGTCAGCTTGCAAGCTGCATCGTACCTTCTCCATAATGGTCCGTTTCAAGAAATTACAATCTGAAAAGAATGACTGATGCGTTTGAACGTTTGTTGTTATGTTTTCATATTGCCTAATATGTGAAGATGGTTAGTAGGGGACGTCTTTTCTTGCCTACTAAATCCCCATGCACTGCTGGGTCATTTGCAGGAGCCAGGGCCGGCCAGAGTTGGTTCAAGGTATTGGCACCTTTTATGCACCTTGGCCATCAGAATCTATTGTTTAGTGTTGAATGCCCTACTCTTTACACCTCTCAGAAGCTGCGGCCCCAGGCAGTCACCTAGTTTGCCTAATGGTTGGACCGGCCCGGGCAGGAACCAGCAGTCCGGAATAAGTCACAAGCCTCTACAGCCGCTTACCAATGAATGGCTGGGGTCTCCTAGCACTTGGAACTAATCTGGCTATAGGAACTTTTAATATATGTCTCAAACTGTTCCAGTATGCCACACATATGGCTGATAAATAAGTGATAGTCATTGCCTTCTTGGTTTTCCACCTATGCATGCTAAAGTCATTTCTGCAGCACACGGAAGGTGGCACAGATACTTTATCCTTCGCATAAGCAGCAGGTTCCTGCTCTAAAGCTGAACTAGCTCTCGGATCAGCTAAAAGCAGCTGCAGCCAAAGAGCCTTCTAGGAACGACAGAAAGAAATGTATGTTCCCAGTCAATAAGTGTGTTCAGCATCCTCCCATGACTAAGGGGGAGTGGTTCCTTTACAGGGTTCTGGGCTGGCATTTTCATTTCACAAGCCAAAGCCACAGCTTTAAGAAAGCACAGAGGTAAAATGAGCTTGTGGCTCTCAGCTTCCATCTGGTTTGCCGTATTGTAAGATGACCCAGCGTGCAGGTGGCAAAACATCTCAGCCCTGGCTTATTTTGCCTTCGCCTGCCCTCTGAAGGCAATTTGTGAAATTTCAGGAGCTGCCCATGGTGCTGAAGCTACTACCTATCTTGCGTCAACATCAAAGAGCGAAGATGATAACCAACTTTCCAAGTTGCATGTGGAAGCTATTTAATTGGAGGAGTGGTCTACTGCTTAAGATGGCAGCCTGGGACCAGAAAGACCAGGGTTCAAAGCACACCGATACTCATTGTGGCCTTGGGAAAGTCCCTTAATCCTACACTGCCTCAGGGACAAGCTTAGACCGTAAGTCCTCCAGGGACAGAGAAATGCCTACAGCACCTGACCGTACTTCACCTTGGGCTACTACTGGAATGGCCAGAGTTAATTACAAATAAATAGCTCTCCGTTTCCTCCCCATAGCTTTTCCATTACAGGGGAAAAGGGCGACTGATGTTTTGATCACTTTCAGCAGGGCTGCCCACTCCGACTTTTGTTTTTTAGCAGAGGCACAACATAGGCAGTTTTAGGGTACATGACTTCATATTCTATGGGGCTTGTTTACAAAGCCGCGGTAGCGGTTTGCGATCGTAATCGGAGCCGCGGCCCCATTGATTTCAATGGGGCCGCGGCTGCGATCGCGAACCACTACCGCGGCTTTGTAAACAAGCCCCTATGTCTCCTACCAATGCACACAGACTGTATTTTTTTTTCATTTAACTTTTGTACAATGCAATGGATGATCCTTATTTGTAGTAGTGCCAGTAGGATCTATAAACATTTAAAATAAAATCAGATTCATTTGAGTTAATCAGCATGAACCTGATGTATTGCAAAGGGTGAAGTCAATACCTCCATGACTCAAAACACCAATGTCTCACTGAACACTTGAAACCATGGCCCAGGGACACCAGGGTGAGGGTTACAGTCAATAGGCAGATGTCACCTTGTTAAGGTGTAGGAACCCTCAAGTCATATTACGATACCCATTAAAAAAAAAAGATCAGAGGACATTCATGCTATAAAATTCAAGAACAGCCACTCTAAAAAAAAATAAAAAATTAAAGCAAATAGAAATCTGCAAGTCTAGCCACTTTAAAAATCTACAAGAGAAATGGCCATCTGAGCCTACAGCAGCACAGCAGGAAAGAGGCTCTAGACGTTTGTTGTTTCAAGCATCCTACCACTGGACTGATTTCTCCCTTTCTCTTTTTCCAGCTCCCCTAAAAGCAGAGAAAGGACACACCGTGGGCTAATGCTCAGAGCCTGGCTTTCTGTTAGGCACTGCTTTATTGAATCCTGCAGAATGGATCATTTCCATATAATTAATTTGTTCATGAAACTCCAAACAACATATTCAAATTCTAGCAGTACTATTTCTAAGAAGGTCAGGACACAGGCCAGCGCAAGGGTATTAGGCACAGAGTTCTGGGTTACCCAGTTCCAAGAGTGAGGGTTTGTTTTAAGGTTTTGTTTTTTTGCTAGTTATTTTATTTTATTTATTTTCATTCTCTTATATACCGCGCTATTCTGCAACAGTGCGGTTTACATTGAACAAACTGAAATTACATTGAACAGGGCATTATAACTTGGAGATAACTATTTTACAGGGAACATGGTTATGGTTTTAAATTTGCATTCCAATGTGGTATGGAAAGCATAGTTACTCTCCTGTAACAGGTGATCTCTGGGAACAGCAGAAATCAGTCTTCACATATGGGTGATGTTACTCCCTAGCATCTAATAGGAATGATTTTAGGAGCATTCCTCCATGCATTGTGTGGCTGCCTTCCCTCCTGGTCTCCTCAGTCAGGTGAATAGTGGAGAAATAAAAATCTCTGTATACCAGGAATAAGAAAAAAGGGGACAACTTGAGGGAGAGGTGGGAGGGTTACAGGTGAGTAACTATGCTATCTCCAGGAACAAGCAGGAAGTCAATCTTCACATATGGGACTCCCTAGCCTAAGACAACTGAGCAATAGAAGAATCCTGGTACAGCTAGAGGTTTCAGCAGGAATCAGACAGACTCAGTTCATTCAGAGTACTTCTTGTGAGCTAGTCAGATGGGCGGTGGGCAAGTTGTCTAAATTTCAAAAAGGTTACACAGAACAGCTTGTCTGAATTGAGCATCAGCTCTGGAGTCTTTGTCCAGACAACAGTGTGCTGTGAAGGTATGCAGGGAAGACCATGTCGCCGCTTGGCAGATCTCTGAGATAGGGACAGACCAGAGATTAGCTGCAGTTATAGCCATGACTCTGACATTATGAGCTTTCACATGGTGTGGAAGAGATAACCCAGCCTGTGAATAAGTGAAGGGAATGAAATCTGCTAGCCAGTTCAAAAGTGTTCTTTTGGATACTGGTGCCCCTAGGTGGCTTTGGTCAAAAGAGACAAACAACTGAGAGGATTGGTGATAGTCCTTAGTATGGTCAAGATAGAACATCAATGCTTTCTTGCCATCTAGGGTTTGAAGTCTGGCCTCAGTTGAGGAGGTGTGAGGCCTTGGAAAGAATGTTGGTAGCAAGACAGATTGGTTCAAGTGAAATGAGGTGAAAACCTTCAGAAAGAACTTAGGATGTGTGCAAAGGACCACCTTGTCATGGTGAAAAGTGGTATAGGGAGCATAGCTCGCCAAAGCTTGCAGTTCACAGACTCTTCGAGCTGAAGTGACTGCTATGAGGAAAAGAAGCTTCCATGTTACAAATGTTAAAGGAACTGAAACCATTGGTTCAAAGGGACTGCTCATGAGTTGTGCAAGAGCAACATTTAGATCCCATGTGCGGGAGGTGGATGGATAGATGGCTTGGTCAGAAGACCACACATAAATCTGGCTACTAAGAAGTGTGCCGAGATATGGGGGTTCTCTAAAGTATGGTGGAAGGCCGCAATGGCAGATAAATGTACCCGCACTGAGTTGGTCTTAAGGCCAGAGGAGGACAAATGAAGCAGGTATTGGAGTAAGTCCAGAATGGGACATATGAAAGGATCTAGTGTTTTATGAGAACACCACATCGAAAACCTGTGCCATTTAAAAGCATAAGAACTTCTGGTTGAATCTTTTCTTGAAGATAGGAGCACATGCAACATGTCCTCTTGGAGATTTATTTTTATTTATTTTATTTATTTTATTTTTTTTATACCGCCATGACCAAAAAGGCATACAGCGGTGTACAATAAAAAAAAACAGGCTACTGAGAGAACAGAAAAGAACGCCAATTATTCATAAAAGAGACAGCAAAGATAGAAAAGGAAGAATAGAGAAACAGAGCAATCAACTGTGGGCAGGGGGGGAAGGAACATCAAAAGCAACACAGAAGAGGTGAGTTTTGAGGGAGGCCTTAAAAGTTTTAAAAGATGACTCCATGCGTAAAGTTGAGGGAAGAGAGTTCCAAAGGCGGGGGCCGAGAAAGAAAAAAGCAGAAGAGCGTGTTGATTCGAGGTGAGCCCGAGAAGGAGGTGGGAGAAAGAGGCGGTTAGCGTGAATCGACCGAAGCGTTCTAGAGGGACAGTGAAAACGCACCAGATCAGAGAGGTAAAGGGGAACACCAGTGTGGAGAGCTTTGTGAACAAAGATCAGAACTTTGTATTGAATACGGAAAGGGATAGGCAGCCAGTGTAAACGAATAAGAAGTGGAGTGATATGAGCCGTACGTGAAGAATTAGTCAGAAGACGAGCAGCAGTATGGTGAACCAATTGAAGACGACGAAGCTGAGAAAGAGGGAGGCCGGCCAGAGAAGCATTACAGTAGTCTAAACGCGAAACCACAAGAGAAAGAAGAAGTGTGGTCAGAGAAGAAAAGGAAAGAAAAGGCCGAATAGCACGGAGTTGACGCAGGGTATAGAAAGAACGTTGAACAAGAGAAGAAACGTGCTCTTTGAAGGTTAAAGCTGAATCCAAAGTAACCCCAAGATAACGCATAGAAGAGACAAGAGGAATAGGCCCAACAGACAGAGAAGGAGCAAGAGTGGGAAGAGGAGCACCAGCAGTGAACCAGATGGCTGAAGTTTTGGACAGATTAACATGTAAGAAGTTGTCAGAAAACCAAGAAGAAACAGTGGCAAGACAGGCATTGAGGGGACCGATATCAGGGGAAAGAGGGCAAGTGTGATAGAGGAGAAGGATATCATCTGCATAATAGTACGCAGAGATACCGTGCTGTTGGATAAGTAAAGCAAGAGGGGCCAGAAAAATATTAAACAGTAAAGGGGCTAGTACAGAACCCTGTGGAACACCACACGGCAAGGGTGAAGGAGAAGATGAAGTAGTGCCAGAGAGAACTGAGAAAGATCGATTAAAAAGAAAAGAGTGAAACCAGCGAAGAACCGAACCAGAGAGACCTATAGAACGAAGCCTTAGGAGAAGAGTGCAGTGATCAACAATGTCAAAAGCAGCAGAAAGATCAAGTGAAACAGCCAAAGAAATAGAACCACGATCATGAGCAACGTGCAACTCGTTAAGAAAAGAAATGAGAATAGCTTCGGTACTGTGCCCAGGACGAAAACCAGATTGACGGGGGTGAAGAACCAAAGAATCCTCCAAGTGTGAAGATAATTGAGTAAAGACCAACCGTTCAAGAAGCTTAGAGAGAAATGAGAGATTAGAGATAGGACGCCAGTTAGAAAGTGAGGCAGGATCCAGAGAGGGTTTCTTCAGAAGGGGGCGAATAAGAGCGTGTTTCCAGAGAGCAGGGAAAGAACCGGAGGAGAGACTGGTGTTAAAAATAGAGAGAACAAAGGGGAGGAGAGCAAGAGAGGGTTCAGAAAGCCAATGGGAGGGTATGGGGTCGGACGGACAGGTGGTTTTCCGAGTGGAGGAGAGAGCAGTGGAGAGTTCAGGAAGCGTGATAAGCCGGAATTCGGACCAACAGTGTGAAAGCGGAGGAACAGTAGAGGAAACTAATGCGGAGGAGGGAACTGGGGAAAGAGGAGGGGGAGAAGAAAGAGGAGGGGGGCAAGAAGGGAAAAGTTGCCGGATGGAGAGGACTTTGTCAGCAAAGAAGGAAGCCAGAGCATCTGGTGTGGGGTTATTAGAAGATGCTATAGCAGGAAGAGAAGCGGTAGGGGATGAAGAAGAAGCAGAGAGGGAGTGGAGAATACGATATAATTGACGAGTGGAGTTTGCCGAAGAGGAAATAAGCCTAGAAAAATAGTCCCGCTTAGCAGAGTGCAGAAGGGAGCGGTAGTGAGAGTGACAATAACGGAAGTGTGAGAGAGTGACAGGTGAAGGGAACTTACACCAACGGCGGAGAGCTCGACGTAGGTAAGAGCGGTGGAGACGAAAGCCAGGTAGATACCAGGGGGAGGTGGGGCAAGAGCGGGCTGCAGAAGGGGGGCGCAAAGGAGCAATTTGATCTAGAGCAGTGGAGAGCGAAGAGTCCCAACACTGGACCTGAAGGTCAACGGAAAGCGAGGAAAAATCCTCAGGAAAGAGAGTGTCCGAGGGTGGGAAAAGCTGGAGGGAATCAGGAGTGAGACGACGAACTGAGCGGGGAGGAGGCAGTAGAGGGGAAGGAGGGGGGAAAGGAGAAAGAGGACAGGGAAGGACAAAACATAAGCAATAATGGTCTGACCAGGGAAGGGACTGGGAAGAGAAAGAGGAAGGAACAAAAGGAGAGGAATGACGGGAAATAACTAAGTCCAAAGTATGGCCAGCAGCATGGGTAGGGAGCTGGACATACTGGGAAAGGGAAAGATCGGAAAGAAGAGAAAGAAAGGAGAGGTCACGCTGGGAAGAAGGGAGATCTACATGAACATTAAAATCACCAAGGAGCAGAACGTGATGGTATCTAAGAGACCTCCGATAGGGTTAAAAGAACAGAGTCCCAGAGAACAGGAGAGAGAGAAGGAGGAACGTAGAACAGAAGAATATACAGAGGGGGGGAAACCTCTAAAGAGAGGAGAAGGACTTCTGGATAGGAGAAAGGGGAAGGAAGTACTTCACGCAGGGGGAGGGAGGAGCGGTGGATCACAGCAACCCCTCCTCCAGAGCGGCCCCTACGGGACACCGCAGAGAAGGAAAAGCCAGGGGGGAGACAGCGGTTCAGGAGGGGCTCCTCCCCATCCTTAAGCCAAGTCTCTGTCAGAAATAAAATGTCCAGAGAGTGCTGAGAAATAAGGTCGTGAATAAGCACTGTCTTGGACCGGAGAGACCGACAATTTAGCAAGGCCATTTGAAGTAAAAGAAGTTGTGGAGGGGAGGGAAAGTCAGAGGAGGGGGGGGGGCAAGCAGGGGACGAGGTAAGCAGAGCGACAGGCCGCCACATTAGACACAATAGAGGGAGGGAGGGAGGGAGAAGGCCTCCAACCTACTAAAGTGGGGATGGCAGACATTGAGCTAAGCACAGAGATTAGCAGAAGCAGAAAAGGCAAATAGGCCCAGGCAGAGGCAGCAGGGGGAGTCCAACGTTGAGTTGCCACAGGAACGGCAGGGACCAGGCTGGGAATCCGATGATTTGGCGGCACAGGACAAGGGTCTGCAGAGGACGTGTCACCGGACTTGCCCCCGGACTCACCCCAAGGAGCTCGTCCAAGGAGCAGGACCTGCTCCTTGGGTGCGCTCCTTCGGCGCGCGCCAACGGCGCGCGCCGCTGCGGTGCGGGACGCCGCGCTCAAAGCGTTTAAATATAAAATAGCCACTTCCGGGACTCGGAGGAGCAGCCAATGGGAAGGTACCTGGGAGGAGCAAAGAAGACACGTCAGTGCAGCAGGAGGAGCAAACAGCAACACGAGCAGCAAAAGCAGGCAGCAGGCAGGTAACTATGCAGCACGGGTAATAGCAAGCAGAGAAGCACACAGCAATAGCAGTAGCACAGTCAGGACGCCGCGCTCAAAGCGTTTAAATATAAAATAGCCACTTCCGGGACTCGGAGGAGCAGCCAATGGGAAGGTACCTGGGAGGAGCAAAGAAGACACGTCAGTGCAGCAGGAGGAGCAAACAGCAACACGAGCAGCAAAAGCAGGCAGCAGGCAGGTAACTATGCAGCACGGGTAATAGCAAGCAGAGAAGCACACAGCAATAGCAGTAGCACAGTCAGGACGCCGCGCTCAAAGCGTTTAAATATAAAATAGCCACTTCCGGGACTCGGAGGAGCAGCCAATGGGAAGGTACCTGGGAGGAGCAAAGAAGACACGTCAGTGCAGCAGGAGGAGCAAACAGCAACACGAGCAGCAAAAGCAGGCAGCAGGCAGGTAACTATGCAGCACGGGTAATAGCAAGCAGAGAAGCACACAGCAATAGCAGTAGCACAGTCAGGACGCCGCGCTCAAAGCGTTTAAATATAAAATAGCCACTTCCGGGACTCGGAGGAGCAGCCAATGGGAAGGTACCTGGGAGGAGCAAAGAAGACACGTCAGTGCAGCAGGAGGAGCAAACAGCAACACGAGCAGCAAAAGCAGGCAGCAGGCAGGTAACTATGCAGCACGGGTAATAGCAAGCAGAGAAGCACACAGCAATAGCAGTAGCACAGTCAGGACGCCGCGCTCAAAGCGTTTAAATATAAAATAGCCACTTCCGGGACTCGGAGGAGCAGCCAATGGGAAGGTACCTGGGAGGAGCAAAGAAGACACGTCAGTGCAGCAGGAGGAGCAAACAGCAACACGAGCAGCAAAAGCAGGCAGCAGGCAGGTAACTATGCAGCACGGGTAATAGCAAGCAGAGAAGCACACAGCAATAGCAGTAGCACAGTCAGGACGCCGCGCTCAAAGCGTTTAAATATAAAATAGCCACTTCCGGGACTCGGAGGAGCAGCCAATGGGAAGGTACCTGGGAGGAGCAAAGAAGACACGTCAGTGCAGCAGGAGGAGCAAACAGCAACACGAGCAGCAAAAGCAGGCAGCAGGCAGGTAACTATGCAGCACGGGTAATAGCAAGCAGAGAAGCACACAGCAATAGCAGAGATCTAAGTGCAAAAGAACAAAGCACTCAGCCTCCAAGCCATCAAGCGGAGCATCTTGAGTATGGGGTACAGAAGGGTCCCCTGTTCCTGAGACAGTAGGGTTGGTGAATAACTGAGTCTGAGAGGAGGTGCTTGAGCAAGTTGAAGAAGCAGAGGAAACCATGGTTGTCTGGGCCAGTAAAGGGCAATGAGAATCATTTGTCCCTGGTCAACCTGGAGTTTGAAGAATGTTTTTGCTATGAGTGAAAGGGGAGGAAAAGTATAAAGGAGATCCTGTCCCCAATGGATGAGGAATGATCTGACATTTCCCTGTGAGGGGAAGGAATCCTTGAGAAGCAACAAGGTAATTGGGCATTGAGGAGAGAAGCAAAGAGGTTAATTAGTGGCATCCCCCAAAGGTGGAACAAGTGTTGTGTTACTTGAAGTTCCAACATCCACTCGTGTGGATGGAGGATCCAGCTTAGTCTGTCAGTTAAGGAATTCTCTGCTTCTGGAAGGCATATTGCATGAAGGTGAATTCCTTGAGGAATTGCCAGTTCCAAAGGTGAATGGCTTCCATACATAGGACCTGAAGCCTGTTCACCCTTTCTTGCTTATATAAAACATAACCATCCTGGTTGTCCATCTTTATGAGAAGAGAGTGTACCTTGAGTTGGGGAGACAAGACTCTGGCAGCATTGAAGATTTCCTGAGCTCAAGAAGATTGGTCCACTGAAGAAGTGCTTCTCCAGATCAAAGGCCCTATGTTGTCAGGCCGTCAAGATGGGCTCCCCAGCCTAGTTTTGGACACATCGGCCATTAGGGTATACTGTGGTGCAGATTTCTGAAAAGGTGACTCTATGACCAAGTTCTGTGGTGTGCACCACCACTGAAGTACTGTTCTCATTTGCAGAGTAATGTTGATGAGGTCGGATAGGCGACCTGTGGACTGCTTCCATTGTAGTGAGAGTCCACTGCCTGATCCTCCTATTGGGACACAGCATGAACTGTGGAGGTCATGTGGCCTAAGAGGCATAGAAATGTTTTGGCCATAACCGATGATTGTTGCTGGACTTGTGTGGCTAAGACAATGAGACGGAGGTGTCTGTCCTGTGGCAGGAATGCCCTGCTTCTTACCGTGTCTAATCGAGCTCCTATGAACTCGAGGTCCTGAGTTAGCATGAGATGTGATTTTGAATAATTTATCATGAAACCTAACCCCTGGAGGACATTAATGGTTTGATTAGGGAAGAGGCAGTTCTTTTAGTAGGCCACCTGAGGGGGAATTCTGATAGGGGCAGCGCTCTGGCTCTGTTTTAATTTTAAATTTGGCAGTCTCTGATTTCCCACGCAGGAAGGCAGAGACAGGCCAGAGGCAGCAAAATCTAAAATAAAAACAACCGGAGTGCCGCTGCCAGATGAGAGGAGCAGGTGAAAGCAGTGGGGACAGGAGGTGGACAAGGAGAGACAAAGGGGAGAGACAGGGGGACAAGTGCTAGACAAAGGGGGGGGACATGCTGGACAAAGAGGGAGACAGGGGAACATGCTGGACAAAAGGGAGAGTCAGGGCAAATGCTAGCCAAAGGGACAAAGTGCTAGACAACAGGGAAACAGAGCAGGAAGACAAATGCTGGGCAACAGGGGGGGGGGGGGAGGGAGACAGAGGGACAAATGCTGGACAACAGGGGAGGGGGCAGGAAGACATGCTGGAGTGGGGAAGCAGAGAGACAAATGTTGGATGGGGGGGAAGTAGGGAGACATGCTGGACAATGGGAGGGGGGAGACAGGAGGACAAATGCTGGACAACACAGATGGGAAGAAGAGCTGGGGAATGGAAGGACTGGGGTGAAGGTTGAAAAGCGGTAGGTAGAAGGCATAAAAAAAGAGGGAGACTGAGAACTGGATAGCAAGGAGTAGTGAAATCTGGGTGGCCAGAGAAAGAGAGAGAAAAATAAATGGAAGAAAGGTGGAAAGAAAAAAAATCAATATCCAAGATGAAAGGAAGTGAAGACAACAAAAGAGACAAGAAGTAGCAGATGGAGTCAAGACCATAGAAAAAGAGCTAAGAGAAGACAGAAGAAAACAGAAGCTTCAGATCGGGACCAGCATGATCAGAGTATACATGCAGAGTCTGGCTTCTTGGGCTTTCAGTTTAATTTTTGTCCATGTATGCCACAGCTACCATGCCCACCTGGGACAGCTGCCTAGCTCTTTTTCCTGGGTGGTAGTTCCTAATGTGGAACCTTGCATCATGTAACCGTAGTCTGGGTCATTCTTTCCTAGGTGCATAACTTTGCACTTGTCCACATTAAATTTTATTTGAATGTCCAAACTTCCAATTTATCAAGGTCCTCTTGCAATTTTTCACAATCCTCTTGGGTTTTAAGAACTTTGAATAATTTTGTGTCATTTGCAAATTTGAGCCCCTCACTCGTTATTTCCATTTCCACTTCCACTTTCAAGAAACTATAACAGATTAATAAGACAAGACCTTTCTTGGAAATCCATGCTGGCTTTCTCCCATTAAACCACAACTATATATCTGTTCAGTAATTTTATTCTTTATAATGGTTTCTACCATTTTGCCCAGTACTAACATCAGGCTCACCAGTCTGTAGCTCCCCGGATCACCCCTTGAACCTTAAAAATTGGCATTATATTGGCTATTTGCCAATCTTCAGGTACTACAGATGATTTTAATGACAGTTCACACATTACTAAAAGTAGGTTTCAATCTCATCTTTCCATAATTACACAGGTACACTACCAAAAAACTGCCTCCAGTTTTGCATCTGATTCCTATAGATTTTGGGGTGCTGAATCCAGGAAAAATAGCCAAAATGTTCCATCACGTCACGTTTTCTTGCAAAATTAGATTTCTTACCCATATAAGGAATGTTCACATAATTTCTTTTTAGCCGACTGCAGTTTATTTTCTTGGCCCAAAATAGAGGTTGTAATGGTTAACTAACTAGAAACACTCCCTCATGATATTTTAGAGTGTTTTGTATTCATTTTATACATTAACAGGACAATTGGGAGGCGAGGGGCTAAATCCAGTACTCGCACTGGCGCATGTTCTTTCCTGTTCGCCTCGCCTCGTTCGCTCGCTCAAACACGGTGGTTGCGACATGAACGTTCCTGTCAAATTTCAGTTTCTTGCAAGTTCATTATATTACCTTTTGTTTGCTCAGTCGTAATCCAGCTTTATTCCGAAGTGGTTCACTACAGTTGTAGTTTGCAGTGCTGTGTATTTGTGATGGCTCATAGAGCCAGAGGTTGCGTCAACTCTCCGGACAGTTTTTGTTTTATTTGTGGGGAATATACCGTGAAAAAGCGGCAGAGGAACATTTCTGCATTTATTAAAAAAGTATATTTCGCCTATTTCGGTTTGAAGTTAGGCGATCAAGACAAACCGTGGGCTCCTCACAAAGTGTGCAAGACATGTGAGGAAGATCTACGCTTATGGATGAAAGGTAAAAAACAAGCATTTCGTTTCGGAATACCTATGATGTGGCGTGAACAAAGAGACCACAGCAGTGACTGCTATTTTTGCTCTTGCATTGTGAAGGGATACAACTTAAAAAATAAGAACGTAATAAGTTACCCCAACCTTCCCTCAGCAATTAGGCCTATGCCTCATAGCAACGAAGTACCTGTGCCTGAACCACCAAAATCTTTGGATCATATTTGTGTGGACGGTTCTGATCATGATGAGACTCATCAGATGGCTTTTGCCGATGAGTCCAGTACTTCCGAGTTTGAAACTGAACCAGATCCGAAACCTGAACTTTTCTCTCAAGCTGAATTGAATGATTTAGTCCGGGATTTAGGACTCCCAAAAGATGCTGCCCAACTGCTAGGTTCTCGGCTTAAACAGAAAAATCTATTGTCACCAGGAACAACTTTTTATTGGTACCGCAACCGCGAGACACAATTTTTGAAGTATTTCAGCAAAGAGGAAGATTTGGTATTTTGCAACGATATATACGGAGTGATGGAAAAGTTTAAACTCAAGTATGATCCTGCTGAATGGCGGCTGTTCATTGATTCATCAAAAGACAGCATAAAAGGTGTTCTTCTTCATAATGGCAACACATTCGCTTCAGTTCCTATTGCTCACTCTGTTATTCTCCAAGAAAAATACGAGAATTTGGCCCTGATTCTTCAGAAGATTTGTTATGATGAGCATAAGTGGATGATTTGTGGAGACTTTAAAATTCTATCCATGCTATTAGGGCAGCAATCCGGTTTCACCAAATATCCCTGCTTCCTTTGCTTGTGGGATAGCCGGGCCCGCGACCTACACTGGGGGAAAAAAGACTGGCCAATTCGGGAGTATTTGAGACCCGGTGAGAAAAATGTTCTTCATGAGAGCTTGGTACCTCGTGATAAAATTCTATTACCACCTCTCCACATTAAGTTGGGTCTCATTAAGCAATTCATCAAGTCCCTTCCAAAAGATGGTGAGTGCTTTCGGTACCTTTGCTCAAAGTTCCCCCGACTTCCTGAAGCAAAGCTAAAGGAAGGAGTGTTTGTTGGCCCTGATATAAGGAAACTCATTTCAGATGGAGCATTCGCTGAAACGATGTCTGAGAAGGAAAAAGAAGCCTGGGATTCCTTCAAGGATGTTGTTCTCAAATTCTTGGGGAACAGGCGGGATGAGAACTATAAGGATATTGTTGCCAGGATGCTCAATGCCTTCAAAGAACAAGGCTGTAACATGAGCCTGAAAGTCCATTTCTTGCACTCCCATGTGAACTACTTTCCCGAAAACTTGGGGGCGTACAGTGAAGAACAAGGTGAAAGGTTTCACCAGGACATCAAGGACGCAGAGAGAAGGTACCAAGGAAGATGGAACACCACTATGATGGCTGATTTCTGCTGGTTGCTGCTGTGGGAAACCCCAGGTGAAAAATACGCCAAGCAGCGCACCAAGAGAAGCATTCGGGGGAAGAAGAAACGGGCCCACCAGGAGATTGATTGACCCAAGAATGACTTTAAAATCTAAACTGTGTTGACAAATATCGTGTTTTTACTAAACTTTGAAATAAAAATTTGCTAGTTATTACCACAGTGTCGGATCTCATTTATTAGAATTTTATTTTCACACCATCGGGTGTTTGTCTTCATGTATTGCAATGGTGCGGTTTGCATTTTCTATTCTTACATACATACCTGTACAACATTTTTTGCACATTTCTTTGCTTTGCTTTGTGTCTAACCTCGCTCTTATATGCTCAATGTTTGTGCACATGTATGTGGCTGTTTTAAGTGCAGACAATTTTGCTACCATCACAGTGTGTTTTGTTGACATTACTCTATTCTTATGTGCTGCCTTGTTACAATTTTCTTTATTCTTATTTGAATAACTACTAAACAATTAGTACAAAGAATTCATCCAAGAAACTTTTATCTCGATCGCACTCAATCTGAAACGTTCACCTCAAACTGCTAACCCAATGTAGCAAAAAATCTGTACGTGATGGAGCAAATTGGTTACCAGATTTGGATTCAGCGCACCAAAAAACATAAAAATCAATCGAAACATTAGAGGCAGTTTAAAAAAAAATTTTTTTAGTGTACCTGTGTTATTTAAGATTTTCAATGCTGTGGATCTGTAGGTATGTATGTGAGTGAAAGGACAGGTAAAGGTTTCTCTCTATGCTAAATATCAGGAGTGCAGGTTTTATGGGGCAATTGAAGGTATTTTGTCTGAATTAGTGGGGACTGGGGTAGGGTCACTCTCACGTCTTGTGTTCATGCCTGCTAAGGGAAGGATGCCAGGTGCATGTATATTGGGGATATGGGTAGGAAAGGATGAGGAGGCTAGCTTTTGTGGATCTAGGCAGGAAGGGAGCAGCCATCTGGAACTATGGGGTGCAGTTAGTGCCAGACTGTCTAATCCCCTTCCTTTATAGAGTTTAACTCTGTGGAATGGCAAGTCCATTAAGAATTTTCGATGAAGAGCAAGGATCTCAAGTCCTGCTTTGAGAGAGTCGCTGCGTCTTGCTGCATCTGCTTGTCTAGTCCAAGAGATGCATTTATTTAAAAGGCATCACCTAAATTCCCTTGTGCTTTTGTGTCCCATCACTATGGGTAGAAGAACTTGAGCCCACAAGGAACAACTCTCTGATCCTAGGGGCCAGTTTCCAGTTTTGAGGAAATTGCTGCATTCAGTGCAATTTAAGATGGGGTGCATTTATGCCCCTGTTGATAGCCAGACACAATTCTATTGAGATTTAGAGTCCAAAATATCAAAGGGGGGACCTTTGGGTAATAGAGACTTTATTTATTTAGACAGTTTTGTATACCGCCTTATCCTTCAATCAAAGCGGTCACAACACAATTGGGGGATACATTTAACACGTGGGGATATGAGACACATACACTAATACTTACAGGGAACATGGGCCATGGAGGGTTAAGTGGCTTGCCCAAGACCACAAGGAGCATCTGTGGGACTAGAAGCCCCAGTCCTTCCGGCCCAAGGTTGCTGTCCTCTAGTGGGATTTGAACCTCCGACCTTCCGGCCTGAAGTACCTTGCCCCAACCACTAGGCTACTCCTATTTGTCACTCTCCCCAAACCTTGATACCTCAAGACCATGGAATTCATAAATCAGATTCTGCAGTCACTGCAAGTCTATAATGTATGGAAGGAATTGAATCCTTTTAGGAGGAAGTATACCTATTACTCCTCTGTATAGGGCATGTATACTCCCATTGAATACTTAACTTCAAATGGGTTAGGGAAGATATAGAGAAAAGAGTTTGGTCTGATCATTCCCCATTCTAGGTTATATGAGAGCAGACTCAGCTTAGAGGGTAGACGATACAGCAGTGGCTGGGGAGCTTGAGACCACCATTCAAGAGTACTTCAAGCATAAAACACTGGAGGGTATTAGCACCAATTTATTCTAGGATGTTTTTCATGCTGTGGTACTAGGAAAACTCCTTCAGCATACCAGCAGACAGAAAAGGTTGCAAGAGGCTGAGGCCTCCCACTTAGCTATCAATTAGACAGTTGGAAAGGCATAACAGAGCTCGTCCCTTCCGCGGGACTTCTAAGGGGTCAGAAAGGCACAAAAGATATCTTCCCTTCTGCGGGACGTCTAAGGCATCCGAAAGGCATAAAGGAGCTCATCCCTTCTGCAGGATTTCAAAGGGGTACAAAAGACATAAAAGAGCTCATCCCTTTTGTGAGACTTCTAAGAGGTTGGTGGGCCTTCAGTGGTGGGGAAGGAGCTGCAGGTTCTCTGAACCACTAAAATACAAGATAAGGTAATTGTATTGTGAAGCAGGGAACAGAAGCAGTAGGATATTGGCCTTGCAGCTTAGGAAAATGCATCCACATAACTGTATTGTGGGCCTAAAAGGGGGGGGGGGGGGAGGCTGGTGAATGTATTATAGATGAGGATGCCATTACAGCTGACTTTGTTATTTATTAATAGATGCTTTATAGGTACAAGGTTCAGAAGGTAGAAAGAGGGGAGGGGAAGAGTGGTACAAGCTAAGAACGATCTAGCATCCTTGTCTGCTACACAGATTAAGATAATGGAAGCTGAAATTAGGGTAGATGAAGTTCTTTGGGTCATTAAAGGTCCTAAACATGGAAAATCTCTAGACCTTGATGATCTTTCTTCTAAATTCTATAAGCAAGATATGGGCCTTTTGACCCCCTATTTAGCAGCCATATTTATCTTTGTTCAGCAAAGGGGGAAGGTTGGCTCCTTCTATGGCAGGAGTCACTGTGATCCATAAGTCTGGCAAGGATCCAGACCATCTCTTAAACCTGATGTTAAGCTTTTGGAGTCTCCTATGATGGGCAGGTTGCAGCTGAGGTGCTAAACTAGACAAACCACCCATCGGGGCAGCAGCAGAATGGGAAGGTAGTGGGAGAAGAAGATCAGAGTTCTGGGACAATGGCAACACCACTAGCATTAACTGCGCAGAAAAAAGGCCTGACACTCTATTTCCATATCTTGCCACAACAAAACAAATTGCACTATACTGCTGGAAGATCAGACCACCCAGCGAGGAAGGCAGTCAACTGGCTAGTGGGGAGGCGCTGAAGACACTTCAGACTAAAGGCAGCATTTATAATGTGGTTGGATCAAAGCCCTCCAGTTGTCCAAGTGCTGATATAGCCGCACATGAAATGACAATCAGAAGCTGCAAAGACATCTTACATATCGGGACATGGAACAAACAAAGCATGAACCAAGGGAAGTTGGAGGTGGTCAAGAACAAAATGGAATGTATATAACTCATACTGTTAGGTGGCAGCGAACTAAAATAGTCTGGTATCAGGCACTTTGCATCTGATAATCACATGGTATACCATATTGGAACTGAAAGACAAAGAAAAAGTGTTACATTTATAATTAAGAAGAAACTTGCAAGTACTATAATGAAATACAATACAATCAGTGCACGCTTAGGGCCCGATTCTGTCCTGGAGATCCCCACCCTCTGTGCACCTAGTAAAAACTGGACACACAGAGGTAGACTGGATCAGAATTGTGTGCAGGCTGGGACCCCGATTCTGCTTGGCCTGCGTGTGCAGGCCTAGACTGGCTAACTCAGTCAAGGGAGCAATATAGTATAGGGGGTGAAGTACTTTTGTCCACTAAAGAAGAGCGGGACCTAGGCGTGGTTGTGTCTGATGATCTTAAAGTAGCTAAACAGGTAGAAAAGGCGATGGCAAAAGCTAGAAGGATGCTTGGGTGCATACAGAGAGGAATGGCTAGCAGAAAAAAGGAGGTGATAGTGCCTCTGTATAAGTCTTTGGTGCAACCTCATTTGGAGTATAGTGTGCAATTCTGGAGACCGCACCTTCAAAAGGATGTGAACAGGATGGAGTCAGTGCAGAGGGTGGCTACTAAAATGATTAGTGGTCTTCATTATAAAGCATATGAGGACAGACTGAAGGATCTTAATATGTACACCTTAGAGGAAAGGCAGGATAGAGGTGATATTCATAAGTCATGCGTAAGTGGTGGAATTTATTTCCATTTTTTTATCATAAGTTTTTTTGTGTGTGTGTGGGAGGTCTGTGTGGGGTTAGCTAATTGTGGTTTTGGGAGTTTTGAGTTTGTGTGTCTGTGGATGCTGTAGGACAGGACTTGGGGGGTAGGGGATTTCGAAGTGTTCGGAGAATAGGTAGGTTTTGAGTTCTTTCCTAAATTGGGAGAGGTCTTTTTTGATACGGAGGCCTATTGGGAGATCATTCCAGAGCATGGGGGCAGTGAACGTGAAGGCTCTGGCACTTGAGGATTTTTTAGTCTTCATGAATGTTTTTGGCATATCAAATGAGTGGGCTGCGTTTTGTCTGCGAGCTCTTGATTCGGATGGGGTGTGTAGTAGTGTGGATAGGTGTGAGGGGGCAATGTCGTTTAGGAGCTTGAAAGTTGTTAGGAGAATTTTGTATCTGATTCGGCTGTTTATAGGGAGCCAATGTAGTTCTAGCAGTATAGGGGTCACATGGTCTGTTAGGCAAGCTTTAGTAATTACTTTTGCACAGATGTTCTGGGCTCTTTGTAATAGCTATGTGTTTTTTTTGTGGTAGGCCAATTAGGAGACTGTTGCAATAATCAAAATGGGGGGTGATGAGTGTATTAACAACCGATCTAAAGTCATGTGTGTCGAGGAGGGGCCTTAGGTGTTGTATGGTTTTGAGTTTGTAGAATATGGTTTTTACTGTCTGCTTTATGTGCGGTAGCATGGTGAGAGTATGATCTTTTATTACACCCAGGTATTTTACCTCTTTTTTTAACAGGTATAGATATATTGTTGATTGAGATTGTTGTTGGATAAGTGTCCTCGGTCACGGGTGTTCTTGTAACGAACATTGCTTCCGTTTTTTTGAGGTTGATGCTGAGGTAGTTGGCTTCCATCCAAGAGGTGGTCTCAGCCATGCATTCGGATAGGGTGTCGTAAGTGGGGTTTTTGGTGGTTATGGGGATAGCGAGCATGATATCGTCAGCATAAATAAAGTGACTAATCCTGTGTTTTCTAAATATGTTTGTGATAGGTTGCAGGTACAGGTTGAAAAGAAGGGCAGAAATGGCTGATCCCTGGGGTATTCCTTGTCCTTGGGGGAAGGTTTCTGATGCTTCTTGGTCTATTTGAACACGTATTAGTCTATGTGTGATGTAAGACTTGAACCATTTGAGAACAGTCCCACCTATTCCTAAGTTTTCTAGTCTATTGATCAGAGTAAGGTGGTTGATGTTGTCAAAGGCGGCAGAAATGTCTATAAAGAGGAGTAGGAAGCCTTGACTGTTGTCATCTGTGCCTTTGATGAGGTAGTCCATCAGTGTAATCAAGAGGGTTTCTACTCCGTGGAAGGGGCGGAAACCAAACTGGTGTGAGTCAAGGGGTTTGTGCTCATCAATATGCTCTTGTAATTGTAATTGAATTGTTTTTTCTATTATTTTAGCAATAAATGGAATGCTGGCTATCGGTCTGTATGAATTTGGGTCTTTTGAGTCAAGTTTATTGTTTTTTATTATTGGGCGAAGCTTTGTGAGTTTTAGGGCATCGGGCATGATGCCTTGGGAAAGGGATTGGTTCACCATGTGTTGAATGTTTTCAGCGAGTTCTTCCTTTGTACATTTGATCCATGACACAGGGCATGGATCGAGTGGGGAGGTTGTGGTGTTGATCATCGTTATGATCTTAAGGAGGTGTTTTTGGTCTACCGTGTGAAAAGTTGTCCAATTGTTATTAATTTCGGTGCTTGAAGGTAGTATTGCTGTTAGAGTATTGGGTTTGCACTTTAGTTTTTCTGCAAAGTGGGTTGCTAATGTTTGTATACTTATTGCTGGTTGTTTTGGCTCAGAGTTCTTTGTTTTTGTCAGTGTTTTTACAATTGCAAATAGTTCTCTAGGTCGGTTGATGGCCAGATTTATTACTTTAGAGTGGTAATCCCTTTTTGATTTGTTTATTGCGTTCTTGTATTCGTTAAGTGTGTTCATATATTGGGATTTATTTTCGTCTGATTTAGTTTTCCTCCATCTCTTTTCTTGTTTCCTCAGTTGTTTTTTTAGTTTTGCTAGTTCTTTCGTGAACCATTTTTCTGTCTTTTTTGTTTGTCTATGCATAGTGTGTGTGGGGACAGCTGCTTCTTGTATTGTTAAGTTCCAATGATTTACAGTGGAGTTGATGTCAGGGAAGTCTGTGTTGAGTATGGGTAATACTTTGTCAAGGAAAGTATCTTTGTCAAAGTGTGCAAAGCGTGATATATGGGGTGAGGTGTTTGTTGTATTCAGTGTTGCTTGTGCTGGGAGGTGGAGTGTTATGAGGTGATGGTCGGACCATGGTACTTCTGTTATAGTTGGAGGGGTAAGTTGTTGGTGATTATTAAGGGAGGAAGATGAGATCTAAAGTGTTGCCTTTTATGTGTGTGGGGGCATGTACTATCTATGTGTATCCCATTTGGATCATGGCGTCCATTAAGTTATCTGATTGGGAATTGTTTAGAGAGGGGAGGTTTAGATCACCTAGAATTACTAGTGGTTTGTTTTGTGATGCTGTGCATGCAAGTTCAAGGATGGGGAGAGGTTTTTTTTTGATCAGCTGAAGGGGGTCTATATATGAGGGAGAGTGCAAGGGTTCTATTTTCTATATTGATAATGTCCATTCCATCTATATTATTTAAGCTTGTTAAGGTGTATTGTAGGACTTTTTTGGTATGAGAGCGCCACCTCCTCTTTTTACATCTCAATGGCAGCTGAATATATCATATTGATGTGTGGTTAGCTGGTTTAGTAGTATGGTGTCCATGGGTGAGCCATGTCTCTGTGATGCAGATAATATCTGGGTTTTTGTCTTTTATCATGTCATTGATTATTGGTATTTTGTTTCATATGGATCTGATGTTTATTAAGAAGAGCTTTGTGGGATGAGGGTGAAGGGAGATAGATTCAGGAGTGGTATGCGGAAATATTTCTTTACAGAAAGAGTAGTGGATCCATGGAATAGTCTCCCAGTGGAGGTGGTAGAGAGGACAGTAACTGAATTCAAAAAAGCATGGGACAAACACAGAGGATCTCTAAAGGTAAAAAGGGGATTGTTGTAGTTGTTGATATGGAAGGACAGACTAGATAGGCCATGTGGTCTTTTTCTGTCATCATATTTCTATGTTTCTAAGACTCATGAACGGAGCCACAGAACTGCAGCTCCATTCATGAGCCATGATCCCTGCAGCCCGACCCCCGATCTGGCCTCCCAAAGCCAGGGTTGGGCTGTAGGAAATCTCCTCTACCCCCTCCTGCCTTTGTGTGCCCCGGGCCTGGCAAAAGCACCCATCTAGGGAAACATATTCCAACTCAGAGGTGGAATAAGTTCCCCATTCAGCCCACCAGCCCCATACCTACAGGGCCAACATTGGAATCAGCCCTGTACATCCAGGCCCGCAGACCACCCACTGCCTGCCCTAACTCTGCCCCCAGAAAAACCCTTTCCCACCCTGTCTAACCTCCCTGCACAACATACAGGGAAATTAGTCAGGGTCAGCAGAGAGGTCGAATAGCGGGGATGGACATAATTTTTATTTATTTATTTAGCTGTATTTATATCCCGCTTTTCACCGGGTCAAAGCGGTCAATTGGGGGATACATTTAACACGAGGGGATATGAGACACATACGCTAATACTTACAGGGAACATGGGCAATGGAGGGTTAAGTGGCTTGCCCAAGACCACAAGGAGTGCCTATAGGACTAGAAATCTCAGTCCCTCCAGCCTGAGATTGCTGTCCCCAGGTGGGACTTGAACCCCCGGCCCTCCGGCCTGAAGTACATTGTCCTAACCACTAGACCACCACTCCCTCCATAAGAACTTAAGATATGCCATACTGGGTCAGACCAAGGTCCATCAAGCCCAGTATCCTGTTTCCAACAGTGGCCAATCTAGGTCATACGTACTAGCAGTTTCCCCAAAAGACACAGGTTCCACAATGCTTGTACTGGGTCACGCAGTGCTATCCTGGGTCCCTTCTTAATAATGGTTTATGGACCTTTCCTCCAGGAACTTGTCCAAACCTTTTTTAAACCCAGCTACACTAACAGCCTTTACTACATCCTCCAGTAACAAATTCCAGAGTTTGATTACACGTTGAGTGAAAAAATATTTTATTAGTCTTAAATAGTTTACGCTGTAGCTTCATTGCATGTCCCCTAGTCTTTCTATATTCTGATAATGTAAACAATCAATCTACGTTTACCCGTTCCACTCCATTCATTAATTTATAGACTTCTATCATATTCTCCCCTCAGCCGTCTTTTTTCCAGGTTTAAGAGCCCTAACCTTTTTAGCCTTTCGTCATAGGAGTATCCTTCCATCCCCTTTACCATTTTAGTGGCTCTTCTCTGAACCTTTTCTAATAACGCTATATCCTTTTTAAGATACGGCGACCAGAATTGCACACAATATTCAAGGTGCAGTCTCACCATGGAACGATATAGAGGCATTATAATCTTTTATTTTTCATTCCTTTCCTTATGATACCTAGCGTTCTATTTGCTCTCTTGACCACCGCTGCACAATGGGCTGAGGGTTTTAACATGTTATCCCCACTGAATCCTAAATCTTTTTCCTGGGGGGTGGTTCCTAATGTGGAACCTTGCATCGTGTAACCATAGTTTGGGTTGTTCTTCCCTAGGTGCATAACTTTGCACTTTTTCACATTAAATTTCATCTGCCATTTTCATGCGCCGTCTTCCAATTTATCAAGATCCTCTTGCAATTTTCCACAATCCTCTTGGGTTTTTAACAACTTTAAATAGTTTTATGTCATTTGCAAATTTGATAACCTCACTCGTTATTCCCTTTTCCAAGTCATTTATGAGTATGTCAAAAAGCAGCAGACCCAGCACAGATCCCTGGGGTATTCCATTATTTACCTTTCTCCATTGGGAAAATTGGCCATTTAGCCCTACCCTCTGCTTTCTATCTTTTAACCCGTTCCTGATCCACAGTAGTACACTGCCTCCTATCCCATGACTCTTTAGTTTTGCCAAAAATCTCTGGTGAGGGACATTGTCAAAGGTTTTCTGAAAGTCCAGATACACTATATCAACCGACTCACCTTTGTCCTCCTGTTTATTCACAACCTTCAAAAAACTTAACAGATTAGTAAGACAAGATCTTCCTTGTCTAAAGCCATGTTTGCTGTCTCCCATTAGACCATGACTATCTACATGCTGAATAATTTTGTTCTTTATGATAGTTTCTACCATTTTGCCCAGTACTGACGTCAGGCTCACCATTCATGCCTCAGAATGGCCCAGTTAATTTCTATTCACCTTCATGGAATACCCATGAACACAACTAATATTCAGGTATACGCTGTAATGACAGTTACAGAAGTTGTTTATAATTTCTGTGAACAAGTACAAATGGAAACTGAAATTGACAGAACATGCAAACAGGATATCTTAAGAGTCACGGTTGAATGGAATGCAAGTTGGCAACAAAGAAAGCAGCAAAGGAGTTGGAAAATATGGACTTGACAACACAAATGAAGCTGGAGAAGGTCTTGCAGAATTCTGTCAGTCTAATGATCTATTCACCATCCAGCAGCAGAAGCTGTGACTGTTCACATGGACTTCACCCAATGGACTATACCAAAATCAAATTGACTACATCTCTAGAACATCAACAAAGACAAAACCTGGAGCTGACTGCGGTACAGATCACCAACTACTAGTATGCAAACTCAAGTTAAAGCTGAAAAAGAGCAAGTCACTCATGAATGTAGCAAAATATGACTTTAGTTTATTCGCATTTGATATACCGTCCTATGTTACATCAGGACAGTTCACAATTATATAAACAGTCAAAGAAAGACAAAAGGCCAGAAAAGGGAAAACAGAACTACAATTTTTGACAGAAAAGAAGAAAATAATAAAGAACATAGAGAGAAGACAGTGAGATTTGGACAAAACAAATAATCCAGGTCACGTTTGAGAAGCTGGGAGATTATAAACTGTGCTGAAGAGATGGGTTTTCAACTGTGACTTAAAGGATGAACAGTTTGTTTCGAGGCAGAGTGAGTTGGGTAGGGAGTTCCATAGGGCTGGGCCATGAAAGAAGAAAGCAGAGTGTTGGGTAGATTGAAGGTGAGCATGTGCAGGTGAGGGGAGATGAAGGCGATTTACATGGATCGGATGGAGGGAACAAGTGGGGGTGTGGAACTGAAGGAGATTGGTGAGATACTGAGGCGTGTGAGTGTAGATGGCTCGGTTAACTAGAGTAAGGATTTTGAAGAGTATATAGAATTTCATGGGAAGCCAGTGCAAGTGAATCAAAAGTGATGTGACATGGTCCCTGTAAGATGAACAAGTGACAATCCGGGCTGCAGTATTCTATAGGAGTTGTAAGCGACGTAGTTGAGTGTGGGTGATCCCTGTGAGAGCAGAGTTGCAGTGGTCAAGACGAGAAAGTACAGTAGCTAGAGTGAGAGTAGTCAGAGCAGAGGAGGAGAAAAAAGGTTGTATGGAACATATTTGGTGCAAGAAAAAGTAGGTGGTTTTAGCTATGATCCTTGAAAGACAGCGTTGAATAAGCAGAACCCCAAGATACCGGAAAGAGACCAGCGGGATTAAGGAACCATCGATAGAGGGTGCGAGTGAAGAGCAAGCGTTCCCAAAAGTGAACCAAGTATAAGAGGTTTTGGTTAAATTGAGATGAAGACAACTGGTAGAGTGCCACTGTGATACAAGAGCAAGGCAAGAGTTTAGAGGAGTGAGATCGGGGTGGAGAGGACTAGTGTGGTGTAAGATAATGATGTCATCTGCATAGAAGAATGCGGAAAGACTAGATTGCTGAATGCAGAGGGCAAGAGGCGCAAGGAAAAGATTGAACAGGAGGGGTGCCAGAACAGAGCCCTGAGGAACACCACAGGGAAGGGAGGTGAGAGCAGAAGAGCAGTGTGGACCAGGGGATGAAACCAGAGAAAGTGCAGGAGGATAGGAAAGAATGGAACCAACGATAGACTGTGCCAAGAAGCCCGGCATCCCAGAGACAAGAGAGAAGGGAATGATCAACCAGATCAAGGCAGCTGATAGGTCTAATGAAACCACCACCGAAATATCACCTTTGTCGTGGATGGAGTGAAGATCTTTAAGGAGTGCTACTAGAACTGTGTCCGTACTGTGGCCCTGACAAAAACCTGTCTTGGGTGTAGAAAGTTTATAGAAAGTAGGTGCTGGGAGAGTTGAGAAAAGAATTTTTTCTGCGATTTTTGCAAGAAAGGCTAGATTGGAGATAGGACAATAGTTGGCTGGAATGAGTGGATCGAGAGTAGGTTTTTTCAGGATGGGACAAACCAAAGCATGTTTCCAGAGGGAGGGGAAGGATCCAGAAGAGAGGGAGGTATTGATTATATTGATATTGGTATAAGGTCAAGAGAAGGTTCAGTGAGCCAACCAGAGGGAATGGGGTCCAGGGGGCAAGTAGTCTTTTGCATTGAAGAGATGAGAGCTAAGAGTTCTGGTGTGGTAATGGAGTAGAAGGATGACCAGTGATGAGAGAAGGAAGAGGAGGGGGGATGGGGGAGACAAAGGGGGAGGACAAAATGGAAGGGCAGCACATAGGACTGAGACCTCAGATTCAAAATACAAAGCAAGACTGGAAGGAGAGGGTGAGGACTGGGAAGAGACGGGGGGGGGGGGGGGAGGGAGGACCAGCATTAAGTGAAGTAAGGGTACAGAGAATAGTGAAGAGCTGTCTAGAGGGGTTGGTAGCTATAGAGATACAGTTTGAGAAGGTGTGTTTGGCTTGATGGATGGAGGAGCGGTAATGCTGATGAGAATCGTGGAAATTTGCCGATTGAGGAGTGGGATGTTTATGCCAAACACGTTCCACATGTCTTAGGTGACGACGCAAAAGACGCAACCCGGAGTGATACCAAGGATGTGTAACAGAGGGACGTTTAGATGGAGCTAGCTGGAGAGGGGCAATCAGATCGAGTGGAAGTCCAAAGGGAGACCTGCATGTTTGGGGAAAGAGTAGAAAAGGCATCTGGAAAGAGCTAATGAGCAGGGGGGAATTGTTTGAGGGTAAGGGGAGTGATATGGCAGCATGGGGGGACAGCAGGGGGGGGAGCAGGAAGGGCAGAGGAGGGAGAAGCCTGCAGCGAGGGTGACTGGAGGAAAGGAAGATGAAGCAAAAATGACAGACAGTGATTACTGGTCCAGGGGAGGGACTGTACTAAGAGTTGAGAGATTGAGAAAGGAGGGGATAGTGGAATAATTAAGGGATCAAAAGTATGACCAGCCACATGGATTGGGCAGAGGACAAGCTGCTGGAGGGAAAGATCATGTAACAGGGAAATGAAGGATAGATCTTGGTGGAGGAGGGACAATCAAAATGAATATTGAGGTCTCCAAGGATAATCAGATTAGGGTATTGCAGAGAGACTTCAGTTACAGTCTGGAAAAGTGCATCATAGAGAAAGCTTGGGAAGGAAGGGGGAGAATAGAGGATAATAATATGGAGAGGAGGAGAGGACTGAAGACAAAGGAGGCGGCATTCAGGATATTGCAAGAAAGGAGAGGAAACCTGAAGTATGGAGAGAGATAATGAAAGAGGGCGGCCTTCAGAATATACCACAGGAATTTAAAGATTGCCTGCAAATTGATTTGCTGCTTTAGATACCAATGATAGAGCTCCAGAAGAGTTATGGGATGACATCAAGAAGGTTGTGTTGGAAGAAAGCCAGAAGCCTCTACAAAAGGTTAAAAAGCAGAAATGGCCAAAATGGATGACTGAAGAAACTCTGAAAATTGCCCAGAAACACAGAGAAGCTAAAGCCAGAAGAGAAAGACAGGCAATCACAGAAGTCAGATTTCCTACATGCAGAAAAATGAGACAAAGTAGTATTACAATGACACATGCAAGGAAATAGAATTAGAAACTATTAGAGGAAGAACAAGATCAGCTTTCCTATAGCTACAAGAGTTGAAGAAAAAATGCTAGCCTCAAATTGGAATCCTACAAATGCTCAAGGATCCATGTTGAATAATGCTGAGAAGATCAAGAAAAGGTGGAAAGAATATTCAGAGTCATTATAACATAAAGATCAAGTGGACCAGCTGGCATTTCAATCTGTACCTTATGATCAGGAACCATTGGTGATGAAAGAAGAAGTCAAAGCAACACTGAACATTATCAAAGAACAAAGCACTGGGCATTGATGGCATTCCCATTGAAGTATTACAGCAATCAGATGCGACATTACCATAATTACAAAGCTCTGCCAGGTGCAAGGAGCTCTTTGCTCTCAGAGAACGTCTGATCTCTGGAGGCTAGAGAAGCAGACTTGGAGGATATAAGGAAGACCAAAGGGTACATAGATGATACCTACAGGGATGTAGTATTGAAGTCCCACCTCCAGTCTGGCAGCATCCCTGTTGCTATAGAGGAGAGAGGTCATGTGACAGGAGAGCATTACCCTGGTGTGTCGGGAAGTGATCCTGTAGCTAGGACCTGTCCCCTCAGTGATGTAAAACCCTCTCACACCGAGAAGGTTTCTCCAGGGCCATGTGCCCATGAGGGAAGGGTTAGGACAGCGGTTATAGTTGGTGATTCAAATCAATGAACACGTAGATAGCTGGGTGACTGGTGGACATGAGAATCACCTGGTAACATGCCTGCCTGGTGCAAAGGAAGCAGACCTAGACAAGGTCTTAGATAGTGCTGGGGAGGAGTCTGCTGTCTTGGTACATGTTGGTACCAATGACATAGGAAAGTGTGGTAGCGAGGTTCTGGAGGCTAAATTTAGACTTTTAGGTAGGAAGTTGAAATCCAGAACTTCCAGGGTAGCTTTATCCAAAATGCTTCTCGTTCCATGCACAGGACCCAAAAGGCAGGCAGAGCTCCGGAGTCTCAATGCATGGATGAGACGATGGTACAAGGATGAGGGTTTTGGATTTGTTAGGAACTGGGGAACATTCTGGGGAAAGGAAGGTCTTTTCCAGAGGGATAGGCTCCACCTTAACTGGGATGGAACCAGGCTGCTGGCATTAACCTTTAAAAAGGAGATACAGCAGCTTTTAAACTAGATAATAGGGAAAAGCTGACAGTCGCCCAAGAGCACATGGTTCGGAACAAGGTATCCTTGAAGGATACTAGCAAAAGACTGAAGTTCGGGCATATCAGGAGAAAGGTTCCAATAATGACAAAAGTAGCCCAAATGCCCTTGAGTACAGAGCAGACAGAGCTTAAAGATTACAAATTACCCCTGCCTACCGATAACCAGATTAATATGAATAAAATACAGTCTCTAAAATGCTTGTATGCAAATGCAAGTAGTCTAAAAAATAAGATGGGAGAGAATATATAGCACTAAATGAGAGGTTAGATATGATTAGAATCTCAGAGAAATGGTGGAAGGAGGACAACCAGAGGGACACTGATACCTGGGTACAAACTATATCATAATGATAAAGTAGATCAAACTGGTGGAGGGGTTGCGCTCTATGTTAGAGAGAGCATTGAGTCACAAAGGATTAAAGTTTTGCAGGAAACAAAATTCGCTGTAGAATCTCTATGAATTGAAATTCCATGTAAAAAGGGGAAGGGAAGGCGATGGCAGTGGGGGTGTACTATCGACCGCCTGGCCAGAGTGAACAAATGGATGATGAAATGCTCAAAGAAATCAGGGAAGCTAACAAAAGTTACAGTACAGTAATAATGGGCGATTTCAATTACCCCACTGGATCAGTGTCATGGCAGGATAAACTAGGGAGATAAAGTTTCTAGATGAAATAAATGACTGCTTCTTGGAGCAGCTGGTTCATGAACTGACCAGAGGGGAAGACATTTTGGATCTATCCTTAGTGGAACACAAGATCTGGTGCAAGAGATAAGGGTGTTGGGGCCACTTGGCAATAGTGATCACAGCACGATCACATTTGATTTAATAAATGGAGGAAGGACGGTAAGGAAATCCACAGTACTATCTTTTAACTTTCAAAAGGGAGACTATGATAAAATGAAGAAAATAGTTAAGAAAAAACTAAAAGGAGCAGTTGCAAAGGTTAACGATTTACATCAAGCATGGGTATTGTTTAAAAATACTATCTTGGAAGCCCAGACCAGCTGCATTCCATGCTTTAAGAAAAGTAGAAGGAAGTCCAAAAAACTGTCAGCATGATTTAAAGGTGAGGTCAGAGAGGCTGTTGCCAAAAAAGCATCTTTCAGGAAATGGAAAAAGGAGCCAAATGACAGAAACTAGAAACATAAGCACTGGCAAGTTATATGCAAGGCATTGATAAGGCAGGCAAAGAGAGAATTTGAGAAGAAGTTTGCTGTGGAAGCAAAAATGCGTAATAAAGACTTTTTCAAGAACATTCATAGCAAAAAAAACCTGTAAGAGAGTCAGTTGGACCATTAGATAATAGAGGAGTAAAAGGGGCACTAAGAGGGGACCAAGGCCATAGTAGAGAGACTGAATGAATTTTGCTTCAGTCTTTACATGACAAATGATATTTTAAGGGGATGCCACAGAAGAACTGAAAGAAATATCAATATACTGTTTGTTACTTTTTATATTTGTAAAACGCCCTGATGTCACAAAGGGTGATATATCAAGAGCAAATAAACAAATAGAAACATGTATTACAACTATTTGATAAACTGAAGAGTAGCAAATCACCTTGACTGGATGGTATATATCCAAGGGTGTTGAAAGCACTGAAATATGAGATTTCAGATGTACTATTAATAATCTGTGAACTATCATTAAAATCATCTGTAATACCTGAAGATGGGAGGATGGCCAATGTAACGCCAATTTTTAAAGAGGGTTCCAGGGGTGATCCAGGAAACTACAGACCGGTGAGCCTGACGTCAGTACTGGGAAAAATGGTAGAAACAATTATAAAGAACAAAATTACTGAACATGTAGATAGTCATGGATTAATAGGAGACAGCCAACATGGCTTTAGCCAAGGAAGGTCTGTTATGTTTTATTTGAAGATGTGAATAAGCAGGTAGACAAAGGTGAGTCGGTTGATACAGTGTATCTGGATTTTCAAAAAGCCTTTGACAAGGTCCCTCATCAGAGACTTTTGGCAAAATTAAAAAGTCATGGAATAGGTGGATCAGGAACTGGTTAAAAGATAGAAAGCAGAGGGTAGGACAAAATGGCCAATTTTCCCAATGGAGAAAGGTGAATAGTGGAGTACCCCAGGGATCTGTGCTGAGTCTGCTGCTTTTTAACATATTAATAAATGACCTGGAAATGGGAATAACGAGTGAGGTAATCAAATTTTCAGAGGACACAAAATTATTCAACGTTATTAAAACCCATGAGGATTGTGAAAAATTGCAAGAGGCCCTTGATAAATTGGAAGACTGGGCATCCAAATGGCAGATGAATTTTAATGTGAACAAGTGCAAAACGTTATGCACCTAGGAAAGAACCACCAAAACTTTGGTTACACTATACAAGGCTCCACATTAGCAACCACCACCCAGGAAAAAGATTTAGGCATCATTGTGGATAACATGTTGAAACCCTTCATCCAGTGTGCAGCAGCAGCCAAAAGAGCAAATAGAATGCTAGGTATCATAAGGAAAGGAATTGAAAATAAAACAAAGGATATTTTAATGCCTCTGTATCATTCCATGGTGCGACCACACCTTGAATATTGTGTGCAATTCTGGTCACCATTTCTTAAAAAGGATATAGCGTTATTAGAAAAGGTACAGAGAAGAGCCATCAAAATGGTAAAGGGAATGGAAGGATTCCCCTACGAACAGAGGCTAAAAGGTTAGGACTCTTCAACCTGGAAAACAGATGGCTGAGGGGAGATATGATAGAGGACTATAAATTAATGAATGGAGTGGAACGGGTAAACGTAGATTGATTGTTTACGCCATCAAAATATAGAAAGACTAGGGGACATGCAGTAAAGCTACAGGGTAACCTATTGAAGACTAATAAGAGAAAATATTTTTTTCACTCAACGTGTAAACAAACTCTGGAATTTGTTACTGGAGGATGTAGTAAAGGCTGTTAGTGTAGCTGGGTTTAAAAAAGGTTTTGACAAGTTCCTGGAGGAAAGGTCCATAAACCATTATTAAAAAGGGACCCAGGATATCACTGCGTGACCCAATACAAGCACTGTGGAACCTGTGTCTTTTGGGGAAACTGCTAGGTACGTATGACCTAGATTGGCCACTGCTGGAAACAGAATACTGAGCTTGATGGACCTTGGTCTGACCCAGTATAGCATACCTTATGATCTTATGATGTAGTAAAAGCTGTTAGTGTAGCTGGGTTTAAAAAGGTTTTGGACAAGTTCCTGGAGGAAAGGTCCATAAACCATTATTAAAGGGGACCCGGGAAATCCACTGCTTGCCCCAATACAAGCATTATGGAACCTTTGTGTCTTCTGGGGAAACTGCTAGGTACTTGTGCCCTAGATTGGCCACTATTGGAAACAGGATACTTGTCTTGATGGACCTTGGTCTGACCCAGTATGGCATATCTTATGTTCTTAGGAAATTTGGAAGACATCATCATGACTGACTCGAAAAGATCTGTGTTTATACTAATACTGAAGAAAGATGATCTGACTGACCTTGGAAATTATCATTCAATCGCTCTGATTCCACTTACTAGCAAGATTCTACTCAAAATCATTCAGCAGAGACTATAACCATACCTGGAATGAGAACTACCTAAAGTACAAGCAGGGTTCAGGAAAGGGCAAGGAATGAGAGACATCGTGGATGAGACAGTCTTTGAAAAGACAAAAAAATACCAAAACAATATCTGTTTTATTGACTACAGCAAGGCTTCTATGTGAAGCACGAGAAACTCAGGGACACATTGAGAAGCATGGGTATACCAGAACACCTGATCATTCTCTTGCACAGCCTTTACATCAATGTTTTTCAAACCTTTAACCCATAGAACTCCATATTAAACAACTGAAAATTCACATGATCCCAGATGATGATGACGACATCTAGCAGATCTCCAGCCTCCTTCCCCTTCCTCATCCAGAGCAGGAAGACAACAGCAGCAACGGTAGTGGCAACTTCATCTGCAGTCAGCACAGGGTCTCTCTTGTGTCAGTGTGTGCTTACAGACCCCCGGTATTCTGCATGGGTTTGCAGTTTAACAGGAAGCTTACCCAGGAAGGGGCAAGAGTCTATGAATGTTTACTGGCTCACAGGCCACATGCTGACTTGTGACTTGGCATAAGTAACAATGAAAGTCCAGAGAGATGGGGAAATGGCAATGTTTTTGTGACTACCAACAAAAAAAAGCTGTGTAAGAGCAAAACTACTGTCAAAATAATACCAATTGATATCAGCTCTTTGCCTGTGAAATTGTATAGGTTGTGGTATAAGATTTTGTTAGTTGAGATTTTTGTCTAAGAGCTGATATCAATTGATATTATTTTGACAATGTTTTTGTGACCCCATTTGGGTTCCTGACACCAAGCATGAAGCACTGCTTTACATTGATCAAGCAGCATCACTCTGAATGGAACAAGGAAAAACAGAATGGTTTAAAATCAGCAAATGTGTAGGACAAGGCTGCATACTTTCCCCCTACCTGTTTAATGCAGAACAAATGATCAGAGAAGCATGACTGTATGAAGACAATTGAGGTGTGAAAAGTGGTGGAAGACTCAACAACCTTTGCTATGCTGATACCACCACAATAGTGACTGAAAGTGAAGACAATCTGAAACATTTGCTTCTCAAGATCAAGGTACATAATCTTACTATGGGCCTGCACCTTCATGTAAAGAAAGATCCTGACAATTAACAAAAATCAACAAGCTCATTATTGACAGAGAATAAATTGAAGTAGACAACATTAACCTGCTTGATCAATAATCAATAGAGAAACAAGCAGTCAAGAAATCCAACGATGCATTGCTCTTGGCAGAGTAGCCATAAAGGACCTAGACAAGATTCTAAAGAGCAGAGATGTGTCTGTCCATACAGTTGTGGTCAACATTATTGGACCCTTGCAGTTCAACCCTCTTAATGTCCAATATCTTCCCAAGAAAATGGCCATTGAAATGGCTTTGAACTATATATGCACACATATTTGACACATAAAAGAATCAAATAAAACAAGACCATTTAAAAAAAGGAAATAGTATGAAATAGTATAAAAACTGGGACATTGCCAGGACATGGATATTGGCACCCTTATAAACAATTCAAATCAGTTTGAACAGAAGAACCATATTTCCATCACAGTAAAACTAGATGCACCTGTGACCAATTGTCAGAATTCACATGACCTGAATCAACCAACGAATGATGGCTCTAATGTTTAAAATGACCACATTCACTCCCTGCTCCATTTTCACAATGGTAAAGACAAAAGAACTGCCTCAGACCATCAGAAAAGTCATCACCACCAAAGATCAAACTTCAAAGGGATACAAAGCCATCTCCAAAGACTTGGGATTCCTGTAACTACAGTTAGCAATGTTATTAATAAGTTTTCTGCTCATGGAACTGTCAAGAGCCTTCCAGGACATCGTGGGACAAGGAAAATTAATCTAAGTCATCTTCGAAGACACACCTCCACAAAAGCCCGATGGTTCACCCCCAACCTCCGGAAGCTAAAGACCAAACTCAGAAGAGCAGAAAGAAAATGGAGAAAAACCAAAAAAAGACGACAAAACGAATTACATGTACGAATTGGACACATACCACACAGACAAAGCAAAAAAGGCCTTCCATACAAAGATCATAAACACATCAATAAACAAACGAGAACTCTTCAATATTGTCAAAAAACTGACAAAAGCGCCCAACCACTCCGACCAACTACCAAACATCCCACCTGAACTACTAGCACGACATTACAAGCAGCTTCAACAACCACAAAATCCACAACTGAACGCAGAGACAACAGCAAACCACCCCATCACCACAGAGAGAGACTGGAACACATTTGAAACAGTCACAAAAGAGGAAGTATCATTCACCATCTCTCGACTAAATACCACCACCTCTCCGCTAGACCCCTGTCCTACAGAATGGATAAAGAAAACAAAAGATGACCTGAGCACACTATTATCTTTATCTTTATCTTTATTGACACATTTAATATACCGCACTTTACCAGTGAACCCGCATTGTTAATGAATCCCTCAGCCAAGGATGCATATATATATGCGGACAACATAATGCTCTATGCTCCAATCACAACATCCAACCCAACCAATAAACACTTATCAGAATGCTTCACCGAAGTATCCAGCTGGCTACAAAAGAACAACCTATCCATCAACATAAAGAAAACTGAAGCCCTCATAGTAACAAAGGACCCAGACTTCACACCACCTCCACACCTCGACATTGGGACCACAAAAATACAAATACAACCACAAATAAGATACTTAGGAATCATCATAGACCAAGCACTCACACTCAAACAGATCAAAAAAACCACCGCAACAATCTACCACAAGGCTAAAACAGTACAATGCCTCAGATCTCTCCTTGAACCACAGGACTTCAGAACAGTGATGCAAGCCTTGACACTCCTCCACCTGGACTACTGCAATATAATATACCATGGACTTCCAGCCACTCATACCAACCCACTTCGAACTGCCTTAAACACCACAGTAAGAATTATCAAGAATGCAAAAAAACAGGACCACATCACCCCAGTCCTGAGGGAGCTACACATACTCCCTCTAGAAGCAAGAATCAAATACAAATCCACCCTACTCACCCACAAAGCTCTCTACCAAACTCAAACTTCCCAGCTCCGCACATTACTGCCTCAACCAGCCCACAACAGAACAACCAGACAAACCACCAACAACTCCCTCACCATCCCACATAAAAGAACGAAATACAATCAACGGACCTGCAACAGAGCCTTCGAACTATATGCACCATCCCTCTGGAACTTTCTACCAAATCACATCAGAAGCAACAAAGACCCCTTATCTTTCAGGAAACAACTAAAAACTGCACTATTCCAAGAATTCCTTGGACCAGAAACAAGCACCCACCACCGACTCCCTCCCAACCACCCTATTTCATCCCCCCGAACATATGTCCTATGTAACCATAACACAATGTCTATGTCTATGTCCCAATTAATTGTTAAAATCATTATTGTTGGCCACCTGGTGACGGCCCCAAACCCTTGTAATTGATTATTGTATGTTCCACCGCTTTGACCCAGTGAAAAGCAGGATATAAATACACCTAAATAAATAAATAAATAGTGCAAACTGTTGGAAAAACACATGTACAACATCCAAAGAGCTTAAGGCTGACTTAGATCAATCTGGGATCAAACTAAGGTCATCATGGGCAAAGGCCAAGGAGGACCCCACTGATCAAAGACAGACAGAAAAAGGCATGTCTGATCTTTGCCGAAAGCCACCTTGAGAAACCACAATCCTTCTGGGAAAATGTTCCGAGGACAGATGAAACCAAACTAGAGCTCTTTGGCAATGCAGACCAGCGATACATTTACAGGTGAAGAAATGAAGCTTATAAGGAAAAATCACCCTTCCTACAGTTCAATATGGTGGAGGTTCCATAATGTTGTGGGACTGTTTTGCTGCCTCAGGAACTGGAGGCCTGAAATGTATTAAAGGAATTATGAAGTTAGATGACTACCAAGGTATTTGGAGTGAAATGTGCTACCGAGTGTCAGAAAGCTAGGTCTGGGCCGAAAGTCATGGGTCCTCCAGCAGGATAATGATCCATACATGCAAAGTACAAAAGAATGGTTAAAAAGGAAAAAAAATGAACTGTTTTAAACTGGCCAGCTATGTATCCTAATCTCAATCCAATTGAGAACCTTTGGAAAGAGCTGAAATCTGGCATTAGTAAAAGGAATCCTGGAAACATTCATAAGTTAGAACAAATTGCACTTGAAGAGTGGGACAAACTACTGGCAGATAGATGTATTAAACCTATAGATGGCTACAAGAAACATTTGGAGGCTGTCATCACTGCCAAGGGTTGTGCAACCAAATATTAGAGAATTCTATTAATCCTGTCCAGGTCATATTTTGTTGTTTTTTTCTCAGAAATTACTATATCATAATTTCACAGACTTTTTTTTTGTTGTATACCTTTGAACATATTGTATTAAAATATTATGACATGCAGTTGGAATATTTAGTTACTTCTCAATATATTGTACACAACATACCTAAAATGCAAGGGTTCCAACAATGTTGACCACAATTGTACAAAAATCAGACTTGTCCAAACCATGGTATTTTCATCATCATCATATGGATGCCATAGTTGGACAGTGAAAAAGATAGACAAGAAGAAAATCAATGCCTTTGAATTATGGTGCTGGCGACGAATGCTGTGTATACCATGGACTGTCTGAAGAACAAATCAGTTTGTAGGGTTTATCCGATAGACTAACTGGAGAATATTTATTGGCTGGTGCATCTCACTTCTTTGGTACATACTTAAAAGATCCAGACAATACTTACTACTGATGCTGAAAAAACATTTGAGAGTAGAATGGGTCTTCTTGCAAGCAGTTGTGGGGCAATTTGAATTCGGGCCACAGTTTTTGAAGTGGATGAGAGCCTTTTATTCTATATCCAATGCACAGATACAAGTTCATGGAGGCAACATCCTGCTAGGTCATGACACCAGGCAGGGATGGTCCTGTTGCTTTTTGCACTTGCAATAAAACTGCTGGCAGCAAGCACAAAATCTAACAAAAAGAATGAGTCAAGCTGGGAGGGGAAGCCTTTAACATTATGTTTTTTGCAAGTAAGTTTACCATCGGGCATCTGCCATTTCTCTGACCGTAATCATGAGGAATTTATTTATTGATTTAGCTAGCTAAGCTTATATACCGCCCAGTCTAATAGGATGGTTTACAGAGAAATAAGTGAGCCAGGATGGCTTTACATAGAACAAGTAGATAAATGATGGAGGGTAAAAACACAGGAGTAACTATAAGGTAAGTAACACAAATTCCGTGATATTTGATTTACAAATCATATTTAGGCAATCCATGTCTGTGCAGCCTCGCTAACCACAAAGTAGTTGGTGAAAGGTTTTTAGTTTCTTTGAAATTCTTGAAGGTCACTGATGTCATATAGTGCAGGTGGAATTATATTCTGCAAAGAGGGAGAATGCTCTTTTAGAGATGAAGCTGGTAGTATTAGCATTTAGCGTTGGTATATGTAACATGCTGGTGGAGCTGGATCTTCTGTTTCTGGGTGCTTTCAAGATGAGACTTTCAAAGTAAACGACACAGAGATTGTGAGTCGTTTTGAAGGTCGTTAGCAGGAACTTAAATCTAACCCTCTCAGATATGGGAAGCATGGGGGTTCTGTGATCATTGCTTGATGTATTGCTGAAGGTGCATGCAGCTGTATTGAGTGCTTGCTGCAGTGGGTAGCTTGTAGATGTCAGAAGACCTTGGAGAATAGTGTTGCAGTAGTCCATGTACGGAAGACTAAGAGCCTGCATAATACTGTGCAAATCATTGTGCTCCAAGAGACTTAAGTTGTGAGATGATGCTGAGTTTGCAGTATTATTAGACGTTTATTGTAAGGTTTCTAATTTCAAAGTGCACCTCTAAGAACATAAGAACATAAGATATGCCATACTGGGTCAGACCAAGGTCCATCAAGCCCAGTATTCTGTTTCCAACAGTGGCCAATCTAGGTCATACGTACCTAGCAGTTTCCCCAAGGGACACAGGTTCCACAATGCTTGTATTGGTTCTAGCATTGATATCCTGGGTCCCTTCTTAATAATGGTTTATGGACCTTTCCTCCAGGAACTTGTCCAAACCTTTTTTAAACCCAGCTACACTAACAGCCTTTACTACATCCTCCGGTAACAAATTCCAGAGTTTGACTACACGTTGAGTGAAAAAATATTTTCTTTTATTAGTCTTAAATAGTTTACCCTGTAGCTTCATTGCATGTCCCCTAGTCTTTCTATATTCTGATAAGGTAAACAATCGATCTACGTTTACCCGTTCCACTCCGTTCATTAATTTATAGACTTCTATCATATCTCCCCTCAGCCGTCTCTTTTCCAGGTTAAAGAGCCCCAACCTTTTTAGCCTTTCTTCATAGGAGTAGCCTTCCATCCCCTTTACCATTTTGGTGGCTCTTCTCTGAACCTTTTCTAAAATTGCTATATCCTTTTTAAGATACGGCGACCAGAATTGCACACAATATTCAAGGTGCGGTCTCACCATGGAACGATATAGAGGCATTATAATATCTTTTGTTTTATTTTCCATTCCTTTCCTCTCTGAGTCTGGAAAGCACAAGTCTTGATGACGTAAGAATACTTTCCCATTCAAGGGAGCACACGAGTCACTAAACTATCTGGGAGTAAATATTGAGTGAAAGTTAGTCAATGTACAAGCCGTCATGCCCCTTTGCTAAAGCCTCTGGCAAGGGATTTAGACAAGTGATCGCACCTGAACCACTTATGGCCGAGATAGCTTGGCAGTGTAAAAAACTGCATTACTGCCATGAGTCTCACATTTGTGTTATACGCTCTCTCGCACAGTTCCTGATAAACTCATACATAGACTCAATAGACAGCTCTTCTGTTTTAGGTGGCGGTGGCAGCGATCTCTTCAGCTCTCAATCAGGCACGGCGGGTACAGTAAAGCAAAGGAAGATGGGGAGGATCCCTGATCTACACTGGGCCCACTTTGGAAGTGTTCTTGTGAGGGGCAGGGAGAAAGATACATGGGCAAAAGCCATCAGCTGATCCAGTGCAGCACATAGCAAAAAAAAAAAAAAGCCAAACGAGCTGCTAGAGAGCAAGTTTCTCTTAGAGCAGGGGTTCTCTATTCAACCATCGGGACATATCTAGCCAGCCAGGTTTTCAGGATAAATAATGACAGATTAGCATACAAATCTCTCACATGCATATTCATTGGGGTTATCTTGAAAACCTACTACTATTATTAATCATTTATATAGCACTACAAGCAATACAGAGCGCTGTAGACACATATGATAAGACAATCCCTGCTCATCAGAGCTCACAATCTAATCAAGGCAGTATCATAGATAGAGTAAGGGTACAAAAGGGAAAGGGAAGGAGACAGAAGGAGAATAAAGGATTAAGAGCCAAAAGCAACCTGAAAGAAGTGAGCCTTTAGCATGGATTTGAAAAGGGAGAGTGATGAAATCTGACGTAAAGATAGAGGTAGTTTGTTCCAGGCCTAAGGAGCAGTAAGGTGAAAGGCTTGAAGTCTGGAACTGGCAGTGGAAGAGAAGGGCACAGGGAGAAGAAAGCCAGAGGAAGGGCAGAGTTCACGAGGGGTGTAGGGAGAGAGGAGGGAGGAGAGGAGCAACAGACTGAATGCATTTTATAGGTCAGAAGGAGAAGTTTGTATTGGATACGGAAATGGAAAGGAAACCAATGAAGTGATTTAAGGAGGAGGGGTTATATGAGTATAATGGGACTTGTGGAAGAATAGCTGCACAGCAAAAGTTTGAACAGACTGAAGGGGAGAAAGATGACTCGGGGGGAGACCAGCAAGGAGGTTGCAATAATCTAAGAGAGGGGTGATTAAAGAATGGATAAGCGTTTCAGTAATGTGTTCAGAATGGAAAGGGTGAATTTTGTTAATGTTATAAAGAAAGAAAATGACAGATTTTTGCTATGTGTTGGATATGTATGGAGAAGGACAAAGAGGCGTCAAAGATAATCCCACGGTTATGGGCAGAGGATACAGAAGAGTTATTAATACAGAAAGAAGGAAGTTAGGAAGAGGGTTTAGGGGTGAAATATGAAGTTCAGTTTTGGCCATGTTCAATTTCAAATGGTGGTGAGACATCCAGACAGTGATATCAGACAGGCAGACAGATAAAAGGGCTTGGAGTGAAAGAGAAATATCAGGTGTAGATAGATTTGAGAGTGATCAGCATAAAAATGATATTAAAAACCATGTGAGGAGATGAGAGCACCAAGGGACTGAGTGTAGAGTGAAAATGAGGGGCCTAGAACAGACCCTTAGTATATACCAACAGAGAGGGATAGCAGTAGAGGAGAAAACATCAGAACAGACCCTTAGTATATACCAACAGAGAGGGATAGCAGTAGAGGAGAAATCATCAGAACAGACCCTTAGTATATACCAACAGAGAGGGACAGCAGTAGAGGAGAAAACATCAGAACAGACCCTTAGTATATACCAACAGAGAGGGACAGCAGTAGAGGAGAAAACATCAGAACAGACCCTTAGTATACACCAACAGAGAGGGACAGCAGTAGAGGAGAAAACATCAGAACAGACCCTTAGTATATACCAACAGAGAGGGACAGCAGTAGAGGAGAAAACATCAGAACAGACCCTTAGTATATACCAACAGAGAGGGACAGCAGTAGAGGAGAAAACATCAGAACAGACCCTTAGTATATACCAACAGAGAGGGACAGCAGTAGAGGAGAAAACATCAGAACAGACCCTTAGTATATACCAACAGAGAGGGATAGCAGTAGAGGAGAAATCATCAGAACAGACCCTTAGTGTACACCAACAGAGAGGGACAGCAGTAGAGGAGAAAACATCAGAACAGACCCTTAGTGTATACCAACAGAGAGGGACAGCAGTAGAGGAGAAAACATCAGAACAGACCCTTAGTATATACCAACAGAGAGGGACAGCAGTAGAGGAGAAAACATCAGAACAGACCCTTAGTATATACCAACAGAGAGGGATAGCAGTAGAGGAGAAATCATCAGAACAGACCCTTAGTGTACACCAACAGAGAGGGACAGCAGTAGAGGAGAAAACATCAGAACAGACCCTTAGTATATACCAACAGAGAGGGACAGCAGTAGAGGAGAAAACATCAGAACAGACCCTTAGTATATACCAACAGAGAGGGACAGCAGTAGAGGAGAAAACATCAGAACAGACCCTTAGTATATACCAACAGAGAGGGACAGCAGTAGAGGAGAAAACATCAGAACAGACCCTTAGTATATACCAACAGAGAGGGACAGCAGTAGAGGAGAAAACATCAGAACAGACCCTTAGTATATACCAACAGAGAGGGACAGCAGTAGAGGAGAAAACATCAGAACAGACCCTTAGTATATACCAACAGAGAGGGACAGCAGTAGAGGAGAAAACATCAGAACAGACCCTTAGTATATACCAACAGAGAGGGACAGCAGTAGAGGAGAAAACATCAGAACAGACCCTTAGTGTACACCAACAGAGAGGGACAGCAGTAGAGGAGAAAACATCAGAACAGACCCTTAGTATATACCAACAGAGAGGGACAGCAGTAGAGGAGAAAACATCAGAACAGACCCTTAGTATACACCAACAGAGAGGGACAGCAGTAGAGGAGAAAACATCAGAACAGACCCTTAGTATATACCAACAGAGAGGGACAGCAGTAGAGGAGAAAACATCAGAACAGACCCTTAGTATATACCAACAGAGAGGGACAGCAGTAGAGGAGAAAACATCAGAACAGACCCTTAGTATACACCAACAGAGAGGGACAGCAGTAGAGGAGAAAACATCAGAACAGACCCTTAGTATATACCAACAGAGAGGGACAGCAGTAGAGGAGAAATCATCAGAACAGACCCTTAGTGTACACCAACAGAGAGGGACAGCAGTAGAGGAGAAAACATCAGAACAGACCCTTAGTATATACCAACAGAGAGGGACAGCAGTAGAGGAGAAAACATCAGAACAGACCCTTAGTATATACCAACAGAGAGGGACAGCAGTAGAGGAGAAAACATCAGAACAGACCCTTAGTGTACACCAACAGAGAGGGACAGCAGTAGAGGAGAAAACATCAGAACAGACCCTTAGTATAAACCAACAGAGAGGGACAGCAGTAGAGGAGAAAACATCAGAACAGACCCTTAGTATATACCAACAGAGAGGGACAGCAGTAGAGGAGAAAACATCAGAACAGACCCTTAGTGTACACCAACAGAGAGGGATAGCAGTAGAGGAGAAAACATCAGAACAGACACGGAAAGAGTGCTGGGAGAGATGAGAAGAGAACCAGGGCAGTGCAGAGCTCCTGCAACCAAGAGAGGACAATGTAGAGAGGAGAAGGTGGTGGTCAACGGTGTCAAAACCACAGAAAGGTCCAGAGGAATGAGAACCAAGTAAAGGCCTTTGGATTTAGCCAGGAACAAGTCACTGGAGACTTTGGCAAAGGCCATTTCAGTGGAAAGTAAGGAATGAAAGCCAGACTGAAGTGGATCAAGGAGGGCTTTAGAGGAGAAAAATTCAAGGCAATGGTGGAGAACTGCACATTCAAGAATTCTGGAAATGAAGGGAAGAAGGGAGATGGGTCGATAATCAAAGGGACAAGTAGGGTCGAGTGAAAGTTTGAGGAGAGGTATGACCAAAGTATGTTTGAAGGCAGCAGGGAAAATAGCAGTAGAGAACAATAGGTTGAGAATGTGTGTGACAGAATTAAGGAGAGAGGAGGGGATATGATCAGAAGAACAGGTAGTAAGTTTAGAGGAGGAAAGAAGATAAGAGGTTTCCTCTTTAGAGATCTTACAAAAGGAAGAAAGGGTAACAGAGTGAAGGGAAAGGTACTGAAGAGGGGGAAGAGGGGATGAAGCTGATCTTGAAGGGAAGAGTATAATCTTGTCAACTTTATCATGGAAATAACCAGCTAGGATTTGGGCAGAAAGAAGAGGTGCCTTGAGGAGAGAGTTGAGAGTAAAGAAGAGACGGCGAGGGTCAGAGGCCAGAGTTAGATGGACATAGTAGTTTTGCTTGGACAGATTGGAAGCAAGTATGAATTTGAAGTGAAAAAAGTCAGAAAGGGAGCAGGACTTGAGCTAAATGTGCTCAGCTGAGCAGACACAGGAGCAAAGATAGTAGGTAGAAGAAGGTAGCCAGGGCCGAGGTACAGTGCACCTCACAGGATAGACAGAGCAAGAGCATCCAGAACAGAGGAGAGAGCAGTGTTATAGGAAACTTATAACTCAGTTGATGACGTTATAGACAAAGAGGAAAGAGGTGATGAGACTAGTGGAAAGAGTCAATGGATCAACAGCATGAAGATTCCTAAAAAGGTAGGAAGAGACTGGGCGAGAATGAGGTGGGGATTGAAGAAGAGTAAAGTTAAGTAGGTGATAGTCAGATAAGGGAAGAACTAATGTATGTAAATTAGAGGGTAAACAATTAGAGAAGAAAAAAAGATCAAGGCAATGGCCGTGCTGATGAGTGGGGGCAGAAGATCAAAGCTGGAGATCAAAAGAGGAAAACCAGACTATAGCAGTGTCCCAAGGACTGGGTCAAGAACCTTTGCTCTAGAGCAGGGATCTCCAAATCCAGTTCTAGAGGGCCGCAAACCAGCAAGATTTTCAGGATAGCCCTAATGAATATGCATGAGGGAAATTTGAATACGATGGGGGCAGTGCATGCAAATATCTGTCTATTGTATTCAAATTTCCCTCATGCATATTCGTTAGGGACATCCTGAAAACTTGACTGATTTGTGGCCATCCAGGACTGGATTTGGAGACCACTGCTCTAGAGCAACTCCTTTGAGCCTGCTTCCCACACTACCAGAGGGGGTCTGATGTAAGGGGTGCTTTGATGGAAAGCCCTAGAATTAGAGATTAATTATGGAGAGAAGGAGGCTTTGAGACTTTGTGAAATATATGGAATATCTACTCAGCATTTTTCCCTTTAACTGCAGCTTAGGTATATTGTAACCCAGGGGAGTCAAATTCCAGTTATGGAGAGCCATAACCCAATCAACTTTTCAAGATATGCCTAAGACATATCTGTATACAATGGGGCAGTGAAGCATCCTGAAAAAGAGGCTGGTTTGTGGCCCTACAGGGCTGGAATTAGACACCCCTGTTCTAACCCATTCCCCAGATCATGAGAATAGAGCAGAGGATCCCATTGATTTTGAAGCCCTGCAGAGGAGGGCGGAGGAAGAATGGGAAGTAGACAGAATAGCTTACACTCAAAAATATGCAGGTTGCTGCGCTATTCCCCTGAAACAATCACGGAAGATTGATGCGATGGAGGAGCAGAAGCCAAAAAGAAGCGATATATCTTTAGGGCCACTCATTAAGTACAGAATATAGTTAAACACTTGCTATCCTGTCTCCAAAAAGTATAGTTGCTTACTTGTAATGGGGATTCTCCATAGACAGCAGGGGTATGCAGCTATACTGATTGCAACATCTTGGATAGAGCCATGTGTGCCCACCTTTCCCATAGCCCAGAGAAGTCATTTTGGACTTTGAGTATGTGTGCCCTCTCCCACCTCAGCCTTCCTCCAATTGTTCCTATAGCTGAAGTGAGCAGAAAGAAGGCTGTGGATTCTGGAGATTCTGGAAGTGTGGAATGGCCATAGACTATGGTGACCATTTTGTCTGTATTCCTTTTGTTTCCTTTGGTTGCTTTTTATTTTAGTTGAGGTGTTGACAGGAGGCTATATATCCTGCTGTTTACGGAGAACTCCTGGTTACAGGGATGCAGGCACACAGTGATGGCGAGTTCAGAGCCAAGGGTCACCCTTCAGATTGAATAGAGCCTGGCAGCATGAGAATGATCTTGGGGTGGAAGATGGATTATGAAGCAAAGAGGTTGCAGAGGACCACCTGACTGAAGGCAGTGTCCTGTGCTGAAGATACATCAAGGCTGTAATGCTTGGTGAAAATATGGATGGAAGACCATGGGGCTGCATGACAGATGTCTTGAGTCAAAAATGGATGCCAGATTGGCAGTAGGGCCTAATGCACACCAGGGAAAGTTGCTGTTCTTGCTGATAACAGAAAGAGATACAAGTCCACTATCCAGGAGGAGTTTGTCTGCTTGGATGCCAGTCATCCTGGGTTGTTGGGATTGAAAGTGACAAAGCTGTAAGCCTGTATATATGGGCAACTGTTGCCTTCAAGTAGCATAAAAAGAGCTCTCTTGCAGTTCAGTGTTTGAAGGACCTTTTCTGGTGTATCTGGTGCCGGATCTGGAAAGAAAGTTGGCAGGATGATGCCTCTATTGAGAAGAAAACAAGGAGCAACTTTCAGGTGAAACCTCAGGTGCATGCATAGCACTACTCTATTGAGTAAGGATTGAATGTATGAAGCACAGCACACAAGCGCTTGTAGCTCACCGACTTGCCTGGCAGAAGTGATTGCCATGAGGAACATGGTCTTCCATGTGAGATGTTTGAGTAAGCCATCCCAAGAGTTTCAAAGGCTTGCTTCATGAGAGGAGAGGGGACAACATTGAGATCCCACATGGGAAGAGGGAGGGGGTCTGGTTGGGGGCTTAGTGCTCATGAGGCCCCGCATGAACCGGGACACCAGAGGGTGCACTGACAGAGGCTTTTCTGTGATGTCATGGGAAACTACAATTGTAAAGAGATACGATAGCGGACAGAATTTGTCTGTAGTCCAGATTGAGACAGATGAGAGAGACTGGTCAGGATGCTGGGTCAAGCTGGTGTTGAGGTGGCCTAGTATACAAAGCAGGACCATTTGCAATGGTAGAACTGCTGTGTTGCTCATTTCCTGGAAGCCGAAAGAACTAGATGGCTCTGAAAGGTCCATCATGCTGCAGTGATTCTTCATGCTGCTAAGGAGTCTCCTGAGGTTGGGGGTGTGGAAGTCTTCTGCCGTGCTGGGTGAGGAGAAAAAGATCACTGCCCAGCAGGAAGTACCTTTTCCATCAGGGCAAAGAGGTGTGGGAACCATGTTTGTCATGCCCCACGCAGAGCAATGAGATGGATGTTGACTCTGTTGTCCTGTATCTTGATATAATAAACATAACTTTTTACATACCAGACTCCTCAGTGAGACAAAAAGTTAATTTAATTACATTCTTGCAAGAAAGAGTGAATGCTTGACTAAGGTTTCACAATTGTTCTTGGTTTCACAGTTCTTTTATAGTACACTATGTCCTCTCCCCCGCCAGCATGTCTATAACTCATTGGTTAATACTTTCGCACCTGTGTCAGGCTATGTGTTACTAGCCACGTAGTCTCTCTTCCCAGGATGCAGAGACATACAGCAGAGGAAGTCAGAAAGTCATTACATACTACACTATGTCCTCTCCCCCTTCCAGCATGTCTATAACTCATTATAACTCATTGGTTAATACCAGGGGCGGCTCAAGGCAATCTGCTGCCTGAGGCGAGAAATGAAATGGTCCCCCCCCCCCCCTGGAGCAGTGGGCAGGGCTTCCTCAAAACTCTAGTGAGGAAGGGGGAGGGGCCATTAGACTTTTTTTTTATTTTAATGACCAGGTGGTGACTGCTGCACAGTGCGCTCCCCCCCCCCCCCTGGAAAGAAAGCTGAGCCTGTCTGCAGGAAAAGGAGGGGGGAGGAGGAGAAGGAAGGAGAAATTAGACCTTAGCTGCTAATTGTCTTTCCTTGAGTTCTCTCCGGGCCAGTCAGGAACCGTAGGGTAGTCAACCTCCTCCAGCAGCTCAGGACTGAAAACTCAAAGTCTTGCTGACAGCCTATCCAGCTCCCTCTGGTGTCAGAGACTCAGTCTCCTATTGTCAAAGCCGCCTAAAACTAAAAACTGCAATGTAACAACTATTGAAAACATGAAACAAAACTTTATAGCCTTCCTTGTACCTCTTCTTCAATACCACATTCAGTGTTGAAATTCATTAGTACTTTATGTTACTTATACTGCACTGTTATTTATTTATTTTATTTTATTTTATTTATTTATTTTTACAATAAACTGACCCAGAGCGGCCCCTAGTCTTCCCCTCCTGTCCTGTAGAGGGAGCTTCAAACTGAAGCCACTCCGAAAATAAACTATTTACCAAAATCCTACTTCTTGTCAACCAAGACACTCGCAGACCAACTGGATGGGCCCTGGACTGGCCCGGAGAGAACTCAAGGAAAGACAATTAGCAGGTAAGGTCTAATTTCTCCTTTCTCGTCATCTCTTCGGGCCAGTCCAGGAACCGTAGGGAAGTACCAAAGCAGTCCCTAAAAACGGGAGGGTCCTGCGAGTCCTGCCGTTAAGGCCGAGGCCCCAATCTTCGCATCCTGTCTTGCCTGCACATCCAAACGATAGTGCCTAGCAAATGAATGAAGAGACAACCAGGTCGCCGCACGACAGATATCCCCCGGAGGAACCAACGTGAACTCCGCCCAAGAAGTCGCTTGTGTTCTAGTGGAATGAGCTCTGAGCCCTGGCGGAGGCAACCTACTCTTTGCCTCATAAACTGCCCCAATTGCCCGCTTCACCCAACGGGCAATGGAAGCTTTAGAAGCTGCCTCCCCTTTACGAAGCCCTCCAAAGATCACAAACAACCTGTCCGACTTCCGAAATGACTCAGTCTTCCAGAGATATCTACAGAGCACTCTTCCCAAATCTAACTTTCGAAGAGCATGCCCTCTGTCACTCCTCTCTATATGTCGAAAGGTTGGAAGTGAAACTGTCTGATTCAGATGAAAACTGGATACCACTTTGGGCAGAAACGACTGCACCGGCCGCAATACCACCTTCTCCTTTATAAACTGAATGTAGGGAGCCCTACATGAGAGCGCTTGAAGATCCAAGACTCTTCTAGCCGAGCACAAAGCAACCAGGAACGCAGTCTTCAAAGAAAGTTCTTAGACTCACTGCGGACTCCGGCTCAAAAGGCGCCTGAGTCAAAGCATCCAAAACTAAATTCAAATCCCAAGCTAGTACCACCAATCTTATTGGAGGTCGTATAATCTTAGCTGCCTTAAGAAAGCGTTGTACATCCGGGTGTGCTGACAAGACACTACTCAACACTTTCCCTCTATAACAAGCTAGAGCAGCCAGATGAATCTTTACTCAGAGCTAGACCCTTTTCCAGACCCCCTTGCAGAAAAGACAAAATGATCGGCACTGACGCGGAGAACAGCCTAACGTCACATTCCCCACACCAGCCCTCAAAGATGCGCCACACACGGACATACACTAGCGACGCTTATCTTCTCTTGGATTTCAGCAAGGTAGCAATCACCGACAGTGAGTACTCTCAACGCCGGAGCCGCTCCCCTCTCAATAGCCAAGCCGTAAGCAAGAACCGATCCACCCGCAGCATTAGAACCAGTCCCTGACTCAGATTGATCCAACTGGGAAGTCCCCACGGACGATCCACGAGTAGTCGTATCAGATCTGCATACCAAGGCCTCCTGGGCCAACCCGGAGCAATGAGAATCACTTCTCCAATGTGCCCTGCAATTCTCCGTACCACTCGGCTGATCAGAGGCCACGGAGGAAACACATACAGCAGCTGTCCCACCGGCCAGGGCTAAACTAGACCGTCGAGGTCCTCAGACATGTGTACCTTGTATCTGCTGTATAACCATGATGTTCTGGCATTCCCGAGGGTAGCCATGAGGTCCATGACTGGTTGCCCCCAGCGAACCGTTATATCATGAAACACAGCTGCGTTTAGTTTCCACTCCCCGGGATCTAAAACATTCCGACTGAGATAGTCGGCCTGTACATGATCTCTTCCTGCTACATGCACCACCGATATGGCTATCAGATGGTCCTCCGCCCACTGCAGCAACCTCTGACTCTCCTCTAACAAGCTTGCAGAGCCCGTGCCCCCTTGTCTGTTGATATAGGAGACCGTCACCGCATTGTCGGAGAAAACACGAACTGCTCTCCCCTTGACCAGACCAACGAACTGCTGCAGAGTTAGGCTTACTGCTCTCATTTCCAAGCGATTGATCGACCAACCTGTCTCTTCCCTGGACCAGACTTCTTGTGCTACCTGTGACAAACAATGAGCTCCCAAGCCCGAAAGGCTGGCGTCTGTAGTAACCAACAATCTTTGCGGTTCTACCAGCAAAACCCCTGTGCGAACACGCCGAGGGTCCAACCACCACTGTAGACTGATGCGCACTTCCTCTGGGCATATGAGCCTCTGAGTCATAGACTGATGCTGTGGAGACCACCTGGATAGCAGAGCCTGCTGAAGCAGGCGCATATGAGCTCTGGCCCACAGAACCAAGTCCAAAGCCGCCACCGGCGCCATGGATCCCAGCAGTTGCAGATATCTCCACGCCGTAGGCACCTGTAGACGCAAAAAGGCTGCCACCAGCTTCCACAGCTTTTGTATCCTGTCCTCGGGCAGAAAAACTACCCCTTTCTCTGTATCAAACAAGGCTCCGAGGTACATCAGCCATCTCACTGGATGCAACCAACTCTTGGACCGGTTGATCACCCAACCGAGCTGTTCCAGGAACTGGACCACACGCCTGGTCGCCGTGACTGACTCCTCCTGAGATCCTGTCCGAATTAACCAATCATCCAGATAGGATGCACCTGAATCCCTTCTTTCCGCAATGCCGCTGCCGCCACCACCACCACCACTTTTGTGAAAGTGCATGGAGCCGTAGCCAGACCAAACGGCAAAGCCCGGAATTGAAAATGTTCCATGGGGATGGCAAACCTCAAGATCTTTGATGATCCAGCCTGACTGGAATGTGCAGATAGGCCTCCGTTAGATCTATGGAGGACAGAAGCTCTCCTGGCTTTACCGCTTGAATTACGGACCGAAGTGTCTCCTTGCGGAAATGCGGCACCCTCAAACAACAGTTTACGTGTTTGAGATCCAGAATGGGGCAAAAAGAACCCTCCTTTTTGGGGACCACAAAATAAATCGAGTATCGACCTGAGCCGTATTGCTCTTGAGGAACTGGCGCCACCGCTTGGAGCTGAAGCGTGTTGCTTACTGCTCTCCTCTTCGCTTGAGATCCACAAGGAGAGCTCAGAAAGGCGTCCGCTAGCAGAAGCACGAACTCCAGCGGATATCCCTCGCAGATGATCTCCAGGACCCATTGATCTGTGGTTATGTCGGCCCAGACGGAGTGAAACTTCTGTAACCGTCCCCCCACCGGAGGCTCCGCCAGAGCCGGACGTCCTTCATTGTGGCTTTTTAGGGGCATTCTGCTGGGAACTGAAATATCCCCTGCCAAATCCTCATGCTCCTCGAAAGGACTGCCCCCTCATAACAAAACGGCCTCTCTAATACGGGGCAAACCGAGGACCTCGGAATCTGCGAACGTCCCTACCTTGTCCTCTCGCTAACGACAGGTCTAGCCCCCTTAGGGCGATCTTCCGGGAGCCGGCCTCCCTTGGAATCCCCCAAATCTTTCACAATCTTCGAGGGCCTCCCCAAAGAGTAGCTTACCCTTATAGGGGAGCTTACTAAGTTGAGACTTAGAGGACACGTCTGCTGCCCAATTCCGCAGCCAAAGAAACCTCCGAGCAGCAATCACTGAAGCCATGGATTTTGCTGAAATCCTCACCAGATCATAAAAAGCGTCCGCTAGATATGTCACAGCTGATTCTAACCATGCTCCATCCGAGGAAGAATCCTCTTCCTTGACGTAACCGGAGTCCCCCTGGAGCCACCGAATAGAAGATCAAGAGACATATGCTCCACAAATGGATGCCTGAAGGGACAGCGCACTTGAATCAAACGCCTGCTTGAGCAGTGCCTCTAGTTTACGGTCTTGAATATCCTTCAGGGCACACCCCCTTCCACAGGAATCGTAGTCGTCTTCATCAGCGCTGCCACCAGCGCATCTACCTTAGGCATACGCAGCAACTCCTTGTCCTCTTGAGGAACAGGGTAAAGCCGCCCAATCGCCTGGCTACCCCTCAGGGAAGCCTCGGGACACTCCCAATCAGAATCAAATCATTTGCCTAATAACTCTATGAACTGGGAAACGACGCTGTTCTGGCTTAAACCCTTGGAGCAAAGGATCTTCTAGCGGTTCCTCCTCCACCTTCGGAAGCAAAATGTTTAGAGCCCTTAGGGACTGGGTAATAAGAGCAGCCAACTCCTCCTCGCGAAAAACCCTGAAAATATTAGGATCTTTGCCAGGCACAATTTCTCCTTCTTCCAACTCACCAAGTGCCCCTGAATCCAAAACCCCTTCAGAGAGAATCTCACCCTCTTCTGTCCCCTGAGGTGCACAGAGTTGCGGCCCAAAGCCATCAAAGCCTGCTTCTGTACCTAGAGCCTTAGTGGAGGTACCCTCTCCAGGATCTGTGACGGAGACTTCCCCCTGAGGCATGCTACTCCCGCTTGATGAAGGCGGCTTGCTCAGGGTTTGTTCTAACTTCAAACAGTATGCCTTATGTAATGACAGAATAAAATCCGCTGAGAACACCGATTCTATGCCGCCCTGCAACTCAGGTAACAGCTCTTGCCCTTGAACTACCTCCGGAGAATGCCTTTTTAACTTTGTTTTCCTTTTCCTTTCCGTTATCCAGCAAAGCTCCTATGAACTCTAAAGACTGAATGGGAGTTAGACTGGATTTTGGGATGTTTATTACCAGACCCAAATACTGAAGGATACGCATTGTGCAGGATAGAGAAGCCCTGGCCTCTGACTCTGTTGGGGCTCAAATGAGCCAGTCGTCTAAGTAGGGGAAGATGAATATTCCTAGAGTGCAGAGAAATGCTGCTACCACAACCATGCATTTCATAAACACCCTTGGTGCTGAGGCCAGGCCAAAAGGAAGCACCCTGTATTGGTAGTGCTTTCCTTGAAAAAGGAACCGAAGGAATCTTCTGTGAGTTGGATGGATGAGAACATGGGTGTACGCATCCTTGAGATCTAGAGAACAAAGCCAATCCTGACTCTGAAGGTATGGCAGCAGAGTTCCGAGAGAAATCTTGAATTTCTCTGACTAGGAATTTGTTCAATTCTCTGAGGTCCAAGATAGGTCTGTATCCCCCTGTTTTCTTTGGGATAAGGAAATAGGGGGAGTAAAACTCTGTACCCTGCTGATGGATGGGTACTTCTTCTATTGCCCCTTGGGCAATAAGCATAGTGACCTCCTGACCTAACAGGGTGATGAGAGAGGTCGGAGAATTGAACTGCCTTATCATTGTGGGAGGGGGCATGCTGGAAAAATGAAGCTTGTACCCCTCTTTTATGATGGAAAGTGTCCAATGCTCTGCTGTTATCTGCCCCCATCTGGGGGCAAAGTAACACAACCTTCCTGGAATGGTGGAAGGCTCTGGTCCAATGAGAGCCAGGAAGGCTAAGTTCTCTAGCTGAAAGTCAAAGGCCTTGTGGAGGCTGAGACTGCTGGGACGGCTGAGGCTTAGCAGTCTTTGCTTTTCTTTGTTTGGGTGGTTGCTGACCTTTCCGGACAAGCTGACCTACAGAACGTCCCTGCTGAGAATAAGCAAGATAACATCTTTTCTTTTTAGAAAAGAATGGTTTCTTGAAAGATTTCTTTCTTGCAGGATCAGCTGTGGACTTGGATAATCTATCCAAGGTGGAGTTGTCAGTATCCAACTCATTGGCCTTCTCCTGCCAATCTTTACCAAACAGGTTCTCACCAGTACAAGGAATATTTCCTAGTTTGTCTTGTACCCAGAGCTCCAGATCAGATGCCTGGAGCCAAGCAATTCTACGTGCACCTATGGCAATGGCAGAGGTTCTGCTTATGCACTCAAAACAGTTAAAGGTTTCACGGTTGACAAATTTAGAAACATCTTGGGCATGTTTGACCAATGTGAGAAAATCCTGCCTTCTATCCTCAGGAAGAAAAGGACTCAAAGCCTCTAAATCACCTGTGAAATCCTTCAGGAACATTCCCATATACAGACTATAGGAACTGATCCTGGCAGAAAGCATGGAAGCTTGGAAGACACGACGTCCAAAAGCATCCAAAGTTCTGCACTCACGTCCTGGAGGATTAGATGCATGCCTCTTTGCACTCTTGATCCTTCTCATAGCTGATTCCACTACAATAGAGTGGTGAGGAAGCCGAGTCTTCTGGAAACCAGGACAAGGAGGGACTCAATACAGAATATCCAGTCTACAAGAGTGAGGAGAGGTGGTAAGAGGTGTCTCCCACATTAACATGAGATCATGCAAGATCTCATGGATGGGCAAGGTAGCTGCCTCCTTAGGAGTTTTAGGATATTGTAAAATTTCCAACTCCTTTGCTCTGGGCTCCGTTTCAGGAGCCACAGTAATGGACAAACCCCGAGCCACCTCCCTGATGAAATCCTGAAAGGAAATGTCCTCTGGAGGAGACATCCTGCATTTAGGGGAGGAAGGCTCCTCCGGGAGAAGTATCCCTGCATCGACAGAACTGTCAGAATCCTCAGATTCCTCTGAGGGCTCGAAGTACCTTCTGTCGGGATGCTCTTGAAGAGCCCGATACCTGTACCGACCGAAGTCGGTACCGAGGGGAATCGGTACCGGTGTAACGGTACCAGAAGGCATCGCATGACTGGCTACCGGCAATGCGGACACCAATGTCGATGCTGTTGGTACAGGTACCGATACCGGTGCCGGAGTCAGTGCTGGTAGCGGCTGAACTGTGACGCGGTTCCGAGGGTGTCGATGCCGCAAGGAGAGCTGCCAGACTGCGTTCAATAGCCAGGACCCTCTGGTCTATCGACGCTGCCGATGCCTGGATGTCGGTACCGGAGAAGACAGCCGGTACCCCAGAGCATGGCACCAGTAGTTCTGCCGAGGTCGAGGCCTCGAGAACGTCCTGGAGCCCCGATAATGCTTCGGAAGCTGAAGCCTCCCGCCGGGGCAATTTTGCCGGTGCAGAATCCTCAACGGCAACACCAGAGGCATCTCGATGCTTAGAGGGAGATCTACCCTTTGAGGACCGACTAGACTTATGTTTAGTTACCTGAAATCCCCGGGAGGAAGACGAAGCCCTGGAAGATGTCGATTGCCACCGAAGCTGCATCACAGGGAAACAGGGTACTGAGCTTGGCAGCTCGGTTCTGTCGACCTCTCTTGCACATCATGGCACAGGCCATACATTCCGAGATGGAATGGTCAGGACCTAAACATTTCAGATACCACTCATGGGTGTCAGTGATGGAGTTGGTACCGCCACACTTGGTGCACTTTTTAAAACCCGAAGAGGGTTTTTCCATTGTGGAAAAAGTCTTGGGCCTAAGGCCCAAAATGGCACGTGCACCTGGAAAAAAATGGGAAAAAAGTACTAAGAATTTTTTTTTTTTTTTTTTTTAAAGAAAAGAAAGAAAGAAAGAAAGAAAAACCGGCGGTACCGGTAAAGCGTCGAGGAAGGCAGACGCGACCACAAAAAAGAAGGAAAATTTTCTGCGGTGACAGGAACACGACCTGCTGGCTCCGTGGAAAACAAAGAACTGGAGAGAGGCAGTTGGGAAAGGCGAGAAGGCAGCACGCAGGCGCTGTGGGATGCTCCCAAAAGCTTTCTAATTGGACGCTGGGGAGCGTTCCTGGTAGGCACCGTCGGTACCGACGATACCCATGTGATGACTATATTCCTGCTTGTTTCTGGAGATTGCCTTTTTAACTTCGTTTTCTTTTTCCCCGCTTTGCTCTTAAGCGCGGGAGAACCTGCTGCCACAGCACATATGGCTGCCGTTCCTGCCTTCTCCTCCGTGCTGAGATTCAGCTCTGAACCCTCAGCCGACTCCGCCTTCTCCATTACACCCCCCGAAGAGCCTCTCTGCACAACTTCCCGTGCAAAAGCAAAATTCGGCAAATACCCAGCCCCGAGAGCCCCCACCGACTCCTGCACTGTGCTCATGCTGCCGCTCCGGGCAGCATGCGCTAGAATAAAAGCAAAGGACAACCCTTCTCACAGCTCTTCGACAGCTGCACAGACCGTGACGCCGACCTAAAGTCTCCCCGGTATCCTACCTGCACCGCTGCTTGCGATCTGCTGAACTCCGCTCACATCCGCTGCCCGTGGGTGAGACAGAACCGGCACTGAGGACAAAGGGCTACAATCTGAGGCTCCCAGATTATCCCTGTTCCTCCGGGGATGACTGAAGGAGCTATTTGAGGCAGGGCCTGCCTCTAGCGCCGTTCACCTTGTTTTCCGTTTTGTTTTTTAAAGTCAATTCCCCACTCCTCTGGATTTAATAGCCCTGCTTGAGCCAACCAGTGAAAACCAACACTTTCCTGCACCTACACTCAACACAGTATTCCTTTTTGTCTCTCAGGGAGCCTGTCAGCCACGTCCTATCCAGCTGCTGAGGACTGAAAGACTGAGTCTCTAACACCAGAGGGAGCTGGATAGGCTGTCAGCAAAACTTTGAGTTTTCAGTCCTCAGCTGCTGGAGGAGGTTGACTACCCTACGGTTCCTGGACTGGCCCGGAGAGACGACGAGGGAAGGAAGGCACCTGGTCCGGGAAACGTTTTTTTAATTTTTATGCCAGTGACTGCTACACTGCACAGAGTGCTCCCCCCCTCGACAGAAAGCTGAGCCTGCCTGCAGGAACAGAAGTCCTATGGGCAGGCTCAGCTCTCTCTCAAGAGGGGGGGAGGAGGAGATGGAAAGGAAGGCATCGGATCCAGGAAACTTATTTTTATGCCGGTGACTGCCTACAGGAAGCTCTCTCTCTCGATTGGGGTGGGGGGAGAGAGGCGAATGAAGTGGTGACTGCTGCCCTGCTGCCTTAGGGAGTGGGAGAGAAGGAAGGCAGCAGGCTCAGGAGACTTTTTTCTATTTTAATAGCCCTGTGATTACTGCACAGTCGTCCCGTCCTCATCCTCTACCCCCCCCCACGAAATTGACAGAACACTTAGCCTGCCTGCAGGAATAAAAGTCCCATAGACAGGCTCAGCTCTCTCTCGGGGGAGGGGGGGTGGGAGGAAGGCGGCAGGTCAGAGAGACTATTTTTTATTTTTATTCCCAACCGGTGACTGCTACACTGCACAGAGTGCGCCCCCCACTCCCCCCCACCGACCCAAAGCTGAGCCTGTCTGCAGGAACAGAAGTCCCGCAGGCAGGCTCAGCTCTCTCTCAACGGGGGAGGGGGAGAAGGAAGATAGGCGCCAGGAGACACTTTTTTCTTTTCTTTTTTTTTTTTATGGTGAATGCTGCAGCTGCCTTCCCTCTCACCCTATTCACTTACCAGGTAGAAACGGCAGCACGCAACGACACCAGGCAGCAGGCTCAGAGCAGCTACTCGACGATGGGGTAAGTTGATGAACTGGACGGTGAGGGCAGCAATCACACTCACAGTGCAGTGGCAATCAAAGAGGAGAGCAGGCAGGCAGCAGCACATGAAAAGCACAAGCCTGGCTCCTCCTCTTTGATTCCCACTGCACTGATTTGTCTGCAGAGCCAGACTAGCGGGAAAGTCCTAAAAACACCACCCCTTCTGCAAACTGCCGCCTGAGGCCACTGCCTCAGTTTGCCTAATGGTTAATAATTGTCTCACTCCACTTCTTTGTACTTCCACACCTGTGACAGGCTACGTATTACTAGCCACGTAGTCTCTCCTTCCAGGATGTAGGCATACAACAAAGGGAATCAGAAAGTCATTACATACAAAATTATATTACAAAGTGATAAATGAATGGAATACAATAATTATATTACATTGTAAAAATAACATATCACATCTGTTTATATCAAACCCTTCCCTCTTTCTTTTTAGAGTTTCTTGTTACTTTTTACATTTACTCTACAGTTCCATAGGAAGCTTCTAATTTAGATAACATCCTTCCTGACTCTCTCTCTTCCCCTTTATTGTCCATTAATAACATTGCACCCTTGCGCACCGGAGATGATACAATCATTTGTTTAGTGCTTACCATTTCTATCAATCTTTGAGTTAGCCCTCCTATAGACTGTATTATGCAACACCCCATCATAATTAATACTCCAGTTACAAGTACAGAGGTAAATATAGATACTACCACCCCTTTCTACTTCCCAAACCATGACTTCAACCATCCAGTGAGAGAGGTATCCATCCCTGAATTTTCTGCCAATTTTTTTGCCAAGGTAGTTAGTCTTCAAAGGGCTTTAGTGATAGTGCCATCAAGGGCTGTGTTATTGGGGTTGAACGTATAACATTTACCCCAAAATATCACACGCCCCCTTTTTCAGCTGCCATCATATCTAAAATCATTTAGTTCTCTCCCAGGCCATTCTGCTAGTGGCATCCAATTGTTCTGCGATCCCCTTTATTGCATCCTGGGAATAATTGATAAACTGCTGTTGGTTATAATATACTGTATATAATTTATCCAATCTACATTTTTGTTTATTGTGATTACCACTAACAGGGATTTGAATCCAGCTGCAATCTGGTTTCGTGCTTTATACTCATCTGGAACTCCCCAAGGGACTCCTATTGCATCTATATATATCCTGTCATCAAATGAGGTTCCCAAGGTACTCCTCCTTTCCCTTTGTATTTGCCCCTTGTCCTGTTCTGTGAAAGAAACTGCCAATTGAACTATTGCACATGTTCGACCGTAGGTACGCAAAGTTGGTCTCAACATCCGCCCTCCACAATACCACCACAGGTCTGCCCTAGGGATTACCAGGTTGGAGTAGTAGTTCTCTTCTCCTTCCATCCCTGTCAGGTTTAGGCTTAGAATGCAGGTGTTCAGTTCCCCCACTTCCCTCGTGTAGTTCTTCTCCCGCCTGGTGAGACAGGCGGAGTGATTTCCAAACACTGTTGAAAATGTGGGGGGAACCCTTACCTCCTTCAAGTCTGTAGAGAGAAAGAGCAAATTCAGTGACTTGCAACTTTCATTTCTCCAAGTCGTTTTTTTTCCTGATACAGAGATATGAGGCATCTTACTCCATCGGGATCTGTATCCCACCTCAAGGGTAAGGGCAGAACCTGTGCAATGGGCCTCCCGCAGGCACATGCGTAGCAATTGCTACGGTTGAGACTTCCTATGTTATATTTAACCCATTCCACCCGGGCGTTCACATCCCCATAACCCGTTTCCACCTCTAGAGTGTCCCTCAAATCTTTCATCTCCACTATCTTGACTGCCTTAGGGTCCTTATTAGGTTCAAAGGATACACTGGGGAATGGTGTGGAGACCCAAGTCTGATTCTTGAGGGGTATTTTTATTCTCAGTCTTCCCAGGGGATCTTGCCCACTAACGTCTATTCCTAGTCTATAGGTCCCATCCAGTGAGTCATCCCTTCCCGAGAGGGTGACCACGATGGGGTTGCAACTTCCTGGATTACATTACTGAATGCTATGTTTCTTTATCATTGTTATTTTCTTTTGAACTGGGTGCTTCTTCCACTCTGGGGAGACCCAGCCTCCATCCTCGGTGGTCCACCAAACTTGTGACCACTCGTAACAGGGCATCCCATCCCCAAGTGTTTGGGCAGTCTCTGGCCACATATACTTATGACTATTTCCCCACAACTTTTCGTAGTATCCCCCATCACAACTTATCACTTCGCAGGCATCAAATTCTAGGCTCACTGGTCCCTCTCCCTGTTAGGGTACATCCTTCCCCATCGTGTCTGTGTTTGTATTTGTTCATCCGTCCATCCCTTTCCCCATCCTAGATCCCATGTCATTCCCCTTAACAGAGAAAGTGATCTCCCCTCCCCATCATAGCAACACCATCCACTTTTCTTTGTCCATGTTATAATTTTTATTAGTCCTTTTTAACCAACTCCTCTCCTGTTCTTCTTTGTTATTTTCAGGCACAGAGGGTCATTGGTTCCCTAAACCTTCCATTGTTTGCCTGAAGGAGCTTCGACCGGACCTTTAATTCATGTATAGTGAGTCCAACCTTTTTCTGCAGTTCTTACAGCAGTCTCGGTACTCAGTAAGATTTGGAATGGGCCTTCCCAGTCTGGTTGCAATTTGGACTCCTTCCAGGATTTTATCAAGACCCACTGTCCTGGTTTGAGACTGTGAACTGCAAACTCCAACAGGGGTGTTTGTGCCAACAGTCCTTTATTCCTGAGAACAGATAAAGAAGAGGATAGCTCAAGTATATATTCTTTAAGAAACTTATCTTTGGTTTCAAACTGAGGAGATTCCTTTAATTGTCCCATATAGGGTAATCTGAATAGCATTTTGTAGGGGACAATCCTAAATCTTTCCGAGGGGCTGTTCGGATCCTTAACAATGCTAAGGACAAACACTTAGTCCAAGGTAATTTTGTTTCTAACATCAATTTGGCTAACTGCTTCTTTATAGTCTGATTCATGTGTTCCAGGCTCCCTGAGGAGGGTGGATGCCATGGAGTATGGAAATCCCAGGATACTCCCAGAGCTTCCATTATGTTTTGCAATACCTTGGCTGTGACGTGACTTCCCTGGTTCAAGTCAATATGACCTATCATTCCATATCTTGGAATGATTTGTTCCAAGACTATTTTCGCTACTCCTATTGCCATGGCAGCTACCATGGAATAAGCCTCCACCCATCCCGTCAAACGGTCCACTATTACCAAAAGGTACTTCACCCACACAAACAGGAGCAACTCAGTGAAATCAACCTGTAAACTTTAGAATGGACAAAGACCAGGGTCACTGCCTCACTGCAGTTGTTTCCTAAGGACCTTTTTGTTTATTTTCTTACAGGTTATACACCTTTCACACACTTGCTTGGCTAGTGTGTATATTCCCATACACCCATCCATAATTTCCCTCATTGTTTGTTTACCATCTGCCTGCCATCGGGTAAAACACTTCCCCCTTTCAGTTTCTACTGCCCCTATATCTTCGAGTTTTCATTTTTCCCTTTCAGTAAATAAGAGCATAAGATATGCCATACTGGGTCAGACCAAGGTCCATCAAACCCAGTATCCTGTTTCCAACAGTGGCCAATCTAGGTCATACGTACACCTAGCAGTTTCCCCAAGGGACACAGGTTCCGCAATGCTTGCACTGGGTCAAGCAGTGATATCCTGGGTCCCCTTTAATAATGTTTATGGACCTTACCTCCAGGAACTTGTCCAAACTTTTTTTAAGCCCAGCTACACTAACAGCTTTTACTACATCCTCCGGTAACAAATTCCAGAGTTTGATTACACATTGAGTGAAAAAAAAAATATTTTGTCTTATTAGTCTTAAATAGGTTACACTGTAGCTTCATTGCATGTCCCCTAGTCTTTCTGTATTCTGATAAGGTAAACAGTCAATCTAAATGTACCCGTTCCACTCCATTCATTAATTTAAAGACTTCTATCATATCTCCCCTCAGCCGTCTCTTTTCCAGGTTAAAGAGCCCTAACCTTTTTAGCCTTTCTTCATAGGAGTATCCTTCCATCCCCTTTACCATATCGGTGGCTTCTCTGTACCTTTTCTAATAATGCTATATCCTTTTTAAAATACAGGGATTTGCTGCCCGACTCCCTATTTCTGGGGTTAAAATGTATATAGGGGTTAAGTCTTCCTCTAAGGCAGCTTCCTTAGCAGTTTAATCTGCTAATCTATTTTCTCTGGCTTCAGAAGAATTCCCTGCTTAATGACCGTTTTCATGCACCACTGCTATTTCTTTTTTGGCAGCAGCTGAATTAGAGTAGTTACTCACCTGTAACAGGTGTTCTCCAGGAGCAGCAGGAATCAGTCCTCACATATGGGTGACGTCGGCGCCGACGGAGCCCCCGTGCGGAGCATTTCCCCAGCTTTCAAAGAAAGCCTTTGGGAATTGCAGCATGCATGCGCGCTCCCCTTCCCGCCCAAGGGTGCCATCTTGCTCAGTCTGATGACATAGCTAAAAGACAGCAAAAAAAATAGCAAAATAAATCATATGACTGCAACTCCAAGGGGAGGAGGGAGGGTTGTGAGGACTGATTCCTGCTGCTCCTGGAGAACACCTGTTACAGGTGAGTAACTACTCTTTCTCCAGGACCAAGCAGGAAGTCAGTCCTCACATATGGGACTCCCAAGCTTAAGGCTACCGGAGACCCCAAGCAGAAAAAATAAGCTCCCTCTAGCGCGGCAGTACTGAAGGAAGGAATCTTCTCTGAGAACGCCCCCGACCGGTAGCCCAACATCAGGGCCGGAGGGAAGGAGTTGCCTAAACCCCAAAGAGATTATGGAGTACTGCCTGTCCGAAAGCACTGTCCCTGCGGGACTCCCTCTCATGGCAGTAATGGGCCGCAAGTCTGGCTTGAAGACCAAGTAGCAGCCCGGCAGATGTCTGCCAACGGAACAGAGCGGATATGAGCCACTGACGCAGCCTTCGCCCTGACACGATGAGCCGTGACTCGACCCTCCGACGAGAGGCCGGCTGCACCATAAGCCCAGGTGATACAGTCAGCGACCCATATGGACAAAGTATGCTTGGAGACAGGTAACCCCAACTTATTGGGGTCAAAAGAAACGAAGAGCTGAACAGCCCTCCGGTGCTCCCGCGTACGGTCAAGGTAGAAGGATAACACCCTCCTACAGTCCAAGGTATGCAGGACCATCTCAGCCCGGCTAGCATGCGGCCTGGGAAAGAAAGTCGGAAGAACCACCTCCTGATTGAGGTGGAAAGAGGAGACAACCTTAGGGAGAAACTTAGGGTGAGTCCGTAAGACTACTCTATTCCTGTAGAACCTAGTGTAAGGGGGATCAGACACTAACGCCTGAAGTTCACTTACTCGCCTAGCAGAAGTAAGAGCTACCAGAAACAAGGTTTTCCAGGAGAGAAAATGGAGAGGGCAGGTAGCCATAGGTTCAAATGGCGGACAAGCAATCCGCTGCAAGACCACATTCAAATCCCACTCAGGGGCTGGTGGACGTAAAGGAGGCTTAAGTAAGAGGAGGCCTCTGAGGAAACGAGCCACCAAAGGGTGGTTGGAAAGAGGCCTCCCGTCCACCGGCGAGTGGTGTGCTGAGAGAGCACTGAGGTGAACCCTGACAAAATTGAACTTAAGGCCTAGATTGGAGAGGAAAAGCAAATATTGCAATACTACCGCCACCAAGCAAGAGAAGGGATTCTCGTTGCGCTGAGCACACCATGCGGAGAATCTACGCCACTTAAGAGCGTAGGATTTCCGGGTGGATTGCCGTCTAGAGGTTAAGACTACGTCTTCCACCTCTGTAGGCAGTAGCAGGGGAGCCAGGACTACCCTTTCAGCAGCCAGGCCATCAGATGAAGGGACTGGAGTTGGGGTGCAAGAGAGATCCCTGTTCCTGAGACAGGAGATCGTGTTGAAGCCCCAGAGGAATAGGAGTGTCCACCGCCAGTTGCAGCAGAGGTGGGAACCACGGTTGCCTCGGCCACCTGGGGGCTATCAGAATCATTGAGGCGCCGTCCTTGAGGACTTTGAACAGTGTTCTGGACACTAGTGGCGTGGGAGGAAACGCATACAGTAGGCCTGTGGACCACGGGATCAGAAACGCATCCGCTGCTACTCTGAGAGGATGCGGTTGTCTGGAACAGAATCTCGGGAGTTGCCGGTTCAGAGGACTGGCGAAAAGATCCATGGTGGGGAGGCCCCACCTAAGAAAGATCTGCTGAATCACCAATGGGTTCAATCTCCATTCGTGTGGTTGCAGGATCCTGCTCAGTCTGTCCGCCAGGTAATTTTCCTGACCTGGGAGGTAGACGGCCCTGAGAAGGATGCCATGATTAACGGCCCAGGAGCACAGCCACTGTGCTTCCTGACAGAGAAGGAAGGAGCCTGTGCCTCCTTGCTTGTTCACGTAAAACATGGCAACTTGATTGTCCATCTGGACCAGTACAGACTGGTGAGACGTGAGGTGGGAGAAGGCCCTCAGAGCTAGACGTATCGCCCAGAGCTCCAGGAAGTTTATCTGCTGAGCAGCCTCCCAAGGGGTCCAGAGACCCTGAGTACATGCCCCTTGGCAATGTGCTCCCCAACCTTGAAGAGAAGCATCTGTCGTCAGCACTTGAGAATGCGGAGGGGATTGAAAAACCACTCCAAGCACCAGATTCGGAAGATGAAGCCACCACTGTAGAGAGGAGACAAGCAGAGTGGATATTCTTACTGAGTCTGCAAGGCTCTCTGTGGCCTGATGCCACTGAGAGCGAAGGCTCCACTGAGCAGGTCGCATATGTAGGACTGGGGGTTACATGAACCGTGGAAGCCATATGGCCGAGAAGTCTCAGGAATTGCCTAGCGGAGACCAGGGAATTGCTGTGAAACTGCCTGGCCAGATCCATCAATCTGTGGGCTCTGTCCACGGGCAGAAAAGCCTTCGCCTGAAGAGTGTCCAGTCGTGCTCCTATGAATTCCAAGTTCTGGGACGGGAGCAAAGTGGACTTTGCAAAGTTTATGACAAACCCCAAGTGCTGAAGCAGAGCCACAGTGCGAAGGGCGGCTTGACTGGCCTCCTGGGAAGACTGGCCCCTTATGAGCCAGTCGTCCAGGTATGGGAACACAAAAAGACCTTGAAGCCTCAGGTAGGCCGCCACCACCGCCAGGCACTTGGTGAATACCCAGGGGGCGGAGATTAGGCCAAAGGGTAGTACCCTGTACTGGTAGTGGTTTCATCCCACAACAAATCTGAGATATTGTCTGTGGTCTGGATGAATAAGGATGTGAGTATAAGCATCCTTTAGATCCAAGGAGCATAGCCAATCTCCCTGCTGGAGGTAGGGCAGCAGGATTCCAAGGGTAAGCATCTTGAACTTTTCCCTCTCCAGGAACTTGTTGAGGTTGCACAAGTCCAGGATGGGTCTGAGGCCTCCTGTTCTTTTTGGTACAAGAAAGTACCCGGAATAAAAGCCGAGACCTCTCAGGTGGTGGGGCACCGGTTCCACAGCCAGAGCTTTTGGGTTACATTTGGAACCCAGCAGAGAGCTTGTAGTCTAAATTGAATAGTCATTCAGGGCCTAGCATCAGCAAAGTACTTTTAGCTTAAATTTAAAACACAGAAGAGAGCTTTCTGGTTAAATTTAGAACCCAGCAGAGAGCTTGTAGTTTAAATTTCATAAGAAGTTAGAGCCTAGCAGCAGCTAAAAGCTATAATTTAAATCAAATCAGAATTTAGCTTAGCACAAAAGGCAGAACAGGGTCTGTACTCTTTGAGCAACAAATAAAGTCTTCTAGAGACCTTTACAAAGAGGCCTTCTACCTAGGGGGCAAGAGACCTGTGAAACTTTTTCAATAGGTGTTAACACCAGGTGGCAGATCAAAAGGCCATTTTGAAAGACTCCTCCTATCCAAGCAAGGACTGTTAATTACCCAGGAAGTTGGTCACAGCTTACCTCAGCAGCACAGGCATAAATAGCTCAACCAGAGCTCTGTGATCCTCTGTCTTGAAGGACTAGAAAAAGGGACCGTTACTTCTGGAGAGGGATCTGCAACTGTGAGTATATACTTCTGGTAATTTTCTAAAAGGAATTCATTGTATTTAAGCTAATTAATCTGTGAACCCACTATTTTTTGTTAAATCAGTCAGGGCCTAGTAGCAGCAGTTTAAGTTTAAATTTAAAACACAGAGGAGAACTTTCTGGTTACATTTCATACCCAGCAGAGAGCTTGTAGTTTAAATTTAATAGTCACTCAGGGCCTAGCATCAGCAAAGTACTTTTAGCTTAAATTTAAAACACAGAAGAGAGCTTTCTGGTTAAATTTAGAACCCAGCAGAGAGCTTGTAGTTTAAATTTAATAAGAAGTTAGAGCCTAGCAGCAGCTAAGAGCTATAATTTAAATCAAATCAGAATATAGCTTACCTCAGCAGCACAAGACAGGGTACTGTGTAGCAGCCCTCTTTTAGGAGGCAGTGTACTATTGTGGACCAGGAACTGGTTAAAAGATAGAAAGCAAAGGGTAGGGCTAAATGGCCAATTTTCCCAATGGAGAAAGGTGAATAGTGGTGCACCCCAGGGATCTGTGCTGGGTCCGCTGCTTTTTGACATATTCATAAATGACCTGGAAAGTGGAATAACGAGTAAGGTTATCAAATTTGCAGATGAGACAAAACTATATAAAGTTGTTAAAACCCAAGAGGATTGTGGAAAATTGCAAGAGGATCTTGATAAATTAGAAGACTGAGCATCAAAATGGCAGATGAAATTTAATGTGGACAAGTGCAAGGTTATGCACCTAGGGAAGAACAACCCAAACTATGGTTACACGATGCAAGGTTCCACATTAGGAACCACCAACCAGGAAAAAGATTTAGGCGTCATTGTGGATACCATGTTAAAACCCTCGGCCCAGTGTGCAGCGGCGGCCAAGAGAGCAAATAGAATGCTAGGTATGATAAGGAAAGGAATGGAAAATAAAACAAAAAAATATTATAATGCCTCTATATCGTTCCATGGTGAGACAAACCTTAAATATTGTGTGCAATTCTGGTCACCGTATCTTAAAAAGGATATAGCGATTTTAGAAAAGGTTCAGAGAAGAGCCACCAAAATGGTAAAGGGGATGGAAGGATACTCCTATGAAGAAAGGCTAAAAAGGTTAGGGCTCTTTAACCTGGAAAAGAGATGGCTGAGGGGAGATATGATAGAAGTCTTTAAATTAATGAATGGAATGGAACGGGTAAACGTAGATCGATTGTTTACCTTATCAGAATATAGAAAGACTAGGGGACATGAAATGAAGCTACAGGGTAAACTAATTAAGACTAATAAAAGAAAATATTTTTTCACTCAACGTGTAATCAATCTCTGGAATTTGTTACCAGAGGATGTAGTAAAGGCTGTTAGTATAGCTGGGTTTAAAAAAGGTTTGGACAAGTTCCTGGAGGAAAGGTCCATAAAACATTATTAAGAAGGGACCCAGGATATCAATGCTTGAACCAATACAAGCATTGTGGAACCTGTGTCCCTTGGGGAAACTGCTAGGTACATATGACCTAGATTGGCCACTGTTGGAAACAGAATACTGGGCTTGATGGACCTTGGTCTGACCCAGTATGACATATCTTATGATCTTATGTTCTTATGATGTGAGGGCTGACCGTAACTTAAAATACAACCCAAGTGATATATACCACAATTTATAATTCATGACATAATTTGTAAATATCAACAATGTAAATATGTTCTAACAGTTTAATGTTCTAATAATTATAATGTTAATACTTTATATTGTTACCTGTAAATAGTTCAATATGTTCTATGTAAACTGACTTGGTATGATACCATCTATACCATATAACATACTGTTCATTGTAAACCGCACTTGATACTTGTGAAAGAGCGGTATAGAAATAATTGCTAAATAAATAAATAAAGTGGGCCAGCTGGCCTCCTGTGCTGAGATGAGCCAGCTGAGGAGAAGAGGCTATGCTTTCTGAGTCAAAACCCCCCACCCTGCTGAGCAGGGGCCGGTGTTGGTGGCTGGGGGCCTTCGGCCTACGGGGCCCATGACTCTGCCCCTTGGCCTGCTGACCCTGTTGGGGAGCTGCAGAGGTCTGATAATGAGGGTATTGTTTATAGGCAGATGACTTCCTCAGTTAAAAGGTCTTTTTTCCCGAGCCCTTCTTTTTCTGAGAAGGGGCAGAGGTTTTCCTGGACAGCCTAGTCCTGGTGAGAGTCTGTCTCGAGTTCAGCAGCCTTTTCAGCCATGGGTTTGCCGAAAAGGTTTTCACCCCGGCAGGGGACATCGACCAACTTGTCCTGAACCCATGGCTCGACGTCGGATGACTGTAGCCAAGCCTGTCGGCGGGCACCGATGCCGGCCCCGGCTACTCGGGCCGAAGCCTCGAAGCCATCGTAGGCTGCTCGAGAGATAAAATTCGAGCACTCTCGAATACCAGTAGACAAGGCCTGGAACCTCTGCAAAGGTTCCTCGGAGAGACCAGCAGAGAACCCGGCAATCTCCTTTGCCAGGTCCTGGAGGTACATGCCCATATAGAGCTGATAGGTCTGGACACGGCAAGCAAGCATAGAGCCCTGGAAGCACTTCTTACCGAGGGCATCCAGGTTCCGGGCCTCCCTGCCGGGAGGCACCGAGGAGTGCATGTTCTGACTTTTCATCCGATGCATGGCCGATTCCACAACCATGGAGGGGTGCGGTAATTGTGCCTTTTGGAACACGGGCCTCTTGCGGACTCGATAGATAGAATCGACCCGCTTGCTTAACACCGGCGTGTTCGGCGTCTCCCACATGCGTTAGAGCAGCCGCTCCAGCATCGGAGGAACCGGAACAGTAAAGGCCTCCTTCGGTGGAGAGTCATACTGGAGGGCCTCAAGCTCCTCGGCTCGAGGCACCTCCTCGAGATCCGCGGGGAATGCCAAAGCCTTAGCCATATCCCGCACAAAGTCCGAGAACCGGGTATCTTCCGGTGGGGATCGTCTCAGAGGTTCGGACTCCGGTGAGTCCGACGGGACACACAGAGTCCGATAGGTGTCGGGTGACTCTTTGGCCTCCGTCTCCCAGCCCGACTCCTTGGAGGAGGAATCGAGTGGCTCTGGTCGGGCGGGCACCGATGCCATCCGCTCCGACGCCGAGGGTACCAGCGTCGACGACCTCGGTCCCGAACGGGAGGCCGAGGGAGACCGTGGCCGAGGATCGACTCGAGCCCGGCCTCCGGGGTCGACTTGGACGTCGAGGTCCCGGTGGTCAGGGCAGATGCACTGGTGAGACTGGCGATCAATGCCCGCTGCTGTTCCATAAAGGCAGCGAGGCTGCTCTCCAAGGCCGTCAACCTGAGTCCGAGCTCAGGAGACCCAGCAGCCCCCGACTCGGGCCCCAACGGCGGCTCCCCTGGAGGAGAGTCCACGAGGACTACAGCACTCACGTGTCCAGGAGACTCCATCTGGAGACGAGGTTGTTTGGCAGGCCTCTCCGACTCCGAGACCCGGGACGGCTATCGGGGCGATGCGACCTGGCCCTCGAGGAACCAGGAGCGTCCACCGACGCCGCCCTCGCGGGTTTTTTCTTCCTGCACTGCTCCCGCAAAGGAGACCCCCACTCAGAGGAACCCCGACGCTGCTCGGGGCCGGAGTCCCGAGATGTCGAGGCCTCTGACGAGGTCCGGGCCCGTCCGGACGTGGAGTCAGAGAAGATTCTATCCTTTTGGTGCTGCCGACTCAACGCCTTCGAGGACATTTTGCCACACGGACCACAGATCATCGGGTCATGATCGGGTCCGAGGCAGCGGAGGCAGCAGTCATGTGTGTCGGTAAGAGACATAAGTTTCTTACAGCGATCACACTTCTTAAACCCGCTGGCAGCCATCGGGGGAAAAAGGGCCCCTGCGAGGTCAAAAGACAGGGCTGCCAGTGAAAAGAGAAAAATGGCGCGAACGCTAGTCACGAAGGACAAAAACCGAAAAATAGAGAATGGGCTCGATACCAGCGTATCGGGCTCGGGCAGGAAAAGGATCCAGCGTCGAACCAAAGATGAACAAAAAACAGGGAAATCTACTTTTTCCTCGGCGAAAAACGAACTACGTCCGTCGGGCTCCGCGGAAAAAAGACTGAGCAAGATGGCACCCTTGGGCGGGAAGGGGACCGCGCATGCGCGCTGCAATTCCCAAAGGCTTTCTTTGAAAGCTGGGGAAATGCTCCGCACGGGGGCTCCATCGGCGCCGACGTCACCCATATGTGAGGACAGACTTCCTGCTTGGTCCTGGAGAAAAATCTTTTCACTATTTACATATAAGTTAAGTATTTGACATAACCACACTTTGTTCTGTGCCAAATTTCAGCCAGAAGACTGCAGCTAGCTTTATGCTTTCTTTTGTCTATGTAAAACAGCAATTCTTAAAACAGTTCTTTGCTTTATCCTTATTCTCAGTGTGTTCATTAATCTACCATTTACTTTAACATCCTCCCTAATTGACTGTCTGGAGGAATGTCCCCGGGGTCTGTACTGCCAGCCCCATCCTTACTCGAGTTACGTTTAGAATTCCTAATCCCATTGAGACCTGTTTCACCAATGTGATTTTCATTTTGTCTCTCTCCGGCCGCACTCCTCTCAGATGTGTTAGAACCCCGGATTGAGACTCCGCACTCTCTTCGTGTCTAGGATACGTCTCATACACACAACAATCTGTCTCAATACCCAACCACCAAGGCAGTACTTTACAGTCTTGTTTCTTACCTTGGTCCGTGCACGGAGTTACCTGGTTGACACGTTTGTACCTGCTTAATATCTGGTTTTCTTCACTAAGCCTGTATTTATTTTTCCATCATGGTCTCGGGATTTTGCTGTCAGTACGCTGTCAGAGTCCCCCATCGTCGATACATGAAGCCACTGAACTCAACAGGACACATCTCCCCGTCCTCGGCAGTGGTGGTCTCCTCCAGTGATGACACAATCCAGGACAAGAGCCCCCAGCCTGTAATAAACATAACTTTTTACACAATAACAGACTCCTCAATGAGGCAAAGAGTTAATTACATTACATTCTTGCAAGAAAGGGTGAATGCTTGACTAAGCTTTCACAATTGTCCTGTTTCACGGTTCTTTTATAGTACACTATGTCCTCTCCCCCTTCCAGCATGTCTATAACTCACTGGTTAATACTTCCGCACCTGTGTCAGGCTACATGTTACTAGCCACGTAGTCTCTCTTCCCAGGATGCATATAGCAGAGGAAGTCAGAAAGTCATTACATACTACACTATGTCCTCTCCCCCTTCCAGCATGTCTATAACGCATTGGTTAATACTTGTCTCACTCCACTTCTTTGTACTTCCGCACCTGTGACAGGCTACATATTACTAGCCACGTAGTCTCTCCTTCCAGGATGTAGGCATACAACAAAGTGAGTCAGAAAGTCATGACATACAAAATTATATTTCAAAGTGGTAAATGAATGGAATACAAGAATTATATTACATTGTAAAAATAACATATCACATTTGTTTATATCACTGAGCAACACTCAGATCAGCTGTAAGAACAGGAGAAAAGTGTAAAAAGATGACCCCAGTTCCAGGGATGGAGAAGGCATCATGGGCAGAATGGTGAGGGCTGGGCAAGATGGAGCAGAACAATGGGCATTTCATGTTTTCCACAGATGCAAAGAGATCCATGTGTGTAGTACCTATAAGAACATAAGATATGCCATCCTGGGTCAGAAAAAGGTTCATCAAGCCCAGTATCCTGCTTCCAGCAGTGGCCTATCTAGGTCATAAGTACCTAGCAGTTTCCCCAAAAGATAGGTTACTCAATGCTTGATTTGGGTCAAGCAGTGATATCCTGGGTCCCTTTTAATAATGGTTTATGGACCTTTCCTCCAGGAACTTGTCCAAACCTTTTTTAAACCCAGCTACACTAACAGCCTTTACTACATCCTCCAGTAACAAATTCCAGAGTTTGGATTACACGTTGCGTGAAAAATATTCTCTTACTTGTCTGAAATAGGTTACCCTGTAGCTTCATTGCATGTCCCCTAATCTTTTTACATTCTGATGACGTAAACAATCGATCTACGTTTACCCGTTCCACTCCATTCATTAATTTATAGACCTCTATCATATCTTCCCTCAGCCGTCTCTTTTCCAGGTTGAAGAGCCCTAACCTTTTTAGCCTCTCTTCATAAGAGTATCCTTCCATCCCCCTTTACCATTTTGGTGGCTCTTCTCTGTACCTTTTCTAATAACGCTATATTTTTTAAAACAGAGCGACCAGAATTGCACACAATATTCAAGGTGCGGTCACACCATGGAACGATACAGAGGCATTATAATATCCTTTGTTTTATTTTCCATTCCTTTCCTTATGCTACCTAGCATTCTATTCGTTCTCTTGGCCGCCGTTGCACACTGGGTGGAGGGTTTTAACATGTTATCCACGATGACGCCTAAATCTTTTTCCTGGGTGGTGGTTCCTAATGTGGAACTTTGCATCGTGTAACCATAGTTTGGGTTGTTCTTTCCTAGATGCATAACTTTGCACTTGTTCACATTAAATTTCATCTGCCATTTGGATGCCCAGTCTTCCAATTTATCAAGATCATCTTGCAATTTTCCACAATCCTCTTGGGTTTTAACAACTTTAAATAGTTTTGTCATCTGCAAATTTGATAACCTCACTTGTTATTCCCTTTTCCAGGTCATTTATGAATATGTCAAAAAGCAGCGGACCTGGAATGCCGGTGACATCACTGAACAAGATGGCAGCTGCAAAGTGAAGCTCCCAAGGTCGGGAAGATAAGATCCCCAAAAAATAGCTTGAATGCTCGAATAAAGCTTTAAAAAGCATCGGTGATACCCTGTGGAGTGCCTTAGTGGGAGATGGCGCAGAAAAAAATGAGCCCGGACCTGAAACCTTTGGGTTTAAGATGACCCCAGCTTAATGGGAACCAGAGCAAAAATGGCACTGAATGGTGCGACGGGGGAAGAGAAAAATGGTGAGTTAGGCTCGCTTAAAGAGGAGTTGAAAGAGTGGTTTGGGACTATCCAAGACCTGGCCAATTTTAAGGCAGAAGCCAAAATGTGGATCAGAGAGTTGAGCAATGATATCCACGAGCTTGAGCAACGAGCAGAGTCCATGGAGCAGAAAATAGAGAAGCACGAGAGGCTGCTATATACTGTGAAAGAGAGCAGCGAGCTGGCAAAAGTGGAGTTGGGGGAACTATGGACAAAGTTGGAGGATTTGGAAAACAGGACGTGATGCTCTAACATACGCCTGAGAGGCATCCCAGAGAAAGACGGAACTCATAACTATAAAGCGCTGATTGAACAACTATGTAAGGCCATTTTAAGACAAGCTGAAACACCAATGGACAATCTATGCTTTGATATAGACAGAGCGCACAGGGCATTGGGCCCCAGGCGAGGCGGCTTTCCACAAGACATTGTAGCATGTTTCCACGATTTCAGTACAAAGGAGGCAGTCATGCAAGCTGCGCAAAAAATGGGCAAAGTGCATTGGGAGGATCAACCAGTGGAACTGTATGCTGACATCTCGATAATCACCATAAGGAAGAGGAGAACTTTTAAGGATATCACATCAAGGCTAAGAGAGGAACGGATCCGTTACAAGTGGCTTTTTCCTTTTGGACTGCAATTCAGTATTATGGGGAAAACCACCATTGCACGCACCATAGAGGAGGCCATTAAAGGAATGGAAGTGGCAGGGTGTTCAGAGCTACCAGAAGTCCCCATGGGGAAAGAAGCTGAACAGAAAAGGCTGGGTCATGTGTGCACAGACTGGCAGCGAGTGACACAGGGGAGCCGACGCCTGAGACACCAGAAGCCCAAAAATGTCAAGCATCTGGGTGAATCCTGATTAAGGACGTTGAAACTGTGTAAAATGCAGGTGCTGGCTTAGGGAAATGGTATGGGGAAGTGTCGGGTTATTTGTGTAAAGGGAAGAAGAATATGGAATAATGGGGGAGGAAGGTGCAAAGTTGATCTTGCTAGTGACCCACACCTCATAGGTTTGGAGAGGGGTGGATCCTTCTGGAAAAAGGAAGGGATGATTGGGGTGGGGGGGTCAGAGGGAGGGGAGGAGGGGAGGGGGTCCTTGCAGGCTAGAGAGAAATCTTACCTGAAAAGTATGGCAGGTAATATAAGACATGACTTTAGAGTGGTATCCTTGAATTAAGGGGTCTCAACTCGGACAGGAAGTGGCAGAAGTGCTATAAAGAAGCGCTTAGGTTAAATGGTGACAATCTTAATACAAGAAAAGCACCTTATGAGTGGGGGGGGGGGGGTGAGAGAGGAGAATGGTAAATAAAAATTTTCCAAACCAATGATTTGCATCTAATCGCCAAGAAAAGAAGAAAGGAGTAGGCGGCATACAATGTTCCCTCTAATTTTCTGTAGGCTGTGTGCGCATAAAATATCAGCTGTGCAGCTTTTGAAGGAAGGTTAAATTTTTGTGCGCCACATAACGACACTCGGAGTTATATACTTTAAAATTTGACTACACGTCAGAATACAGTATGTACACCACATTGATTGCATTAGAAAATATTGTAGAACTTGTGAAAAACAAATACACAACAACTTTTCAATTTTAAGAATGTCTGTGTTTTCTATCAGAATCAGAACCGTAATTTTTGTGCGCTCTGTTGTAAAGTATGTGCGTTCACTCACGTGCACAGCTTAGAGGGAACAGTGGCGGCATACTTATAAGTGCGAGAATAATTCAGTACCAATGTATGGAGGTTAAAAAAAGATAAGGGAGGCAGATATTTATTGCTAAAAATCAAGATTTTGGAGCAGGTTTATACAATAGTGAATGCATATGGACCCAACTATGCTCAAGGGTATTTTTATGAAGGATTAAAATGCACTATAATTAACTTTAGTGAAGGTCACCTGATAGTGGGGGTGATTTCAACTTAACAGTTAATCAATCCCAAGCTAGATTCATCAAGAGGACAAGCAGGGGGTACAGCGAGGCAGAGGAAAAAAACAAAGCCTTTATGAAGGAGTTGGGCTTAATTGATGCCTGGCGGGATATGCATGGGCGAGAGAAGGATTACACGTTTTATTCATCAGTGCACGGGTCCTACAGTAGAACTGATATGCTGCTAGTCCATAAGGGGCTAATTACCTGGGTAGTGGGGAGTGCTATTGGTGAAAGCTCTTGGTCGGACCACGCTCCATTGTGGGGGGACTTTAGAGATCCTGTAGCTAGTAGGGGGAGGGGTCAATGGAGGTTGAATGATGCATTGTTAGAAGTACCAGGGGCTGTCCGACAGATCTCTGACACCATTTTGGAGTATTTGCAGTATGACAATGGGCAATGCTCGATGGGGGTGGTCTGGGATTGTCTGAAAGCAGTGGTTCAAGGAAAGCTTATAGCACTAGGAACCCAGGTCAAGAAAGAAAAAGCAGCTAAAAAAAAGAGGAATTGAGAGAAAGTTTAAAAATGTGTGAGAAAAGAAACAGGGCCAATTAAATAAAGACGACAATTAAAAAAACTAGTGAGCATTAAACAGTTGAATGAAATGGAACTGGGGGAGATAAGGTTTGCACAAGAGAAGCTTTAGCAAATGCATTTTGAATATGGGAATAAACCTAGTAATTATTAGCATATCAACTTTAAAAAATGCAAGTGCAGAATTGTATACATAAAATAAGAGATAGACATGGCAAAGAACTGAGGCAAGGGGAAGAGATTAAGGCTAGGTTTGTGGAGTTCTATAGGGAACTATATATGCCTGAACAGATGGTAACCCAAGAGATAATTCAAAAATACTTAGAGGGAATTCAATTACCTAAAATTGGGGAAAAGGAGAGTTTAATTATGTCTAGGCCTATCACTGTCCAGGAAGTTCTGGGGGTTATCAAGGAGCTACCAATGCATAATGCCCCAGAAAAGTATGGGTTTCCTAATAAATTCTATAAGGTCTTTGCCCCGATACTGGCCAAACCCTCATCTCGCTTATATAATCTAATGGGGAGTGAAGAGCCTTTACCCCGATGATGAAAATGGAGGGAATAACCCTAATACCTAAAGAGGGTAAGGATCCCACTCAGTGTGAGTCTTACTGGCCGATCTCTTTATTGGGATCTGACTTAAAAAAACTTTTCTAGAGTACTGGCCAATAGATTGCTTACATATATGCCCCAGCTAATACACATGGATCAGTCTGGGTTTATACCTGGGAGACAAGCATCAGATTAAGGAGAGTCCTAAATGTTGTCTGGAAAGGCAAAAGTAGGAAAGAGGAACTGTTGCTGCTGGCGATAGATGCAGAGGCGGCTTTTGACAGGGTTTCCTGGCCTTTTCTGATCCAGACTTTAACAAAAGTGGGTATTGCAGGCAAGTTTTTAGAGTGGGTGGGCGCTTTGTACAAAAATCCCCTACGGCTCTGCGTATCAGTGGAGAATACACAGAGGCCTTTGGGCTCCTGAGGGGGACCAGGCAGGGTTGCCCTCTGTCTCCATTACTGTTTGTATTAGCAATGGAACCATCAGCGCAAAGAGTAAGAGAAGCAGAGGAGATCCAAGGGCTGAAATGGGAAGGGGGGGGGGGGGGAGGGGGAGAGGTGTCTTGGTTTGCTGATGACTTGTTGTTTATAATCACATCCCCAGAGCAAACGCTAGGCACCCTGATGAGAGAGCTAGAGAGCTTTGGGAGAGTATCTGGTTTTAGGATGAATGCATCCAAATCAGAGATTCTAAATATTTCAATTCCAGATAAAATAAGGGAGCAATTGAGGAACCTATTCCCCTTTAAATAGGCTAAGAGAAGTATCCGTTATCTGGGTGTCCAGGTAACACCTGGGAGATCTTTTTGGAACAAATTATATACCTCTGGAGGAGAAGATTAGGAGAGATCTTGAGGGATAGGGAGGGTTGAAATTGACCTGGTCGGGGAGAATAGCAGTGGTGAAAGTGATGATTTTTCCTAAGTTACTGTTTTTATTTAGCATGCTACTGGGGGCTGTACCAAGGGGATTCCTGAGAAAGATGCAAAGAATCTTGTGGAAAGTTATTTGGGGAGGAAGGAGAGCGAGAGTTCCTAGGGGAGGAGTGGCCTAGTGGTTAGGACAAGGTACTTCAGGCCGGGGGTTCAAGTCCCACCTGGGGACAGCAATCTCAGGCCGGAGGGACTGGGATTTCTAGTCCTATAGGCACTCCTTGTGGTCTTGGGCAAGCCACTTAACCCTCCAGTGCCCATGTTCCCTGTAAGTATTAGCGTATGTGTGTCATATCCCCTCGTGTTAAATGTATCTCCCAATTGACCGCTTTGACCCAGTGAAAAGCAGGATATAAATACAGCTAAATAAATAAACATATTTTGACAAGGAACAAAGTTAAAGGGGGGATGGCAGTCCCTGATTTAGAAAAATATTATAGTGCTGCCAAGGAGAGGGCAGCTTTTGAGTGGGGGATACATGACACTCAGGATTGGGTCCCAATGGAGAGAATGGCTTTGGGGGTGCCCTCGCTGAAAGAGGTCCTGTGGGTCCCTCGGGCACATAGGTTGGTAGCAAAGTGTTCTAACCCATTTGTGCAAGTAACATTACAAATACGGTTTCAATGGCGAACAAAATGGTTGGGTGATGATGGCGTGACCAAAGGTGTTCCTATTAGGGGCAATATTGATGTCCCCCCGGGAATGGAGGGAGGGTTTGCTGAACGATGGGCCAGTAGTAGTCTGTGTCATGTTGGTCAGTTCCTAGAAGGGGGAAGGTTAGGTCTTTTGAAAGCAACAAGGAAGAATTCTCATTGAGAAGTTCAGATTATTACTATTACGTTCAGGTGGTTAATTATATTCAAAAGAAATCATCCCAGGATTAAGGGAGGAAATAGTCCCAATTGAAAAGCTGTTTCTGAGAAATAAGATAAAGGGAATCATTACCAAATTATATGACATTATGGACATGCCCAAGAGTGAAAAAGAAACATTAAAAAAAATGGGAAACTGACCTGGGTCTGGTATTGTCGGAGCAGGCCTGGACTGGGATTTTTGCCCAGAGATATAAAGGTCTACTAGCCAGTAATTTCATAGAACATAAGATCATGTATAGGTGGTATGTGACACCAAATATAATCCAAAAAATGTATGGTAAGACCAGAGGGCTATGTTAGCAGGAGTGTGGTGCCCGAGCAACTTTCCTCCATTTATGGTGGCTTTCCCCAATAATACAAGAGTTTTGGAACGGAGTGTTCCAGGCTCTGGATACAATATTGGGGAAGGAAATTGGGGCTGACCCCGGGGTGGTGTTACTGGGGATACACAGAAGAGGAGTGAAAAAAGAAGTAGGAAGCTTTATTAATTTGGGATGCCTGGCGGCCCGTTTGGAAATTGCAAAAAGATGGAGGCAAACAGCCCTGCCACTGGTGGGAGAATGGGAAAGAGGGGTGAACCATATATACTTGATGAGTAAGCTGACAACCCTGAAACAAGAGAAAATGATGCAGTTTGAGAGGATATGGTCTAAATACTCTACCTGGCTTGATGAAGGTTTAACTGTGGAACGTTAGGAAGGAGGAGAGCTGATTCCATATAACCATGTGTAAATAAGCATGTAAAGGAAGGGGGGAGGGAGGGATATTAGTTAAACTAAAAGGGGAAAAATAATGTCAAAAGGAAAAAAAAAGGGTCAACAGTAAAGATGCAGTTGAGTAGTGGTTATTTGTTAAAGGGGAGGTGAATAATTTGTATTGGAAATTGTTTTGAATACATATACCACTGTGATGTATTTTCCTTTGACAAAAATAAAAAATTTATTAAAAAATAAAAAAATAAAAAGCAGCAGCCCCCAGCTCAGATCCCTGGGGTACTCCACTATTCACCTTTTTCCCATTGGGAAAATTGGCCATTTAGCCCTACCCTCTGCTTTCTATTTTGTAACCAATTCCAGATCCACAATAGTATATCACCTCCTATCCCATGACCTATCCCTCTCAAAGATGTGCTCAACCTTCATGATTGAGGAACCACGCATGGGGAATGAAGTGCCAGCCAGCTGATTGTGCACTCCGGGGAGTATGTTGCCCACAAGTTAGTATCTACGGACTGCACAAACAGCCAGAGGTGCACCACTTTCCAAAGGCTGAGGAAGCCCAACCCTCCCTGTTTGTTGATGTAGAGCATAGTGACTGGGTAGTCTGTCTGCACTAACAGCATTCTCTAGCAGGGCCAATTCTGGAAGACAGGGATGCCACAGAACATTATGAAGCTCAAGCACATTAATGTGCAGCGTTTTTTCATGTGTCAACCAAAGTCCTTGTGTGGTGAAGTGCAGCAAATGAGCTCCCCACCCGTGAGGAGACATATCAGTGGTGCATAAATTTATGTGACAGGTCAAGAAAGGTACAGCCATCACCCACGTCGGAGGTTTTGATCCATCAGGTGAGCAAGCGGTGCAGATTATGGAGAGAGTCATAAAGGAGCCTTTGTCTGCAGGGACTGCGAGTGCTGATTCCAGTTCAGTTTGAGGTTCCATTGCAATGGACACATGTGCAGCCTCACTAATGGTAAGACATGTTACAACCACACTGTGCCTCAGCCAATGGTGTGCGCCATAGCTTGAGTGTGTCACAATAGGCAAGTGCCAAATTTGGCAAGTAGGTTTGCCATTCAGGAGGAACAATTTGCCTACCATGGTGTCTATGGGTGCAATAAAGTTGAGGTTCTGTCTGGATTTCAGTTCGGATGTTGCAGTGTTGACAAGGAACCCAAGTCTCTTGTAAGCTGTAGACTGCATGGTGCATGGTCTGTGGTGCCTGATCCTTGGTGGCAGCAGAGACCAGCCAGTTGTTAAGATAGGGGTAAACACAGTGACCTTAGCAGCACATGTGAGCAGCAACATTTGGTGAAAACGCAAGGACCCAAAAGGCAGGCAGAGCTCCGGAGTCTCAATGTGTGGATGAGACAATGGTGCAGAGATGAGGGTTTTGGATTTGTTAGGAACTGGGGAACATTCTAGGGAAAGGAGGGGCTCTTCCGAAGGGATGGGCTTCACCTTAACCGGGATGGAACCAGGCTGCTGGCATTAACCTTTAAAAAGGAGATAGAGCAGCTTTTAAACTAGATATTAGGGGAAAGCCGACAGTCACCCAAGAGCGGATGGTTCGGAAGAATGTATCCTTCAAGGATACTACCAAACGCAGAGAGGTTCCACAAAAGAGTAAAGTAGCCCAAATGCCCTCGAGTATGGAGCAGACAGAGCTTAAAGATCCCAATTTACCCATGTCTAACAATAGCCAAATTAACATGAATAAAATACAGTCTCTAAAATGCTTGTATGCAAATGCTAGAAGTCTACAAAACAAGATGGGAGAGTTAGAATATATAGCACTAAACGAGAGGTTAGATATGATTGGAATATCAGAGACATGGTGGAAGGAGGACAACCAGTGGGACACTGTGATACCTGGGTACAAACTATATCGAAATGATAGAGCTGTTCAAATTGGTGGAGGGGTTGCGCTCTATGTTAGAGAGGGCATTGAGTCAGAAAGGATTAAAGTTTTGCAAGAAACAAAATTTGCTGTAGAATCTCTATGGATTGAAATTCCATGTAAAAAGGGGAAGGCGATGGCAGTGGGGGTGTACTATCGTCCGCCTGGCCAGAATGAACAAATGGATGATGAAATGCTCAAAGAAATCAAGGAAGCTAGCAAAAGTTACAGTGCAGTAATAATAATGGGTGATTTCAATTACCCCGGCATCGACTGGGTCAGTGTCACAACAGGACATGCTAGGGAGATAAAGTTCCTAGATGAAATAAATGACTGCTTCTTGGAGCAGCTGGTTCATGAACCGACCAGAGGGGAAGCAATATTAGACCTAGTCCTTAGTGGAACACCAGATGTAGTGCAAGAGATAAGGGTGTTGGGGCCACTTGGCAATAGTGATCATAGCATGATCGCCTTTGATTTAATTAGTGGAGGAGGGATAGTAAGGAAATCCACAGTACTACCCTTTAACTTTCGAAAGGGAGACTATGATAGAATGAGGAAAACAGTTAAGAAAAAACTAAAAGGAGCAGTTGCAAAGGTTAAAGACGTACATCAAGCTTGGGTGTTGTTGAAAAATACTATCTTGGAAGCCCAGACCAGCTGTATTCCACGCTTTAAGAAAAGTTCTATGTAAACCGCGCTGATCGCAAATAGTGCGGTATATAAGAAATGTAAATAAAATAAAAAATAAATAAATAAGTCCAAAAAACTGCCAGCATGGTTTAAAGGTGAGGTCAGAGAGGCTGTTGCCAAAAAAGCATCTTTCAGGAAATGGAAAAAAGAGCCAAACGATGAAACCTGGAAACAGCACAAGCACTGGCAAGTCAAATGCAAGGCATTGATTAGGCAGGCAAAGAGAGAATTTGAGAAGAAGCTTGCTGCGGAAGCAAAAACGCGAAATAAAGACCTTTTCAAGTACATTCGTAGCAAAAAACCTGAGAGAGTCAGTTGATCCATTAGATGATAAAGGGGTTAAAGGAGCACTAAGAGGCGACAAGGCGATAGCGGAGAGACTGAATGAATTCTTTGATTCGGTCTTTACTGAGGAAGATGTTGGGATGTTACCCATGACTGAAGTGGTATTTAAAGGTGCGGAAGAATTGAAGGAAATATCGATACATCGGGAAGATGTCTTACAACTATTAGATAAACTGAAGAGTAGCAAATCACCTGGGCCGGATGGTATACATCCAAGGGTGTTGAAAGAACTGAAATATGAGATTGCAGACCTGCTATCAGTAATCTGTGAACTATCATTAAAATCATCTCTAATACCTGAAGATTGGAGGATCGCCAATGTAACACCAATTTTTAAAAAGGGTTCCAGGGGTGATCCGGGAAACTACAGACCGGTGAGCCTGACGTCAGTACCAGGAAAAAATGGTAGAAACCATCATAAAGAATAAAATTACTCAGCATGTAGATAGTCACAACCTAATGGGAGACAGCCAACATGGCTTTAGACAAGGAAGATCTTGTCTTACTTATCTGTTATGTTTTTTTGAAGGAGTGAATAAACAGGTGGACAAAGGTGAGTCGGTTGATATTGTGTATCTGGACTTTCAGAAAGCCTTTGACAAGGTCCCTCATCAGAGACTTTTGGCAAAACTAAAGAGTCATGGGATAGGAGGCAGTGTACTATTGTGGATCAGGAACTGGTTAAAAGATACATTCGTAGCAAAAGGCCTGTGAGAGTCAATTGGACCATTAGATGATAGAGGGGTAAAAGGGGCAGTAAGAGGAAACAAGGCTATAGCAGAGAGACTGAATGAATTCTTTGCTTCGTTCTTTACTGAGGAAGATGTAGGGATGTTACCCAAGACTGAAGTGGTATTTAAAGGTGATACTGCAGAGGAATTGAGAGAAATATCGCTACACCGGGAAGATATATTACAACTATTTGATAAACTGAATAGTAGCAAATCACCTGGACCGGATGGTATACATCCCAGTGTGTTGAAAGAACTGAAATATGAGATTGCAGACCTGCTATTGGTAATCTGTGAACTTTCATTAAAATCATCTGTAATACCTGAAGATTGGAGGGTCGCCAACGTAACACCAATTTTTAAAAAGGGTTCCAGGGGTGACCCAGGAAATTACAGACCGGTGAGCCTGACGTCAGTACCAGGGAAAATGGTAGAAACCATCATAAAGAACAAAATTACACAGCATGTAGATAGTCATGGCCTAATGGGAGACAGCCAATATGGCTTTAGACAAGGAAGATCTTGTCTTACTAATCTGATATGTTTTTTTGAAGGTGTGCATAAACAGGTAGACAAAGGTGAGTCGGTTGATATAGTGTATCTGGACTTTCAGAAAGCTTTTGACAAAGTCCCCCATCAGAGACTTTTGGCGAAGCTAAAAAGTCATGGGATAGGAGGCAGTGTACTATTGTGGATTGGCAACTGGTTAAAAGATAGAAAGCAGAGGGTAGGGCTAAATGGCCAATATTCCCAATGGAAAAAGGTGAATAGTGGAGTACCCCAGGGATCTGTACTGGGTCCGCTGCTTTTTAACATATTCATAAATGACCTGGAAAAGGGAATAACTAGTGAGGTTATCAAATTTGCAGATGACACAAAACTGTTTAAAGTTGTTAAAACCCAAGAGGATTGTGGAAAACTGCAGGAGGATCTGGATAAATTGGAAGACTGGGCATCCAAATGGCAGATGAAATTTAATGTGGACAAGTGCAAAGTTATGCACCTAGGAAAGAACAACCTACACTATAGTTACACGATGCAAGGCTCCACATTAGAAACCACCACCAAGGAAAAAGATTTAGGAGTCATCGTGGATAACATGTTAAAACCCTCCACCCAGTGTGCTGCGGCGGCCAAGAAAGCAAATAGAATGCTAGGTATCATAAGGAAAGGGATGGAGAATAAAACAAAGGATGTTATAATGCCTCTGTATCGCTCCATGGTACGACCGCACCTTGAATATTGTGTGCAATTCTGGTCACCGTATCTTAAAAAGGACATAGCGTTATTAGAAAAAGTACAGAGAAGAGCCACCAAATTGGTGAAGGGGATGGAAGGTTACTCCTATGAAGAGAGGCTAAGAAGGTTAGGGCTCTTTAGCCTGGAGAAGAGACGGCTGAGGGGAGATATGATAGAGGTCTATAAATTAATGAATGGAGTGGAACGGATAAACGTGAATCAATTGTTTACGCTATCAGAGTATAGCAAGACTAGGGGACATGTAATGAAGCTACAGGGTAAACTATTTAAGACAAATAAGAAAATAGTTTTTCACTCAACATGTAATCAAACTCTGGAATCTGTTACCAGAGGATGTAGTAAGGGCTGTTAGTATAGCTGGGTTTAAAAAAGGTTTGGACAAGTTCCTGGAGGAAAGGTCCATAAACCACTATTAAAAAGGGATCCAGGATATCAATGCTTGACCCAGTACAAGCATTGTGGAACCTGTGTCTTTTGGGGATATTGCTAGGTACGTATGACCTAGATTGGCCACTGTTGGAAACAGGATACTGGGCTTGATGGACCTCGGTCTGACCCAGTATGGCATGTCTTATGTTCTTATGATAGAAAGCAGAGGGTAGGGCTAAATGGCCAATTTTCACAATGGAGAAAGGTGAATAGTGGTGTACCCCAGGGATCTATGCTGGGTCCGCTGCTTTTTGACATATTCATAAATGACCTGGAAAGTGGAATAACGAGAGGTTATCAAATTTGCAGATGAGGCAAAACTATTTAAAGTTGTTAAAACCCAAGAGGATTGTGAAAAATTGCAAGAGGATCTTGATAAATTGGAAGACTGGGCATCAAAATGGCAGATGAAATTTAATGTGGACAAGTGCAAGGTTATGCACCTAGGGAAGAACAACCCAAACTATGGTTACACGATGCAAGGTTCCACATTAGGAACCACCACCCAGGAAAAAGATTTAGGCGTCATTGTGGATACCATGTTAAAACCCTCGGCCCAGTGTGCAGCGGCGGCCAAGAGAGCAAATAGAATGCTAGGTAAGGAAAGGAATGGAAAATAAAACAGAAGATATTATAATGCCTCTATATCGTTCCATGGTGAGACCGCACCTTGAATATTGTGTGCAATTCTGGTCGCCGTATCTTAAAAAGGATATAGCGATTTTAGAAAAGGTTCAGAGAAGAGCCACCAAAATGGTAAAGGGGATGGAAGGATACTCCTATGAAGAAAGGCTAAAAAGGTTAGGGCTCTTTAACCTGGAAAAGAGACGGCTGAGGGGAGATATGATAGAAGTCTATATATTAATGAACGGAGTGGAACGGGTAAATGTAGATCGATTGTTTATGTTATCAGAATATAGAAAGACTAGGGGACATGCAATGAAGTTACAGGGTCAACTATTTAAGACTAATAAAAGAAAATATTTTTGCACTCAACGTGTAATCAAACTCTGGAATTTGTTACCGGAGGATGTAGTAAAGGCTGTTAGTGTAGCTGGGTTTAAAAAAGGTTTGGACAAGTTCCTGGAGGAAAGGTCCATAAACCATTATTAAGAAGTGACCGAAGATATCAATGCTTGACCCAGTACAAGCATTGTGGAACTTGTGTCTCTTGGGGAAACTGCTAGGTACATATGACCTAGATTGGCCACTGTTGGAAACAGAATACTGGGCTTGATGGACCTTGGTCTGACCCAGTATGGCATATCTTATGTTCTTATGTAGCTGACAAGAGCTTGAACAGCAGCATTCTGTATTGGTAGTGCTGATCCTTGAATGTGAAGTATAGATATTTCCAGTAACAGGGGTGCATGGGAATAAGAGTGTAGACATCACTTAGATCCAAGAAGGCTAGCAAGTCATTTTTCTGTAACAGGGGAGGATGGTACAGAGGAAGTGCATCCTGAATTTTTCATGTTTGCCGTGGAGGATGAGGTTGCAGAGGTCCAGGGTGGGCCACATGCTTCCCGATTTCTTTGGGATTAGAAAAGAAATGTGGGTAGAACCCTGTTGTGTTGCCAGAGTGGTACTGGTTCTATGGCTTGGTTGCACAGCAGCTAGTTGATTTCCTTTTGAAGGGGCATGTGTTGTCCCGGTATGCTCTTTGTACAGTTGGCCAAGAGTTGATACTGGGGTAAAGTCCAGAAATGTATTTGGTAGGTCCCCCCGGATGATGCAGAGGACACAGCAGTCCATAGTGATGGACTTCCAAGCCTCCCTGAATTGCAGATCTTTGCCCCACACTGGGATATAGTAAAATCAGGTTGGGTTTACTGGTAGGGGCAGTAATGGAGGGTTATGCTTGCCTCTCCAGAGGTCAGAGATGCTGTTGATAGGAGCCCCAGGGACATTGCGGTGGAGGTCAGCTGTATAGGTGATATCTCCGAGAGTAAAATTGCTGGAAGTAATAAGCCCCACAAGATTGAGAGAGCTGCCCTCAACGTGCTTAGGAGAAAGGTTCCTTTTGTTGTACTGCTAGCTCTTATATGGTTGTATGAGTGGTCTTTGACTTCCCACACATCCTCTTGGATTTTGGAACCAAAACAGACTGGGAGGACTTTCAGGATCGCATAGCCAATGTGCCCTGTCAGGTGACAAAGGCCTAAAACCCAGAGCCAGATGGCGTGTCTGGATGAGATGGCAGTGGCTACAGCTCTAGCAACAGAAATGTATGCATCATAGGTGGTAGAGATGAAGGTCGGCTTGGATGTGTCCATGATCCTCTGTGGTCAACCCTCCAGAGGTCTCCAGCTGTAGAAGCAGGTCATGGTGGTAATGAAGGATCTGTAGCTGGTGCGCAAGAATGTGCATGGTTAATAGTGTAGTCTAGTAGACCTTCCTGCCTATGTCATTCAAGGTTCGTTGTTCTTTCCGCAATGGTGTTTGAGCAATGGATTTAGCATGCTTGGTCTTTTACAGAACAGTAACTGCTGATGGTGAAAACCAAGACCAAAAGGTCAAGGCACTTGGAGATGGCATTCAGATGTAGGGCTCACCCAAGCAGACTGCAGGTCTTGGAGGAGATAGGGTACAGGGAGAGCCAGGACCTCCTTAGGGACACTGCAGGACCAAAGAATGGATTGAAAATCCCTCTTAGTGGTAGGAGTATGAGACTCACTGAGGCGTAGTGCTCTGGAGATTGTTTGAAGGAATTTTAGGTAGGAGTAGTCCTCTGGTGGCTATTCATTGATGTCTTTATCCATCTGAGGGATGGGATGGTCATCAGGGAGGGAAGGAAATGCCTCCCATAAATGTGACAGACCGATCCCAGCAAAGATTGCACTTCATCTTCTGAGGGGGGAAGGGGGGGGAATAGGAGGGGGTAGGATGACACCATTTAATGATGGAGGGGGGGGGTGGATCCCATGGAGCCAGATTCTCTGCTAAAGGAAAGGAGTGTAGCAGGGTGGCATTATCTTCAATGAACCTCCAGAGCAGGTGATGTTCCCAAAGTGTTGTGTATAGCAAGGGTTTCAGCTTTTTCCTGAAGTCTTTACTGTCTATAGTGGTTCTTATGTCATCCGGAAGAGAGTTCTATAGGGCTGGAACAGAAAGTGAAAAGCTCTTCTGGAGGTGATCTGCTTAGACGTTTGGTATGCAGTGGGTGTGATGATCAGATTTCTGTTGTTGTTCCTTCTGGGTCGAGTGTCCAGGTCTCTTATGATTAGGTCCTTCAGGATGTCAGCCAAGGAATGCTGTAGGACTTTGAAGATGTCAAGCGCCATCTTGAATCTTGTGCAGGAGTATACTGGGAGCCAGTGTGGTTGGTTCGGGATGGAAATGACAATCTTGTTTTGTTGCACCGCTGATGATGCAAGCTGTGGTGTTCTGTGCCAACTGGAATGGATGGATTGCTTTGTGAGGCCCTGGCACAGGGAGTTGCAGTAGTCCAGAATTGGGGCGACAATATCTTGGCATACCATGCAGAAATGATCCTGGCTGAGAACTGTCTTTAGTATGCAAATGATTTTCATTTTGTAGTAGGCGTTCCTATTAGTCTTATTTATGTGGGACTGTAGGCTTATGTTTTGGTCCAGAGTGACTCCTAAGTATCTGACTTCATTTTTTATAGCTATACTAGTGTGTAGGTATGTCGATTGATTGCAGAGGATTGAATGAGGTGTTTGTGATGTAGAGGGCTTCTGTTTTGCTGTAGTTTATGGTTAGGTTGTTGAGCCATGTGATCATATCCTCCAGGCATTTTGTTATGGCTGAGTAGTCTGCTTTGTCCAGGTCAATTGGGGGGTATATCATGTTATTGGTATATAACCAATATTGTATTTTGAGCAGTATAACTATTCAATATGAGCAAAGTGATGGCTCCAACATTAATATGAATGCTTTGGAAAGGACTGGGCACACTTTTTGGTTTGGGCTACAAGCCAAAAAGCATAGTTACATACCTGTAACAGGTGATCTTTGGGAACAGCAGGAATAAGTCTTCACATATGGGTATCATCGGTACCAACAGAGCCTGCACACAAACGCTCCCCAGCATCCAAAAGAAAAGCTTTTGGGAGCATCCCACAGCACCTGCGTGCTGACTTCCCAACTCTCCCTCTTCAGCTGCATTTATAGCTAAGACCAAAGGAGAGAGTAGACAAAGAGAGAGAGATAGAGACAATTCCTAGGGGAGGTGGGTGGTGAAGACTTATTACTGCTGTTCCCAGAGATCACCTGTTACAGGTGAGTAACTACGCTATCTCCAGAAACAAGCAGGAATGTTGTCTTCATATACGGGGACTCACTCACAGAGATGCCAGGGGAATGACACCAGCAAGCTGCAAACCCCAGGTGAGATGGGTCATGCTTCCTCCCATGGATCTCTGGCATCAAAACCCAGGACCGTGGGTAGTTGTACTAAGTCTGAAAGAGATACTGGAGCACAGCCTGGCCAAATGAAGCATCCCAACGGGAGTCTTTGTCTAAGCAATAGTGGGCTGTAAAGGTGTGCACAGAAACCCAAGTGGCTGCTCTACAGATGTCATCAATGGACACAGAATGAAGATTAACCATTGAGGCTGCCATTGCTCTCACACATTGTGAGCTGTGACATGGCCTTCGAGAGAAAGTCCCTTACTCTTATATGCAAAGGATATGCAATTTGTAATCCATCTAGAGAGAGTTCTTTTGGAAACTGGAAGTCCCAAATGACTAGAATCAAAAGCAACAAAAAGCTGAGAAGAATTTTTTGCTTAGTTCATTGAAGGTAAAAAGCTACGGCTCTTTTACAATCTAAAGTATGAAGATTCCTTTCTGCATTAGAGGCATAAGGCCTAGGGAAGAATACAGGAAGGTAAACCGCTTGGTTTAAATGAAAAGGCAAAGCCATCTTTGGCATAAAGTGAGGATGAGTCCTAAGAACTACCTTATCATGGTGAAATCTTGTATAAGGAGGACCGCCACTAAAGCCTGTAATTCAATGATGCATCTTGCAGAAGTGCAACTAGGAAGATGACCTTCCAAGAAAGAAACTTTAGAGCTGTAGTGGCTAAAGGCTCAAAGGGCAGTTTCATGAGCTGCCCAAGAACAAGATTCAGATCCCATGCCACCGGCGGTGGCTTAATGGGAGGTTTTGTTAAAAGTAAACCTCTCTTAAATCTCGCTACGAGTGGATGAGATGAAATAGGTTGTCCATCCAGAGGTTCACGAGAAGCAATGACACTAAGATGGACCCTTACTGAATTGGTCTTAAGACCAGAATCTGATAGATGGAGTAGGTACTCCAGAAGAGATTTGATAGGCACTGTATGGGGGTTAAGTTCCCTTTGAGAACACCATACAGAGAATCTCTGCCACGTAAAGGCATAGGATCGCCTTGTGGAAAGCTTCCTGGAAGCCACAAGGATATCCTTTACCTGTTGAGATAGGTTGATATCCAGGAATCCTAGGCTTTCAGTAACCAGGCCCTGAGGTGGAGGGACTGGGGATTCAGGTGCAATAACATCCTGTTCTCCTGGGAAAGATCTGGAGCACATCCCATCTCCAGAGGTGTGGCTTGAAAGAGACACAGAAGATACTCATAACTCCACGTTGGCCACGGCAGATGTGGTATCATATGACCTCTGTCTCTCAAGCTTGAACAAAGTTTTGGGAATGAGGGGAATGGGTGGGAAGACAGAGGAAGTCCCGACCCCAGTGGAGGAGGAAAGCATCCTTTGCCTGACAGTTTTGAGCCAGAATTCTGGAACAGAATCAGGGAAGTTTGGCATTCTGTGGACTTGCAGAGAGATCTATATCTGGCATTTCCCAGATTCGAAACACTCGAGCAAGCTGATCTGCGTGCAGAGACCATGCATGTGGCAGCAGTATTCGACTGAGTTTGTCTGCCCAAAGATTTTTAATGCCCAGAAGATATACCACTAGGAGGTGGATTTGAAGCGCTCTGGCGAGGGCCCACAGTCGGAAAGCTTCGTTGCATAACAGAGAGCCTGTTCCACCCTGCTCGTTCACATAGAACATGGCTACTTGTTTGTCAGTCTGGACCAGAACTGTCTTGTAGCTGAAATGGGCCTGAAAAACTTGGACAGCATGGAAGATGGCTCTGAGCTCTAGGAGGTTTATGTGAAGACAAGCCTCCTATGGGGTCTAGAGACCATGAGTTGATAGATCATGCAAGTGAGCCCCCCAACCCATCTTAGACGCATCTGTAGTTAGAGTGGTTTGGCAAAGAGGCGGCTGGAAAGGAGAACCCATGAGAAGATTTTCCAGTGACTGCCACCATTGTAGGGACAAAATGAGACATGTGGAGTTTGATTTTGTCTGTTAACCAACCAGAGGCCTGTGTCCACTGAGAGGATAGGGTCCACTCAGCTGCTCGCATAGGGAACCACATGGACCGTGGATGCCATATGCCCCAGAAGCATCTCCCGAGCAATCAGGAAGACCTTCATAGCTGCTTGGGAGGTCAGCTGTACTATACGAAGACGCCGTGGCTGTGGTAGGAAAGGCCTTGACTGCCTTGTGTCTAGACAAGCCCCTATGAATTCTAGAGACTGAGAAGGGGTGAGATGAGATTTTGGGAGGTTTGACCAGTCCCAAGTATCGAAGGATTTGCATGGTGCAAGAAAGAGCGAAGCAGACTTCTGGAGCTGTTGATGCTCGAATGAGCCAGTCATCTAAGTAAGGGAAGACAAATATTCCCAGAGTTCTCAGGAATGCTGTTATTACTGCCATGCATTTCATGAAGACTCTTGGGGGCAGAAACCAGACAAAAGGGAAGAACCCTGAATTGGAAGTGTCTTCCCTGGAAAAGGAATTTCCTGTGATCTGTATGGATGAGAATATGCATCCTTTAGATCTAGAGAACATAGCCAGTCCTGATTCTGAAGGTATGGCAGGCGTGTTCAGAGGGAGATCATTTCGAATTTTTCCCAGAACAGATACTTGTTTAATTCTCTGAGGTCTAGTATAGGCCTGTGTCCCCCTGTTTTCTTTGGTATGAGAAAGTAGGGGGAGTAGAATCCCGTACCCTGTTGGGGTATGGGAACCTCTTCTATTGCTCCTTGAGCAAGAAGTGATGTGACCTCCTGACCTAAGAGATTGGTGGCAGGGACCTGAGAATTGAACTGTCTTATCATTGTAGGAGGGGACATACTGTGAAAATGAAGTCTGTACCTCTCTTGTACAATGGACAGAGTCCAGTTTTCGGATGTTATTTTTTGCCATCTTCTGGCAAAATGGCATAACCTGCCCAGGATGGTAAGGGGTTCTGGACCTTTCATGGGCAGAAAAACTAAATTCTCTAGGAAGGAGCCAAAGGATGAGCTCTTGGAACTTGTGGCTTCCTCTGCTGTCTGTCCTGTTGTTGTCCTTTGGGGAACATGAACTGGACAGTGTCCCTGATGTGTGTAAGATGGGTAAAATTTCTTTTTCTTGTTGAAAAAGGGTTTCTTGCCTGACTTTTTCTTTGCTGGGTTGGCTGTAGACTTTGATAGTCTGTTCAAGGTAGTATTTTCAGATTCAATCTGATTAGCCTTGTCTTGCCAATCCTTGCCAAAGAGATTTTCTCCTCTGCAAGGAATATTTCCCAGCTTATCTTGCACCCATTGTTCTAAGTCTGATACCTGAAGCCAGGCAATACGATGTGCACCGATGGAAATAGCAGATGTCCTGCTAATGCATGCAGTAAAGCAATAAAAAGTTGCACGATTTACAAATTTTGAGACATCCTGGGCATGTTTGACCAGAGTATGGAATTCCCCCCTTTTTGCCTCAGGGAGAAGAGGGCTCATGGAGCTCCAAGTCACCTGTAACTTCATGTAGGAGCTAATCCTGGCTGCCAACATGAAGGATTGGAAACAGATGCCCAAAGGCATCGAGAGTCCTTGATTCATGGCCCGGAGGATTGGAAGAATGTGTTTTAGCACTCAATCCTACGCATCGCCGATTCCACTACCATTGAATGGTGTTGTAATAGTCTTTGAAAGCCAGGCCAGCTTGGAACTCTGTACATGGTATCGAGTCGTCAAGAGTGTGGAGACACTGTCAAAGGAGTTTCCCATATTCGTAGCATAAGATCATGCAAGATTCTGTGAATAGGCAGAGTAGCTACCTCTTTAGTAGCCTTAGGATACTGAAGAATTTCAAATTCTTCTGCTCTAGGTTCCTTCTCTGGAGTCACCGTGATTGCAAGACCGCAAGCTAAATCACGTATAAAATCCTGGAAGGACATGTCTTCTGGAGGAGACATTCTTCGTGAAGGAGATGGATCCTCCGGAAGGATAGCTCTAGTACTGGCAGAGTCAGAGTCATCGGAATCGGATGATTCAAAGTATATCTGCGCTAGGTGTTCTTGCAACGCATGGTACCGGTATCGCTAGAAGTCGGTATCGGGGTGTCTCGGTACTGATCTGTCGATACCCGAGACACTCAAGGCTCGGCATGGGGGGGGAAGCGTACCTGCCAAAGCACTCGGTACCGATACCTGTGGAACCATCTGTAGCAGTCTTAGCGGTACCAAAGCAGCTAAGAGGGACACTAGACTGCATTCGATAGCAAGGATTCTGTGATCCATCGCTCCTGCCGATGCCTGGCTGTCGGTACCAATGGAAGCGGCTACGACCCCAGAACATGGCACCAGTAGTTCTGCAGAGGTGGAGGCCTATGAAACATTCTGGAGCCTCATTAATACTTTGGAGACCAAGGCCTCCCGCCGGGGCTGTTTTGCCAGTGAACTTTCCTCGAGGGCAACGCCAGTGGCATCTCGATACTTTGAAGGAGATCTACCCTTTGAGGACCGGCCAGTCTTAGAAGACTTAAGTTTAGTTACCCGAGATCCATCGGAGGAAGATGAAGCCCTGGAAAACGTTGATGCAACTGACATCGTATCTGCGGCAAAAAGGGTACCGAGTTTTGCAGCTCTATTCTGCAGGCCCCTCTTGGTCATCTTTCTGCAGGAGAGACACTCCGATGGAGAATGGTCAGGACCTAAACACTTAAGACATCATTCATGGGTGTCGGTGATGGAAATGGTACCGCCACATTTAGAACATTTCTTGAAACCACTAGCTGGTTTCTCCATGTTTGAAGAAAAATGGGCCTAGTGCCCAAAATGGCACCTAACCCCAGGAGGGGAAAGGCCCCTGAAAGAAAATCTTTTAGAAAACTAGTCTTTTTTTTTTTTTTAAAAGAGAACCGGCGGTACCAGTAGGTGTCAAAGGAAGGCAGATGCGACCACAAAAAACAAAAGAATAAGGATACATTTTTCTGTGGTGACAAGGTATGCGTCCCATCGGCTCCGCGGAAAATGAAAAACTAAAGAGGGAGAGTGGGAAAGGTGGGAAGGCAGCATGCAGGCGCTGTGGGATGCTCCCAAAAGCTTTCCTTTTGGATGCTGGGGAGCGTCCCCACGCAGGCTCTGTTGGTACCAACGATACCCATATATGAAGACAACATTCCTGCTTGTTCCTGGAGATAGCATCTCTAGCTACCCGATTAGTCCTTTTACACTGCTTTGATAACTTTCTGCCCAGAATCACTTGCTTTACCTTATGAGTGCAGAGGGCTTCAGTATCATGATCAGAAAAGCAATCAGACTAAATCAATAGGAGTGCTAGTTTTATATATGTTTTTATATTTATATTACAAACACCCCCTTGTTGCTGATTCTCCTCAGCCCCTTCTCCACCACACATTTTCCCCAGCCCATGTCACACAATATTAGCCCAATAAATCCCCTCTCCACCCCATCATGCCTCATTGTCCAATCAGTCCCACAGTAAGTGATGGTCATTCCCTCCTCCTCTGTTGGCCGGGACAAAGAGTAGTTACTCACCTGTAACAGGTGTTCTCCAGGAGCAGCAGGAATCAGTCCTCACATATGGGTGACGTCGGTGTCGAAGAAGCCCCCATTCGGAGCATTTCCCCAGCTTTCAAAGAAAACCTTTGGGAATGCAGGCACGCATGCGTGGTCCCCTTCCCGCCCAAAGGTGCCATCTTGCTCAGTCAAATGACATAGCTAAAAGACAGCACAAAAAAGAAAATGAACTATATACAACTGCAACTCCAAGGGGAGGAGGGAGGGTCGTGAGGACTGATTCCTGCTGCTCCTGGAGAACACCTGTTACAGGTGAGTAACTACTCTTTCTCCAGGACCAAGCAGGAAGTCAGTCCTCACATATGGGTGACTCCCTAGCTCTGAGCTACCAGGAACCCAGGCTGAAAAATAGAGCTCCCTCTAGAGCCTCAGCAACAGTGATAAAATCTTCTCTGAGACCACATCTGAACAGTAGCCCAACACCAGGGACGGAGGGTAGGAGCTGCCTAAACCTCAAAGAGATTACGGTGTACCACTTGCCCGAAAGCACTGTCCCTAGGGGACTCCCTCTCGAGGCAGTAGTGGTCCACAAAAGTCTGGCTTGAAGACCAAGTAGCGGCCCGGCAGATGTCTGCCAATGGAACAGAGCGGAAGTGAGCTACTGATGCGGCCTTCGCCCAAACTCGGTGGGCTGTGACTCAACCCTCCAGGGAGAGGCCGGCTGATCTGTACGCCCAGGCGATACAGTCTGCCACCCAGATGGACAATGTACGCTTAGTGACAGGCAACCCCAATTTATTAGGGTCAAAGGAAATGAAGAGCTGAGAAGCCCTTCTATGCCCCTGCATACATTCAAGGTAAAAGGACAGCGCCCTTCTACAACCCAGGGTATGCAAGACAGTCTCTGCTCTACTGGCGTGCGGCCTGGGAAAGAACGTTGGAAGTACCACCTCCTGGTTGAGGTGGAAGGAGGACACCACCTTTGGAAGGAACTTAGGATGAGTCCGCAAGACTACCCTGTTCCTATAGAACCTGGTATACAGCCTATCCGAGATCAGGGCCTGAAGCTCACTCACCCGCCTAGCTGAGTGTCACAAGGAACAATACCTTCCAGGAGAGGAAACGTAAATGGCAGGTTGCCATCGGCTCAAAAGGTGGGCGAGTCAGTTGCTGCAAGACCACATTGAGATCCCACTCAGGAGCAGGTGGACGAATAGGAGGCTAAAGCAGAAGCAGGCCTCTCAGAAAGCGGGACACCAGAGGGTGGCCTGAGAGAGATTGTCCATCCACCTGCAAGTGGTGAGCTGAGAGGGCACTGAGGTGAACCCGGACAGAGTTGGACTGAAGTCCTAGGTTGGAAAGGTGGAGCAAATATTGTAGCACCACCTGGAATGAGCAGGAGAAAGGGTCCTCTTGCTGTTGAGAACACCAAATAGAGAACCTACGCCACTTTAGAGCATAGGCCTTCCTGGTGGAATGTTTCCTGGAGGCCAACACCACCTCTTCAACCTCCCGAGATAGGAGCAAGGACTAGCCTTTCAGCAGCCACGCCATCAAATTGAGAGATTTGAGGTTGGGATGCAAGAGGGCCCCCCCTGGTCCTGAGTCAGAAGGTCGGGTTGCAACCCCAGAGGAAGTAGAGCATCCACCGCCAACTGCAGAAGAAGAGGGAACCACGGCTGCCTGGGCCACCTGGGGGCTATCAGGATCACCATGGCTCGGTCCTGCTGGATTTTCGGGCCACCAGAGATGTGGGAGGAATGCATCTGGTGTTGTTCAAGGGATGCGGTTGCCTGGAACAGAACCGGGGTAGTTGCCTGTTGAGCGGACTGGCAAAAAGATCCATGGTCGGAAGACCCCCACTTCAGAAAGATCTTTTGCACCACCAGAGGATCCAACTGTCACTCGTGAGGCTGCAGGAGTCTACTGAGCCTGTCCGCCAGGTAGTTTTCCTGGCCTGGGAGGTAGATTGCCTTGAGGGTCATGCCCTGGGTGACAGCCCAGGAGCAGACAGCTTGTGCTTCCAGGCATAGAAGTCTGGATCCCGTGCCTCCCTGCTTGTTGACGTAGAACATAGCCACCTGGTTGTCTGTCTGAACTAGGACAGACTGGTGAGACAGGATCTGAGAGTAAGTCCACAAGGCCAGCCGAATGGCCCTCAGTTCCAACAGGTTGATCTGCTGGGCGGCCTCCCATGGAGACCACAGGCCTTGGGTGCAGGCTCCCTGGCAGTGATCCCCCCAGCCCTGCAAGGAAGCATCGGTTGTCAGTACCTGAGTGTGTGGGGAGGCCTGAAAAAGAACACCCCGACCAGATTTGGGAGATGCCGCCACCAGCGTAAGGAGTCTACAAAGTGTTTGGACACCTTTATTCTGTCTGACAACTTCCCTGTGGCCTGCAGCCACTTCATCCTGAGGTGCCACTGAGCCGGCCTCATGTGCAGCCGGGCATGTGGGGTGACATGCACTGTGGAAGCCATGTGACCTAAGAGCTGGAGGAAGTTTCTGGCCGAGACCAGAGAGTCCGCCCGAAACTGACCGGCCAACTTTCAGCCTGTGAGCTCTGTCCACAGGCAAAAAGGCCTTTGCTTGGAGGGTATCCAACCTGGCCCCTATGAATTCCACGTCTTGTGAGGGGACCAAAGTGGACTTTGGGAAGTTTATAACGAACCCCAGGTGCTGAAGCAGGGATATGGTTCTGCAGATGGCCTGCCTGACCTCTTGTGGAAACTGGCCTCTGATTAGCCAGTCGTCCAGGTAAGGGAACACAAAGATCCCCTGGTTCCTGAGATAGGCTGCAACCACCGCCAGGCATTTTGTAAAAACCCTGGGGGCGGAGATGAGGCCAAAAGGAAGCACTCTGTACTGGAAGTGCTTTCCTCCCAACACAAATCAGAGGAATTGTCTGTGGCTTGGATGGATGAGGATGTGAGTATAAGCATCCTTCAGGTCTAAGGAGCATAGCCAATCTCCCTGCTGGAGGTAGGGCAGTAAGATTCCAAGGGTAAGCATCTTGAACTTTTCCCTCTCCAGAAGCTTGTTCAGATTTCACAGGTCGAGGATGGGTCTGAGGCCTCCTGTTCTTTTTGGTACCAGGAAGTACCTTGAGTAGAAGCCTTGCCCTTCCAGGTGGGCAGGCACCGGTTCCACCGCCTGGTCCCTTAGTAGACCTTCCATCTCCTGAAGGAGTAAGTTTCTGTGCAGAGGGGGTCTTGGAGGCTCCCCTGGAAAGTAGGAGGGGGTTATCTGGGTGAAGTGAAGCAGATAGCCCCTTTCGATGATACTTAACACCCAAATATCCCCTGTGATGGCTGGCCACCTGTCTGCGTACAGGGTCAGCCGACCTCCTGTGCCCTGGAGAGGAGGAGGAGAGGCTATGCTGGCATAGTCAAAAAACCCCTCCCTGCTGAGCAGAAGCCGGAGTAGGAGGCTTGGGGGACTTCTGCCTACAGGGCCCATGACCCTGCCCCTTGGCCTGCTGGCCCTGTTGGGGAGCTGCAGAGGCCTGGTAGTGAGGGTAGGTTTTATAGGCAGTGGTCTTCCTTGGGTAAAAGGTCTTTTTCCCCGAGCCCTTCTTTTCATGAGAAGGGGCAGAGGTCTTCCTGGACAGCCTTGTCCGGGTAAGAGTCTCGGTCTCAAGCTCTGCAGCCTTTTCGGCCATGGGCTTGCCAAAGAGGATTTCACCTCGGCAAGGGACATAGACCAACTTGTCCTGTACCCACGGCTCAAGGTCCAAGGATTGTAGCCAGGCCTGACGGCGTGCACCGATGCCAGCCCCTGCTACTCGGGCCGAAGCCTCAAATCCATCATAGGCTGCTCGAGAAATAAACTTCGAGCACTCTCGAATACCAGAAGACAAGGCCTTGAACCTCTGAAAAGGTTCCTCGGACAGACCAGCAGAGAACCCGGCAATCTCCTTTGCCAGGTCTCGAAGGTACATGCCCATGTACAGCTGGTAGGTCTGGACGCGGCAAGCAAGCATAGAGCCCTGGAAGCACTTTCTACCGAGGGCATCCAGGTTTCGGGCTTCCCTGCCGGGAGGCACCGAGGAGTGCATCTTCTGACTCTTCAGGCGATGCATGGCCAATTCCACCACCATGGAATGGTGCGGTAGCTGTGCCTTCTGAAACCCGGGGCTCTTACGGACTCGATAGATGGAATCGACCCGCTTGCTTAGAAAAGGCATCGAGGCCGGCGCCTCCCACATGCGGAAGAGCAACCGCTCCAGCATCGTAAGAACCGGGACAGTAAAGGCCTCCTTGGGAGGAGAGTCATACTGCAGAGCCTCGAGCTCCTCGGCTCGAGGCTCTTCCTCAGGGTCCGCAGGGAATGCCAGTGCCTTGGCCATGTCCCGTACGAAATCCGAGAACCTAGTATCCTCCGGGGGGGGGGCCTTGTCCGAGGCTCGGAGCCCGGTGAGTCCAAAGGGATGCACCGAGTCTGGAAGGTGTCAGGGGACTCCTCCTCCTCCGTCTCCCACGCCGATTCCTCCGAGGAGGAATCGAGCGGCTCAGAGTGGGCGGACACTGATGCCATCCGCCTCAACACCGAGGGAACCGGCGTCGACGACCTCAGTCCCGAACGGGAGGACGAGGGTGACCGCGGCCGAGGGTCGACTCGAGTTCGCATGGTCTCGAGGATTGGCTTGGCCTCCGGGGTCGATTTGGACGTCGATGTCCCGGTGGTTGGGGCAGATGCGCCGGTGAGACCGGCGATCAGCACCCGCTGCTGCTCCATGAAGGCAGACAATCTGCTCTCCAAGGCCGTCAACCTGGAGTCCGAGCTCAGGAGACCTAACAGCCTCCGACTCGGGCCCCGACATCAGCTCCCCCGGAGGAGAGTCCACGAGGACTACAGTACTCACATGACTCGGGGCCTCCGACTCTACACGAGGATGCTTGGCAGGCCTCTCCGACTCCGAAGACCCGGGACGGCGATCGGGGCTATGCGACCTGGCCCTCGAGGAGCCAAGAGCGTCCACCGATGCCGCCCTCACGGGTTTCTTCTTCCTTCGGTGCTCCCTCGAGGAGCCCCGACCTGTCCAGAGGCAGACTCAGAAGATCCTCTCACGCTGATGCTGACGGCTCCGCAATGCCTTGGAAGACATTTTGCCACAGGGACTGCAGACCGTAGAATCGTGGTCTGGACCCAGGCACCAGAGGCAGCAGTCGTGTGTGTCGGTGAGACATCAGTTTCTTGCACCGATCACACTTCTTAAAGCCACTGGCAGCCATCGGGGGGAAAAAGGGCCCCTGCAAGATCAAAAATTTGGCTGCCAGGGAAAAGAAAAAGGCGCGAACGCAGTCTCTAAGGACAAAAACCGAAGAGAGAGATCCGGGCTTGGCACAGGTGTACTGAGTCCAGGCAGGAAAGGAACAGTCGTCGAACCAATGAAAAACTCGACCCAATGCAAGAAAAAACAACTTTTTTCACGGGTGACAAGGACAGGTGTCCGTAGGGCTCCGCAGAAAAAAGCAGAATGAGCAAGATGGCACCTTTGGGCGGGAAGGGGACCGCGCATGCGTGCCTGCATTCCCAAAGGCTTTCTTTGAAAGCTGGGGAAATGCTCCGCATGGGGGCTCCGTCGACACCGACGTCACCCATATGTGAGGACTGACTTCCTGCTTGGTCCTGGAGAACTTGAACTTAGCAGTGCAGGTGTTTGAAGGTTCAGGGGATCCACCAATTCCACAGCAAAAAGCATATTTAGCTAGACTTATATACTGTTTTTTCTACAAGTCAAAGTGGTGTACATTTAGGTACCATATCTATATATATCATATATATAGCAGTTACTTACCTGTAACAGGTGATCTCTGGGAACAGCAGGAATAAGTCTTCACATATGGGTATTGTCGGAGCCTGCACGGGAACGCTCCCCAGCGTCCAAAAGGAAAGCTTTTGGGAGCATCCCACAGCGCCTGCGAGCTGCCTTCCCGCCTTTCCCAACTGCCTCTCTCCAGTTCGAGTTTTAAGCTGAGACAAAGAGAGAGAGAAAGGAAAGATAGATAGAGAGATACAACTCCTAGGGGAGGTGGGTGGGTTGTGAAGACTTATTCCTGCTGTTCCCAGAGATCACCTGTTACAGGTAAGTAACTGTGCTATCTCCAGGAACAAGCAGGAATGAGTCTTCACATATGGGGACTCCCCAGCTAGAGATGCCAGGGAGATCCCAAAGGTTGTGAGTCCCTGATAAGGGCTCCACCTCACCCCCATGGATCTCGGGCATCCAACCAGGGATGGGGGGTAGGAGTTGATTAGGTATGGAACAGGTGTTTGAGAACAGCCTGAACAAACAAGGCATCCCGGCAGGAGTCCTTGTCCAAGTAGTAATGGGCAGTAAAGGTATGAACCGAGGCCCAGGTGGCCGCTCGACAGATTTGTTCGATGGACACCGAGTTTAGATGAGCCATAGAGGCTGCCATGGCCCTAACATTGTGAGCTGACATGGCCTTCCAGAGAAAGGTTCTTACTCTGGTAGGCGAAGGAAATACACTGAGCAATCCAATTGGACAGAGTTCTCTTAGAGACTGGAAGTCCTAAATGAGAGGGATCAAAAGCAACAAATAGTTGAGAGGACTTTCTATGTTGCTGTGTCCTTTGTAAGTAAAAAGCAAGTACTCTCTTACAATCCAGGGTATGAAGATTCCTCTCTGCAGTTGATGCATGAGGTCCTGGAAAAAAGACAGGTAAATACACCTCCTGGTTCAGATGAAAAGGTGAGACCACTTTAGGCATAAAGTGTGGATTAGTCCTGAGGACTACCTTGTCATGATGGAACCTTGTATCAGGAGGATTAGCCACCAAGGCTTGCAGCTCACTGACACGGCGAGCTGAGGTGACTGCAATGAGAAAAATAACCTTCCAGGAAAGGAATTTCAAGGAGGTAGTGGCTAAGGGTTCAAAGGGTGGTTTTATAAGCTGGCCAAGAACCAAATTCAAATCCCATGCCACTGGAGGTGGTCTAATGGGAGGTTTAGTTAAAAGAAGGCCTCTCATGAATCTTGCAATAAGAGGATGAGAGGAAATAGGCTGTCCATTGAGAGGCTTAAGGGATGCTGCAATAGCACTCAAACGGACTCTTACTGAATTTGTTTTAAGGCCTGCATGGGATAAATGCAGCAAATACTCTAGTAAAGAATTCAGAGGTATTGCAAGAGGGTTAAGACCCTTCTCTGCACACCAAATGGTAAATCTTTTCCATTTAAAAGCATAGGAACGTCTAGTGGAAGGCTTTCTGGAAGCATGAAGGATATCCTTCACTTGCTGAGAAAGATGCAAATCTTGAAGGTCTAGGCTTTCAGCAACCAGGCTCTGAGGTGAAGAGACTGGGGATTTGGGTGCCACAACGTTCCCTCCTCCTGGGACAGGAGGTCTGGAGCAGATCCCAAGTCCAGGGAGCTTGAAAGAGATGCAGAAGTAGAGGGTACCACACTTGGCATGGCCAATGTGGTGCTATGAGGATCATAGACCCCTTGTCTCTGAAGTTTGAAGAGTGTCTTGGGAATTAGGGGACTTGGTGGAAAGGCATAGAGGAAGTCTTGCCCCCAATGAAGGAGGAAGGCATCCCTGGCCTGAACTCCCTGACACGGAATCCTGGAACAGAACCGGGGAAGTTTGGCATTCCACGGACTTGCAAAGAGGTCTATGTCCGGGGTTCCCCAAATTCGGAAGATCCTGGCTATCTGGTCCCCATGGAGGGACCATTCGTGTGGAAGCAGAACTCGACTGAGTCTGTCTGCCCAAGAGTTTTGAACCCCTGGAAGATACACTGCCATGAGATGAATTTGATGCTCTCTGGCGAAAGCCCACAATCTCAGAGCTTCGTTGCAAAGTGACAGAGAGCCAGTCCCGCCCTGCTTGTTCACGTAGAACATGGCTACTTGGTTGTCCGTGTGGATGAGGACTCTCTTGTAGCTGAGCAGGGTGTGGAAGACTGAGAACTAGAAAAATTGCTCTGAGCTCTAAGAGGTTGATATGTAGAGATGTCTCCTGTAAAGACCAGATGCCTTGAGTGGAGAGATCTTGAAGATGAGCTCCCCAACCTCTTGGAGAGGCATCTGTTGTAAGGGTTGCTTGGGGTAACACCTGTTGAAAGGGGGACCCCAGCAACAGATTTTGAGTGGACTTCCACCACTGGAGGGACCAAAAGAGGCGACTGGAGGCTGCTATTTTGTCTGACAGGCAACCTGATGCCTGGGTCCATTGGGTGGACAGAGTCCACTGAGCTGCCCTCATGTGAAGGCGAGCGTAAGGAACCACATGCACAGTGGATGCCATTTGGCCTAACAGTTGTAACATCTCTCGAGCAGTTAAATGGGATTTTAACTGAATTTGTGAGGCTAACTGCACCAAGTGTAGGCAACGGGCCTGGGGAAGATAGGCCCTTGCAGTTGTGGTATCCAGCAAGGCCCCTATGAACTCTAGAGACTGAGTGGGGGTGAGATGGGATTTTGGAATGTTTATTACAAGTCCCAGATACTGAAGGATACGCTTTGTGCAGGTTAGAGAAGTCTGGGCCTCTGACTGGGATGGAGCTCGGATGAGCCAGTCGTCCAGATATGGGAATACGAATATCCCTAGAGTGCGTAGAAATGCAGCTACTACTGCCATGCATTTTGTGAACACCCTTGGTGCAGAGGCCAGACTGAAAGGAAGCACTCTGTATTGGTAGTGCTTCCCTTGATAAAGGAACCGAAGGAACCTTCTGTGTGTTGGATGGATGAGGACATGGGTGTACGCATCCTTGAAGTCTAGAGAGCAAAGCCAATCCTGACTCTGAAGGTATGGAAGGAGAGTACCGAGAGAAATCATCTTGAATTTCTCCTTGCATAGAAACTTGTTCAATTCTCTGAGATCTAATATGGGTCTGTAGCCCCCTGTTTTCTTTGGGATAAGAACGTAGAGGGAGTAGAACCCTGAGCCCTGTTGAAGGGGTACTTCTTCTATTGCCTCTTGGGCAAGAAGGGTAGCAATCTCCTGACCCAGAAGGTCGAGGAGAGATGTCTGAGAATTGAACTGTCTCACCATGGTGTGAGGAGGAAGGTTTAAGAAATGAAGCTTGTACCCCTCCCTTATGATGGAGAGGGTCCATTGCTCTGCTGTGATTTGTTCCCACCTGGGAGCAAAGTAAGCCAACCTTCCTGGAATGGTGAGAGGCTCTGGATGTTCTAGAGCCAGAAAGGCTAAGCTCTCTAGTTGTAAGTCAAAGGCCCTGAGGAGGCTGAGGCTGTTGGGCCGTAGCAGTCCTAGCAGCCTTAGGCTTGGCCTGTTTCGGTTGTTGCTGTCTCTCTGTAGCAAAACGACCTGCAGAAGATGACTGCTGACCATAAGCAGAATAATATTTCCCTTTTTTGGGAAAAAACCCTTTTTGAACAACCTTTTCTTAAAAGGAGCAGAAGTAGACTTTGAAAGTCTATCTAAAGTAGAATTTTCAGCATCCATCTGGGTGGCCTTTGCTTGCCAATCTTTGCCAAAAAGGTTTTCACCTGTACAAGGAAGGTTTCCTAGTCCATCTTGAACCCAGGGTTCCAAATCAGAAGCTTGTAACCAAGCAACTCTGCGTGCACCTATGGCAATAGCCGAGGCTCTGCTGGCACCTTCAAAAGAGTCAACACGATTGGAAAACTTGGAAATATCCTGGGCATGTTTGAGCCAGGTGAGGAATTCTTCCCTTTTATCTTCTGAAGTAAAAGGAGATAAAGTTTGCAGGTGATCTGCAACTTCTTTTAGAAACATCCCCATATAGAGACTATAGGAGTTGATTCTGGCAATAAGCATACTGGCCTGGAAAATTCTCCTGCCAAAGGCATCTAAGGTTCTGCATTCTTTTCCTGGAGGAGCAGAAGAGTGCCTTTTTGTACTCTATCTTCTTCATAGCAGACTCCACCACAATGGAGTGGTGAGGAAACTGAGTCTTATGGAAGCCAGGACAAGGAGGAACACGATACATGGTGTCCAACCTGCGAGAATGAGGGGAAGTGGTGAGAGGAGTCTCCCATATGCCCAACATGTGATCATAAAGAATCTCATGTATTGGTAAAGTGGCTGCCTCTTTAGGAGCCTTAGGATATTGTAAAATATCTAATTTTTTGGCTCTAGGCTCTGTCTCAGGGGCCACTGAGATGGAAAGGCCCTTGGCCACTTCCCTAATGAAGTCTTGAAAAGACAAGTCTTCTGGAGGAGACATTCTCCTTTTTGGAGAAGAGGGCTCCTGAGGATGGATCACCGATGCTTCGACAGAGACCTCTGATTCATCAGAGTCTTTAGAAGAATCGAAGTATCGCCTGTCTGGATGCTCCTGCAGAGCCCGATACGCGTACCGGGTGGTATCGACATCGGAAGTGATCGTTACCGATTCGGTACCGATGGGCATCACAGAACAGTGTACCGCTGCAGTCGACACCGAAGCGGATGTCGATGCAATCGGTACCGGTGCCAGAGTCGGTACCGGCAACGGAGTTTGTTGCGGTACTGAAGGCGTCGCAGCTTGTATGAATGCCGTGATGGCACGCTGCATGGTCAGGATATTCTGATCCATCGACGCAACCAATGTCTGGATGTCGGTACCAGTGGGAACCACCGGTACCCCAGAACATGGCAACAGGTGATCGGTCGAGGCCGAGCCATCGATGTCAACCTGTGACCCCATAGATAAAGCTTGCTTTGGAAGCCGGAGCCTCCCGCCGGGGTAATTTTGCCGGTGCGGATTCCTTGAGGGCAAGCCCGGAGGCATCTCGATACTTAGAGGAAGATTTACCCTTCGAGGACCGGCTGGATTTAAGTTTGGTTACCTGAGATCCATGTGAGGAAGCAGCAGCCCTGGAAGACGTCGATGCAACCGAAGCTGCATCCGAGGGAAACAGGATACTGAGCTTAGCTGCTCGATTCTGTAGACCTCTTTTAGACATCATGGAGCAGGACTCACAATCTGCAATGGAGTGGTCAGGACCTAAACATTTTAGACACCATTCATGGGTGTCGGTGACAGAAATAGTGCCGCTGCACTTCGTGCATTTTTTAAACCCAGAGGCGGGCTTTTCCATGAGGAAAAATTTCCTAGGCCTAAGGCCAAAGAAGAAAATGCACTGAAGTGAGAAAAACAGTAGTTTTTCTTTTTTTAGAATAAAGAAAGAAAAGACTGGCGGTACCAGTCCAGCGTCGAGAAGGCAGACGCGTGACCAAAGAAATAAAGAAATTCTTCAGCGGTGACAGGAACACGACCTGCTGGCTCCGCGGAAAAGAAGAACTGAGAGAGGCGGTTGGGAAAAGCGGGAAGGCAGCACGCAGGCGCTGTGGGATGCTCCCAAAAGCTTTCCTTTTGGACACTGGGGAGCGTTCCCGCGCAGGCTCAGTCGGTACCGATGATACCCATATGTGGACTCATTCCTGCTTGTTCCTGGAGATATAGAGATAGAGATATATCTAGATCTATATACATCTAGATATATATATATATAGATAGATAGATAGATAGATATAGATATAGCCCTTGTTCCCAAAGGTCTCTATATTTTTGTACCCTAGATTAAGTAGCAACCCCAGCTGCTGAACTGCAGGACTGTAGAAGAAATAGTGTTTGCATATCAGTTCATTTATGAGGGCAATGGAGGGGGAAAAAAGCAGCTTGTGTCCTCAAATGACATGTACTTTATTTACTGTTTCTTATATACCGCACTCTTAGAAATCAGCGCGGTTCACATAAAACAAGGTTGTGCAAGGGCACTTAACATTGAACTGGAAGCTTAACTGGGATTAACTATGTACAACAAACATTCGATTAAAGTAGTATCCACAAGATTATATACATTAATGGTGTTCATGTGTTCGCAGGGGGTGTCAGGTTGTAGGGTTGTGAGTAGTGTAAGAGAAAGAGGTGGTGCTTAAGCGCTTTTCTGAATTGTGCTAGGTCCTTTATGGCTCTAACGGCTGCGGGAAGAGCATTCCAGCAGCTGGGGGCATAGAACTGAAAGGCTCTATTCCTTGTTAGCTCTGTACATTTAGTTATTTCCTTAGGGATCAGTAGTGTGTTAGTGGTATGTGATCTCCTTTCTCTATTGGCTGTAACAGGGTGAATCAGGTCCATTAAGGCTGGGGGGGCTAACTTATTGATGATCTTGAAAGTGATAATGGTTACCTTGTAGGTTAAGCAGCAGTATATTGGTAACCAATGTAGGTTCTTAAGGACCAGAGTGATGTGATCACCTCTGGCAGCTCCTTTCAGTACACGTGCAGCAGCGTTCATAGCTAGCTGTAAGGGGTTTAAGGGGTTTTTGGGGAGACCTTGCAAGATTACATTTGCGTAATCAAAGTGGCAGCTGTCCAGATAGCTTCTTTTGACAATTATAGCAAGCTGTTTATCCTTACCACCATCTTAGTGCAACACTCAAACACCTTCATAGAACTCATTTTATTTGGCATTTAGATGAAATGTCTCACAGCATCTTCAGATAAGAGGTGGTACTAAACCCTCCAAAAATTAATGAACTACAACCAAAAAATTCACAGGGACAGTATCAAATTTCATATGTACACAGCATATCAAAAAACGTTTACAGAGCATCAGGGAGCAGTTCATTCACAAAACCAGAAACACACAAAGGACATGAACCACATGCAACCTGCACAGCCCAGATAACAGACTCTCCTCACGTAGCATCTCCCAAACATGCAGAAGCAATCCCAGTAAGACTCAACCGCCACTGTGCACCCCAAGGCTCCATGGCAGGGGTACTGCCGCTTGTAAGTTTCCACTGTTTTACTACAAAACTAGACCTGCCACAGAAGTGACTGGGAAAACCCAGACTTGTTATACTTGGATATTAAGTAGGGTTAGGCCTGGCTAGTATCTTGGGGAGGAAGGACTACTAGGAAGAGTGGGTACTTTGGACTGCCTCCGACAGGAAAGTTCGCAAGCACATCAACTACTGGAAACGGGTATAAAGGACAAAAATCCAAAGTTCTTACCAAAAGCTCCTCTTTATTTGGAATTTGAAGGAACTAGGGATACACAAAGCTTCTTTGCCACACACACAAAACATGTCTGCGCTTCATATGTATACAAAATAAGGAAGTCCACCATTTGCTTCTAATAATTTCATCAAATGTTTTTTGAAAGTCATTAATTTTAATGATTGGTGGTCTCTAACTTCATGAACTCAAACCCAGAACATCAGACTGGATTTACATATTCTGCAATTCATTAAAGTGTTTTTTCTTCAGCTTTTTTCGTATGGGGGACTTTATATCAATTAGTACCTTTGTACTGTATGCATCCAAAAAAATACTATTTTCGTAAATTTCATTTCAGCATTATTTTAAAAGCAGAAAAGGACCTCATACACTCAGACCATTAAATCAAAACCGTAAAGCAATGGATCACAAGCCAGTCCTCTGGGACCCCCAGACCAGTCAGGTTGTCAGGATATCCACAATTGAAGCAGTGCGTGCTGTCTCATGCATATTCATTGTGGATATCCTGAAACCCTGACTAGCATGTGAGTCCCAGAGCACTGGCTTGAGAACTATTGCTGTAGAGAGTATACTACTTTTAATCAGTAACCCTAAACACTCATTTTCCAGATCTGAAATGAATACTGTTAAAAATGCCCGAGGCATTACAGCTGCTTCTGGAACAGTATTGTATCAAACAGCTGTTCAACAGCAACCAATCACATTTTAACATAACAAAAACAAATAGATGACAATTTCTTTAATTATCCCCTCCCTCAAAAGAAAAAAAAACACAACCTGTTTAGCTCTTCTACACTGAAAATGGTAACATTAGACCTTATCTGCTAACTTTCTTTCAAGTCCCTCCAGTCCAGACACATGGGTTTTGCTCATCCAGAAGCAGATGGAGACAGTTGCAGAAGATCAGCATCCCAAAACCCCTCATTCTCCACAGCACCATATCGAAGCAACAACCACACTGAGCATGAACATGCTATTCCACAAACAATGCACTAGAGTAGTGCTTACTTTAATTTTTTTTTTTGCAACAGAAAACACCCGATGGACCAAGGAGGCCCGAACCAGGGAAAAAACACAACAGATCACAGTGTAACCCCAGCACCAAAAGACTACCAGAAGTTCCACCCGTAAACAGCTGGCCCAAACTCACCCACTTCACTAAACAATCTTCCAGAACAGACAGACCAGAATTAAAAAGCAGCAGCCAAGTCCCAGGTGCGTCCTGGACTGGAGGGACTCAAGGAAAAAAAATTAACAGGTAAGGTTTAATTTCACCTTCCTAGTCATCCCTCCAGTCCAGATGCTTGGGACATAGTAGTACTAATGAGGGGTATCAAGACACCAGCCTGCAGCAACCAAGCCCCAAAGTTCACATTCTGTCAAGCCTGCACATCCAGCCTATCATGATGCACAAAGCGACAACCACATCACTGCCTTACAAATGTGGTGAGGCAGAACAAGGCTAGCCTCCATCCCAAGAAGAAACCTGAACCCTAGTAGGGTGCACTTTCAAACCTGCTGGAACCACTCATCTCTTCAGCAGATAAGCTGACTCAATGGCTTCCCATATCCAGTGGAAAATTGATGCCTTAGAAGCTGCTTCGCCCTTGCTAGGGCCCCCAAACAGCACAAAGAGGAGCTTCAAACATCTAAATACCTCAGTCACCCTCAAGTACCGCTTGAGTGACCTACACACATCCAACAAATGAAGACTCCTGGACTCAGCAGTTTCTGGAGAACCAAAGGCTAGCAATGCTACAACCTGATTCAAATGGAAAACAGACATCACCTTAGGCAAAAAGGACAGGACTGGATGGAGAACAACCTTCTCCTTGGCCAGCACCAAATAAGGCTCCCTACATGACAGAGCCTGCAACTCAGAAACATGACAAGCAGGACAGATTACCACCACGAATACCACCTTCAGCATCAAATCCTTCAAAGCAGCCCAAAAGGAGGTACTGTAAGGTCCAAGGGGACCAAATGAAGATCCCAGGATGGAACGAGAGGATAAGGCAGTCTCAAATGCTTGACCCTTTGAAGAAAAACAGACAATGCCCTTGTGAGAGGTAAGAGTCTGACCTTGTACATGACCCCAGAAACAAGCAAAGACCATCAACTTGCACCTTCAAGGAATTTAAGGCCAAACCCTTCAAGACCTGCCTGCAAAAAGGCCAGAATCTCTGGGAGAGAAGCCCTAGAGGCCTCATTCCCCGCTCTATGCGCCAAGCCTCAAAAATGAGGCTAACATGCACATAGGCTAATGATGTGGAACGCTTCCGGGCCTGCAATAAGGTTACTACCACATGCAGGAAATAACCCCTATGCCTCAAATACATCTGCTCAAGAGCCAGGCTGTAAGCCAGAATTGATCCACATCTGGCATCTGAACAGACCCTTGCATCAGAAGATCATCCTCCTGAGGGAGGGGGAATGAGACTGCTACCTACAGGTGTGCCAAATGCACATTACTAGCACAATCTGGGCCAATCCAGGGCTATCAACACCACACTCCCCGCTGTAGGGCATAGATGAGAGGCCACGGGTGGAAATATACAGGAACCAGTTCCTGGGCCATGATGAACCAGCACATCAAGTCTCTGCCATATGCTCTCTGTGCTGGCTGAAGAACTGATTTGCCTTGGCATTTGACACGATCACCATCAAGTCTATTAGAATGCACCAGTACTCCACAATCAGTTGAAATGCCGACTCGGACAGCAACCATTACCCCAGGTCCAACAGATGCTGGGCTCAGGTAATCCGCCTGAATATTCTTTCTTGGTGACATGAGCTGCTGACAGTGCAAAGAGGTGGGCTTTGGTCCATTGAAAAAGCAGGATCGCCTCCACTGCTACAAGCGATTGATGTAGACATTGTTGGACAACACACTCACCGCCTGCTTGCAACCGAGGGGGTTAAAAAAAAGTCCTCCAAGGCCCATTGTACTGTTTGCATCTCCAGGCAATTGAATGGCCATTGACTCTACTCCAGAGGCCACCTGAGAATGGCAAAAAGCTCCCCAACCGAGCAGAATGGCATCTGTGGTCACCACCAGCCAGTCCGGAGTCTTGAGGTGCATGCCCACTGTGAGCTTCACCAGATCCAGCCACCAGCTCAAAACGTGCCCTGGCTTCACCCCAAAGGGCATGTCAGACTTCCATTAACTGTGCCTGCAGGGACCTACATGCCAGCAGCACTGCCTGGAGAGGCTGCATATGCAGCTGAGCCCCAAGGCACCAGCTCCAAGGAGGCTGCCATCGAGCCAAGAATCTGGAAATAGTCCCACAATAATGAAAGACCTTCCACAGCCCCACATCGGAGACTAAACTTCGATATCCTGCCCTCCATCAGGAAAACCATGCCTTGCTGCGTGTTGAATCAGGCACCCAAGTACTCTATGGACTGGGACAAAGTCAGGTTGCTCTTCGCAAGATTGACTAAGCAACCTAAATCCTTCAGCTGACTAACCACACAGGCTGTCGCCTCCCAACACTCCTGCAAAGGCTTCACATGGATCAACCAGTTGTTGAAATAGGTGTGTTCAAGTACGCCCTGCTTCCACAATGTCATTGCCGCCGCCACCACCATCTTGGTGAACACTTGGGGAGCAGTGGTGAGACTGCATGGCAGAGCCTGAAAGTGAAAATGTCCTTGCAGAGTTGCTGGTGTTCAGGACAAATTGGAATATATAAATAAGCCTCTGTCAAGTGTAAGGAGGTCAAGAATACTCAATGAACAGGCACTATCACAAGCACAGGGTCTCCATGTAAAACAGAGGAACCCAGATGGCCCTATTGACACTTTTCAAATCCAAAATGGGACACCAAGAGCCCTCTTTCTTTGGCACCTCAAAGTAGATTAAATTTAAACGTATTCCTGAAACAAATGTTCTGTAAACTTGTAAAATGTTCATTGTAAATTGTCCTGTGCAGAGTTTGAAAGATGTTCTATGTAAACCGCCTTGATTATCCAGATAAAGCAGTATATAAATAATATAAATAAATACTGTCCCAAGCTCCATTCACCTCAGAGTACAAGAATAGCCTGAGCTGCAGGATACGGTGTCAGTCGTGGCTGGAGTCTGACAATGGAAAACAATGAAAGCATCCGAGAGGGGCCTGGTGAATTGGAGAGTAACATTTGCAGACCACCTCCAGGACCCAAGTGTCTATCATGATCTCAGCCCAAGCAGGGTAAAACTGGCGTTGACAGCCGCCTACTGGCTATACCTCCCCACCAGGATGCCCAAACCTTCAATGGGAGGACTTGGCAGCTCTGGGACCACCAGCAGCCCTTCCCGTCACCTCCAGTGCCCCCCAAAACTGATTCAGGGCTGCAATCGAGAGGAACAGCCACATCAAGCCCCTTTGGGCTTATCCTCTGGAAGACAAGGCACCTTGATGCCCCCCAGGTCCTTAACCAACTTCCCCAGGTCCTCAAGCAAACATTTCCTCACAAAGGGAGGTTTACTCAACCGCATCTTGGAGACCACTTCTACTGGCCAGTTTCACAACCACAAGAAATGCCAAGCAGCTACCACAGTGGCCACTGACTTCAGACACCAGATAGAGGAACTTGGTCCTAAAACAGGTCAGCCAAGAAAGGCCTGCTTGAGCAGTGCCTCCATTTGTCAGTCCTGTGGGTCCTTCAAAGCCACACCTTCTTCCACCAGGTGTATTTAGTAGATAATGTCATTTCATTGAGTCCTACTAGAACAGTTCAGACAAGTGGGTTGTGTCCTACCATCAGTGGTGAAGACAAAGAACCAATGAAAAGCCCAGGTTTCAATGACATCACTCCCATGCCTCTATTCACCTCAGCCACCAGTATTCGTCCCAAAGAAAATGGGAGATACAGAGCCTCTTGCCACCTCAATTTGAGCAACAGTGAGTAAACAGAACTATGTATATTCAGGAAGGTAGAACTAGAAGACTATTAGATGAGCCTGCAGAGCAAAATACAGAATCATGATGGACTTAAGGATACCACAGCAGAGCAAATACAGTTTCAGGGGCGGGCCCTGGAATGGTCTAGCAGGACTCAAGAGACATTATCTGGTAAGTACAATGTCACCTTCCACATCGTCCTGCTAGACCAGTGCAGACAAATGAGATATACCAAAGCTACACCACCATTAGGCGGGAAGAAGAAAGCAGTTTGCAAAACTCTTGAGACAAAGGCCACGTCCACCCATGTGTGGATATCCAAGCAGTAACGTTTGACAAAAGTGGAAAGTGATGCCCGACAAATGTCTGCAGGGGACACCAAGCTCCACCCATGATGCCACTTGCACGCAAGTCAAATGGGTGTGCAGACCCTCTGGAATTTGCCAGTTCCATAACAGATACACTGAGGCAATAGCCTCCCTTAATCCAGCACCCCAAAGTTGACTTGGCCATCGCTTCACCCTTGTGCTGGCCAGCAAACTGCACAAAAAGATGGTCCAATTTATGAAAGGAATTTATAATCTCCAAGTACCGGAGTAGCACCCTCTGGATAGCCACAAGATGAAGATCTTTATCCTTCCCTCAACACGCTCCTTAGGAAAAGAAAGGCAGGCAAATCACCTGATTCAAGTGACAGGGAGACACCACTTTAGGCAAGAAAAGCAGCACAAGCTGAATGGAAAATGCCTCAGTTGAAAAGGACAGATTAGTATCCTGGCAAGACCGAGCCTGCAGCTGAGAGATCCGCCTTGCAGAACTCAAACAAATGACAGTCTTAAGCGTCAAATTCAAGTTAACATGCTTCAACATCTCAAAGAGGGCTGCCATCAGGGCCCTGAGCACAAGAAACAGATCCCAAAAAGGGATCACAGACTGAAAGGGATGATGCAGATGTCGAACCCTTGGAGAAAACGAGAGACGTCCTGGTGCAAGGCCAAGGACTTGCCCACCACCAGACCAAAGAAACAGGCCAAAATTGCCATCTGAACCTTCAGTGAGAGGCCCTTCTCTAGGCCATCCGGAAGGACACCTTGATCATCTCAGGAGCCAAATGCCATGCGCCGCACCAGCGCTCAAAGAGGCACTATATCCGTACGTATGCTAGCTTGGTAGACAACCTCTGGGCACTAATTATGGTAGAAATTACTGCAGGATTGTAGCCCTTACATGCTAGCAGTCTCCTTTCAAGAACCATGCCGTAAGCGAGAAGGGAGCTGGGTCCTCCAGGACAATCTGTCCTGCCGCAACAGCTCCCGAGACAGAGCCACATCAGGTCTCTGAACATCACACTCTGCAGGCAATCCAACACTACCAGAGCAATCTTGCCTAGGTGGCACTCTATATGCTGAATTACACACCCCACCAGGGACCATGGAACAAACACGCACAGCAGCCACTGACTGGGCCAAGGCTGGGTCAGGGAAAATCTATGCCCTCCGACCCCATCTTCATGTGGTGATTGAAGCAGCAGCACACTGACAATGGAGTGAGTCACCATCAGACCCATCTTGCGGTGACTTCAGCAGCACAGAATCAACTGCAACGCCTCTTGACTCAACTAGGTCCTTCACCACTTTCTCCAAAATCTGTTCCAAACAGGAGCTTCCCCTTAAAAGCCAGTTGAGCCAAAACGGGTTTTGGAGGATGTCTCTGCCACCCAGTGACTGAGCCAAATCCAATGCCATGGCACAAAACAAATAACTCTACCATTTAACCTAGACAATAAAAAAAACCAAAAAAAAAAACTAAAAAATGGCTAAACATTCTCACAGCCAAATACCTAGAAAATTTACTTTTTAAATTTATATTAGGCTCAGAAAGACCTCAGGATGGCTATAACCCCGTCACATGGCAACAGCAATCACCATAAGGGATAGCGAGATACTCACATCACTGGTCTCCAACCTCCCCCACAAATCCAATGAATCCAATTCCAAATCCAATTAACACAATCTATAAAAGGTCTTTTTTAGCTTAATATAAATTTAAAAAGTACATTTTCTAGGTATTTGTAAGAATGTTTAGCCATTTTTTAGACTTTTGTTTTTAGTGTCTAGGTTAAATGGTTTGGTCACTAAGTTATTTGTTTTGTGGATTAGTTTGGCTCTTAGGCAGTTCTTTATTGGTTGATTAACAGTTGTTAGGGCCCCATCCCTGGCTGCCAAGCATACCAGGTCCTACATGGCATTAGAAAGAAAGGCCATAGCAGACTCCAAGAGAGAAAAGTATCAGATAGAAGAGAGATTCCACTGGCGTAGGGCTTGGGATGTCAAGCTGGTACGTATCTCCAGCTCTAGAATAGCCAGCCACTGCCATAGCAAATTGGCTCTTCAGCAAGAAATTGGCCTTGTAGTCCAGAACATCCTTTAAGGCCGATCCGCCTTCAACTGGAATGGTGGTCCATCTGGTAACCACCATGACTTGTGCATCCACCCTGGGAATGTCAAACCACTCACACTCCTCCTCCAGGATAGTGTAGATCTTCTTATAGACCCTTAGTCCTTTAGGCAAGCAGTCTTGAGAATGCTACTCTGACCAGATCGTATTTTTGATCACTTCTAGAAACGGGAAGACAGTAACGATTTCCACATCTCTTGAAGAAGCGGGTATACTTTGAGCTCCTGCTCCATGTCAGAAGCATGTCAAGTTCAGGGCAGATGAGACCCTGGAAATCAGTGCCACCAGCTCCTCCTTTAAGAGCAGGCAGATCATGCCAGTCTCTGCATAGTCTTCTGAAGGTGAGAGAGTAGATCCTCATCCGCATCAGAGTCCAATACCGATTCACCTTGGTCCAAGACAGTCAACAATCTTGGATAGCTCTCAATTGTTCCTCATCTTCAAGTGTTCTGCACCAGGAACACTTAGCAAAAAGTAATTCAACAGGGCTTCTACTTTCAGCCTGCCTGGCACAAAACTACATCCGGGGGCACCTAGAGACTGCAGGGTCTGAAAAAGAGGAAAAGAATTCCAGGGGGGTCAGTCCAGACTCTGGAAGCTCTCCTCTCGGAAAAGGTTGTCTGATACCAGGGAGCATAGCCACCACAAACCCCCTCTAGAGCAGTAGTTCTCAACCCAGTCCTCTAGGACCCCCAGACCAGTCAGGTTTTCATGATATCCACAATGAAGATGCATGAGATGGAAGCAATGGATGCAGATCTCTGTCATCCATATTCATTGTGGATACCCTGAAAACTCAACTGGACTAGGAGTCCTAGAGGACTGGGTTGAGAACCACTGCCCTAAAGGATGAAGAATGGCTCACAGCACATCACTGGAGCCAACGGCAAGCTGGGCATCCTTACCCTTAGCACCATCCTGCACCTCCTGCCCTGAGGCAGGTTGTATCCCCCAGCTGAGGAGGAGGAAAGCATGCCCTCCAGGGGCAACTCAAAAGCTTCCATATAGGAAAGGCAGAGTCCAGAATCAAAGGATGAAGCTCCTCGCCTGTCACAGGTCAAACATTTCCTGGAAGACAACAGTATTAGGGTATCACAAGAGCACTCGCTAAAGCTGTGTCGGCCCACAAGCATGCATTAACTGCATTTTTATATAAACACACATTAAAAGCGCCAGGGAAAGTGTGTGTTGGAGCCACTTGGGCAGGATGTGCATTAGGACAGCTTCATCCCCAGGTGCACAATAGGTAAAAACGTTACTAATGCATGCAGAACAGCAGGAACCCCCCCACACAGTGCCAACTGTCACTAGCAGTCCACCTCGAATTGCATCTGAGACTGAACCGAAAGCCCCCATCAAGGACAATAAGGTCAAGCTTTGGTATTCACCTCCTTAGAGCCCCAGGTGTAGGATCCATGCCAGGCTCAGCTCTACTCCCCTTAAACCCTGCCAGTAAAGCATTTTCATTTTAACTGCACTGTGTGAAAGGTGGCTGGCAGGAAGATCCCTCTGCCTTCTGCAATCCAGGAGAGAGCAAAGGGGGGGGGGGGGAGAGGAAGAGGAGGGAGGGGGCACAGAGATAGATACTCTTCCAGATACTTCCAAACCCTTCTAATTTGTGGCTGCTCAACAGGCCGTTATGACTCCAAACTTCGATCCTTTCACCTTGCTGCTCTTGTGTCTGGAACAAACTACCTGAGCCTGTAAGTCAGGCTTCATCTCTGGCTCTTTTCAAATCCAGGCTGAAAATTTGCCTCTTTTGAGGCTGCTCTTGGATCCTGATCTTAGTCTCTTATGTGTTTCCTTACCATACCCCTTAGATATATTGTTGTCTTCTTGTCTGTCTTAACTAGCTTGTAAGCACAAATGAGCAGGGACCGTCTTTTACATGTGGCTGTATAGCACTGTGTATGCCCTGTAGCATTATACAAACGACCAGCAGTAGTAGCTGCAGCAGCAGCAGAAGGGTATGGAGCTAAAGCAATTGTCCCCTCCTATGGCTACCAAAGAGTACAATCTAGTGGAGCCTCCCTCGTCACACTCAAGTGAGGGGGGGTCACCTTTCTAGGGCTTAAGGTTGTCATTCATGAGTTTAATCTCTCTCTCAATCTTTAGATTTTCTACAGAGCAGAGACAGTTTACCCACTATCTGTTGAAGACAAAGAAATACTAAAAGGGACCTCTGGGGCTGAGCCGGAGAGAGGAACAGGAGTGATGTCACTGAAATCTAGGCTTTTCATTGGTTGTCTCCACCAATCTGCTGGTAGGGGAATACAAGCCATTTGTTGTCTGGAGCAGTACAGCAGGACAATATGGAATGGTAGTTCTCCTGGTGACGGGCATCACCAATGCGTCCACCCAAGGCAGGCACAAGTGGGATAGGATAAAGCTGGCTGCAGATATTGGCGGCTGCTGCTAAGCTCGAAGCAATCCTTGGGCTGTGTGATCAACTGTGGCACTGCGGGGGAGGGGGAGCGTGCTGGACTGACAAGTAGGGGGAGGGGAGAGAAAAAGCTGCAATCAGAGGTGCTGGACCAGGTTGAATGCTGAACTACCATGAAGGGGAATATAGAAAGATAGGGGAGCCAAGACATGATGGCGGAGGGAATATTTTATTTAATAGGTTTTGTTTTTTTTTAATACCGCTATCATTTCGGTCAAAGTGGTTTACATTGCAACTTAAAACTTAGTAATGTACATTAAACAGGGACATTGATAACTGATTTTTTTCTGAGGCAATGGAGGGTTAAGTGACTTGCCCAAGGCCAGGAGGAGTGCTAGTGGGACTCACACCCTGGTCTCTTGGTTTCCAAGCCAGTGCTCTAATTATTAGGCTACTCCTCCACTCCATAGGTCAGATGACATGAGAGACGTTACTGGGGAAGAGAGACCGAGGACATGTTTGACGTTGGAAAGGAGTACTAAGGGAATGGAGATAATGGACATGGGAGGAATGGAGACAAAAGATGCTGAACATAGGGAGGTGGAACTTGGGACAGATGCTGGACATGGGGAGAACTAGAGAGATAGGGAGGAGATACTGGGCATTGGGGAGACAGAAGAGATACTAGAAATGGGGTATGGGGAACTGGCGAGATAGGTGCTGGACAGCGAGAGGAGCAGCAGGACATGGGCAGAGGATAGAGCTAGTGAGAGACTGGGTAATAAGAGGCTTTGGAAGGAGAGAGATGGGAATGGGAGGTTTGGGTGAGGGAAAGAGATGGAACGCTGTAGGTAAATGCAATAAAAGTAGGAGACAAAGGATTACAGGATAAAAAGTTGAAATGGAATCTGAATAGAGAAGCAGAAAACTACATGGAATAAAAATGATGCAAAAAGAAAAAAAATGCAATGTGTGCCTTCGAGTCACTCCTGACTCCTGGCGACCCAGAAGCTCCTGGGTTTTCTTGGCAGTGTCACCGGAAGTAAATTGCCTAAATGTTAGAGACCGATGTAGAGGAGGATATGAAAACAAAAGGAGAGAAGAAATAGCAAATGGACAGGAGACCTGGAAAAAGTTAAGAAAAAACAAAGACTGGAAAGCAGAAATCAGAGCCTGGGACCAACAGATTAGAAAAATAAAGTGACCAGACAAAGGTAGAAATTTTTTTTTCTATTTAGTTTTGAACACCCAGGACCCAGCCCAAGGCAAAACTTGGGAAAAAGACTCACTAGCAGGCTACCCTTTCTTCAGCGGAGGGCAAGGACCACAGCCACACACTATGCTTAAAAGGGGAAGCTTTATTGTAGATCCAGCTTTACAAGTTTCGGCCCTAGGTCTTTGTCAGGGGTCTAAAAAATGGACAAAAACATACATACAAAGCGCAGTGCCCATCCTGAAGGGTGGAACAATATCCTTCGGGACAGGCACTGCGCTTTGTTTGTTGTGTTTTTCTGGTAATTTATTTTAATTTTTTTACTTTGTTTTTTATTATGACTTATTATTTTATGCATTTTGACTATGTTTGTATGTCCATTTTTAGACCCCTGACGAAGGCCTAGGGCCGAAACTTGTAAAGTTGGGTCTACAATAAAGCTTCCCCTTTTAAGCATAGTGTGTGGTCGTGGTCCTTGCCCTCCGCTCTCTCCCTGTTTGATTTTGCGGAAGGCATACTTCTCCTGCCTTTTACCCTTTCTACAGCATCAGAGACACACAGCTCACAATCATACAGTCTCAGCACAAACACACACGCAGCTCCCAATCACTCAGACCCTGAACCCATAAAATGCAAATGTTCAAGAAGCTGGGTTGTAACTTTTAACCCTGTGTGTGTGAGGCGTGGTGAGGACATAAGTTAATTATTTAATAAAGCATAAGTTTATGTATTTATATTTGAATGATAATTTTATTTGGTTACCACCTGGGGAGTCACTTGAATTTTCAGCTGCTCAAATGGGGTCACATCAGAAAAAGGTTTGGGAAGCACTGGTCTAAAAAGTAAATGCTTTCTGTGGGGTAGTCCGTTTCAAGTCCAATCGTGGGGTGGCAGGTATTAAAGGAATTGTAAAAAATGTTCAAGGTTCTTTTTCTTCAGTAAAAACTGTTAGTGTAGATGTGTTTAAAAGGAGTTTTGGACAACTTCCTGGAGGAAAAGTCCACAGATCATTGTGGACTTGGGAAACCCACTGCTTGCCCCTGGGATAAGCAGCATGGAATCAGTCTACCTTTTGGAAACCTGACATGTATATGTGACCTGGATTGACCACTGTTGGAAAGAGGATATTGAGTTTGATGGATCTTTGGTCTGACTCAGTATGAAATTTTATGTTCTACTGACCCACAGCCATGCGCATAAGGAACCTTTCATTCCTCCTCAATCATTTCCTTCACCACCCCGTGTACGGGGAAAGATCACGATGGTTTATAAATGCCTTCAAGCAGAGGATCCTACATCTGATCTGAAGGTTCTAGTCACAATTCCTCTGCAATCCACAGAGCTGCAAGAGATTGCACAAAAAGAGCGGGGAGCTCATCCCTATGGAAAACTCATACAACAGATGGGTCCTCGCTGGCCAGAAGCTTCCCCTCCTCCAAATCCTCCTGGTCTTGCACATACAGAGTGTATCTGAAGAATCCTCCAGTGGTCCCTAAAGACTCCAAAGCCCCACTTCCCAGAAGCCCCATCCTCAAAGTCTGCGGACCTCTCCCTGCTTGAGTGCTTTGCCATAGCTGAGAAAGCCTGCTCCCCACCCCCACCCAAGGGAGGCAAAGCCTACAAAGAAAGCCCCTTTCACTTAGCTCCTTGCTGCAGACAAAAAGCCTGCTGCAGCAAGAGGACAAATTCTAGGGGGAGGGGGAGAAGATCTGCCTCCACTGCCAGTCAGCTCCCCCCAGGAAGACTATAGACAGACTAATGACAATACAAATAGCGTAGTTACTCACCTGTAACAGGTGATCTCCGGGAACAGCAGGAATTTAGTCCTCACATATGGGTATTGTCGGTACCAACGGAGCCTGCGCAGGAATGCTCCCCAGCGTCCAATAGGAACGCTTTTGGGAGCATCCCTCAGCACATGCACGCTGCCTTCCTGCCTTTCCAACTGTCCCTCTTCAGTTAAGTTTGTAGCTGAAAGGATAGAGGGAGAGAGGAAAGAGACAGATAGAGAGACAACTCCTAGGGGAGGTGGGTGGGTTGTGAAGACTAAATTCCTGCTGTTCCCGGAGATCACCTGTTACAGGCGAGTAACTACGCTATCTCCAGGAACAAGCAGGAATGCAGTCTTCACGTATGGGGACTCCCTAGCTGAAGATGCCAGGGAGATAGCCCCAGGAAGTTGCCACCCTAGAAAGGAAGGGATCCTTCCTCCCAAGGATCTCTGGCATTCCACCAGGGTTGGTGGATAGGAGATGAATTAGGTCTGAAAGATTTTGAAGAACAGCTTGCCCAAAGAAGGCATCCCGACGGGAGGCTTTATCCAGGCACTAGTGGGCTGTGAAGGTGTGCACCGAAGACCAGGTGGCTGCTTGACAAATGTCATCGATAGAGAGAGTGGAGATTAGCCATGGAAGTTGCCATGGCTCTCACATTATGAGCCGTGACATGGCCTAGAAGAGGAAGACCCTTACTCTCAAAAGCAAAGGATATGCATTGAGCAATCCATTTAGATAAAGTTCTTTTGGAGACTGGAAGTCCCAAATGACTAGAGACGAAAGCTATAAAAAGTTGCGAGGACTTTCTATGTTGCTGTGTTCTTTGTATGTAAAAGGCTAAGGCTCTTTTACAATCCAAAGTATGAAGGTTTCTTTCTGCATTAGAGGCGTGAAGCCTTGAAAAAAATACAGGAAGATAAATTGGTTTAAATGAAAAGGCGAAACCACCTTTGGCATAAAGTGTGGATGAGTTCTAAGAACAATCTTATGATGAAACCTAGTATAAGGAGGTTCAGCCACTAGAGCTTGCAGTTCATTGATGTGACGTGCAGAGGTGACTGCAATTAGGAAGATGACCTTCCAGGTCAAAAACCTAAGGGTTGTAGTGGCTAAAGGCAGCTTCATGATCTGCCCGAGAACTAGATTTAGATCCCATGCCACCGGTAGTGGCTTAACGGGAGGTTTGGTTAATAGAAGACCTCTCATAAATCTGGATACGAGTGGATGAGAGGAAATTGGTTGTCCTTTCAGAGGCTTATAAGAAGCTGCAATTGCACTAAGATGGACTCTTACCGAATTGTTCTTTAGACCAGAATTCGATAAGTGAAGGAGATACTCTAGTATCAATTCTAAAGGTATGACAAGGGGGTTTAATCCCTTCTTGGAGCACCATATAGCAAAACGTTTCCACTTGAAGGCATAAGATCTTCTTGTGGAAAGTTTTCCAGAAGCCTGAAGGATATCCTTTACCTGTTGGGACAGGTTGAAATCCTGAAGGTCTAAGCCTTCAGCAACCAGGCTGTGAGATGCAGGGACTGGGGACTCGGGTGCCATAGCGTCCCATCCTCTTAGGAAAGGAGATCTGGAGCATGCCCTAACTCCAGAGGTACAGCTTGAGAGAGATGTAGAAGCAGGGGATACCACGCTTGGCGTGGCCATCGTGGCGCTATGAGAATCATGCGACCCCTGTCTCTCTGAAGCTTGCAGAGTGTTTTAGGGATAAGGGGAATGGGTGGGAAGGCATAAAGAAAGTCCTGACCCCAGTAAAGGAGGAAGGCATCCCTTGCCTGACAACTGTGAGCCGGAATCCTGGAACAGAACCGGGGAAGTTTGGCATTCAGTGGACTTGCAAAGAGGTCTATGTCTGGAGTGCCCCAGAGATGAAATATTTTTGCCACCTGGTCTAGGTGGAGAGACCACTCGTGAGGCAGCAGTACTCGACCGAGTTTGTCTGCCCAAAGGTTTTGAATGCCTGTAAGATATACCACGAGAAGATGAATTTGATACTCTCTGGCGAGGGCCCACAGTCATAAAGCTTCGTTGCATAACGACAGAGCGCCTGTCCCGCCCTGCTTGTTCACATAGAACATGGCTACTTGATTGTCCGTCTGGACAGCACAGTTACTTACCTGTAACAGGTGATCTCCGGAACAGCAGGAATTAGTCTTCACATATGGGAGACGTCGCCGATGGAGCCCGCACGGGAATGCTCCCCAGCATCCAATCAGAAAGCCTTTGGGAGCATCCCCCGCGCCTGCGCGGTGGCTTCCCGCCCTTCCTATTGCCTCTCCCCAGTTGAGTTTCATAGCTGAGCCAGAAGGAGAGGAGAGGAAGGAAGAGAGAGAAAGAGATACAACTCCTAGGGGAGGTGGGCGGGTTGTGAAGACTAATTCCTGCTGTTCCGGAGATCACCTGTTACAGGTAAGTAACTGTGCTATCTCCAGGAACAAGCAGGAATGAGTCTTCACATATGGGGACTCCCTAGCTGAGGATGCCCGGGGGAGATCCCACAAGCCCGGCCCAGGACGGGATGGCATTTTCCCAACCTGAAACCCCGGCATCCCCTGAGAAGGGATGGAGGGTAGGAGTTGAGAGGGAGAACAGCAAACCCAAAGACTACAGGGAGAGTAGTCAGTAGAATGCATGGAAGCATCAGCAAGTAATTAAGGAATTAATAACTTAGTACCATGTAGAACTTACCTACTGAGTTGTAGGAAGTAGAACGGTGATGAAGGTACGGTAGATGCAGTAGCAAGGTCTTCAAGGGAACTTCACCGCAGCGAGGAGGAAGTTCCAAATCCGGAAGGCCAAGAGATCCAGGAGGCAGCTGGGTCAGGAGAAGGACGGCAGGTCTTCAAGGAGCTTTATGCAAAGCTGAGCACTCCCTTAGGAGCAGAGTCCATAACTCAGAGGACTAACAGCAGAAGACTGGCCGATCTGGATAGCCTATTCCAGAGAAGAGTAGGGGAGTACCCCGAAGCAGGAGTACACAGTCTGCCCTAGCGAAAAGATAGGGAGACAAGGGTCTGAACCTCCGGGAGGAGGGTATAACTGAAAAAGAAGCTGTTGACTTCGCAGCAGTAGAGTACAACCAGTCCGAGCGCCGAACTAAGGAATAGGCAGGCAGACTGGTGGGACCCCGGAGGGAGGAGGGGGGGTGCGTGAGTACCAGCCATTGGGAAAAAATAGGCGGCAGAACACAGGCACCGTGGGCATCCCCCAAAAAGTGCCGATAGGGCAGGTGATATGTGGCCTATCTAGGCCGTTGGGCATATAGAACGCCCCACCCCGGCACTAACGCAGGTACGCCGAGGAACCTGCCATTGATCCACAGAACGTCCACCTGGGGAGGTGGCGTCAAGATCCGTCCGGAGAGGGATCTACTCCGGTGGAACAAGGGCAGATCGGCGAACTAATAGCACAGTAGCATGCATGACAGAGAATAGTGTCCGTCCGGAAGAGCACATCAGGGGGCATGAGGCCCTATAGGTGTCCCCAGGACCTGCACGAAGAGCTCGCTCCCCGCACTAATTGGGGAACATGAGGGCATAGTCCTTGGTAATCATTGGGGGACTATAGGCTGGAAGGAAAATTCCGGTACGGAAGCAATCAGCAGGGGAATACTGGCCGAGAAGGGTTAGGGGCCGTACCTAAGGGTAAGCCAGTTGACCGCGGGCCAGAGCTATCAAGGAGCAGAGGTGGTCTCCTTCTACCAGCGGAAGGAGAATACCTAAACCCCTGGATAAGCCCCCGAGCCATTTCCCCTACTGAGCGAGCCCCATCCCAATTGTAACTTCTGATAAGAAGGTAAAACGCAGGCAGCCGCCCACCGGAGCCTAAACCTGCTTGGTATGAGAGTCCTGACGCGGACCCAGGAACTTCAACCCAGGGTGAGAGGTCCCTTGCTTGGGCGCCCCTGGCGGGTGGGCTGAGGGGTGACATTTCCTCTTCCTAGGGAAGGAAGGTCGGGACAGGCGTGTACCACCGCCGGGGGGAAGCCGGGCCCTAGGGTGGCTTCTAACGCTGGGAAGGTTAGCGAAGCACTGGGCGACCTGACGTAAGGCTTCGCCATTGAAGAGGTGATCTCCGTCACAGGGAGAATTACCCAGGTTATGCTGTGCTCGTCTACACAACTCGGACGCCTGCAACCATGCCATACGGCGTGCTCTAATGGCAACAGCCGAACATCTGCTGACAGACAGGAAGGAGTCTAGAGAAGCACGAGAAGGGAACACAGAGATATTCCTGCAGTGATAAAGGAGCAGGGAATACTCAAAGGCCTTGGTTGCAGATAAAAAGGGGGACAACAGAGAATCTCTCGGTGACCTCCCGGAGCGACAGACTCATAAAAAATATATGAAATAATTCTGGAACGCCAGCATAGACGTTTGAAAGGTTTGACGTCCTAGTGTATCTAGCGTCTTCGAGGCGCGGCCTGGAGGGCGGGAGGAATGCTTTTCCTTGCTTCCGGCCTTCCTCAGCGCCGATTCTACCACAAAGGAACGATGTGGAAGCTGGTGCTGCCGAAAACCCGGGGAGGGGGGCACCTGATACAGAGCATGCATCGCAGTCGACGGTGCCGGAACCCTCAAAGGCGACCGCCAAGCCCCCAGCAGGAGATCCTGTAGGGAGGGGTGCAGAGGAAGCAGCACGGCGGCCCGTTCTGCAGGGCCCGGAGTTAGGTCCGGGATAGGGATGGCCAGCAAGTCCGTCATGTCAAGTATGAAATTCTGAAAAGACGGCTCCCCCGGAGGGGTTATGCCGTGGGAGGCGGTGGCGGGAGGGCGAGAAGCCTCTCGGGCTGATGCCCGCTGGGCAGAGGAGGGGACCAAGAGCCCCGGATCGGGGCGGTCAACATGGCGTCGTCGGCTCCTGGAATGGATTCCAAGCTAGGCATCGAGGAGGTCGATGGCACCGACGGGGCCGCCGCCGCCCCCGGCCACTGAAGCGGTTCCGTGGCAGCCGAAGGGCAGTGGCCAACGATTTCTGCTCCGCATCGCGAGAGGGGACAGGGGCCGATTTCGAGATGTATCGTGGCCGAGCCTTCGAGGCTGGATACCGATTCCAGGCTGGGCATCGAACCGAGCGATGAGAAACTCCCTTCTAGAGGACTCCGGCGGGGGCGGCCGCGCCGGCGGTGCTGATCCCAGGGCCGGAACTGTGCCGATTGGCGTCGCGAGCATCAAGGGCCCCCGAGGACCAAGCTCGGTGGGGAGGGAGTCATCCGACGCCGGCGCCGATGTCGAGCGGCGGGCACTGCCAGATGCCGGGCCCCTTCTCGAGCCCATCCGGCCCGGAGGGAAATCCTTCTGGGGCACGCGACCCGTCCCCGAGGGTACCCAGGTCGCCCGACGGCGAGTCCCTGCAGGGAGAGAAGTGCAAAACTCCCTTGCCGTCGCCGGGGTACCGGTGCAGGACTGCGTGGATCCGGGCCGGATCGAAGCGATCGAAGGCCCCGAGGCCCCCTTTCTAGGAAAGAGCGGGGCCCTCGACGGCCGCGATGCCGCCGGGGGGGGGGGTCGCCCGTCTGGGGCTGATCAACACACCCCGAGGGCCCCGGGGAAGGCTGACGGCGGTCCCTGCTCTCGACGCCCCTGCCGTCACCGGCGGAGCGGTGCCGCTCAAACCCGGTACCACCCTCGCGCAGGGCTGGGATACCGGCGACCCAGCGTGGGTCAAAGCGACTAGCCCCGAAGGGAGCGAGGCCAGATGACCATCCCCGGCGAAGAGTGGAACCATCGACGCGCCCGAAGTGGGTACCACCTCCGCGCATGGCATGAACGTAGAGCCGCCAGATCGCGTCGAGTCGGTCGGCCCTAGAGGTGCCGAGGGCAGCGACCGGCGATCCCCTGTGGGGAGCGGCACCCTCGTAGGAACGCCATACCGGCAGGAGTCGGTCGGCCCTGGAGGCGCCGCGGACTGCGGCTGACAACCCCCGGTGAGCAGCGGAACGCTCGACACCGATGCCGACGTCGAGGGGTCGGCACCGCCCGTAGCGGATACCACCCCCGCGGATGGCAGGGGTGAAGGAACACCAGACTGGACCGAATCGAGCGGCCCCTGACGATCCTCAGCGAGGAGCAGAACGCTCGACACCAACGCCGCCGCTGGGGGGTCTGCGCCGCCCAGATCGGGCACCGCACCCAAGCGTGGCTTGGATAGAGGGAGGTCAGACTCGGTCAAGTCGATCGGCCCCGAAGGCGCCGAGGACACCAGCTGACGGTCCCTGGTGAAGAGTGGAACACTAGACACCGGCGCCGATGCCGGGGAATCGGCACCGCTCGAAGCGGGTACCTCCCTCGAGCACGGCTTGGGAATGTACTGTGAGGAACGAACCCCAGGAACATCCCGAAACCCCATAAATGCTTTGGAGCCCGAGGACTCCCGCCAGGGTATAATCGCCAAGGGGGGCTTGAGGGGTTGGCCGGAGCCGTCGCCATGCCGCGCATGAGACTCGCCCCTCAAGACTTGGCTAGTCTTAACAGACTGTTGTGTGGTTACCTGATCCTGGAGAGAAGAAGAAGAAAAACCTGATGGCCGCGCCTTGGGCGTGAAAACGTCATCGAGGGATACCCGAAAAAGGGAAGGTCTTCTCCCGACACCGTAGCCCGGAGAACCCGGGAGGGAAGGATCAGGCCCCAAACAAGAGAGGCACCAGGCGTTGGAGTCCATGTGGAAAACTAAGTCCCCGCAGCGAGGGCACTTCTGGGGCTCCATGCTGTAAGCCCGGTAGGCCTCGGCGCCCAGAGGGGAAAAAAGGTCCCGCTAGGCGACAAAGAAAAAATAACAAACAAGGGGCACAGAGGTGCCGCTGTCGGCGGGAAACCGCGACTACAGAAACAAGAAAAAGAAGGTGAAAAGTTCTGCGGTGGCAGGAGGGACGTCCTGCCTGCTCCGCGGAAAACGAAAAACTGGGGAGAGGCAGTAGGAAGGGCGGGAAGCCACCGCGCAGGCGCGGGGGATGCTCCCAAAGGCTTTCTGATAGGATGCTGGGGAGCATTCCCGTGCGGGCTCTGTCGGCGACGTCTCCCATATGTGAAGACTCATTCCTGCTTGTTCCTGAAGATTAGGACTGTCTTGTAGCTGAGCTGGGCGTGGAATACTCGAAGAGCTAAATAGATTTCTCTTAATTCCAGGAGGTTTATGTGTAGACCAGCCTCCTGTGGAGTCCAGGTGCCCTGGGTAGAGAGATGATTCAGTTGTGCTCCCCAACCCACCTGTGATGCATCTGTTAGGGTGGCCTGAGAGAGGGGTTGATGAAAAGGAGACCCCACCTCTTCAGATTTTCTAACGATTGCCACCATTGGAGAGACAAAATTAGTCGTTGAGAATTTAATATTTTGTCTGATAAATGACCTGTAGCCTGTGTCCACTGTGTGGATAGGGTCCACTGAGCTGCTTGCATGTGGAGGTGAGCATATGGGACTACATGAACTGTGGATGCCATATGTCCCAGCAACTGTAGTAGCTCCCGAGCAGTTAGGGAGGATTTCCCTGCTGCTTGAGAAGCTAGTTGCATTATGCGAAGACACTGGGCCTGTGGAAGAAAAGCCTTTGCCTGTCTGGTATCTAGACAGACCCCTATGAATTCCAGGCTTGGGAAGGAACAAGTTGGGATTTTGGGAAGTTTATTACCAACCCCAAGTATTGGAGGATTCGCATTGTGCGAGACAGTGCAGTGCTGGCCTCTGTAAATGTAGGGGCTCGAATGAGCCAGTTGTCTAAATAAGGGAAGACGAATATCTCCAGGGTTCGCAGAAATGCAGCTACTTCTGCCATGCATTTCGTGAATACTCTTGGTGCTGAAGCTAGACCAAAGGGAAGAACCCTGTACTGGAAATGTTTTCCCTTGAAAAGGAATCGTAAGAATTTCCTGTGACCTGGATGGATCAGAATGTGAGTGTATGCATCCTTTAAGTCTAGAGAGCAAAGCCAATCCTGGCTCTGAAGGTATGGCAGAAGAGTTCCTAGAGAAATCATTTTGAACCTCTCTCGGAACAGGTATTTGTTCAATTCTCTGAGGTCTAGAATGGGTCTGTGTCCTCCTGTTTTCTTTGGAATAAGAAAATAGGGCGAGTAGAACCCTGCACCCCATTGAAGTATGGGTACCTCTTCTATTGCCCCTTGGGCAAGAAGTGCTGAGACCTTGTGATCTAGCAGATTGTCTGCGGAGGTTTGAGAATTGAATTGCCTTAGAATTGTAGGAGGGGGCATGCTGTGAAAATAAAGCTTGTACCCCTCTCCTACAATGGACAGAGTCCAATCTTCTGCTGTTATCTGAGGCCATCTGCTGGCAAAGTGGCATAACCTGCCTGGGATATTGGGGGGTTGGGGACCCCTCAGAGGCAGGAAGGCTAAGCTCTCTAGGAAGGAGTCAAAGCCCTTGAGGGGGCTGAACCTGCGGAGCTGGCTGGTCTCTCGGGCCTTTTGGCTTCTTTTGCCGTCTAGCTTGTCCCTTATGGGCAACCTGACTCCGAGATTGACTCTGCTGGGTATAGGAGGGATAAAATGTCCTCTTTTTGCTAAGAGGGTTTTTTATAAGGCTTCTTTTTGGCTGGAGTGGCCGTAGATTTTGACAATCTAGAGTGGTATTGTCAGCATCTAACTCGTTAGCCTTTTCCTGCCAGTTCTTGCCAAAGAGATTCTCTCCTGTGCAAGGAATGTTGCCTAACTTGTCCTGTACCCAAGTCTCCAAGTCTGATGCCTGAAGCCAGGCAATCCGTCGTGCCCCAATGGCAATAGCAGAGGTTCTGCTGATGCATTCAAAGCAGTCAAAGGCTGCACGATTCACAAACTTGGAGACATCCTGAGCATGCTTAACTAGAGCAAGAAAGTCTTGTCTCTTGTCACCTGGGAGAAATGGGCTCATAAGCTCCAAGTCTCCTGTAACTTCTTTGAGGAACATTCCCATATATAGTATGATGTAATTAGACTTACCTGCTAATTGTTGTTCCTTAAGGAACTCTACTCCAGTCCCGGTACCATAGAGTTTAGAATATCCTCCAGCAGCTTTGGAGACTGAAAGGCATCATCGCTTTGCTGGCGGAGGTATAAATAGGCAAGGACTGCCCCCTTCCTTCAGCACCTACTGTCAAAGCAAACCCAGCAAAGCAACAAATAAGTAGATAACTGGGTAATGAAACAGAAACAAACATTAAATGTAGATATGCTGCATATGTAATAACTACCAGATTTATTTATTTTTTCTGTTTAACTAAAAAACACCGGTGTGGAAGGGCTCCCCCTGTGGCTCCAGACCGCGCCCCCCGAGACCTCCCTACCCACACCGTAATCACTCACCCATCACCAGACACGTCAGGAATCTCAGAAAAAACTTCAGGCTGCATAATTTCCTATACCGCAGGGTGGGGATCCGGGACTGGACTAGAGTTCCTTAAGAAAAAACAATTAGCAGGTAAGTCTAATTACATCTTCCTTTTCGTCCCTCTAGTCCAGTCCCGGTACCATAGAGGATGTGACAGAGCAGTAAATATCAACGGGAGGGACCTGCAAGCCCAGCCTGAAGTACCGCTGAGCCAAAACGACCATCCCCTGCCGCTTGCACATCTAGCCTATAATGCTTTGCAAATGAGTGCAATGACGACCATGTCGCCGCCCTACAAATATCCGCTACCGGAAACAAATTGAATTCCACCCAAGACACGGCTTGTGCTCTAGTCGAATGAGTCCGAAGTCCTGTCGGCACCATCCTACCCTTCAAAAGGTACGCCAACGCAATCACTTCCTTCAACCATCTAGAAATCGACGATTTAGCCGCCGCCTCCCCTTTTCGCGGGCCCCTGAATGCCACAAACAACCTGTCCGACCTCCGGAAGGGCGCCGTTCTGCGTAGGTACTTTCGAAGCATACGACGAACGTCCAAAAGATGCAATTTGCCCTCTGACTTATCCTTCTGCCACTCGGAGAACAGGGAAGCGACACCTCCTGGTTAACATGAAATGCCGAAACCACCTTCGGTAGAAAGGCTGGAACGGTACGCAAAACGACCTTATGATTGAAAAAAGACAGATAAAGCTCCTTACAGGATAACACAGGATAATCTGTGTACTTCAAAATACGCACGCTCAGACACCTACGTCCCCTACTAGACCACAAAGACTTCAGAACCATCTACCAAGCTCTGATACTACCGCATTTCGACTTCGCCAACTCCATTCTACAAGGACTCCCACAATCCACCGTAAGCGCCTTACAGCTTGCCATGAACACCGCTGCCAGGGTTCTTCTAGGAGCGCCCAAAAATGAACACATCACACCTATCCTCAAAGAGCTCCATTGGCTCCCTATACACGGAAGACTTACATTCAAAACCCTTATTCTCACTTTTAAGGCCATAAATGGTTTATCGTCCACATCACTTTCTAAACTCATCCAAACCGTCCCATCAAACAGAAATAGGAGACAGGCAGCATTAAACTCACTAACAACCCCAAAGGCTATAACAACGTGCAGCCTATCAACATCAGAGCTTTCATGTTTAGCGCACCAAAATGCTGGAATTCTCTCACACCTGATCTCCGCGCCATAACCGACCTAACCCAGTTCAGAAAGGCCCTTAAACTGCACCTTTTCATCAAATACTACCCCACATGAAGCGTAACATAATAGCCCCACCCTAATACAATCCACATGAAGCGTAACATAATAGCCCCACCCTAATACAATCCACAGTCTCTCTCCTTGTTCCAAGCATTCCTGCTAATTTTATGTAAATAGTTTGAGCATGTTATCTAGTTAATAGATTATATACTCCATGTAAATAGTTCTCCCATGTTATCCAAGTTGATACTCCTGTTATATGTAATACCAAACAGCCTGTTGTTCTGGTTTCTTTATGTTATCTGTAAACCGCGCTGATGTCAAAGAGTGCGGTATATAAGAAGTTGAAATAAAATAAAAAAAATAAAAAATAAACACACCTGTTAACTCAGAAATCCTCCTCGCCAAGCAAATCGCCAACAGAAAAACGGTCTTCAATGTCAGATCCTTCAGCAAGGCCTGAGCCAACGGTTCAAATGGCGGCCTAAGCAAGGCTTCCAACACCAAATTCAGATCCCACGCCGGCACCGAAACCCGCCGCGGAGGACGCATGAACAATACCGCCCTCAAAAAACGCTTAACATCGCTGTGATCCCCCAGAAGCTGACTGCGAATCTTACCCCGATAACAGGAGATGGCCGCCAACTGCACCCGCAATGAACTAGCTGCCAAACCCTTGTCAACTCCATCTTGTAAAAAGGAAAGGATCTGAGACACCCAGGCCCCCAAGGGTTGTAAGCTCCGCTCCGCACACCAGGCTTCAAAAATGTGCCATACCCGGACATACGCTAACGAGGTGGAACGCCTCTGCGCCTTCAGCAATGTAGCAATGACTGACGCGGAATAACCCTTGGCTGTCATCCTAGCCCTCTCAAGAGCCAGGCCGTAAGCGAGAATCGATTCACCTGGGGCATGCGTAATGGTCCCTGACATAGAAGATCCGGCCTCTGCGGTAACTTCCACGGCCTGTCCGCCAACAGCCGCACCAGATCCGCATACCAGGGCCTCCTGGGCCAGTTTGGCGCCACCAGGACAACCATGCCCCAAAGCCTCTCTATGCGCTGCACCACCCAGCCTATGAGAGCCCAAGGCGGGAACACAGAGAAGACTGCCTTCCGGCCACCTTTGTGCCAAAGCATCGAGACCCTCAGACATCCTTTCTCGCCGCCTGCTGAAGAACCGCTCTACCTTCGCTGACTCGAAGCTCGCCATTAAATCCATGAGCGGCATCCCCCAGCGGCGCACCAACAGCGCAAACACCTCCGGGTGAGGACCCCACTCCCCCGGATCCACCCTGTGGCGACTCAGAAAATCCGCTTCGACGTTGTCCACTCCGGCCACATGTTGTGCCGAAAGCCCTGACAGATTCTGCTCGGCCCAGCGCAAAAGCTGACTCGCCTCCGCTTCCAGAGACGCACTGCCTGTGCCCCCCTGGCGATTGATGTAGGCTACCGTCGTCGCATTGTCGGATAGAACTCGCACCGCCCCCTGACAAGTCTCTCTGAAACGCCAGCAGGGCCAAAAACACCACTTGCATCTCCAACCGGTTGATGGACCATTCCTTTTCCTCCTGAGACCACTGCCCCTGGGCAAATCGCCCCTCGCAATGCGCCCCCCATCCCAGGAGACTTGCGTCCGTGGTTAACAGTCTCCAGGATGGAGGCTCTAGCGGGACGCCCGCGTCCAAACTTTCCTCTCGCAACCACCACTGAAGCTCCTGACGCACCTCCGGTGGACAAACCAGCCGCTGCGACAACGCATCCCTCTGATGCGATCAGCGCCGAAGCAGCGCGCTCTGCAACGGCCTCATATGGGCCCGGGCCCACGGCACCACGTCGATCATGGCCGCCATCGTTCCGAGTAACTGCAGATACTGCCACGCCGTCGGCGCCTGCCGTGCCAGAAACCGTGCCACGAGCTGCCGCAAACCTTGTGCTCGCTGGACTGGAAGAAAGACCTCCCCTTTCTGCGTGTCGAAACGGGCCCCTAAATATTCTAATGCTTGCGAGGGAACTAATCTGCTTTTTGCATAATTGACCACCCAGCCAAGGCTCTAACAGCTGCACCACTCTGGCCGTGGCCAAGGCACTCTCCTCCTTGGACTTTGCTCGGATTAGCCAATCGTCCAGGTACGGATGCACTAGCACGCCCTCCTTGCAAAGCACCGCTGCCACCACCACCATAATCTTGGTGAATGTTCGAGGCGCCGTGGCCAACCCGAAGGGCAACGCTTGAAACTGAAAATGACCCATGGGCACCGCAAACCATAGAAATTTCTGATGCTCCCGTCGCACCTGAACATGGAGATACGCCTCGGTGAGATCTAACGATGTCAGAAATTCGCCTGCCCTGACCGCCACGATCACGGACCGCAGCATCTCCATTTGGAAATGGGTGACTCGGAGACACCGATTCACCCTCTTCAAATCCAGAATCGGCCGAAACGTGCCTTCCTTCTTTGGGACCACGAAATAGATGGAGTATCGACCGCACCTGCACTGATCCGCAGGAACGGGAACCACTGCCTTGAGCTGCAGTAACCGCTGCAGCGTTTCCTCGACCGCTCAAACCTTGAGCGGAGCTCTGCAAGGAGACTGGATAAAAGAATCGACGACAGGTCGATGGAGTTCTAAGGCGTAACCTTCTCAAATAACCTCCAGGACCCACTGGTCTGACGTAATTTGGACCCAGGCAGGGTAAAACTCCCGCAACCGACCTCCCACGGGCACCACCCCCACCTGAGTCCGCATGATCTCATTGTGACTTCTTAACGACGGAGGACTGGAAGGGGGCAAACCCTCTGCCTGCCCCTCGGAAACCTCTAAAACCTACCCCGCTGAGGTTGAACAAACCGCGAGGACCGAAACCGACGAAACTCTCTCGGCGCCCCTCTGGACCCCGAAGCAGTCCTACCCGGTTTCGGCTTATCCTCTGGAAGTCTACCCCCCATAGATTCTCCGAGATCCTTGACCAGCTTTTCCAAATCCTCCCCAAACAAAAGCTGACCCCTAAACGGCAGCTTGCTGAGGCGAGCCTTAGACGAACAGTCTGCCGACCAGTTACGCAACCAGAGATACCGGCGAGCAGCCACCACCGAAGCCACACTCTTCGCCACTCCCCGGATAAGATCATAATGAATATCCGCCAAATACGCAGTTCCGGATTCCAGCCGCGCCACATCCTCCAACTGCCCTTCCGAGCGATCCCCCTGCAACTTTTGGGACCAGCGCAAACAGCCTCTCGCCACCCACACCCCGGCTATCGAGGCCTGCATGGAGAGGGCGCAAACATCAAATACTTGTTTCAGCAGGGTATCCAACTTCCTATCCTGAACATCCTTCAAAGCCGCGGCACCTTCCACCGGAATGGTGGTCTTCTTAGTCACCGCCGCATCTATTTTAGGAGAGCGAAACAGTTCTCTATCCTGGTCAGAAAGCAGATAAAGACGAGCCAAAGCCCTGGAACCCTTCAGGGCCAACTCCGGCAAGTCCCATTCTTCCTGAATCATACTCCTAAACACTCTATGCACCAGAAAAACCCACTGGGACGTCCGTACCGCCTGCAACAGGGGATCCTCCAAGGCCTCCTCCGTCATCGCCCCTGCGGAGGGCATATTCAGTGTCTTGAGAGTCTCCGCAATTAAGGCCGGCAGCTCTTCGCGCCGGAACACCCTGACCACTCTGCTCTGTTGCTCTGAGTCAGGCAACAATTCGCCCTCTTCTAACTCCTCTTCCGAGACCTCCTCCATATCAGTGTCCACAGACCCCAGGACCTCCCCGAGTTGAGCCGCGGGACCCTCATCCTCCGCCCCCTTGCTCCGTTTGGCCGGAGGAGCCTCCTCCGCAACCCGTGTCACAAAACCCTGCCGCTTCTGCCCCTGTGACCCCAAGTCCTGCCATCGCAGGCTGCAGCAGAGCAAACGCCTGCTGCATAAGAGAAAAGAAATCTGGCGGGATCACGGGTGCAGACTCCCCCTGAGCCAGCCCCCGAGACAGGGAGGACCCTACCCCAGAGGAAGGCCCCGCTACCGGCTCCGCTGGCTCCAAAGCCGGAGGCAGGACCTCTCCCCCATCTGACGGAACTGCCGCCCGACCGGCCGAGGTCCCTTCTAGCGGCTTGTCCATAACTTCTGCTTCAAGAGCACAGGCTGAACATACCCTGGAGTCCAGCACCGTATCCCTACTGCCACAAACTAAACAACGATGCTTTGCAGGCATGCCTCTGCTAAGCAGGCAATACACCCTGAGAGGCCCAAGCCTGGACCCCCGTTTGCCTCTTTTTTTTTTTTTTTTAAACTCTCCCAGCATCCCCGGAGAGCTCCCCAGCAAGGCCCGACTAGGTATTTTGCAAAACGAAGCTGATAACCCGTCAGCCGCGGGAACGGCAATCGGGCAGACAAATTGGCCGCCGGCATTTTCCCACGCGGCTGAAGCAAAAAATAATAAAATGGACCCTGCGTCCTAACGCAGTCCCCGCTGTTCCTTTCACCTCCCAAATCGGCCCTGCAAGCCTTCCCCTCACTCACCTCCACTTGCCGGCGTTGAGAGGAAGGGCTCCCGCGACGGAGCTCAGCCGAAATGCGGCTTCAGCTCCCGCAGTGTCTCTCACTGCGTGTGCAATCCAGCCCTTCGATTAGCTTCGGGGCAGCCCGAGCTCGCCTGCCACCTGCTCCTCACCCCTATTCTCGGGTTCGGGAGCAGGGAAGCTAGAAAATAAATCTTCCCCCCTTGACAAGATCTCTCTGCTCGTTAGCACGACAGGGAAAGCACCACAGGAGGGACTGGGGGGGGGGGGCTGGAGCCAGAGTAGGGAGCCAAACACTCCCTGCAGCAGCACTCTACCTACAAAAGAAACACAAAGGGTAAGAAAATCAAATTGAAATTGAAATTTTAAATTTAAACTGAAATTGAAAGGGAATCCAAACTCTAACTCTGCTTATTTGCTGCCAAAACTGAGCCCAGTCCCAGGCTCAGCATCTCCTCTAGCTGCTTGGAGACTGAAAGTACTGAAGGAAGGGGGCAGTCCTTGCCTATTTATACCTCCGCTAGCAAAGCGATGATGCCTTTCAGTCTCCAAAGCTGCTGGAGGAGATTCTAAACTCTATGGTACCGGGACTGGACTAGAGGGACGAAAAGGAAATATGAACTGATCCTAGCTGAAAGCATGGAAGCCTGAAAGGTTTGGCACCCAAAAGCGTCCAGTCCTGCATTCACGACCTGGGGGATTGGATGCATGCCTCTTTGCACTTTTCATCCTACGCATGGCTGACTCCACCACCATTGAATGGTGTGGCAGCTGAGTCTTTTGAAATCCAGGACATGGCGGAACTCGATACCTAGTATCAAGTCTCCTAGAATGAGGAGATGTGATCAGAGGCGTCTCCCACATTCTGAGCATCAAGTTATGCAGAATTTCATGGATGGGCAGAGTAGCTGCTTCCTTTGGAGCTTTAGGATATTGGAGAATTTCCAATTCCTTTGCTATGGGTTCCTCTTCAGGAGCTACCGTGATTGAAAGGACCTTGGCCATATCACAAATAAAATCCTGAAGAGACATGTCCTCTGGAGGTGACGTTCTGTGTTGGTGAGAAGAGGGATCTTCCAGGAGAAACCCTCTGGTACCAGAATTGTCAGAGTCTTCGGAATTGGAAGATTTGAGGTATTCCTGACTACGATGCTCATGCAAAGCACGGTCCCAGTATCGATCGAAGTCGGTACCGAGTTGATCTGGTACCGATCTATTGATTCCAGCCAAAGATGGCATGGGAATTATTCCCACCGCGGCCGGTACCGGTGTCTGTACTGATGTAGGTATCGGCATCGGTGTAGGTACTGGTATCCGTTGAACCATAGGTGTCAACGGTACCATCAGCTGTAAGTAGAACTGGAATGCTGCATTCGATAGCGAGGAACCTCTGGTCTATCGACGCTGCTGATGCCTGGGTGTCGGTACCGGTGAAAACAGCCGGGACCCTGAGCATGGCACAGGTAGTTCTTGTGAGGTCGAAGCCTCGAGAACATCCTGAAGCCCCATTGATGCTTTGGAAGCCGAAGCCTCCCGCCGTGGCTGTTTTGCCGGTGTGGTTCCCTCAAGGGCATTGCCAATGGCCTCTCTATGCTTAGCAGGAGAGCTACCCTTTGAGGACCGGCTTTTATTTGTGTCTTTTTATGTACGCTTTTACCACAGAGTTCTGACCCCAGAAGGCGGCTCTTATCGAAACACAGCTCGTGTAGCACTTGTGGTATTTGTATTCCTGGTTTTCTACCGATTAACTCTTGGTTTAATAAACTCGAGTATCTTGCCTCTTTGTGTGCCTTGGACATTGGCGAGTACCCCTGTGCTTTTTTGTTGGTTTGGACTCATCTGCACTGTGGCTCAGGATCGACCGATGCAGACCCTTGCCTCTTCACTGTTGCCCTTAGACTGCTGCTGTTCCCAGGGCCCCACCATGCTGCCACTGCTTCTCCCTGGATTAAAACTGCCTGCTTATTTTGTTTTGTTTTTTTAAATACAAGAGCTTTTTAGGCAGACACTGAAAGGAGCTACCTCTAGCCCCCTCCAAAAGGCTGGGGGAGGAGGAGGAGAAGAAGAGGGAGCTGCCACCCCCTGGGCCACGGATCCACCAGGTTCTGCACCCTAAAGGTCTGCAGCCCAGCAACAAAGTCCAGATCCAAGCACAGGTTATACTCATCCACCTGCTGGAGACTAACAACTGGCTGTGCATAGGGGCACGGGCTACTTAAGAGGAGTGTTTCAGCTTGGTGATCCTCAGTCTCCATCTGCTGCTGGATGAGCATAACCCATGCGTCTGAACTAGACATGATTAGGAAGTAGGTTTTTTTCATACAGCAGAATTAAAAAAAAATTGAATAATGAATAATTTTAGAGGATAAGTCTGCAAAGAATGCTGCCCCTGAAGCAGCTGGTGGTGCGAAACAAAAGTCTCCACTGGGCACTGTTTTTAACAATATGAAATTCATTTTTTCATACTGCACTTTAGATGATATGGAAAAATAAGGAGTTTTTACAACCAATGACTAGAAGTTGGCTGCATAGCCCAAGTGTATCAGAGGTCCTTTTCTCCTTTTTAAGTAATATTAAAATAAAAAAACAAAAAAACTGATAGTGTGGAAACATTCTGGATGTAGGTAGCACAGACAGATGCTAACATTCACTGGTTTGTCTGCAGTATTTTCCTTTTAGGAAGCAGACCTTCAGTTTTCAGTAGTGGAGAGGAGTTCGGTGGGGGCCTATTGGAAAGGCGCACAATGCAAGGAGAATCTAGGGAAACTTCCACCACCTGGACTGTAGAGCACATGCAAAGAGTTTCAGTGATTTGGATATGTATCTGCCTTGCATTCTTTCCTGAGCAGGTAAAGCAGGGATGCCCAAGTTCAGTCCTCCAGGGTCACAAACTGGCCAGGTTGCCAGGATATCCCCTAATGGATTTGCATAAGGTGGTAGATTTGCATGCATATTCATTAGGAGATATCCTGGAAACCTGGCCTATTTGCAACTAAGAACTGTACTTGGGCACCCAGATGTAAAGGAATGTGCTCCAACTGGAAGAAAGTTCCCCTGTCCATTCTTGCTATACAGTTGAGAAATCCTGCATCAGACGCATGTGACCTGGAGAAGGGGGTATTTTACATGCACCAGTATAACCCTCCAGCTAGACAAAAATCAAGCCTCAAGGAACAAAGCACAAAGTTATTTCTGAACAGCTTTCTTCTACTGCAACAAGTGGCAAAAAAAAAAAAAAAGTTGGCGTTACCTTTAAGGGAAGCAGAGGATAGTTCCACCACATTGTCAGGGGTAAAGTGTGCATTAAGTGACCACCAGAACTTGGAGGTAATCTGATTGCTAGTGGCTCAACTCACCTTCCCTCTTAATAGCACATCACCACAATCCTCACTACCGTGTAACAAGGCCCCTCTGTATCCTACCACTGCAGACTTCACTCTGCTTCTATGGTACTTTCACCAGTTCTGTAGTACCACCTTCACCTCCAGTCTCACATTTTGGAAAGAAGCCATCCCATTTTTATACTATCCTCTATAGCAAGGCTGTATACCTACTTACCCTACATAATACTACAGTGCAGAGACAGGCCGAAATCATTTACATGATTGACAAAGACAGAGCAACTACGAACCCAGGAAGTCAAGTAGCACTGGTTCCAAGCTGCTGCAAGCTCTCCACAACTCTGCGGCCTATTGTAATCACTACTCATGTTTTTTCCCCCCAAGGGTTCTACAAGAGGCTATGTGAGACTTCAATCAACCAAGGTCCAGATGCTCTACTTCAGGAAAACTGATAGGGAACAGCATTTATTCCTCCCCTCCCTTCCAGAAGGGCATCTGCGAGATACACCCCCAAGACATGCTCTAGAGACATCTGTTGCCTAGCTCCTTCGAGAAGGCCCTCTTTCAGAATGGCGGCCCAGGAGCTGGCCAGAATCCAAGTCCATGCTGCACCATTCCACAACCACCATCTGCTGGAGACAGAAGTACTAAAGGATGACCCTAGCTGCATCAGCACAAGTACCAGTGATGTCAGACGCTTCTAGTTATTTCTCTGTCTCCATCATCTGCTGGCAGTGGGACACAGCCAACTGGTCTGGATTGGTCTAGCAGGGATGATCTGGAAATGGGGATCAAAGGTACACAAGACTGGGGGGGGGGGAAGTGGTAGGCAGAACACATGGGTGTAGAAGAGTGGATGGCTAGAAGTGGGCTTAAGGGAGAAGCAGGCTGGCAGGAGGGAGAGATGATGTCTGGCCAGCTTGAGGCAGCACGGTAAGAGAATGGAATGAGGTATGGGATGAAAAAAAAGCATCATAGAGGGGGTGAGCTAAAGGAGTTAAATATACAAAAAGCAAAATAAGGCAGGAAAAACAAGACCAAAAGAAAAAATACAAGCTCTCCTTGGCATTTTAAAACTTGACTGGCTGTTGCAGCCCACAGCTTTCCAGTCATGTGCAGAAGGTACATAGAAATGGTGAAGAAATGTCCCTCAACAGCAGTCATCACAGGCTCTGAACAGGAAAAAGCTACTGCGCACTTTAGCAGGCCATCAGCAAGGTCACACACTAGAGCAGACACTGGATTGTGGCATTACCAAGGAACTTGCAGGGATTAAAGGGCTTTCTGTTAGAAAGCCATTAGGCTCCAAGGGAGGTGGTGGCCATGGGGAGGGCATGCACAAAGCATGTGAAGCAATACATAGGAGCTGGGTTAAAACATTGTAGCATAGCTCTATACAATGAGGAGTGGCCTAGTGGTTGGGGCAAGTTACCTCAGGCCGGAATGTCAGGGGTTCAAATCCCACTAGAGGACAGCAACCTTGGGCCGGAAGGACTGGGGTTTCTAGTCCCACAGGTGCTCCTTGTGGTCTTGGGCAAGCCACTTAACCCTCCATTGCCCATGTTCCCTGTAAGTATTAGTGTATGTGTCTTATATCCCCTCATGTTAAATGTATCCCCCAATTGTGTTGTGACCACTTTGATTGAAGGATAAGGTGGTATACAAAACTGTCTAAATAAATAGCTGAAAAGGGGCATGTGTGATGAAGTTTAGCCAGACCAGCAGCTGAGAAAGTAATGAAGCCCTCTTATGACATGCAAATCCTTTTAATTTGGCACAGTTGGGAGGTACATGGCAAGGGAAACAATGAGGTGGTTTTGACAGTAGTAATAATTTTCAGATGAGATACAGCATAGATACTCAGCTGTAACAGGTGTTCTTCAGGGACAGCAGGAATCAATCCTCACATAAGGGCGACATCGGCACCGACAGTGCCCACGCGGAGCATTTCCCCAGCTTTCAAAGCAAGCCTTTGGGAATGCCATCACACATGCGTGGTTCTCTTCCTGCCCAAAGGTGCCACCTTAGTCAGGTGCCATAGCCATAGCCCTTTCAAGAAGATGGCAAAAATATACAGCAACTCCAAGGGCAGGAGGGAGGGTTGTGAGGCCGATTCCTGCTGTCCCTGGAAAATACCTGTTACGGTGAGTAACTACGCTTTCTCCAGGAACAAGCAGGAAGTCAGTCCTCACATATGGGATTCCCTAGCTACAGGCTATCGAGGACCTGTAGAAAAAACATGGCAGCACCATGAGCAGTCGCCAATGAAAGCCGAAGGCAGCCTGAGGACCGCGGGTCCATAGATGGCCCCCTCTCCCAGTAGCTGGAACAAGAAGGGTTGGAGGGCAGGAGTTGTTTAAACCCCAAACAGATTATGGAGTACAGCCTGGCCGAAAATGGCATCCCAATGGGACTCCCTCTCCAGACAGCAGTGTACCATGAAGGTGTGAGCGGAGGACCAGGTGGCAGCCCTGCAGATGTCCACCAGTGGTACTGAGCGCAGGCTGGCGATCAACGTCACCACTACTTGGACACTAAGTCTGACTCAGCAGTCCAGGGGAAACCCAGCATGGGCAAAGGCTATGCAGTCCGCCACCCAGATGTTCAAGGTATGCTTGCTGACCACCAGCCCCAGTTGGCTGGTATCAAAGGAGACTAAGAACTGCCCAGATCTGCAGTGGTCCCAAGTCCACTGCAGGTAGAAAGAGAGCCCTCTTACAATCCAAGGTGTAGAGAATCGCCGATGCCTGGTCGGCATGGGGCTTTGGAAAGAAAGTGGGCAGCACTAGTTCTTGATTGAGATGAAAATCCGATACGATCTTAGGAAGTAACTTAGGGAAAGTCCGCAGGACCACCCTGTTCCTACAGAACCTTGTGTACAGTGCCTCGGTCATCAGTGCCTGTAGTTTGTTGACTCTCTGGGTGGAGGTGAGAGCCACCAGGAAGGCCACCTTCCACGACAGATGCTGCAGCGAGCAGGTAGCCATGGGCTCAAAGGGCAGCTTGGTCAGCTGCGTGAGGACCACACTGAAGTCCCATTCCACCAGAGGAGGGCAGGTAGGTGGTCTGGAAAGGAGCAGGTCTCACATGAAACAAGAGATGAGCGGTTGCCCTGAAAGAAGTTTGCCCTTGATGAGGTGGTGATTCGCCGAGATGGCACTCATGTGAACCCCGATAGAGTTAGACTTCAGCCCAGACTGTGAGAGGTGGAGCAGGTACTGCGAGACCAAACTGGTAGGGCATGAAAATGGGTTCGCTCGGGGCTCCGAGCACCACACCGAGAACTGATGCCACTTGAAGGCATACGCCCATCTGGTCGAGTTCTTTCATGAAGCCAAGAGAATGTCCTCAATCTCCACGGGAAGATGGTAGGAGGCTAGAGCAACCCACTTGGCCCTCAAGCTGTGAGAGATAGGGACCTCAGATTGGGGTGAAGTAGCAGACCCTCCTCTTGCATCAGCAGCTCCGGTGAAAACCCAAGAGGGACAGGGGGCTCTGTCAAGAGACAGAGCAGCAGGGGAAACCAAGGCTGCCTGGGCCACCTCGGGGCTAAGAGAATCATCGAGGCCCTGTCCCGCTAGACCTTGAGAAGGGTCTGGGCAATTAGGGGCATGGAGGGAAAGGCATATAGCAGGCCTGTCTCCCACGAGATGAGAAAGGCATCTGGGGTCACCGTGTCAAGGTGCAGGAGGGGACTGCAGAACCGTGGGGAGCTGCGAATTCGCAGGACTGACGAAGAGGTCCAGGTCTGGAGTTCCCCAATGCTGGAAGAGCCACTGCGCAATCTAGGGACAAAGGCACCACTCATGCAGCCAGAGGACTCTGCTGACTTGGTCCACCAATATACTGTCCTGGCCTGAGAGGTAAGTGGCTCAGATGGTCATGCCCTGGCTCATCGCAAAAGAGCATAGGGCTGTCATCTCCGAACAAAGGCTGAAGGGAACCAGTACCTCCACTGTTTGTTCACATAGAACATCATGACCTGGTTGTTCATCTGGACCAACACCGCTTGGTGCTGCAGGCAGTCCCTGAAAACCCCCATGGCAACGCAGATGGCCCTAAACTCCAGCAGGTTGATCTGCTGCCGGGACTCCATGGGGACCAGGTCCCTTGAGTGCACCATCCCTTGCAATGGGCTCCCCAGCCCACCAGGGAGGCGTCTGTAGTCAGGACCACAAGATACACCGAAGCTTGGAAGGGTATACCTTGAAGCAGGTTACGAGACTCCTGCCACCAAGCGAGAGACTGCCATGCTGGGAAAGACCGAAATGGGGTCTGAGGCAGCCGGTCGACTGCACCCATTGTGCCCGGAGGCACCACTGTACCACCTGCATGTTGAGACGGGCATTGGGCATGACATGGAACGTGGAGGCAATGTGGCCGAGAATGCAAAATGACATCGCACTTCGAATGCCAGGGACATGAGGCGGTCCACCCAGTCCTGAGGAAAGAAAGCCATGGTCCACAGGGTGTCCAAGCAAGCCACGATGAACTCCAGGGACTGAACTGGAGTGAGGTGGGACTTGGGTAATTGATCACGAACCCCAGATGCTCCAGGAGATGAATGGTGCGGTCAGTGACCTAGATTGGCCACTGTTGGAAACAGGATACTGGGCTTGATGGACCTTGGCCTGACCCAGTATGGCATATCTTATGTTCTTAGTGGCCTGCCAGACTTTGGAGGCCATACCCCATTATGAGCCAGTCGTCTAGATATGGATAGACGAAGGTGCCTTTCAGCCAGAGGTGGGCCGCAGTTACGGACAGGCATTTCATGAAGACCCATGGGGCGGACGCGAGGCCGAAGGGAAACACCCTGTACTAGTAATGATTTCCCTGAACCATGAAGCCGAGGTACTTTCTGTGCTTGGGATGGACGAGGATGTGAGTGTAAGCATCCTTTAAATCTAAGGAGCATAGCCAATCGCCCTGCTGGAGGTAGGGCAATAATGTTCCAAGGGAGAGCATCCTGAACTTCTCCTGCACCAGGAACTTTAGGTTCCGCAGGTCGAGGATGGGCTGAAGGCCCCCTATCTGCTTTGGGATGAGAAAGTATCAGGAGTAAAACCCCCTTCCTCGGAAGTGCAGTGGGACTGTTTCTTCCACCCCATCCTCGAGGAGGCCTGCAAGCTCCTGACCCAGGAAGGCCTGGTGCTGAGGAGCAGACTTGGCTCCCCAGGAAAGTACAGAGGTGGGAGCTGGTTCAGATGGAGGAGACAGCCCTCCCAAACGACCTGGAGGACCCAGGAGTCTGTCAAGATGGACTCCCACCTGTGGGAGAAGTGGACCAGACGCCCCTTGACTGACAGTCACTCTGTCAGCTGACGAGAGGCTATGCCAATGGCGTCAAAACCCAGAGGATGGCTGAGCCGGCGCCAGGGATTGGGCTTACGAGGGCCAATGACCGTGCTCTTGCCCTGACCACCCTGAAAGGGGGCTACCCATCCTATCCGCCAGCCCCCATCCCTGTATGAGAGCCCCTTCCGGTGGAAGAAAGAGGAGAGCAAGAAGCCTTTCTTCCTAGGGAGAGAGGATGTTTTCCAGGAGAGGCGAGTATGAGTCACATACTCCATTTCAATCTCTGCTGCCTTGTCCTCCATGGGCTTGCAAATAGTTGCTCCCCGAGGCAAGAGACATCCAAGCAGCTTCTCCTGGACCCACTGCTCCAAGACAGAGGACTGGAGCCAAGCCTGCCAGAGGGCTCTAATGCCAGCTACCGCCACCTGGGCAGAAGACTCTAAGCCATCATACGCTGCTTGCAAGAGGTACTTTGAACATTCTCTGATGGACTTTAAGAGGGCCTGAAAATGTCAGAGATGGTCTCTGTCAAGGCCTGCCGCAAAGCCTACGAGCTCTCTAGTGAGGTCACGGAGGAACATCCCAATATATAATTGGTAAACTTGGATGCAACATGACAGCATGGAGCCCTTATAAGCCTTGCGCCCGAGGGCATCGAGGGTATGAGACTGCTCAGCGGGACCGAAGAATGAGTCTTTGGGCTCTTAGCTTATGCATGGCCAATTTGACCACCATCGAGGTGCGAGGAAGCTGGGCTTCCTGAAACCCTGGGCCCCACTGAATCCTATACATAGCATCCAGGCGCTTGCTCACGATAGGGACAGAGGCCAGGGTCTCCCACATGCAGAGGAAGAGTTAGTTCAGAATGGGAGGAACCAGCACCGAGAGAGCTTCCTTTGGAGGGGCTTCATATTGAAGAATATCAAGCTCCTCCGTGTGGGGCTCCTCCTCTGACTCTGTGGCGAGTGCTAGGACCCATGTCATGTCCCAGACAAACTCCACAAAGGTTTCGTCCTCAGGAGGTGACCATCGCCTCTGGGTCAGTGGAGAGGTCCGAGGGGAGGTCTCGGTGGGACTGTGTCTCTGGGGAGGTTTCCCCATTGAACTCCCACACTGAGTAGTCCATGGAGGACTCTAGGTCAGGCGGCTCGAGATGGGTCTGTGACCTGCGCTGGGCTTCCGAGGCTGAAACCTGCCTGGAGCTGGAGGCACTTGCCCAAGAAGATCTCGCACCCAAGGACTAGGATGGAGATAGAGACCAGCGCAGAGGATCCTCACGAGGCTTCTCAGGGGTCACTACGGCGGCCCAGGGAGTCCAAGGTCGAGGTCCCTGTGGTCTCAAGGAGCGTGCTGGTGGGGCAGAGGGAGCATAGCGAGGAATGTAGAAACGCTGTGCTTCAAAACCAGCATCTGAGCCTCCCACTCAGGAGTGGGGCCCTGCGACACTGACGCTGGGGTGACCAGGTCAGGTGTCGAGGAGGTCCTTGCCGGGACGACCTCAGGAGATTAAGCACCTTTGCGGGAGGCCTCCGTATCAGTTTGAGGTACTTTACTGGGCTACTCCCTCTCCGACTCCAAAGTTTGACAAGGGGGGCTGAAAGACCAGACACGTAACCTCTCATGCTTGAATGGCACCCCCGACACAGATTCCTTACAGCCGCCTTCTTCCGCTCATATTCAGGCGACCCCTGGTCCGAGTGCTGCCAAGCCTGGGGAAGAGCCTTGGTAAACTCCAGAGGGATACCAGAGCTTCTTTACAGAAGAGATCCAGCTTCTACTTACAACTCTGGATGGCCTTGGAGGACATCTTCTTACAGAGGGAGCATAGCTCCGGGTCATGGTCAGCATCTAGACACCTGAGACAACAGTCATGGGTGTCCGTGAGAGACACTTTTTTTGAACACCTATCATATTTCCTAAAACCGGAGGCCAATAGGGGAAAAAGGACCCCTGTGAGGTCAAAGACCCTCGACATGGACAGCGGTTAAAAAGAGCACGAAAGTGCGGTAAAACACAAACAGGCATAAAGGGAAAAACCCAAGACCAAGGCCGAAGCAGAGGTGCTCGAGAGGTGGGAAGACAACCGGCAAGGCCAGATAGTAAAAACCGGTTGGAGGCAGAAATTTTTTTCCGGGGACCAGACGCATGTCCGAAGGGCTCCGCGGAAAAAGGGAGACAGAGTAAGATGGTAGCTTGGGCAGGAAAGGGACCACGCATGCATGGTGGCATTCCCAAAGGCTTTCTTTGAAAGCTGGGGAAATACTCCGCGCGGGCTCCGTCGGTGCTGATGTTACCCATATGTGAGGGCTGACTTCCTGCTTGTTCCTGGAGAACATAAATGATCCCTCAATTTCCTGCATTGCCTGGATCTGTTCTCTCATCTGAAAACAGACAATGTGGAGAAAAAAATGCACACACAGACAGTAGCCGTTCTATAATCATTTTGAGAATTGCAGAAGGCAGAGGGAAGAGAAATCCAAGGAATGCAGAAAACAGTGAGGAAACATTGATGGTATCTCAAGGAAAAGAAGCCACATACCCTGGCTTAGAAGAGAGGTTCATGACTGTCATGGGTATGGGCAAACTACCCCATTTGAAAAAACTGTCCCGAAACAAGAGACCAGGAGAATACCACTCAATCCACAAAGAGCTGACAATCTGCAGAAAAGAGACACAGGAAAACAAGTGATTCACAAGTGGGCAGGGTAAGACAGCAAGTGCAGAACGACATCCAATCTGACCACGTGAAATGTCTTTAAAAAAAAGTGAGATGGCAGTTATGTCAGGGTTAGAGAAAAGGACTTGCCACTGAACTTGCAATTCATGGCCCTGAGCATCAGAGTACCAGGACAGGATGCATCACTTCTATCCTAATGCATTTTGGTAGAAGTCTTTTCCAGTAAAGAATGCAGTGGAGAGCCCTTCCCTTACTACTTTTTGTTAATCTGTGATGGTACCTATGTACCATCCTGGAAAAAATAAATATATCAAGGGACAACTTAAGACAGAACTGGAGGAAACCTGCAGGACAGAAGAGCCCAAGTACAACAAAAGCTACACGGCCCAGAATGCAAAGGGAGGTTTGTAGGGGACATGTACACTTCCAAAATGGAAATTACACTAACCTGGTAATTGTAGTTCCTGGAGGGTCCAGTTTAGTCCTCCACAATCGGGTAGTGCCCCTCCTCCTGCAGCCTGGAGACTGGACCAATCAAGTCTTCTGTAGTATATATGCAGACGGAGCTCCCAGAAGCCCCCAGTGTACTAGTAACAAAGCATACTTAACGAAGCAACACATTAGATTAATATACAAAATGACATAAGAAAGAACAATTTGTACCCCCCAATAAATATCCAACCCCCTCCCCAAACGAGGAAGTCAGAACACTGCATTGCGCCGGTACCGACGCCCCGGTAATCAAAACACAGCTCACCATCAGAAATCTCAGGAGCTGACTGAACACCTGAGAAAAGGAAGAGCCATAGCAAAAAACGCAGCTGTAAAGAAAAAAAGGTCCGAACGGAAAAGAGGAACCGTCTTATAATCAACCGTTCGGAAAAGCGCGCCGCATTATTATAGCAGATAGTCGGGAGGGAAGGAGGACTAAACTGGACCCTCCAGTAACTACAATTACCAGGTTAGTGTAATTTCCATTTCCTGTTCGGTAATCCAGTTTAGTCCTCCACAATCGGGATGTAACAGAGCAGTCAAGACCGGGCGGGACCTTGCCATCTGGCGCGCAGAACCGCCGAACCAAAACAGGAATCCCGAGCCGCTGACACATCTAAGCGATAGTGTTTACTGAAAGCATGCAGAGACGACCAAGTGGCCGCCTTACAGATATCTGCTGGCGGAACTAGGCTATACTCCGCCCAAGAGGTCGCCTGAGCCCTAGTGGAATGAGCCCGTAGCCCCTCCGGAAAAGACCGCTGCTGCAACAGATACGCAGACGCGATCGCTTCCTTGAGCCATCTTGCAATGGAGGCTTTAGCCGCCGCTTCCCCTTTACGCGCACCCCCGAAGAGCACGAAAAGACGGTCAGTTTTCCGAAAAGTCTCGGTAGCCTTCAGATAACGACGAAGCGTACGACCCACATCGAGCCGGTGAAGACCTTTGTCCGCCGAACCGACAGAGTGCGAAGAAAGCACCGGAAGGAATACTGCCTGATTCATGTGAAAAGGAGACACTACCTTTGGCAAAAAGGAAGGGACCGGACGGAGGACGATCCGATCCGCGGAAAAAGACAAAAAAGGTTCTCGGCAGGACAATGCATGCAGATCAGAAATGCGCCGTGCCGAACAGATGGCTACAAGAAAAACCGTCTTCAGCGTGAGATCTTTCAGGGACGCCCTACTCAGGGGCTCAAAAGGTTCACGAACCAGGGCCCGCAGCACTAAATTCAAGTCCCACAGAGGAACGAAAATCCTGCGGGAGGGCCGCAAATGAAAAACAGCCGTAAAGAAACGATGTACATCTGGATGAGCCCCGAGAAGACGGCCCAAAACCTTGCCTCGATAACACGAGATAGCCGCCAACTGGACTTTCAGGGAACTAGCCGCAAGGCCCTTATCTAAACCATCCTGAAGAAAACTTAAAACGACGGGCACGGAAACCGTCGCCGCCCGGACTCCCCGCCGGGAGCACCAGTCCTCAAAGATCCTCCAAATCCGAACGTAAGTAAGAGAAGTGGACGTTTTCCTCGCCCGCAGAAGGGTAGAAATCACCGCGGGGGAGTAGCCCTTCTTTTTCAGCCTAGCCCTCTCAATGGCCAAACCGTAAGCGAGAATCGATCCACTTGGGGCATCCGCAAGGGACCCTGAAGAAGAAGATCCGGCAGCGCGGGCAGGAGCCATGGAACGCCGTCGCGCAGCCGGACCAGATCGGCATACCAGGGCCTCCGGGGCCAATCCGGGGCCACCAGTAACACTCGACCCCGATGGCTCTCGATGCGTTGCACGAACCGGCCGATCAGAGCCCACGGAGGAAAGACATAAAGAAGACCGGACGTTGGCCACGGCTGAATGAGAGCGTCGATCCCCTCGGACATGCGCTCCCTTCGTCTGCTGAAGAAGCGCCCTGTCTTGGCCGATTGAAATGTCGCCATGAGATCCATGATGGGCGGACCCCACCGCCGGACTATTTGCGCGTAAACCTGTGGGTTGAGCTCCCACTCTCCGGGGTCTACCCGCACTCTGCTGAGAAAATCGGCCTGGACATTGTCTGCGCCTGCAATGTGTGCTGCCGAGATTGCCGGAAGACGAGTCTGCACCCAATTGAACAAGTCCGTCGCTTCTGCTTCCAAGGACACGCTGCCGGTGCCCCCTTGGCGATTGATGTAAGCTACTGTGGTCGCATTGTCCGACAGGACCCGCACCGGTCGGCCGAGGACTAGAGTCTCCAGGGCCAACAGGGCTAGCCGTACTGCCCGTAATTCGAGACGGTTGATCGACCAAGAAGCCTCCCGGGGAGACCATTCCCCCTGAGCGAAGCGGGTCTCGCAGTGAGCCCCCCAGCCGGTTAAGCTCGCATCCGTTGTGAACGGAACCCAAAGTGGAGGCTCCAAGGGAATCCCCCGCGTCAGGATCTCAGAGGAGAGCCACCACCGTAGTGATCGGCGAACCGCCCTTGGGCAAGGCAATCTCTTGTTCAATGAGTCGAACTGGTTGGACCAACGGCGCAGAAGAGCACTCTGCAGCGGACGCATGTGGAAGCGCGCCCAAGGCACCACCTCCAAGGTCGCTGCCATCGTTCCGAGGAGCCGCAGGTACCTCCACGCCGACGGAGCGGGCATCCCTCAGAAGAGTCGGACAAGAGCCCGCAACGCCAGAAAGCGGCGCTCCGGAAGGCACACCAAGCCCCGTGCTGTGTCGAAGCGAACCCCCAGGTACTCGAGATCCTGCGTCGGACACAGACAACTCTTGCATTCGTTCACCACCCAGCCGAGGGACCGCAGCAGAGCCACCACCCTGCTCGTGACTTGCCCACACTCCCGACTGGACTTTGCTCGAATCAACCAGTCGTCGAGATACGGATGGACCAGGATGCCCTCCTTGCGCAAGGCCGCCGCGACGACAACCATTACCTTTGTGAAGGTGCGGGGAGCCGTGGCGAGTCCGAACGGCATGGCCCGGAATTGGAAGTGGCCCCACGGAAGCGCGAAGCGGAGAAACCGTTGATGAGAGGGCCGGATGGGAATGTGTAAATAGGCCTCGGTGAGATCGAGGGACGTCAAAAACTCCCCCTGACGCACTGCTACGATGACTGACCGCAGGGTCTCCATACGGAAGTGCGGCACTCTGAGAGCGCGATTCACGCCTTTGAGGTCCAAGATCGGACGAAGAGAGCCGCCCTTTTTGGGAACCACAAAATAGATGGAGTAGCGACCTGCGCCTCTTTCCAAAGGAGGAACCGGAACCACTGCCCCCAGTGAAAGCAGCTGATCCAGGGTCACGCGGATGTCCCGCGTCCTTTGAGCTCCCTTGCTGGGTGACAGAACAAAGGAATCTGGAAGTGGGTACGCAAACTCCAGGGCATAACCTTCTTCTATAATCTGCAGCACCCACCGATCTGACGTAATTTGGGCCTAAGAAGGAAGAAAGTCGCGCAAACGACCCCCGATAACCGGGCCTCCCTCTAGAGCCCGCCTCGCTTCATTGTGGCTTGCGATTAAAGGAAGAGGCCGAGGAAGAGGCGGCTCCGGAGAAGCCTCTTCCCGCTCCCCTGAAACCACGAAATCCTTGATGACGGGTTCCAAAACGACCGCGCTGCGATGTCCACAGTCGGGAGGAACGAAACCTGCGAAAATCCCGAAACTGACCGTGCGCCGAGGTGGACAATCTATTGAGCTTAGGCTTATCTTCCGGAAGCCGTCCACCCTTAGACTCACCGAGATCCTTCACCAACTTATCGAGAGCCTCACCAAATAACAATCTGCCCTTAAAGGGCAGCTTACTGAGGCGAGACTTGGAAGAACCGTCAGCCGCCCAGTTGCGCAACCAGATGGACTGGCGCGCCGCTACCACGGAGGCCATACTATTCGCTAAGGAGCGGATTAAATCATAAAACAGATCCACCAAGTAGGCCGATCCCGACTCCATGCGGGTAACGTCCAGCAGACCCTGTTGGTCTAGACTGGAACCCGAGCGCAGATGCTGTGACCACCGCAAACAAGCCCGAGCTACCCACGCCCCACAAATAGAGGCTTGCAAAGACAAGGCATTGGTGTCGAAGGCTTGCTTCAACAAATTATCAACCTTCTTGTCCTGAACAACCTTCAGGGCCGCAGCCCCTTCAACCGGGATGGTGGTTTTCTTGGTCACTGCCGAAACTGCAGCATCCACTCGTGGAGACTTAAACAAGTCCCTGTCCTTGTCGGCAAGGGGGTAAAGACGATTCATGGTCCGAATCCCCTTTCAAACCGGATCCCGGCTGCTCCCACTCCGCATGGATCATCTGCTCAACCACGCGGTGCACGGGGAAAACTACCTGGGCATCCCTGACCGCCTGAATGAGAGGATCCTCAAGACCCTCCTCCTCCAGGGGCCGCACCGCCGATAGGTTAAGCGCTTGCAGAGACTCCGTGACCAAAGGGATCAGCTCGTCCCTTCGAAACACCCGAATGATCCGAGCCTGATCTTCCGGCTCAGGGATCTCCCCGTCCTCTAACTCCTCAGCCTCAGTCTCAGGATCACCCTCCGCCTCGGAATCCGGGAGACAAAGGGTGACCTGATCCTGGTCCACCAACTTGAGCCGCTTGACCGCGGGCTGAGAAGACCGCTGAACCTCCCCTGCGGGTCCTGAGGGGAGAGAGGCGGGCCAAGCCTCCGGCAACTGACCGGACCGGCTCAAGCGGAAAGCCTGATGCATGAGGAGAACGAAATCAGGGGAAAAGTCCATAGGCGGCGCTACTATAGCCGCATGTTGGAGCTCAGGTACCGAATCATTGGACGGTGGGACCGATCCAGAAGGGGGGACGCTCGTTGAAGGGACACTGTCCCCCAAAAGAGAAGTGTCCCCGGGGATAAGCTGTTCCTTAACTTCAATAGGACGCTCCAGGTCTGAAGAAACTGAAGCACAGCCCCTGCAGATGCCAGAGTCAGTCACCGCACCTCTGCGGGACCCACAAATCATGCATTGGGGTTTGGCAGCCATGCTAAGGCAACCTCCGCCCAGCGGGAAAGAAGGGAACAGAAACAGGGAAGCCCACACCAAAGGGACCAACCCTATGCAAATTAGTACAGACTTAAATTTAAAACGTTTTTTTTTTTTTGTTTGTTTTTTTTACAGAAAATAAAACACTCCCCAGAATCCCAGGGGTGCCCTGAGCAAAATCGCCAGCATAAGAAACCCCAAAAATGCCAGGGGAATCCGTGCACAAGTGTTAAAAAATGCCCCTAAAAAGCACTCTTTAGAAATTCAAAATGGCCGCCGCACTTTTTCACCCGCGGTAAAAAACGGCGCGAAAATACAAAGGCAACCAAATAACATGGAAAAGAAAGAAAACGACCCTCAAATACAGGGCAAGCGAAAAAATTCAGGAAAAAATGCAAATCGTGAGGCAGGGGAGCTGACAGACCCTCTGACAAATCAAACAGGAGGGAGCAGCAGTGCCCGAGAAAGGTAAGGAAATGAAAACTCCTACCAGCTCAGGAAACAGCCAGGAACTCAGCCAGCTTCTCCAGGTAACAGACAATGCTGTAGCAGGTATGGCTCTTCCCCGTACAGCCTAGGGGAGAGCTCAACCCAGGCTTCAGAAATCCCCAGGCAGGAAGGCAGGAGCCCAATGCAGGTCTGGCTTCCCCCAGGATGTCCCCTGTGGTAATGGATTTTTTTTTTCTTTTTAAAGATACAGCTACCTAGCAAAGAAATGGTAAATAAAGGACCAAAAACAAAACCTCAAAAGAACTACCTAACTAGTGTTGCTCCTTCAAGTGTCACTTAGTGTGCCCAGAAAGGGCACAGCAGTCCTCAAGCTGCAAGGAGACTGGACACACTGGGGGCTTCTGGGAGCTCCGTCTGCATATATACTACAGAAGACTTGATTGGTCCAGTCTCCAGGCTGCAGGAGGAGGGGCACTACCCGATTGTGGAGGACTAAACTGGATTACCGAACAGGAACTTCTGCTAGCCGTGGGCATGCAATGAAGCATGGAGGGGACTCTGGTGAATATAAAGGGGGTAAGACGACAGGACCATAGGCACAGCTATGTGATTTCAGCAAAAGAGGAGAGACTGACTGCATCCCCCACCTGGCAAAATTGCAAATCCCAGAAGCTAGAGCTGAGCAAGGTAAAATAATCCCAAACCATATAATAGAAGCAGCATCAGGCAGGCTTGAGCTAATGCTAGATAAACCAGGAGATGTGAAAGACTATGCTATGTTTGCTCTCATGTCTGGCGGACATGAAAGCAAGAACCCTAGAAATGAAAGGTTGCTCTAAAGTTTGCTGGCTGAACCTGCTCGAGATGAAGAGCGGGGGGGGGGGGGGGGGGGGGGGCTCTAGACCTGGACGTTTGTCAAGAGGCTATCTGAAATTACACTGCTGAAACATGGAACTCCATGGCTGTCTGGGAGAATGAAGAGCAGAATTACCTACAGTAAGATATGTTATCAAGTTCAAGCCCTCTGAAGGCTGCTTGAGTGGTGTGAAATGAGGGCAGGCTTACAAAGAAAATTTTAGCAGAGAATCTCATCTTAGTTTTAGTCCTTTAGCATCTCTTTAGGACCATGGTGACTGAAGCCACATCTTCCTTTAACTTAGTTTGTGAACACGGTACCAAAAAACAGAGCAGAGCTGTGCAAGAGTTCCCCTCTACACTCACATTAGTGCCAGAGCCTCAGGCCTCTCCACGTCACACCCACTTTCTTCCTTCATGCTGGGGAGGGGACACTTACTTTTTTTGTTGTTTTTTATCAAAAGAAACACAGCAAAAAAAAATATCTGCTCATTCTCTTCCATCCTACACGCAAAGCTCTCCTGAATGAAAGGTATAGTGAAAATTCTGCTGCAGATTCTATTCTACAGCGAGTGGCAAAGTGCATCTTCTCAATCTGTTATTTACATGACAAATTGACAAACTCATTAGTGAACAAAAACAGCAACAGCCTCTCCCCCCACCCTTTACCCACTTACCAAAAAAACAAAAAACAAAACAACCCCAAACTATAAAGTGAAGCACTCCTCTCTGTACAGTTCGTCTGGGCCCAACAGAACCCCAAACCGTGTGTTCCTCTCTGGACAACTCGCCTGGGCCCGGCAGAACCCCAAGGTGTGCACTTCTCTCTGGACAGCTTGCGTGGGCCTGGCACAATACAGCCCCAAGCAGTGTTCCTTTGTACAACTCGCCTGGGCCCGGCAGAGCTCTGCGAACCATTCCTCTCTGTATAGAAATGTGCAAAGATCTGCTCAAGTTATTTACGAGAGCAGTTCAACAGTTCCTGCTGTGACACTGTTGCTGTTGTCCTTTATACTCCAGTATTTAACGAACAGTTACTGGCGCTGTTGCCTGTCAGGGTTTCCGCTGGCAGGCTGCCACCCCAGGTGGCGATACAAGGAGGGTTGTGCAACTATCAGCAGCGTCTTCCAAACCCTCTGGAGCCGGGTCCACTACAGAGGGAACAAATGCAGTCTCCTCTGTTGTCTGCAGGCATGTGCCACTGCTTTCTGTTGACAGTCCGTTCTCTGTTGCTTGAGGGTCCATACCATCTAGACAAGAGGAAAAAATCTGTGAGCTAAAACGTATCATGGCCTTGCACTAAGGACGACAGGCAGCACTCACTTTGGGCACATCTAAGGAAAAGACAGTTAAGGAGGTATTTCAGACACTCATGGCATACTGGGTATTTTCTTAACAAATATCCGAGTCTGAGCCTTCATCCTTCCGCCAAGCTAGGACCAGTGCCCCAAAAATAATACTCCACATCTTCCACCATAACTAGCACAGATCAAGCAGGTTAATAACTATAGAAAATTCATTTGCATGCTGCTGCACACCTCTTAACAGTTACTCTATTGTGGGGAGGGTCAATGACTGCCACTCTGAAGCATTATATGCATGAAAAGCGTAGCTTTCACCTGTAACAAGTGTTCTCCGGGTACAGCAGTAATCAGTCCTCACATATGGGTGACATCAACACTGACTGAACCCTCATGGAACCATACCCCCAGCTTTCAAAGAAAGCTTTTGGGAGATGGCACCCTTGGGTGGGAAGGGGACCACACATGCATGGTGGCATCTTGCCCAGTCAGATGACATAGCTAAAAGATGGCAAAAATACAAGATGGTAAAGGAACAACTCCAAGGGGAGGACGGAGGGTTGTGAGGACAGATTCTTGCTGTCCCCGGAGAACACCTGTTACAGATAAGTAACTATTCTTTCTCTGGGAACAAGCAGAAAGTCAGTCCTCGCATTTGGGACTCCCCAGCTACAGGCTACCAAAAGCCCATAGTGAAAAAACACGGTCTCCTTCAAGGGGAGCCGCGAGCAGCAGCAGTTGAGTCCATGACTACAGACTACAGTAGGATCCCTGTGTCCACTGAACCAGCACTCCAATAGCCTGAACACAGATAGGTCAGAGGGTAGGAGTTGCCTAAACCCCAAAACGATTATGGAGCACAGCCTGGCCAAAGGTACTGTCCCGTCGGGACTCCCTTTCCAGGCAGTAATGGGCTGCGAAAGTATGGACTGAAGACCAGGTGGCAGCCTGGCAGATGTCAGCCATTGAGATGAAGCGCAGGTTTGCCAGAGGCCACCTTGGCCCTGACAGTGTGTTGTGACTTGGCCTTCCAGCAGGAGCCCTGCCTGCTAATAGGCGAGGGTGATACAGTCCGCCACCCAGGTAGACAGTGTGCGCATTTGGACACTGCTTCCCCAAGTTACTGGATTTCATAGGAGATGACAAGCTGAGCAACTTTGCAGTGGATATAGAAGGACAAAGCCCTCTTTCAGTTCAGAGTGTGAAGGACCATCTCACCCCTACTGGTGTGAGGTCTTGGAAAGAAGGTGGCAAGTACTACTTCCTGGTTAAGATGGAAGGATGATACCACACTGGGAAGGAATTTAGGGTGCATGTGGAGCACCACCCTGTTCTTGTAGAACCTGGGCACCTCCACCACTAGGGCCTGAAGCTCGCTAACTCTGTGACCAGGAATGCCACCTTCCACAAGAGGTATTGTAAGTGGCAAGAAGCCAGAGGCTCAAAGGGCAGGTGAGTGAGCTGCCCCAATACTACATTAAGGTCCCATTTGGTCGCCAGAGGGCGAATCGGGGACTTTGACAAGAGCAGACCCCTTAGAAAGCAGGTCACCAGCGGCTGGACCAAGAGGGGTTTGCCATCCACTGGGTGGTGGTGTGCTGCCAGGGCACTGAGGTGTACACTGATGGAGTTAGATTTGAGAACAGACTGCAAGAGATGGAGAAGGTACTGTGACACCAGCCCCACTGGGCAGAACAGGTCAGTCCAGTGCTCGGCACACCAAGCTGAGAACCTGCACCACTTGAGAACATGAGCTTTCCTAGCAGAAGCCTTACGAGAGGCAGCAGGATCTCTTCTACCTCGCCTGGGAGGTTGAAAGGGACTAGAATCACCCTCTCAGCAGCCACGCCATCAGTAACAGGGACCCCAAGTTTGGGTGCAGAAGAAAGCCCCAGTCCTGAGCCAGGAGTCTCAAGTTCCCCAACGGGATGGGGGCCTCCACCAATAGTTGGAGTAGCAGCAGGAACCACGGTTGCCAGAGCCACTGAGGGGCTATCAGGATGAGCGAGGCCTTGTCGCAGAGGGTCCTGAACAAGGTTTTGGCAATCAGCGGCATGGGAGGGAAGGTGTACATGAAAAACTCTGAACATGAGACGAGGAATGTGCCCACTGCCACTCTGGAGGGGTGGGCCTGCTGGGAGCAGAAGCAGAGCAACTGGAAGTTGTCCGGGCTGGCAAACTGTATCATCACGGGATCCCCCCCAGATCCAGAAGAGCCGGTGGGCCACACTGGGGGTCCAGCTGCAAATTGTGCGGTTGGGGGACTCTGCTCAATCTGTCAACCAGTAGGTTGTTCTCCTGACCCAGGAGGTACGTCATCCTGAGAGACATCCTCAGGTGGCGAAAGAGCATATGAGGACTGCTTCCCTGCAGAGGAAGCGCAACCCTGTGCCCCCCTCCTTGTTGTTGTAGAACATTGCTACATGGTTATCAGTATGAACCAGAATAGGACTTCCCACTGAGGAGATCATCGAAGGCCCTCAGAGCCCACTGGATGGCCAAGAGCTCGAACAGGTTTATCTGTTGCTAAGCCTCCACGGGTGACCATTGCCCCTGCGTGCAGAGAGACCCGAAATGGGCTCCCCTCCTTAACAGGGAAGCATCTGTAGTCAGCACCACATCGTGCTGTGAGGCCCGATAGGGCGATCCCAGTAGGTTGCAGGGGTTTTGCCACCAGTTCAGGGACAAGCAGAGGATGGGAAGAACCCCGGAGTCGTCCCGGCTCCATTGGGTACTGAGAGACCACTGAGCCATCTGCATATGCAGGCAGGAGTGAGGAACCACTTGCATGGTAGAGGCCCATGTGGCCCAGGAGATGTAGCATGGACCAAGCGGTGACCTGGTGGGTGCTTTGGACGTGAGCCGCCAGAGCTCGGAGGCAGATGGAGCGATCCACAGGCAAGGGAGTATCAAGGCACACCCTGATGAACTCCAGAGCCTGCACTGGCTCAAGGTGAGACTTTGGGTAGTTGACCAAGAACCCCAATCTCTCCAAGAAAAGGACAGTGCGCGACATCGCTTGCTGGGCCTCCTTGATAGAGGAGCTAGTAACGAGCCAGTCGACGAGGTAAGGAAAACCGGAACGCCCCAGCGCCGAAGGTGAGCAGCGGCCACGACAAAGCACTTTGTGAAGACCCGTGCAGCAGATGCAAGACCGAAGGGGAGCACCCTGTACTGTAAGTGCTCTCCCTGCACCCTGAAATGCAGGTACTGCCTGTGTTTGAAGTGGATCAAGATATGGGCGTAAGCGTCCTTTAGAGCCAAGGAGCATAGCCAGTCACCCTGCCAGAGGAAGGGCAGCAGCACGCCAAGAGATAACATCTTGAATTTCTCCCGCACCAGGAACTTGTTTAGCCTGTGGAGGTCGAGGATGGACCGAAGACCCCGTCTTTTTCAGGACGAGGAAGTACTGGGAATAAAAGCCCCAACCTCGAAAGTGGGGAGGGACCTTCTCGACTGCCCGTTGAGCAAGGAGGGAATGCAACTCCCACTGCAGCAGAAGCTGGTGTGTGGAGTCTCGAGGCGGCTCTGCTGGGGAGAAAGGGGGTGGGAGCCTGTCAAAATGGAGGCGATAGCCCTCTCGGATTACCTGGAGAACCCAAGTATCCGAGGTGATGAGTGCCCACGATGGGGCGAAGCAGGACAGGCATCCCCTCCACTGGCTGCTGTATTGCCAGAGGGCGAGAGGCCATGCCGCTGGCATCAAAACCCCTGAGTGGGTTGCAGGGGGGCCGGCATTTGGGCCTTCGGGCCCTTTGGTTTACAGTGCCCCTGGCTGGGCTTTCCCTGCGCAGGAGTAGTCGGCATGGGGGTAGCCGGGTAAGACGGGTATCCATGATACTGGAGACCTTTTCTGAGGAATAAGGGCTTCTTGAATGGCAACTTCTTCTGAGGCAGAGTGGAAGTCTTGCGGGAGAGACGGGTCCTGGTGACGAACTCCGTCTCGATCTCTGCAGCCTTCTCCATCGGCTTACCAAAAAGTTGTTCACAGAGGCAGGGTACGTCCAGGAGCTTCTCCTGCACCCATTGTTCCAAATCCGAGGCTTGGAGACATGCCTGGCGGCGGGCTCCAATGCCTGCGGCCACAACCCAAGTCGATGTCTTCAAGCCATCATAGGAGGAGCAGTCGGCCACTGATTTCAACAGGGCGTGGAATCTGCCAAAGGGCTCCCTATCGAGGCCCATGGAAAAAAGAGAGCCTGTTAAGGCGAGGAAAACTAAACTTTTTCCAAGGAATGAGGAAGTGTGTCCGAAGGGCTCTGTGAAAAAAGGGAGACTGAGCAAGATGGCACCATTGAGCGGGAAGAGGACCATGCATGCGTGGTAGCAATCCCAAAGGCTTTCTTTGAAAGCTGTGGAATTGCTCCGTATGGGCTCCGTCGGTGCCAATGTCACTCCATAAGTAAGGACTGACTTCCTGCTTGTTCCTGGAGAAAGAAGGGTTAGGGGACTGTGAGCGATTCCCTCAGAGGGGCCTCGTACTGGAGGATTTCTAACTCATCTGCCCAAGGGTCCTCTGATTCCATCGGGAACGCCAAGTCCTTAGACATGTCCTTGACATAGTCAAGGAACCCCATATCCTCCGGCGGGGACCGCCGCCGGGGCTCTGAAGCAGGAGAGTCTGAGGGGACATCACAGTGGTGACGGGTATCGGGTGATTCCTCATCTTCTGTCGTCCACTCATAGTCAGTTGAGGACTCGAAGGAAGGATCCGTGGGCCCTGAAGCTGAACCCGGCCCGCAGCCTTCCGTGGCTCCACGGCAGGCATTGAGCGCACTGGCTGGGGATGATCTCTGTCCCGTTGAGCGCGAACCAGATTGAGACCTTGGCCGAGGTTTGACTCGAGGCCGAAGGACCTCGAGGATCGGATCGGCCTCCGGGGATGTCTTCGACGTCAAGGGCCCGGTTGGCAGGGCAGATGAACCGGTAGTACCGGACAACAGCACCTGCTGCTGGTCCATGAAGGCAGATAAACAGTGCTCCAGGGCTGCCATTCTCGACTCAGACCAGAAGGCTCCGCAGCCATCAGCATGGGCCCGATGCCAGTTCCCCCAAAGGGGAGTCCTAGACAAGGATGGTGTTTGGTGACCGAGGCTGGTCCGAAGTTGAGTCCTTTCGGGAGACCTTAGCAGGCCACTTCTATGATACCTCAGACGAGCATCATGGACTGCAGGACCTGGCCCAGGGAACACCTGGCCGGTCAGATCCATTCAAGGATGCCACCTTCGAGGCTTTCTACCTAGGTTCCCTTAAGGGAGACCCCCTCTCTGAAGAACCACAATGGGGCTTGGACTCGGAGAGGCCTACCCGAAAAGTTGATGCTTCAGATGAGGCCTTGGCCTTCAGAGGTGCCAGGGACTCAGGGGAAATGCTTATCGTGCTGCTGCTGGCGGCTCTTGAGGGCCTTGCTGGACATCTTTTTGCAGAGACCACATGCTGCAGGGTCGTAGTCAGGTCAGAGGCAGCGAAGGCAGCAGTCATGTGGATCAGTCAGACAATTTCTGTGCACCGATCACACTTCTTGAAGCCACTGCTAGCAATGGGGGAACCCACCCCCCAAGAGGTCAAAGACCTGCTGGGCTTCCAGTTGAGAAAAAAGGCACAAAGATGAAGAAAAGGGAAAACTGCAAAAGAGAACCCGACTTGATGCAGAGACAGCAAGGTCGGGTGGCGGGAAGAGTACAATACTGGAGAAGAGTATAAAACTCAGGCAGAAAAAGGAGAAATTATGTCTTACCTACTAATTGTCTTTCCTTGAGTTCTCTCCAGGCCAGTCCAAGCACTGTAGGGTTGTCAACCTTCTCCGGCAGCTGAGGACTGAACTCACCAAGTCTTGCTGACAGCCATCCAGCTCTGCCTGGCTTCAGGGACTCAGTCTACTATTGTCAAAGCAGCTCCCTTAACGTATCTGTTCCTAACCTAAATTAACAAAACCAACTTGAAAACGTAACGAACTAAAACCAAAGAAACAGACTGCCGATACTCATAGCTCCAGCAGAATTAATCTCCCTTTTTGCTGTTGGGGTTTTTTTTTGTTTTTTTTGGGGGGGTTTTTAACCTATTCCAGATCTGAGTGACAGTGCTCCTCCCTCCCAATCCTCAGGAGCCCCAAACTCAGCTTTGCTCCGAAACCGCCCGGCTTAAGCCCGAGGGTACCTCTACTCCTTGTGGTAATCCGTAGCACTGAATAATCTCTTCCGCTAAACATGATTACCTTACAGAAGCAACGAAACCAATAACTGGGAGGGCCCTGGACCGGCCCGGAGAGAACTCAAGGAAAGACAATTACAGGTGAGTAACTATGCTTTATCTGCTAACAGGTGATCTCCGGAAACAGCAGGAATGTAGTCTTCACATATGGGTATTGTCTGTACCAACGGAGCCCGCGCGGGAACACTCCCCAGCGTCCAATTAGAAAGCCTTTGGGAGCATCCCACAGCGCCTGCGTGCTGCCTTCCCGCCTTTCCCAACTGCCTCTCTCCAGTTGAATTTTAAAGCTGAGAGAGAGAGAGAGAGAGAGAGAGAGAGAGAGAAAGGGAAAGAAGAGAGAGATACAACTCCTAGGGGAGGTGGGTGGGTTGTGAAGACTAAATTCCTGCTGTTCCCGGAGATCACCTGTTACAGGTGAGTAACTATGCTATCTCCAGGAACAAGCATATGGGGGACTCCCTAGCTACAGATGCCAGGGAGAGACCCCAGAAGTTGTGTGCCCCTGTGAAAGGGCTCCACTTCCCCCCATGGATCTCTGGCATCCTACCGGGAATGGTGGGTAGGAGTTGATTAAGTATGGAACAGGTGTCATAGAACAGCCTGACCACACAAGGCATCCCGACGGGAGTCCTTGTCTAAGCAGTAATGGGCTGTGAAGGTATGAACCGAGGCCCAAGTAGCTGCTCGACAGGTGTCGCCAATAGACAGAGTGTAGATGAGCCATTGAAGCTGCCATGGCTCTCACATTGTGAGCTGTGACAAGGCCTTCCAGAAAAAGGTTTTTACTCTGATAAGTAAAAGAAATACACTGTGCAATCCAATTGGACAATGTTCTCTTAGAGACTGGAAGTCCCAAATGAGAAGGATCAAAAGCAACAAAGAGTTGAGAGGACTTTCTATGTTGCTGTGTCCTTTGTAAGCAAAAGCAAGCAAAGTATGAAGATTCCTTTCTGCATTTGAAGCATGAGGCCTTGGAAAAAATACAGGCAGGTAAACTGCTTGATTTAAATGAAAAGGTGAGACCACCTTTGGCATAAAGTGTGGATGAGTCCTAAGGACTACCTTATCATGATGGAACCTCGTATAAGGAGGATCAGCCACTAATGCTTGCAACTCACTAATGCGATGTGCTGATGTGATTGCAATGAGAAAGACAACCTTCCAGGAAAGGAATTTCAAGGAGGTAGTAGCTAGAGGTTCAAAAGGCGGCTTCATGAGCTGTCCAAGAACCAGATTTAGGTCCCATGCTACCGGTGGTGGCCTAATGGGAGGCTTAGTTAGAAGGAGGCCTCTCATAAATCTCGCTATGAGAGGATGAGAGGAAATAGGTTGTCCATTTAAAGGCTTGAAAGAAGCTGAAATAGCACTTAAATGGACTCGTACTTGAGTTAGTCTTAAGCCCTGCATCAGATAAATGAAGGAGATACTCCAATAATGATTCCAGAGGTATCGCCAGGGGGTCAAGACCCTTCTGCGAACACCATATGGAAAACCTTTTCCACTTGAAAGCATAAGAGCGTCTTGTGGAAGGCTTTCTAGAAGCACAAAGGATATCCCTTACTTGTTGAGATAGGTTAAGACCATGAAGGTCTAGGCCCTCAGCAACCAGGCCCTGAGATGCAGGGAGTGGGGATCAGGATGCCACAACATCACGTCCTGAGACAGGAGATCCGGAGCAGATCCTAACTCCAGAGATGGAGCTTGAGAGAGATATAGGAGCAGAGGGTACCACACCTGCCGTGGCCAATGTGGAGCTATGAGAATCATATGGCCTCTGTCTCTCTGAAGCTTGAATAGGGTTTTGGGAATTAGGGGAATGGATGGAAAGGCATATAGGAAGTCCTGACCCCAATGGAGGAGGAAAGCATCCCTGGCCTGAGAACCCTGAGCCGGAATTCTGGAACAGAATCGGGAAAATTTGGCATTCAACGGACTTGCAAAGAGGTCTATGTCCGGAGTTCCCCAAATTTGAAAAATATTTGCTACCTGGTCTGTACGAAGAGACCACTCGTGTGGAAGCAGAACTCGACTGAGTGTCTGCCCAAGAGTTTTGAATGCCTGGCAGATACACCGCAAGTAGATGAATTTGATGCTCTCTGGCGAGGGCCCATAGTCGCAAAGCTTCGTTGCAAAGCGACAGAGAGCCTGTTCCTCCCTGCTTGTTCAGATAGAACATGGCTACTTGATTGTCCGTCTGAATTAGGACCATCTTGTAGCTCAGCTGGGTGTGGAACACTCGAAGGAAGATTGCTCTGAGTTCCATGAGATTGATGTGTAGATGGGTCTCCTGTGGAGTCCGGGTGCCTTGGGTAGAGAGATCTTGCAGGTGAGCTCCCCAACCCACCTGCGAGGCATCTGTTGTTAGAGTGACCTGGGGTGGGGGTTGTTGGAAACGGGATCACACCAACAGGTTTTGTGTTGACTGCCACCATTGTAGGGACAAAATAAGGCGACTTGAGTTTGCTATTTTGTCTGATAGGCAGCCTGATGCTTGAGTCCACTGAGTGGATAGAGTCCATTGGGCTGCTCTCATATGGAGGCGAGCATAGGGAACCACATGCACGGTAGATGCCATGTGGCCTAGCAATTGTAACATTTCCCGAGCAGTGAGATGAGTTTTTAACACTGCTTGGGAAGCCAACTGCACAATGCGAAAGCAGTGGGGCTGTGGGAGATAGGCCCTTGCTTTCCTGGTATCCAGCATGGCTTCTATAAACTCTAGAGATTGAGTGGGAGTTAGATTGGATTTTGGGATGTTTATAACCAGGCCCAAATACTGAAGGATACACATTGTGCAAGATAGGGAAATTCTGGCCTCTGACTCTGATGGGGCTCGAATGAGCCAGTCGTCTAAGTAGGGGAAGACGAATATTCCTAGAGTGCGAAGAAATGCTGCCACTACAGCCATGCATTTCGCAAACACCCTTGGTGCTGAGGCCAGGCCAAAAGGAAGAACCCTGTACTGGTAGTGCTTCCCCTGACATAGAAACCGAAGGAATCTTCGGTGAGTTGAATGGATGAGAACATGGGTGTACGCATCCTTGAGATCTAGAGAACAAATCCAATCCTGACTCTGAAGGTACGGCAGAAGAGTTCCTAGAGAAATCATCTTGAACTTCTCCTTGAACAGGAATTTGTTCAATTCTCTGAGGTCTAAAATGGGTCTGTGCCCCCCTGTTTTCTTTGGAATAAGGAAATAGGGGGATTAAAACACTGTATCCTGTTGGGAAATGGGTATGTCTTCTATTGCCCCCTGGACAAGAAGTAAATTGACCTCTTGCCCCTACTGATTTTTGAGTGAAGTCTGAGAACTGAACCCTCTTACAACTGTAGAAGGGGGCATGTTGAGGAAATGAAGCCTGTACCCCTCCTTTACAATGGAGAGAGTCAAATGTTCTGCTGTTATCTGCTCCCATCTGGGGGCAAAATGACACAACCTTCCTGGAATGGTGGAGGGTTCTGGCCCGTTGAGGGCCAGGAAGGCCAAGTTCTCTAGAAGGGAGTCAAAGCCCCTGTGGAGGCTGAGTCTGCTGGGCCGGTTGAGGCTTAGCAGACTTAGTTTTCCTTTGTTTTGGTGGCTGCTGTCTCTTTTGGGCAGACTGACTTGCAGAATGCCCCTAGGGGTAAAACCTCTTCTTTTTAGAGAAGAATGGTTTCTTGTAGGATTTTCTCATTGCAGGATCAGCTGTAGCCTTGGATAGTCTATCCAAAGTGGTGTTAGCATCCAGCTCATTAGCTTTCTCTTGCCAATTTTTGCCAAAGAGATTTTTGCCTGTACAAGGGATATTCCCCAGTTTGTCCTGTACCCCAAGTTCTAAGTCAGATGCCTGGAGCCAGGCAATCCTACGAGCACCTATGGCAATGGCAGAGGTTCTGCTTATGCAGTCAAAAGCTGCACGATTAAACTTGGAAACATCTTGGGCATGTTTGACAAGTGTAAGATAATCTTGCTTCTTATCATCAGGAAGGAGAGGGCTCATAAGCTCTACATCTCCTGTAACCTCCTTAAGGAACATTCCCATCTACAGAATGTAGGAACTAATCCTGGCAGAAAGCATAGAGGCCTGGAAGGTTCGACGCCCAAAGGCATCAAGAATCCTACATTCACGTCCTGGCGGATTAGATGCATGTCTTTTTGCACTCTTGATCCTTCTCATAGCTGATTCCACTACCATGGAGTGGTGTGGTAGCTGGGGTTTTTGAAATCCAGGACAAGGAGGTACTCTATACATGGTATCAAGCCTACGAGAATGAGGAGAGGTGGTAAGAGGTGTTTCCCACATTCTTAGCATGAGATCATGCAAGATCTCATGAATAGCCAAAGTGGCTGCCTCTTTGGGAGCTTTAGGATATTGTAAAATCTCCAATTCCTTTGCTCTGGGCTCTGCTTCAGGAGCCACTGTGATGGAAAGACCTCTAGCCACCTCCCTGATGAAATCATGAAAGGATATATCCTCTGGAGGAGACATCCCACGTTTAGGAGAGGAAGGCTCCTCAGAGAGAAGTACTCCGGTACCGACAGAGCTGTCAGAATCCTCACTCATCGGCGGATTCAAAATATCTCCTGTTCGGGTGCTCTTGTAAAGCACGATACCAGTACCGATCGAAGTCGGTACCGGAGGGGTCTGGTACCAACCTGTCGATACCGGAGGAAACAGCATGATTCGGTACCGGTAACAGTTGCCGATGTCGATACCGGTTGAACCATCTGAAGCGGTCCCGAAGGCACTGAAGCAGCAAGGAGAGCCGCCAGACTGTGTTCAATAGCCAGGAACCTCTGGTCTATGACGCTGCCGATGCCTGGGTATCGGTACCGGACGAAGTGGCCGGTACCCCAGAGCATGGCACCAGTAGTTCTGCCGAGGTTGAGGCCTCAAGAACATCCTGGAGCCCCGATAGTGCTTTGGAAGCCGAAGCCTCCCACCGGGGCAATTTTGCCGGTACAAGTCCCTCAACGGCAACGCCAGAGGCATCTCGATGCTTGGAAGGAGATCTACCCTTTGAGGACTGGCCAGATTTATGTTTGGTTACCTGAGATCCATGGGAGGAAGACGAAGCGCTGGAAGACGTCGATGCCACAGATGCTGCATCAGAGGGAAAAAGGATGCTAAGCTTAGCAGCTTGGTTTTGCCGACCCCTCTTCGTCATCATCCCCACAGGCAACACACTCCGATATGGAGTGGTCAGGACCTATACATTTAAGGCACTGCCACACTTGGAACACTTTTTAAAACCAGAGGCGGGTTTTTCCATTCTGAAGAAAAAGTTGGGCCTAGTGCCCAAAACGGCACGTGGCACCCGACAGAAAAAAAAGACTAGAAAGTCTAGAAAAAAAGATGATTAAATTTTTTTTTTTAAGAAAGAACCAGTGGTACCGGTATAGCATCGAGGAAGGCAGATGCTACCACAAAAAGAAAGAAAAATATGGGATAATTTCTGCGGTGATGGGAAAACGACCTGCTGGCTCCGCGGAAAACAAAGAACTGGAGAGAGGCAGTTGGAAAAGCGGGAAGGCAGCACGCAGGCCTGTGGGATGCTCCCAAAGGCTTTCTAATTGGATGCTGGGGAGCATTCCCGCGCGGGCTCCGTCGGTACCGACGATACCCATATGTGAAGACTACATTCCTGCTTATTCCTGGAGATGACCTAATTTCTCCTTCCTTTTCGTCTCTCCGGGCCGGTCCAGGCACTGTAGGGAAGTACCAAAGCAGTACCTACTTTCGGGGGGGGGGGGGGGGTCCCGCTAGCCCCACCACTATGGCGGAAGCTCCTACCTTCGCGTCCCCCTGTGCTTATACAGCCAACTGATAATATTTCGTAAACGAGTGCAGAGACGACCAAGTAGCCGCTCTACAAATGTTCGTGGGCAGAGTTTGCTTTGGTTTTGCCGGCGAAGTTGCCTGACTGCGCATAGAATGAGCCCGGATACCTGTGGGAGGCACCTTCCTGCTCGCCTGATAAGCCGCCGAAACTGCTTGCTTCACCCAGCGAGCAATCGAGGCCTTGGATGCCTCCTCCCCTCTACGCACTCCTCCGAACAGGACGAATAACTGGTCTGTCTTCCGAAAGGCCTCCATCCTCCTGAAGTACCAATGGAGGACCCTACCTAGGTCCAACTTCCTAAGTGCACCATCCATAAGGCCATTCTCTTGAGCTCAAAAAGTAGGTAAAGAAATTGGCTGGTTCAAATGAAAAACCGACACCACCTTCGGGAGGAACCACGGAACTGGTCTCAACACCACCTTCTCTGCCGAAAACTGAAGATAAGGCTCTCAACAGGAAAGCGCTTGCAGATCTGAGATCCTTCTTGCCGAGCAGAGCGCTACCAAAAACTCTGTTTTCCAAGACAACTCTCTCAAACCAACCGTACCCGCAGGCTCAAATGGGGATTGCACCAACTCTTCCAGCACCAAATTCAAATCCCAAGGCTGCACTACCGGTCTTACTGGCGGCCTTACATTCTTCACTGCTCGTAAGAATCGCAGGACATCTGGGTGCAAAGATAAGCTGCCTCCTAGTATTCTGCCTCTAACAAGCCAGAGCCGCCAAGTGAACTTTAAGCATGCTGAGAGCCAACCCTTTATCCAGACCTCCTTGCAAAAATGGCAAGACGTCCGGCACCTTCGTGCCAAAAGGTCTGACACCACGCTTCGCACACCAAACCTAAAATATCCGCCAAATACGGACATAGGCCAGGGAAGTAGACCTTTTACCCTGCAACATGGTCTCCACCACCTCCGTGGAATATCCTCTACGCCTCAGGCATTTCCTTTCAAGAGCCAAGCCGTAAGCGAGAAGCGATTGACCTGCGGCATTAGAATAGGGCCCTGAAATAACAGATTGACTCGACTGGGAAGTCTCCAAGGTTGATCCACCAACAGCTGTATCAGGTCAGCATACCACACTCTCCTTGGCCAGTCCAAAGCAATGAGGATCACCGATCCTCCGTGACTCGCTATTCTCCGAATGACCCGACCGATCATCGGCCACGGAGGAAACACACAGAGCAGTCCCTCTGCCGGTCAGGGTTGAGCCAGCCCGTCGAGGCCTTCCGACATGTGCTCCCTACAACTGCTGTAGAACCTTGATGCCTTTGCATTCTCGCGAGTGGCCATCAGATCCATAACCGGCTGTCCCCACTGCACCGTAATGTCATGGAAGACCACCTCGTTCAGTTCCCATTCTCCTGGATCCAGAACATGTCAGCTGAGAAAAAAAAAAATCAGCCTGTACACTGTCCTTCCCTGCCACATGCGCTGCCGAAAATGCCACCAAATGGCTTTCTGCCTACTGCATCAAGAGCTGACTCTCCTCCAGCAAGACTGCACTGCCCGTGCCCCCTTGCCGATTGATACAGGAAACCAATCACTGCATTTTCGGAGAAAATGCGCACCGCTTTTCCCGTCAGACTGTTGAACTCCTTTAGAGCCAGCTACACTGCTCTCATCTCCAGCTGATTGATCGAGCAGCCGCTCATTTCTGTCGACCAGTGGCCTTGTGCTACCTGGGACATACAATGTGTCCCCCAGCCGGAGAGACTGGCATCCGTGGTAACCAACACCCAATCCGGTGATTCCAGGGGCATCCCTGCCTGATGGTGCTTGGGATCCAACCACCACTGTAGACTCTCGCCTACTACCGCTGAGCACACCAGCTTTCTCCCCAGCGAGTGCTCTTGTGGTGACCATCTGGAGAGCAATACCCATTGCAGGGGATGCATATGCGCTCTGGCCCACGGCACCAGATCCAATGTCACCGCCATGGAGCTGCAGGTATCTCCACGCCATCGGTGCCTTGATCCGTAAAAACACCGAAACCTGCCTCCTGATCTTCCGAACTCTGTCCTCTGGCAGAAAAACTGCTCCCACACTTGTATCGAACAACGCCCCTAAATATACTAGTCGTTGCACTGGAAGCAACTGACGACTTGATTTACTACCCAACCTAGGCTTTCCAGAAACTCCTCTACCCGTGCCGTCGCTGACACAGACTCCGCCACCGATCCTGCTCGAATCAGCCAGTCGTCCAGGTAGGGATGAACTTGGATACCTTCCTTTCTCAATGCCACCGCCACCACCACCATCACCTTTGTGAAGTGCGCGGGGCCGTAGCCAGACCGAACGGCAATGCCCGAAATTGAAAATGCCCCATGGGAACAGCAAAACACAAATATCTCTGATGCTCTGGTCTGATGGGAATGTGCAGATACGCTTCCGTTAGATCTATGGATGAAAGGACCTCCCCCGGCCTTACAGACCGGATCACTGACCGCAGCATCTCCATCCGAAAATGCGGTACCCCCAAAGAGCGGTTCACATGCTTGAGATCGAGAATGGGTCAAAAAGCCCCTTCCTTTTTGGACACCACAAAATAAATAGAGTATTGACCTAAGCCGTACTGGGGTCTGGCGGCACCGGAACCACTGCTTGAAGATGCAGCAAATGTTGGAGGGTGTCGTTTACCGCCTGTCTCTTTGCCAAAGAGCCGCACATACCCCTTGCGGATGATTTCCAACATCCACTGATCTGTTATGGTGGTCCAGACGGAGTGAAAGCCCTGCAACCGTCCTCCGATTGGAACCTCCGCCTGGACCACCCTCCCTTCATTGCGGCTTCTTTGGAGGGTTCTGCTGAGATCCAAAATAGCCCCGACCGAACCCCCTAGTCCCTCGAAAGGAATGACCTCTTGTTACAAAACGACCTCTCTGATAGGGAGTAAACTGAGGCCCTCGGAACCTCCGTAACTCTCTGCCCTGACCTCTCTGCAGAGCCCCCGGCCTTGTTCCCTTTGGACAATCCTCTGGTAGACACCCACCCTTGGAATCGCCCAAATCTTTCACAATCTTTTCCAATGCTTCCCCAAAGAGCAGCTTGCCCTTATAGGGGAGCTTACTAAGGCGCGTCTTGGAAGATGTGTCCGCCGCCCAATTCCTGAGCCAGAGAAACCTCCTAGCGGCAATCACAGATGCCATAGATTTGGCCGAAATCCTGACCAAATCATAAAACGCATCTGCGAGGTACGCCGCCGCCGACTCCAACTTCACAAACTCTGCAGCCAAAGCTTCCTCCCCCCCTCCGGGGAAGAGTCCCCTTGGAGCCACCGAATGGAAGCTCTGGACACATAAGCACCACAAATAGACGCCTGCAGAGACAGAGCACTAGCGTCAAACGCCTGCTTTAGCAGAGACTCCAACTTCCTATCCTGCAGATCCTTCAGAGCTGCTCTGCCTTCCACCGGAATCGTAGTCTTTTTAGTCACTGCCGACACCAGGGCATCTACCTTTAGCATACACAGCATCTCCCTTTCTGCGGCACCAGGTACAAATGGCCTATCGCTCGACCCCCCCTCTCCCCTGAAGCATAGCTTCCGGGCATTCCCATTCCAATTCTATCATCTGTTTAATTACCCTATGGACCAGAAAACACTTCTGCTCTGCCTTGAAACCTTGGAGCAACGGATCCTCCAGCAGTTCCTCTTGAACCACCGGCAGGGTAATATTCAGGGCCGTCAGCGAATGGGCAATAAGCACCCCCAGTTGTTCTTTCCGAAATACCCGGAAAACATTGGGATCTCCCCTTCCTCCAACTCCCCTGTCCACTGATCCATACCGTATTCTGAGGGGATCTCTCCTTCCTCCGCCACTGACAGAACTGGATCTTGCTGACCGAAGCCATCGGCCGCAGTCTCCCCTGACCAGCCCCTCTTTGAAGACCCCTCCCCAGGATCCAATGGGCTGCCCTCCTTTCCAGATAACCCTAAAAGACTGGAAGGAGACTTCTCCTGTGACTGCTCCATCTTCAGACAGTATGCCTTGTGTAAAGAATGAAATCTGCAGAAAATAAGGGCTGCAAACCCCCCTGCACCGCTATTACTGGAGTCTGAGCCACCACCTCTGCTGGAGGAGGCTTCTTAGACTTAGATTTCTTTTTCAGTGACTTTTCCTGAAGCGCGGGAGAAACGGCCATCTCCTCTAAAAGGGCCGCCACTCCCGCCTTCCCAGCTGTGCTTTGCGGCTTGCTCAAGTGACCCAATGAGGCCATGGTATCCTCCATTCTCTCAGAATGACTCAATCTAAAGCTAACCCTCAGCCCCGGGCGCTAGAATCTTGATGGTTGGTGACGCATGCGCCCGCTGTCGAGCCTGGCAGCCTGCGCCGAAGATGAAAACCGCCTGCTCAAAACTCCCGACAGCTGTGGGCTCTCCCCTACACAGACCCGTGCGCAAAGGCAAGCTGTTGCGACGTACCTGCGCTTTGTAACCTGAACTCCCTGGAGAGTTAGTCCGGGTTCCGGAAGAAGAGAAAATGAGTCTGGGGCTCCCAGATGCTCTCACAATGCTGCCTACAACGCCGATCCCCGAGGCAGGCTCTGCCTCTGCTCCGATCTCCGGCAGCCTCCCCCCCCCCTGCAACTAACAATTGCCTCTGTCCTGGCTATAATACCCAGCTAGGGTAACCCAGGGCTTTTCTGCTGTTTAATTCTTTGTCTTTTTCCTGATAAATCTTCTTTCCTCTTCGTCTGACCGGGAGCCTGTCAGCACACGTCCTATCCAGCTGCTGAGGACTGAACGACTGAGTCCTTGAAGCCAAGGGGAGCTGGATGGCTGTCAGCAAGACTTGGTGAGTTCAGTCCTCAGCTGCTGGAGAAGGCTGACAACCCTACAGTGCCTGGACTGGCCCGGAGAGACGAAGAGGAATCAACTTTTCCCAGGGACTGGCCAGACAGACATCTAAAGGGCTCCTCAGAAAAAAGGAGACTAAGCAAGATGGCACCCTTGGGCGGGGAAGGGGACCATGCATGTGTGGTAGCATCTCACAAAGGCTCTTTTTGAAAGCTGGGGGGATGCATCCGCGAGGACTCCGTTGGTGCCAACGTCACCCATATGAGGACTGACTTCCTGCTTGTTCCCAGAGAATCACTGGAACTAGGCGACACTAAAATTTGAACCTGAATAGTGTAATCTGGTCCTCAGTGCAGCACATCTTTATGAATGCAGAATGTTGCTGATTCCAGGAACTAATCCTGGACTGAGATGGCCTATTTACGATACTCAGTGGAGTAGCAGCCTACTGGTTAAAACACTGGCTTGGTAACTAAGACCAAGGTTCGATTCCCACTAGCATGCCTTGTGACTTTGGGCAAGTCACTTAACCCTCCACTGCCTCAGAAGAAAGGCTTGGCAATCTACTTCATTACACTGTCAAGAAAACCCAGAAGCTACTGGGTCGTCAGGAGTCTGCATTAGCTCAAAGGCACACATTGCATCTGCAAGGTACTCCTACTCATGCCTGTACAACAAATATTAATTACGATGTTCACAATCCCAGCGCATTATCTGACAAGTATACACTTTACTGCCACCTTCCCAACAGCAGAGTCTTGGACAGATTTTTTAGGATTTTCCCATGGAAACCATTACTTCCATTTTTGCTGGGCTGATATTTGTCGATTAGTCTGCTATGTACTTCTACATAGCTATAATGAACTCCCAAAGCAATTTATAATATGACACTGTAGTCTACTGGGGAAGGGGGCACAAACCATTGAGCTACTCTATAATACCAAGACAGATTAAAAACCATACACCAACACACCACAACCCACACTCCTGGAAAATCCTCTCAGACCCACAACACTGCCTCCTGGTTTTCACGTGCAAAGATAATCTAATGGTTTGATTAATGAGCAGAGCAATGGGAAACCTGGATTCAAATCCCACTCTCCCACTGACACTCCTGGTGACCCTAGGCAAGTTGCTATATGTCTTGCTGCCTCAGCTGCCCACTTGGAAACATGATGGCAGGTAAAGACCATATGATCTATCCAGTCTGCCCTTGTGTTTTAAGGTCTTTGTGGAAGGGACTTATTTAAGTATTAATCAGACCAGAACGGTAAATAAGAATTCACACTGTTAAGAGTTACAAGCCTGGCAATTCAGAGATTTTTTTTTTAAAGCCTACATATTTTATTGTAACAATTTACCACACAAAGACAATATACAGGACATATAGATTATGGTCTCTGGCTGTTAGCACTTAAAGTCTCAGCTTGAATGCCAGATAGAAGAAATCATGGAAACAGATGCCATATCTTAGCTTTCTAGTCGAACCATTAAGTTGTACTAAGGGATACAAGTGCCCTCTATCTTCCAAAACCTGTGAGGTTTTCACTACACATTGGTTTAAAATTGCTATTACTTTTAGTATGGGTTATAAGGCAATCCTTTTGCTGTGTGACTTTCTTCACTTTTGGAATATTTGGATACAGCAAGATATTAAAAGAAAGTTGAACCTTGAGATATTCTTGAACATGAGATTTTTGGGAACATTTTATATTTTTGTAAACTGTATTGTATGTTATTTTTGATGTGCTGACTACACTTTAAAGCACACCTATCTTCACAGATGTTGGAGTTATGTGAGAAAAAACACCAAACTACTTTTATCACACATTAAAAATTAGAATACATAAGCATGAAGAAAGCATATGGAAAGCCCCCAAGAATTGTCAAGGCAACTGTCGCATGTCTCAGAGTCAGCATTAGTTAAGGAAGTACCACGTACCTGGGGCAGAGCATAGGATGCCTGCGCTGAGGGATGCCTCATATGGAGGTGGGGGGTCACTGGGATGCTGAATATCTGGGTACTTATACGCTGTATAAGGAGGTGGAGGCTCATGGAAGTGAAATGCCCCTCCCTCTCCATCATCCGAGAGATGGAGAGGAGTAAGACCAGTTCCAAACCCATGCGGACCATATTCAAACCCAGGCATCCTGTGGCCCAGATTAAAATGGTGCACTGTTAGAAAGAAACACACACACTGGTTACATGTAGATGCATCTGACAAAGTGAACTCTTGCTCTCAAACTGATTTCTTCATAAATGTGTCAGCCTCATTTCTGGTTCCATTGTACCTACTGTGATTCTGTGAGATACCAAACTCAGCCCCTTTTGATGAAGGGGTGAAGAGAATTCTTGCAGCTGCAGAATCTATGCTGCTCAAGGGGAAGGAGGCGGCAGGGGAGTACCCCTGGCACTTTCTTCCCATTGCTTTGGGCTTTCAGCACAGCTGCCACCTGTTCCTATGGCATCACAATCCTTTATCTACAGTCACCCAGTGTTTTTTTCCCCTGCATTTAACACATCCAGCCTAACCATCAGATTATTTTTATTTAACATTTCTTCTATACTACTTTTCTAAGAGTCAGGGCAGTTTACAATGAAAGACAATGTGGACAGAGCATGGAAAGAGTAGTTACTCACCTGTAACAGGTGTTCTCCAGGAGCAGCAGGAATCAGTCCTCACATATGGGTGTCATCGGCGCCGATGAAGCCCCAGCGGAGCATTTCCCCAGCTTTCTATGAAAGCCTTTGGGAATGCAGGCACGCATGCGCGGTTCCCTTCCCGCCTAAAGGTGCTATCTTACCTCAGTCAAATGACATAGCTAAGAACAGCACACAAAAATGAAAAATAAACTATGTACAACTGCAACTCCAAGGGGAAGAGGGAGGGTTATGAGGACTGATTCCTGCTGCTCCTGGAGAACACCTGTTACAGGTGAGTAACTACTCTTTCTCCAGGACCAAGCAGGAAGTCAGTCCTCACATATGGGTGACTCCCGAGGAACCCAGGCTGAACAAGAACACTCCCTCTAGTCTCAACAGTAAAGAAAGGCTTTTCAAGGACACAACCTCCACCGGTAGCCCAACAGAGGGCAGGAGTTGCCTAAACCTCAAAGAGATTCCAGAGTACTGCCTGGCCAAAAGCACTTTCCCTATGGGACTCCCTCTCCAGGCAGTAATGGGCCGCAAAAGTCTGGCTTGAAGACCAAGTTGCAGCCCTGCAGATGTCTACCAAAGGCACAGAGCGGAGATGAGCCACTGAGGCAGCCATTGCCCTGACACGATGGGCCGTGACCCTACCCTGCAAAGGAAGGTCAGCTGCCTTGTAAGCCCAGGTGATAAGTCAGCCACCCAGATGGACAAGGTACGCTTGGACACAGCCAACCCCAACTTATTGTGGTCAAAGGATACGAAGAGCTGAGTAGCCCTTCTATGCCCCTGCGTACGGTCAAGGTAGAAGGATAAAGCCCTCCTACAGTCCAGGGTATGCAGGACTGCTTCAGCCTGGCTAGCATGAGGCCTAGGGAAGAATGTTGGAAGAACCACATCCTGATTGAGGTGGAAAGAGGAGACAACCTTAGGAAGGAACTTTGGATGAGTCCTGAGGACTACCCTGTTCCTATAAATCCTGGTGTAAGGCCTGTCACAGACCAGGGCCTGAAGCTCACTTACTCGCCTAGCCGAGGTAAGGGCTATCAGGAAGAGTGTCTTCCAGGAGAGGAAGCGTAGTGGACAAGTAGCCATTGGCTCAAAAGGTGGACCCAAACAAAATTAGACTTAAGTCCCTGATTGGATAAGTGCAGTAAGTACTGAAGAACTACTGGCACAGTGCAGGAGAAAGGATCCTCTGTACGTAGGTGACACCACACAGAAAACCTCTTCCACTTGAGAGCATAGATTTTCCTAGTGGACTGTTTCCTAGAGGCTAGGACAACCTCCTCAACTTCATGAGGTAGGCCCCAGGGAGCCAAAACTACCCTTGCAGCCTCCAGGCCATCAAATTGAGAGATTTGAGATTGGGGTGCAGAAGGGAACCCTGGTCCTGTGTGAGAAGGTCGGGTTGCAACCCCAGAGGCAGTGGAGGATCTACCGCCAGTTGAAGCAGAAGAGGAAACCAAGGCTGTCTCGGCCACCTGGGAGCTACCAGCAGGACAGAGGCCTTGTCCTGGAGAATCTTGAAGAGGGTTCAGGCCACCAAGGGCGTGGGAGGAAATGCATAAAGGAGGCCCCGAGACCAAGATATCAGAAAAGCATCCGCTGCTATCCGCAGAGGATGTGGTTGCCTGGAGCAGAACTTTGGCAGTTGCTTGTTCATGGGGCTGGCAAAGAGAACCATCAAAGGGAGACCCCATTTCAGGAAGATCTTCTGAAACATGGAAGGATGCAGCTGCCACTCGTGGGGCTGCAGTATCCTGCCTAACCTGTCTGCCAGGTAGTTGTCCTGGCCTGGAAGGTACACAGCCCTGGAGGAGCATGTTGTGCTTGAGGGCAAAAGAACAAAGGTCCTGAGCTTCCCGACAAAGGATCCTGGACCCAGTTCTGCCCTGTTTGTTCACATAAAACATGGCAACTTGGTTGTCTGTCTGAATCAGGACAGTCTGTTGAGCCAGGGTAGGAGTGAAAGCTCTGAGTGCTAATCGAATAGCTCTGAGTTCGAGGAGATTGATCTGCTGTGCAGCTTCCCAGGGAGACCAGAGGCGCTGGGTGCACTTGCCCAGACAATGTGCTCCCCAGTCTTGCAGGGAAGCATCTGTTGTCAGCATCACTGTGTAACCTGGAATCTGAAAGGGCACCCCCCTTTCAGCAGATTGGGTGGGTGTAGCCACCAGTTGAGGGAGTGCAGAAATGGTCTGGACACCCTTATCCTGTCTCTGAGGCTGCCTGTGGCCTGTGACCACTGAGTCCGAAGGCACCACTGTGCAGGCCTCATATGGAGCCTGGCATTGGGGGTCACATGTACTGTCGAAGCCATGTGGCCTAGAAGCCGCAGGCAGAGTCTGGCGGAGACCAGGGACCTGCTGAGAAACTGACTTGCCAAGGCCATCAACCTTCGGGCTCTGTTTTCTGGCAAGAATGCCTTTGCCAGGAGAGAGTCCCACCTTGCCCCTATGAACTCCAAGTTCTGGGAAGGGAGCAAAGTGGACTTTGCGAAGTTTATGACAAACCCCAGGCGTTGCAGAAGAGCAATGGTCCTGAGGGTGGCTTGATTGGCCTCCTGACCTGTCTGACCCCTGATGAGCCAGTCGTCCAGATAGGGGAAGACAAAGATGCCCTGATTTATCAGGTAGGCTGCCACCACTGCTAAGCACTTTGTAAAGACTCTGGGGGCGGAGGTGAGACCGAAAGGCAGCACCCTGTACTGATAATGGTTTCCTCCCACGATGAACCTTAGGTAATTTCTGTGGTCTGGATGAATGAGGATGTGAGTGTACGCATCCTTTAGATCTAAGGAGCATAGCCAATCTCCCTGCTGGAGGTAGGGCAGAAGGGTTCCAAGAGTAAGCATCTTGAACTTTTCTTTCACTAGGAACCTGTTGAGGTTCCTGAGGTCCAGAATGGAGCGAAGGCCACCGGTCCGTTTGTGCACCAGGAAATAACTGGAGTAGAATCCGTGACCTTGCAAGTGGGGAGGCACAGGCTCCAGCGCCCTGTCCACCAACAGACCCTGAAGCTCCTGATGGAGAAGGTCTGTGTGCAGAGGAGGCCTTGGAGGCTCCCCTGGAAAATATGGGGGTGGCAGCTGGTGGAAATGGAGGGCATATCCCTTGTGGATTATCTCCAGCACCCAACTGTCCCCAGTGATAAGGGGCCACTGGTGGGCAGAGGGCGAGACGACCTCCTGTGCAGGGTTGGGAGAGCAGTGGAGGAGAGGCTATGCTCAAGGAGTCAAAAGCCCCCACCCTGCTGAGTGGTAGCAGGGGCCGGAGGCTTGGGGGTCCTCTGCCTACGGGGCCTATTACCCTGCCCCTTGGCTTCCTGACCCTGGGGGGCAGCTTGGGCAGCCTGATATTGAGGGTACTGCTTGTAGGCAGTGCCCTTCCTCGGGTAAAGCACAGTTACTTACCTGTAACAGGTGATCTCTGGGAACAGCAGGAATAAGTCTTCACATATGGGTACGTCAGTACCGACGGAGTCTGCATCCCACCACGCCTGCATGCTGCCTTCCCGCCTTTCCCAACTTCCTCTCCTCAGTTAAGTTTTAAAGCTGAGACAAAGAGAGAGAGAGAGAGGAAAGGAAAGATAGATAGAGATACAACTCCTGGGGAGGTGGGTGGGTTGTGAAGACTTATTCCTGCTGTTCCCAGAGATCACCTGTTACAGGTAAGTAACTGTGCTATCTCCAGGAACAAGCAGGAATGAGTCTTCACATATGGGGACTCCCAAGCTGAGATGCCTGGAGTCCGAGCATGTGATAGGTTGGAACATGCTATCTCCCACAACACCAGGCATCCTGAGGATGGAGGGTAGGAGTTGAAGAAAGAAGATGCTGTGGAACAGCTAACCTAGCACAGGACTGTAGGAAAAAAGGGTCCATGTGTGGATAATGATTGTTATTAATGATATTGCAAAGAATATTGCAATATGGACCTCCGCTAACAGGGTTTCATAGAAGTATGGAGGTTCATGGATCTACTGGGAAGCCAGTAGAGGAACCGTGAAGAGGACCTCACTGAAAGTGGAGGTAATAAACCTGTAGGAAAAACAGAGGAGGTCCGAATCCTGAAAGGTAACACCACCCCTGGTAGGAAAAACTGGGGTAGTACAAAAACGGTGGGCCTTCAGCGAAAGCTGTATGGTAAAAACCAAACTCTTTTGGCGGTAGAGTAACTCACTCTTGGGAGCAAAAAGAGAAAGGCTAACCGATTTGGACAAACAGGCACAGTACCTGTAGGGAGAAAGGGTATGGGAACCCCCTGTATCCCAGGGTGAAAAGAAATGCCTGAGGCGTTAAGCCTGTGATTAACTGAAGATCCACAATATCTCTCCTAACTGGGGTAAGCTAGAAGAGATATTAGGTACGGAGAGCTTCAGAGGTACCTAAACCCATTAGGTTATGGTATAAAATTTGTTGATTACCACAGGAGTGGTTGTGTGTGTAGAATCCCAAACCTGCTGAATAGCAGAGGTATGGGTAAAAACCTTCTGTCAGAAACAGATAGGTATATGAGCATAGACAGGGAGATAGATAAGTATGTGGAGACATATCTGTCTATAATGAAATCTCATCAGATATATCTATATCTATATCTATATATATATATACACACAAATATAGATATATGAATAAACATAAAAGAATATATCTATAGTGAGATATGGAGGGCATAAAATACACACAAAGATGAATAGGAATATGTAGGCCTAAATATGGGTGTCTGTAATTAAACAGACAGATATATGCCTACAGCATGGTATTCACAAAAGACATGTGGAGAGGAAAGATTCATCTAATAACAAGGAGGTGCAACCTACTTGAGAAGATATATAAAGAATCCATTCCCCCTGGTTATGATCCGCAAGGATGCTAGCTAGTGAAAAAAACCAGTATGGTTATATGAAAACAGAGGATAATATCAATCTGTAGCCAGCAAGTCCTGAGTTGTCCAAGACTCTAGCATGGTAAGTAGACAGAAGACAGATAAGGATGCGGTACCATGTTGACCTGCTTAAGGGCAAAAGTATCATGCGTTCTTACCATGAGGACGAGCTGCAAGGAGAAAGAGCATATCCCCGATTGGGAATGCTGTGGACCAAGCAGGGAATTGGCAACTCCTTAAGCCCTTAGGTAAGAGAGGGCCTATGTCCTTTATGGCAAAAGGAGATAGTAAAAGAAGGGAGAACCTTTTAGTCATGGGAGACATGACTGAAAAGCCTTTTCCAACCATCTAAGATAGCTGTTGGAGAAAAAAACCCCATGCTCTCTAGCAAGGGCCCATAGTGGAAAGCTTCTCTGTAAAATTGCAGAGAGCATGATGCCGGAGAATGAGGAGATAGGACTGGCTGCTAGAGCCAGTCCTCTCAGTCCACTATGCTGCCAAAGCCAGGGGAATGGAGATGGCAGAAACAGAAGACCAACCAAGGAAGCTTATAGTGGGATAATTTCCAAGATAGATGGAAAACACTGACTTGGAGCCACTACTAAGACCAGATAGAATGTTGGAGGAGAACAAATCTGGTTGTTTGACCAAACATTAAGGCTCCTGCATAGGCAGCTGCTAGCAAGACAGCAGAAAGAATCTTACTGTTCAAAAACAGAAAGAACAGGAGTAGAAAACTGTGGACATGTCTGATAAGCTGCCTCAAAGTAAGAATGAAACAGGGAAGGTAACTCAGAGAGGAAAACTCCGTACTGGAAAGTGACAAAAACTAGAGAGGCTGAAGAAAAAGCCCCCCAGCAAGTAATTCCGCTCTCACAGTGGTAAGAGGGTGAAGAGAATGGAGCTGAAGAAGACTTACCAAGTAGTAAGTCTATAGAAAGGAAAAATACATGCTGGCACAGGAACTATCATTTGATAGTGGTCAGACCTCTTTCCCTGGCAGGAAAAGAGGAGAAACCTGTGACCTATAGGCATGAACATCCTGACAGCTCATAGAAATATAGAAAAAATGGATGTCTTTTGGAAAGAGATCCATGTGTAGGGGTTAGAATGAAGCAGTAGATTGCCTCTATCGAGAAGAAGCAACTGTAGATTCTAACCCCAAGAGTCACAAGCATCTGATGATGATTGATCAGAAACCCTGCAAGTGCTGGGTTTGCTGAGCCTGGTGAGAGGTTGGATTCTTCAGACCAGGACGATGCCTCCCCTGTTGGGGAACATCTGTATGATGGGCAAGTGATGAATAAAACCTTCTCCTGTGGGAAGAAAGTTTGGTAGGACATTTCCTACCTACTGGGACAGAAGAAGGTGTAGAACAACCCTTAGGAACAGATAAATCAGTGGATAACTGAGTAACCTGACGTAAAGACTCCTTGTTGAAAAGATTTTCTCCAGTGCAAGGAGTATGTCCCAGCCGTTTTGTGCCCATTTGTCCAAGTCTGAAGCTTGGAGCCAGGCTCTACGTCGTGCCCCTATAGCTATAGCAGAAGTCCTGCTAACAGACTCAAAAGAGTCTAGGGAAGCATGAGAAAGAAACCAAGAGATATTCTGGATATGCTTAAGCAGTGAGGAATAGTCTGTACTCCTGGAATCTGGAAGGAAAGGAGTCAAAAGATGTAATTGCTTTGTGACCTCCTCCAGAGAAAGACTCATATAAAAAATATATGAGAGAATTCTTGCTGAAAGCATAGATGTCTGAAAGGTTTGACGTCCAAAGGCATCTAGTGTCTTAGACTCACGACCTGGCGGATAAGAAGAGTGCTTTTTCTTACTCTTTACCCGCCTCATTGCTGATTCCACTACTATGGAATGATGAGGAAGTTGAGTCTTTTGAAACCCTGGAGAGGGGGGCACCTGATATAAGAGATCAGTTGCCCTGGGAGGTGGGGGTACCCTAAAAGGTGTTTCCCACATTCCTAGAAGGAGATCCTGCAAGGAATGATGCAAAGGAAGCACTATGTTGTCCTTTGCTTTTGTAGAAAACAGAGCCTTGTGCAGGATCATGTCCTGGAATAGGAATGGCAAGGGATCTTGCTATATCCCGGAGGAAACTCTGAAAAGAGGGATCCCCAACAGGAATCTCCCTTGGACAGGTTAGATCTAAAGAACTAGCCAGAGTACCCACAGAGTTATCCAGAGATATAGAAATAGAGGATCTTGCAGGGTGCAGTGTGGAATGCTTAAGGGATGGTTGCTTGGGCTGGTTGTCAGGAACAGGAACAGCAACCGTCCTTACCACATTGTCCATGCTAGGTATCAACTCCAAGCTTGGTATAGAATGGAGCGATGCTGTTGAAAAAAGCATGGTAGGAGTTTGCCACGATGCTACTGTGGATACCGGTACTGAAGTCAATACCGGTACCGATGTCGGAGTCGGGCTCGACAAAGACATCGGAGTAGTCATCAGTGATACTTCAATCGGTACCGAGGGAACCGAAAACCTCTGACTGCTATCCTCAGTACCAAGCCACCAGTATCGATCGGCGTCGGTACCAAAATCTATTGGTACCCAGTCTTCCAGACTAGAAATGGATTCCAAACTCGGCATCGAGGGCAAGGAGCCTGAGAAGCGAAGCATGGAAGGCACCGATTGCGAGGGTAATGAAGACATCGGTACCGACTTAGGTACCGTGTCCGATACCGGTGAATGAAGGTCTACCAATGGCAACTCAAACGGCCCCAGAGGAACCGAGAGTTGCGGATACGAGCCATCGGAACCAAGCCTTCGGTACCAAGGCGAGTCGGTACCCAGTCCTCCAAACTGGAGATCGATTCCAGACTCGGCATCGAAGGAAGCGAGGCTGTCGATGCATACCTGGAGGGTACCGACGTCGGTGGCAGTATCGGTGTTGGAACCGATAAGGGAAAGACAATCTGGGACATATCCATCAGTCACAAAGGCACCGAGGAGGCCAGATGACGATCCCTGGTGAGGAGTGTTTCATCCAACACCAGTGCCGATGCAGGGGTATCGGTACCGCTCGAAGCGGATGCCACCACCATGCACGGCTCAGGTATGTTGTCTGGGGGGTGAACCCCAGGAACAACCTGAAACCCCTTATACGCTTTGGAGACCGAAGACTCCCGCTGGGGTTTTGAAGCCAGAAGGTCATCGAGGGCAAAGCCGGAGCTGTCTACATGCTGTGCATGAGACTCACCACTCGAGGACTGGCTAGTCTTAACAGACTGTTTGTGGGTTACCTGAATGAAAATGGAAGAAGGGGATGGTGCCCCGAAGTTGGAGGGCACCCGTGTATCGAGGGATTCTCGATGTTGAAGATGTCTTCTCACCAAACTGTTGTCAGGACCCAAACAGGTTAGACACCGACTTCGAGGGTCTAAACAAAGTTTTACCGCCACAAACTGAACCTTTCGGTTCCATGAAGGAAAAATAGGGGAGGCCTGAAGGCCTAAGACCCCGTGGGACACTATGAAGAAAAAAATATCCTGTTGAAAATTTTACAAGAAAAGAAAAGAAAAACACCGGCGGTACCGGTGGCGTCGAGAAGACAGCCGCGACCACAAGAAAACTAAAACTAAAAAATAAGAATTTTCTGCAGTGACAGGAGGACATCCTGCCGGCTCCGCGGAAAAACGAAAACTGAGGAGAGGCAGTTGGGAAAGGCGGGAAGGCAGTACGCAGACGTGGTGGGATGCGTCCAAAAGCTCTTTGATTGGACGCTGGGAAGTGTTCCCGCGCAGACTCTGTCGATACCGACGTACCCATATGTGAAGACTCATTCCTGCTTGTTCCTGGAGATAAGGGCTTTTTACCCGAGCCCTTCTTTTTATGAGAAGGGGCAGAGGTCTTCCTCAACAGCCTTGTCCAGGTGAGGTGCTCGGTCTCGAGCTGAGCGGCCTTCTCGGTCATGGGCTTGCCAAACAGGTTTTCACCTCGGCAAGGGACACCGACCAACTTGCCTTGAACCCATGGCTCGAGGTCCGATGACTGCAGCATGCCTGGCGTCGAGCCGCGATGCCGGCTGCCACAACTCGGGCCGAAGCCTCGAAGCCATCGTAGGCGGCACGGGACATGAACTTCGAGCAGTCCCGAATCCCCGAGGACAAGGACTTAAATCTCTGCAAGGGTTCCCCAGAGAGACCAGCAGAGAATCCAGCCAACTCCTTGGCCAGATCCCGCAAGTACATGCCCATGTTCAGCTGGTAAGACTGGACATGACAAGCATCAAGCCCTGAAAACACTTTCTACCGACGCCATCTAGGTTTCGGGCCTCCTTACCAGGAGGCACCACGGAGTGCATCTTCTGACTCTTCAGACGATGCATAGCCGATTCCACAACCATGGAATGCAACCATGGAATGGTGTGATAGCTGTGCTTTCTGAAAACCAGGGCTCTTACGGAGCCGATAGATCGAATCGACTCGCTTGCTAAGAACCGGCGCTGAGGCCGGTGCCTCCCACATACGGAAGAGGAGCCGTTCCAGCATCGGAGGAACCGGGACAGTAAAGGCTCCTTCGGAGGAGAGTCATAATGCAGCGCCTCGAGCTCTTCAGCTCGAGGCTCTTCCTTGGGATCCGCCGGAATAGCCAAGGCAGTGGCCATATCCTGGACGAACTCAGAGAACCGGGTGTCCTCCGGAGGGGACCTACTCCGGGGTTCAGACTGTGGTGAGTCCGAAGGGACGCACCGAGTCTTAAAGGTGTCAGGAGACTGCTCGTCCTCCGTTTCCCAAGCTGACTCATCCGAGGAAGAGTCGGGGTCCGACCCCGCGGGACCCGGGAGCACCGGCGTCGACGCCCTCGGTCCCGAACGGGAGGTCGAGGGGGACCGCGACCGAGGTCGACTCCAAGCCACGATGGACTCGAGTATCGGCTCGGTCTCCGGGGTTGACTTTGCCGTCGATGTCCCGGTGGTCGGGGCAGATGCGCCAGACAGGCTGGCCATCAGTGCCCGCTGCTGCTCCATGAAGGCAGACATTCTGCTCTCCAAGGCTGTCATCCTGAGACTCAGCTCGGGAGACGCAGCAGCCACCGACTCGGGCCCCGGCGGTGCCGCGCCAGACGTCGGTTCCCTGGGAGGAGAGTCCACGAGGACTACGGGGCTTACGTGTCCAGCAGACTCCGGCTCCACACGAGGAACTTTGGCATGCTTCTCCAGTTCCACAGGCCCGGGGCGACGGTTGGGGGTCTTAGACCTGGCCCGCGAGCCAGGGACCTCTTCCGACGACACCCTCGCGAGCCGTTTCTTCCTCTTGTGTTCGCGGTCGGGGGACCCCCTGTCCAAGGAGCTTCGATGGCGCTCGGGATCGGAATCCCGAGATGTCGAGGCCTCAGACGAGGTCCGAGCCCGGCCGGAGGTTGAGTCCGAGAAAAGCCTTTCCTTTTGCTGCTGGCGACTTCAAAGTGCCTTGGAAGACATTTTTCCACAGGCCCCGCACGACTTAGGATCGTGGTCGGGGCCGAGGCACCGAAGGCAGCAGTCGTGTGTGTCGGTGAGAGACATTAGTTTCTTACACCGATCACACTTCTTAAAACCACTGGAAGCCATCGGGGAAAAAAAGAGTCCCCGCGAGGTCAAAAGACCGGCCTTCCAGGGAAAAAGAGAAAAAAGGGCACAAACGCCAGCCACGAAGGGCAAAAACCGAAAGAGAGGAATCGGGCTCGATACCGGTGTACCGAACCCAGCGGGAGGGGAACTGGCGTCGAACCGGAAGAAAAACAAGCAAAAACTCGCTGAAAAATCTAATTTTAACCGGGAAAACTGGATACACGTCCGGTGGGCTTCACGGAAAAAAAAGAGACTGAGGTAAGATGGCACCTTTAGGCGGGAAGGGAACCGCGCATGCGTGCCTGCATTCCCAAAGGCTTTCATAGAAAGCTGGGGAAATGCTCCGCTGGGGCTTCATCGGCGCCGATGACACCCATATGTGAGGACCTGCTTGGTCCTGGAGAATGTATGATCTGTCTTAAAGAACATCATAAGTATAGTTAGAACATTGCTTGGGGGGGGGGGGGCGGTGGGTGGAGAGGAGTAGCTAATTCAGGAACTGTAGCCACAAACTAAAGCTCCCTCCAGACCCTAAGCAGTGAGCAGCCAGCCTAAACACAATGTTTTCTTATGGCTGGCCTCTCCCCCCTCACCAACAGGCTGTGGCTTCCAAAGCACTCCCCAATCTTGGTGGGGGCACCATGGTTTTTAAAATGGCCACGTTTTAGACAGATTTACACCAGTTCAATTCCAAATCTGGTCAAACCAACTATGAAGTAGTGAATTTTGGCAATGCTGTGAACCCCAAGTATAAAAGTCTACGTGGATAAAGGAGCCTCACAGTGCTATGAAATTCTCAGCTCATTAAAGGTCTCAAAGAGCCAACTACTTTGAAATACTCGTTCTTTAAACTGTTTGCTTCTGCTCCCAATACTTAGTCTAAGAGCTATATCAGTTCCCACCTAATAATTTAGTTTCTCATATCCACTGCGCCCTCTTCAAGCTCAGAGCCAGGAGAGAACTTGGGCCAAAGACAAGGCCAAATATGAGGGAGCACATCAATGAATGTGTCTGCACTCTACAATGGCATAATGAACATGGTTGTCAGGAATTATTTCTGCCTTTCCTCTATACTCATGATTAGAGTATACTATGTATGAGGCCTGAGGAGTGGCTCCAAGATATATACATTGCTTACAGTTAGCACCAATCAGGGACTCTATGCGCTCTCGGCGCCGCTGGCGCAGACAGTGAACCATGAAGAGCAGCAGAGAAAGGATGAGGAAGGAGGAGATGCAGCTCACAATCAGACGCATTCCACTCGCCATCGAGTCAAACAGGCTGCTGCCATCTGCCAAAAAAATCCACAAAACAAACACTAGTAAAGTCATCTGACAGAGATGCTTTGAATCACCATACTGTCACCACAGTCCTTCCAAAAGAATTGGGGGGGGGGGGGGGGGGGGAGAGGCACAAATGTTAACATCTTTTGGCACATGGCTAAGCTCCCTTCCTGTAATTTCTCAACATGCAACCCAACTCTCAGCATTTTACTTCTTCCCCTTCAACAATCCCCCCCTCCCTTAAGACATCTTAGCACAGTACCCACCTTCCCAGCCCCATCCTCCAAATCTCTCAGGAAAAGGTAAAGAATTTGTGTAAGAGTTGCAAATGTATGATACATAAGAAGATCAAGGTAGTACCGACAGTCACAAGCAGCTATGTGCTATGGCTGTGAATCTAAATCCAGATCCTCTGTGCTCTCATCACAGACTACAGTAGTAAAAGGTCTGACTCTTTCACTTATTCTTGCTTTTCTTAATCAAATTTAATGTTTCTGTTCCCTGCACAGAGACCTCCAAGACACAAGAACAAAATACTTCATTACTTTTCATTCTCCCAACAGGGAAGGTCAGTGAGGGAACCAAGTGAAACCATTATGAATCAGAGGCAGATGAACATTCCCCATCACCACCACGAAGCAGAACCCAAATCTGTCATTAACAGGCCCGATGCACTGCTTGACACATCCTGCAGTGTGGTGCACGCCTTCCACAGTGGCAGAGTGCCTCCATCAGGCAAAGTTTCAAGAAATAAAACCACAGTATGAATTTGGTGCATACAGCAGAAAAATCCCTCACAAATGAAATTGAGGTGATAAATTACTTGGTAATGCACCCAGGGGGAGCACAGCATGCCAGCACTGCAGCGGAACACCTCAGGGCCCTGTACAGCCACGCTTTCAGTGCCTGCTCATTACATGGAAACTGATCAAAGCTGTGCCTCCTCTAAGGCCCTTCCCTGTGCACGTCTAAGTGTTTGCTTTTATAACTCTCCCTACAACGCTTACTTGTTGGAATCAAAAGATGAAATCAGACCTCACCTGCTAATTCTTTCCTGGAGTCCCTCCACTCCATAAAAGTGGGTTCTGCTCCTCTACCAGCAGGTGGGGACTACAAACACTGAAGTGAGCCATAAGCAGCCTGTGCTAGCCTAGCAAGCCAGTATGATCATCACTAAGTAAAGGGGAAGGGGGGGGAGTAAAAACATCAATTCTCCAGCAACCTAACGCTCCTTAATGACAGCACGAACACAAAAAGGAGGGCAGATTGGCAGATCTGTCTGGAAACCCCCCCCCCCAGCAGCTCAGGTCCTCCAAGCCACCATATACATCAAGGGTTGATATCAAGATGTGCTTCCTCCACATCTTTTAATGCTCTCACAAATCACCTCCTTTATAGCTCTCCTCTCACATCTTTCTTCCTCCCGCCCACCCCACCCCAAAATCAGGTAAGCCCAAAACAAAGACCCCCGAAGTGCACAGTCCAGAGGCCAAGCCAACCAGAGAGAGGTACCCAAAACGGGACATTGTGTTGCTTCGTACGTGTCCATCAAAAATTCACTCTAAGACAAACATGAGACATACCTACAGGAACCAGACTCTGGGTGGGACCTGGATTGGAGGGACTCCAGGAAATAAAATTAGCAGGTAAGGTCTAATTTCATCTTACAGAACATCCCTCCAGTCCAGACAAATGGGACTTAGCAAAGCAGTACTAACGACAGGAGGGAGCAGAAACCCCTACCTGCAGGGCTGTGGCCCCAAACTTCACGTCCTGAAGGGCCTGAACATCCAAGCAGTAGTGCTACATGAAGGAATGACCAGGTTGCCGCCTTGCAGATATCCTGTGAGGCCACTAAACCAAACTCCGCCCAGGATGAGACCTGTACCTGCAAACCTAAAGATACCAGATGCCCTTTCAACAAATACGCTGACGCAATGGCCTTCTGGAACCACCTGGAAATTGAGGCCTTGGAAGCCACCTCGTCTCTTCGAGGGTTGCCAAACACCATGAAGAGCCGATCAGACTTCCGAAAGGGTTGGGTTACTTTGAGGTGCCACTTCAGCACCCTATGGACATCCAGCTTATAAAAACTGCTCTTATCAGAGATGCAAGCCTCCAGAAAGGAGGACAGGGCCACCACCTAATTGAGGTTGAAACCAGATACCACCCTGGGGGAAAAAGGAGAGGACTGGGCGCAGGACCACCTTCTCTCTCCCCAGAGATGAGCAAGTAAGGCTCCCTGCATGACAAGGCCTGGAGCTCAGAAATGTGGAGTGCAGAGCAGATGGCCACCAGGAAGATTACTTTTATGGTCAAATCCTTTACCCTTTGAGCCTGATAGGAGCTCAAAGGGAGGCACCCCCAGGGCAGAGAGCACCAGATTGAGATCCCACAGGGGAACCTAACAGTGAGGGGAGACAGATATTTCACCCACGCAAAAAATGTATTGCGTCGACATGGGCTGCCAAGAATTGCCCCTGGAATCTCAAGGAGCCCATACAGTCCTCTCCTCGAGCCCCGCCTGTAGGAAGGCCAAAATATCTGGGAGCAATGCTTCCAGAGCAAGAATATTGCACTCTTCATACCAGTCCTCAAAAACCTGCCAAATACATTAGGCCAAGGAGGTCGACCTCCTGCAGGTTGGAAGCAGGGTATCAACCTGGGGGTGAAAATTCCCTGCACCTCAACCGAGATCTCTCAAGACCCAGGCCCGTAAGCAAGAATCAACCCATGTCTAGCATCCACACCAGCAACTGGGCGAGTAGGTCCACCACTTCTGCCAGCATGCAGAGCAGCTCTGCCACCAAGAGTCACACAAGTTCCACATACCAGGGACACCAAGGCAAGTCCAGGCCAATGAGTACCACCCTTGCCTGATGAGACTATCCATTGAACACGCCCTTTCAGCAGCTGGGGAGGTGAGGGTGGAGCAACACATACAGCAAGACAATGTCTGGTCAGGGCTGCACAAGCACATCCAGCCGTTCGGACATGTGCTCTCTATGCCGGTTAAAGAAGTGCTCGGCTTTGGCCTGAGTCGCCAACAACTCCATCACCGCTTGCTCCCAGCAAACCACTATTTGATGGAATGCCATCTGCGACAACGACCAATCCACGGGATCTGGAGAGATGCAGCTGAGGTAATCCCTCCTGGACATTGTCCTTCCTGGCCACATGGGCTGCCAACAGTGCCAACAAGTGAGCTTCCGTCCACTGGAACAGCAGAATTTGCCTCTGCCGATATGGCTGCATTTTGGGTGCTGCCTTGCCAGTTTATGTAAGCCACCATCATCGCACATTGTGAAACAGCACTCACAGCCCTGTTACGAACTAAGGGTAGAAACTCCAGCAATGCCAGATGCACTGCTCATGTTTCCAGGTGGTTGATGGACCAGTGGCTCTCATCCCCTGACCACTGACCCAGGGCTACTTGGGTCAGGCAATGACCGCCCCAGCCAGTCAGGCTGGCATCCGTGGTCACAGCTACCCAATCTGGGTTTCAAGGGGCATGCCCATGATGAACTTTCCTGACAGCCACCAATCCAGGCTTTGCCGTGCTGACTTCTTGAGGGAAAGGCATACTTCCACAGACTGCCCCTGAGGAGACCACCAAGAACAGGACCCGCTGCAGGGTTCATGTGCAGCGTGCCAGGGGCATGAGCTCCAAAACAGCTGCCACTGAGCCCAGCACCTGAAGGTAATCCCATGCCAATGGGCAGGGAATCCTCCATATCTCGAGTTGCACAATCCATCCCTTGGGAAGGAAAACCTTCCTACTGAGTGTGTCAAACCACGCCCCAGATACTCCACAGACAGTCAGTTCCAGCCTGCTCTTGGCCAGGTTGATAATCCACCCCATGCCTTAGAGGTAACGAATTAAAAGTTCTGTTGCCTCGAGACACTCCTTGTGTGACCTGGCCCAGATGAGCCAGTCGTCCAGGTACGGGTGGACAAAGATGCCCTGCCTGTGCAAGGCTGCCCCCACTACAACCATAACCTTGGTGAAAACACTGTGCCTCAGGTTGAGGCTGAAGGGCAGGGCCTGAAACTGAAAATGCCCCCTGGGGCACCTTGAACTGCAGAAACTTCTGATGGGCAGGCCAGAGAGAGATATGCAAGTAGGCCTTGGTCAGGTCCAGGGAGGTAAAAACACACCTCTCTATGCTCCACTGCGATGATTACAGAGCGTAGAGTCTATAAAAGGAACCTGGGCACCTTGCGGGCCCTGTTGACCCTTTTCATATCAAGGATGGGACACCAGGATCCCTCTTTTTTGGTAACCATGAAATAGATGGAATACCAGCCTGAGCACCAATCTGTGGGCAGTACTGATACGACAGCCTTGAGGCTGAACAACCGGTCAAGCATCTCCTCGACTGCCAGAGCCTTGGTGGGAGCACAGTGGGGAACATGAAGGCTTCCTTAAGAGTCTGGCAAACAAGGGCCTATAGCTCTCAGATCACCTCAAGGATTCGGGTGTCTGAAGTTAGTTGGGCCCAGGTAGAAAGAAAATGCCACGGGGGCTACCCACCAGCTGAACCCTGCCAGGGTTCCTATACCTTCATTGGGGAAGTTTTGAGGTGCTGGGGGTCCCTCCATAGCCCCCTTGAAAGGAGGAATTGTGCTGTAGAAAACTAGAACTTTGGGAGTTATAGGCACAAAAGGGTCAAAAACATAAGTCATGACCCCTTAAGCAGGGCCCTGTGCCCCACTCCCTTGGGCTTGCCTCCAGCAACTTGGGCACCTTGGGGTCTCTCAGGTAGTTGACCAGCTTCTCCAGGTCCTCCCTGAACAGCAACATCCCTGTGAAGGGCAGTCTGCTAAGCCGTGTCTTGGAGGCCATGTCCACCGACCAACTGCACAGCCAGAGCAGTGTCTGTGCAGAAACCATCATCACCATGCATTTAGCAGAGGCAGGCAAGTTATACAGCAGGTCCACCAGAAAAGCTGACCCTGACTCCAGCTGAGCAGTCAAAGCCTTGTCAAGCAGGGTCCATCCCTGCCTCCTCCAGGATACACTGGGACCACCATAGGCAGGCCTGAGCCACACAGGCTCCGCAAATGGCTCCCTGAAGAGACAACACTGACACTTCAAATGTCTGCTTGAAGAGGGCTTCCATCCTCCTATCCTACAGGTCTTCCAGGGCCGCATCCCCTTCTACCAAGATCGTGGTCTTGCACATCACTGCTGTTACCAGCACATCCACCTGGGGTAAGTGCAGCTTCTCCTTCTCCAGGGGGATCAGATAAAGCTGAGCCATGCTCCTGCTTACTCACAAACCTGTATCTGGGAAGTTCTACTTCTCTGCAATCATGGCCTTCAAGGTTCTATAAACAGGAAGAGCATGGGGACCTACGGATGCCTTCCAGAGGTGGATCCTTCCTATGTGTCTGCCAGCTCCAGACTGGGCCCCTCCACAATCTGCAGACCTGCCAGGGACTCTGCAATCAGGGAGGGAAGCTCATCCTGGTGGAAGATTCGCACCACTATGTGGTCTTCACCCACAGAAGGCTGCTCCTCTGTCTCTTCCAAGGATTCTTCTGGGCCTTCTAAGGGATTTAAGGGCCTCGGGGAGCCCACATAAGAGGTCCTCTTCTGACCTCTCCCAGCGAGGATGCATGACTGCCACCACAGGCCCTGAGCCCTTGTCTACCAGGGGCTTGAGGGAATCCGAAGAGCCTTCCCCCAGGCAATGCTGCAGAAGGAAGGCCTGGTGGAGCAGCAAAACAATTTTGAGGGAGCCCTAGGGAGCCCCTGTGCCTCCCCCCCTCCCCGATTCCCCTCCCAGTAAGGTTGAAGCTCCAAGAAGAAAAAAAAACCAAACAAACCACAACACAAAACAGTCATAGGCTGAAAAGGAGGGGGCTCTGGAGACTCTTGTGCAGTTTTCCCTGTAGCTCTCAAAATGGGGGCGGTTCCTGCCAAAACCACAGGCCCGCTGCTATCCCCTGGAGCCCCAACCTGCTCACCACCATCAGCAGCACTCCTCTCCGACCCCCAGAGGTAGTCAACAGTGGTGGTATGTTCCCTCAGGCAGCCTGACTTCGGAGAGCTATGTTCTGCAGCTCTCCTGAGCGAATCTGCCCTTCCTGGAGCCAAAGTGGGACTTACACGGTGCCAATCGCTGGTGCCATGGCAGCTGGTCTGAGCACTCTTCCCCTTTCTTTTTTTTTGTTTTTATCTTTATCAGAAAGCTGCTACACTCCTGTTTCCTCCAAAGAGTTGGACAGGACAGGAGGAGCCTGCTGGAGGGACACACTGCCACTGAGTTCTGCACCGTGGGCTTGAAAAAGAAGAACTGGTACAGAAAAAAAAAAAAAAGACGACAACTAACAGCATAGGCTATGCTCCTCTTTCCAACTGCTGGAGATTGAGAATACTGGATTGTTTGGCTAACACAGGTTGCTTATAGCACACTTCAAGCTGGGTTCTAACAGTCTCCACTTGCTGGTAGAAGAGCATAACCCACTTGACTGGACAGACATTCTGGAAGTGTTTTTTTTATTGAGTACCTGCAGCTATAGGACCATAGGCATCAGGCAACTATCTCAGTTGTTTACACAACAGGACTGTTGTGTCAGTAATGATACCTTGCATGAAGGTAATAAATATAAAATCTGCCTAGTGCAGAGGAATCAGAATGTGTGCAGTGTTTCACTTGGACAGTAACAGAGAAAGTAAAGAACCCACGCACACGCTCCAGATGGGGGTGGGAAGATGCACCCTTACTCAGACTGCAGGACAGGTTGAAAGAAGGTGAAGGTAACAGATAAAGAGGTTGAAGGGGTAAGAGGTAAGAGATGAGGCAGTATGAAAAGGGGAGTGAGCAGAGACTGAGTATAGTGGGAAAGAAGGAAGACTGAAAGAGGCCCCCCCCCCCCACCCCCTCATTCTCCCAGGGACAGAGATATAGGCAAAGGGGGAAATAATGGCTCCTACGTCTCTTTCCCAGCATGCAGGATAGCTATGGGCTCTTTCCCAGACACTCAGCAAAATCTTTTCAGAGGGCAACCCACCTCATCCACGCCTCTTCATGGTCTGAAATGCATTGAATGGCCCTTCGGGAAACATACATCACGCCAGTAGTCTACCACTTCAAGAACATAAGATATGCCATGCTGGATTAGATCCAACATTGCTGGGAATCCCCAGTGGATCCATCCATTCCCCGTTACTCACTCTCAGAAGTAAGGAGGTGGTAAACAAAGTCTGCTTGGTTAAGTATTATCGAACTTGCCCACCAGGAAACTCGTCCACATCTTTAAACCCACAGCACTGGCCTTGACCAAATACTCTGTTTATTTAAAACTGCTAATTGATTTTTTTTTAATTACATGCTGAGGAAATTCCATAAAGCTAAATTCCTTAGTAACTTGTTCTACACCCCAACCATGAATCTACAGACCTCTGTTATATCATTCCTTAATCATCTCTTCTCCCAGTTGAAGTGTTCCAACCTCTTTAGCCTTTCCTTGTGAGACACAGTTTCATCCACTTTATCCTTTACTGGTTTTGTTCGGTCTTTTTTTGGGATGCAATGACAAGAATTCCACACAACACTCAATGTGGTCACATAGTATATGGTACAAAGAAATTACTTAAAACCTAGCATCATGTATCTACAGTTAAGGTAAAATATTTAATTTTAGCTCATATCTTTTCAGTAATAGTTGAGATAAGACAGTATTTCCCTGTCCCGGGAGAGCTTACGACCTAAATTTCTACCCGAGACAAGGTGACATTTTACTTACCAGTTAATGTCCTTTCCTTGAGTCCTGCTAGACCAGTCCAGACAAGTAGGTTGTGTTCCCCTACCATCAGATTGGTGGAGACAAAAGAACCAATGAAAAGCCCAGGTAACGACATCACTCCTACTATATACCTCTATTCATCTCAGCCACCAGAGGTCCCTTCAGTATTCATCCCAAAGCATATAGATGACAAGCCTCAAACAACCTTTACTGTTGATTACTCATTGTTTCCCACGATTCAGAACTCTGAACAGTAAAGCATAAATAGAAAGCTGTCAGATGAACCTGCAGAGCCAAGTAGGAAAAAGAATCATAGCGGTACTGCAGCATAACTGAGCAAATACAGTTTTAGGGGTGGGCTCTTTACTGGTCTAGCAGTACCCAAGGAAAGAACATTAACTGGTAAGTAAAATGTCACCTTCCATATCATCCTGCTAGAGCAGTCCAGACAAGTGGGATGTACCAAGGCTACACCACCACTGGGCGGAAAGAAAACAGCAGCTCGCTAAACCCTTGAGCAAAGGCTGTCCCCGTCTATGCATGGACATCCAAGTGGTAATTTTTGACAAAAGTGGAAAGTGATGGCAAAGTTGCTCCCTAACCAATGCGTGATCTACCAAGCCCCACTTCGCTCAAGAGGACGCTTGGCTCAGGTAGAATGGGCATACAAACCCTCTGGAACCAGATGATTCCATAACAGATACATGGAGGCAATGATCTACTTAATCAAGCACCCCAAAGTTGACTTGGTCACCTCTTCACCCTTGCCAGCAAACAGCACAAAAAGATAGTCGGACTTACAAATGGAATTCGTTACCTACAGGTACTGGAGAAGCATCCTCCAGACATCCATCAGGCAAAAATCTATCCTTCCCCTGACACTGCTTCTTCAAAGGAGGGCAGGCAGATCCTCTGATTCACGTTAAGAGAGACAGCACCTTAGGCAAGAAGGCAGGCACAGGCCAAATGGAAAATGGCCTCCTTCGAAAGGACATAAGAATCTCAGCAAGACAGAACCCGCAACTCGGAAATTTGCCTTGTGGAACAAACCGCAACCAGGAAAAATGTTTTGTGCATCAAATCCTTTAAAACAGCATGTTGCCATGGCTCACAGAGTGCCGCCGCCACCAGAGCCCTGAGCACCAAACAGATCCCAGGAAGGGATCACAAACCGGAGGGGAGAAGGCAGATGCCAAATCCCCTAGAGAAAACACGAACATTTGGGCACAAGGCCAGAGACTTGCCTGCCACCAGATCCCAGAAAACAGGCCATAACTGCCACCTGAGCTTTCAGGGAGCTATTACTAATCATTTGTATAGCACTACAAGGTGTACACAGCGCTGTACATATACATGTAAGACAGAGACCCTGCTCATCAGAGCTTGCAATCTAATCAAGACAAAACATATAGTGAAGCCTACGGACTAAAGTATGGTACGATACACACAAGTACTGGACAATAGAGTGAGAAGCATCAGGATCCAAAAACAGCTTCAAAGAGGTGGGCTTTTAGCCTAGATTTGAATAGGGCTAGAGAAGGGGCCCTGATGCACAGGTTCAGGTAGTTTGTCACAAGCGTATGGAGCAGCGAGATGGAATGAATGAAGTCTGGAGATGGCAGTAGCAGAGAAGGGCACAGATCAAGGGATTTGCCAGAGAAGCAGAGTTCCCAAGGAGGGGTGTAAAGTTAGATTTTTATTTATTTGCATTTATATACTTTTTCCAGGGATCAAATGTGTTTACACTGAACAAGAATAATAAGTCAGTTACATATAATGGTTCAGTAACTATGTACAGAACTTGGGACTGAGCTAACAGTCCTGCTGTAAACTATATACACTGAGACAATTTGGGTCTTGGCTTATAGTCCAGTAGTGAGCTAATTACAGTGGGAGTAGGCTTGCGGTATTTGGTTGTGGATGTAGGCTGTGTAGTTTAGGTAGGGTCGGTGTTGTAGCCAGGCTAGGCAGCAGGCACTAATGCCCACTGCAGTCACATGGGCCACTCACACAGGCCACAAACTCAAAGCTATCGAAGGTTGCCTGAGCCTGAAATTTGCAGCATTCCTTGACCATGGAGACCAGGGTCTGGAAGCATTCAAGGGATTCTCCTACCAGACCAGCTGAAAACCCGACAAGCTCCTTAGCCAGGTCCTGGAGGTACAACTGGTATGCCTGGATCTGGGCAATGAGCATCGAGCCCTGTTAGCACTGCCTGCCAAAGCCATCCATGGTGTGGGCCTCCCTGTCAGGGGGCACCAAGTAGTGCATCTTTTGGCTCTTGATTTGATACATGGCCAACTCCACCATCATGGAATTGTGAGGTAGTTGTGGTTTCTGGAATCCAGGACTCTTGCCAATTCAATACTGGGAATAGAGTCAGCGGCTCACCATGAGCACAGTCACCAGGCTCTCCCATATCCTAAACAAGTGTTTGAGGATGAGGGGAATCAGTGCTGGAAACAGGATACCGGGCTTGATGGACCTTGATCTGACCCAGTATGGCATATCTTATGTTCTTATGTCTCCTTTGGAGGGGCTTCGTACTGGAGAATCTCCAGGTCCTCCAGCACAAGGCTCATCCTCTGGCTCTGCCACAAAGGGCAGGGCCTGCACCACCCCTCAGACAAGTCAAGGAAGGTGAAATCCTCAGGCGGGGACCGCCGGTGCTCCTGCGGAGGAGACTTCTCCGAAGGCACGCCTCTGAAGCGCAGTATCAGGGGACTCCTCACCAGTCTCCCATCCCGACTGCGATTGAGGAGATCTCAAGCCCCGAGTGGTCACTGAGCTGGTGGGCCAGCAGCATCGAGGAGCACCGTGCCCAATGCACAGACCCCGATGCACTGGGGGCCGAATCACACCTCTGGGGTGAGGCCAATGGCCTTGACTCTGAACCAGAGACCTGCTGCAAGACAGGCTGGACTTCTACTGGAGAGATTTGAGCAGTGTAGAGTCACGAGGTTGGCACTGGCAACCCAGAGGTATTGGGTGCTAGGTCACACTGTGCCTCACGGAAGGTAGCCAGGCTTCGCTCCAAAGCCGCCATCCTGATCTCAAGACCAGTCGACACTGCAGCCACCGGCTCGGGTCTTGAGGTCATCAAGCCTGAAGTCAGGTCCCTCAGAGGAGAATCACATATAGTGATCTCACAGGGGGATCAAGCCCAATCCCCTGATGCGGTGGGAGTCTCCTCCCGCCTGGGGCAGCTTTGAGGGCCGCTCCTGGCCTTTGCCCTCCATGTCAGGTCGAGGGCTCCAAGCCCGGGTACCTGAAGACTTACCTCCAGCACTTGGGTCAGACTGAGTCTTCGACTGCAGCTGGGCCCATGACATGGGCCCACGGGAGAGTTCCTCAGAACGAGCTCACTCATACAATGCAAGATGTGAACCCCAAGAGCACAGATTCTGTGCTTAAGGACTGTCCCGCAGCAGAGGTCTTCAAAGAAAACATATCCTTATGCTGCTTGTACTGCTTCTTCCGGCTCTTGGCTGACATGTGCAGGCAGAACGGGCAGGAGTCGTCTTCATCATCATGGTTGAGCCCCCAGCAACAAAGGCAGCAATTATAGCGGTCAGTGATGGACAGTGTGGGAGCACTTACCACAATGCTTGAATCCGACCATAAATATAGTGGGGAACACAGCACCCACAAGGTCAAACTCACATGTCTGTCAGGAAGGCATGAGGAAGTCCCACACCTGGAAAAGGAAAAGCACCCGAAAAAACACAATGCCAAGGCGGTGCGATGAGGTGATGGAGGGTCTGAACTAGCAAAAAAGGCGCAAAAAAATACAAGAAGCAGCTTTGAGAAAAATCAACTTCTACTGGGGAAAACAGATGGGACATCTACAAGGCTCCACGGGGGGGGGGGGGGGGGGGAATATATGACCGAGGTAAGATGGCACCCATGGATGGGAAGGTGGCCACGTGTGCACAGTCTAACTCCCAAAGGCTTTCTTTGAAAGCTGGAGTGTGTATCCACACGGGCTCCATCAGTGCCGACGTCACCCATATGCAAGGGCTGATTTCCTGTTTGTTCCCAGAGAACTCCCCTCAAACATTGCTCAAGTCACAGAGCGCAAGGTTTCCATCTGGAGGTGCAGGACCCATAAGTGCTCGTTGACCTCCTAGAGGATCAGAATGGCTGGAAAAAACTGTTTTTTGGGGGTTTTTTTATGGTTGACTCCACAAAATAGAGTACCTGCCCTTGCCCCACTTGTTGGGGGGGGGGGGGGTGGCAGGTACCACTGCCTTCAAGTGTAGCCACTTGTCCAAGGTGGTCTGCACAGGATTGCAGGCCGAGGGGAAATGATGAGCGTTTCCAGAATCGGCTCTTTGCATTCCAGGACACAGCCGACCTGAATGACGTCTAGCACCCAGTGATCCTTGGTAACCCGGGCCCATTCCTGAAAAAACAAAGTAAAGCCTGCCTCCAACAAGAGGAGCCAGAGAATGGGCCCCCAAACCTTCACTGTGCAGCCTAGGAGGGTCCTCCTCTGGAAGGGACAGAGTCCCTGGGCCCATGCACTCCACAAAAGTACTGGAGAATGAGCCCAGGAGAGGGGAAGGTGGTTTTCCATGTCAGTAAAATGGGAGTCCCAAAACCTCTGAGAATCCAGCCAGCATGCTGCCCTTGGTAGACTAATGGAGGCTGCTGAGAAAGGGGCACACGCCTGCTTCACAGACCAATTGGACCTGTCTTCCGGAAGTCTGTAAGATTTTGTCTTGCCCAGATTCTTTACCAGCTTCTCCAAATCTTCTCCAAAATAGAAGCGTCCCTTTAAAAGCCAACTGGGCCAACCGGGCTTTGTAAGGTGGTGTCTGCTGCCCAATGCCAGAGCTAATACAACACTGACAACATCCCTGGCCACCAAGCATGCCCAATCAGAAAGGCATGCTTGGTGGGCAGGGATCAGAAAGGAAGGCAGACCGCAGCCAACTCCAAAAAAGGGATATAGTATCATCCAGCAGAAGACAATCCACAGAAGCAGGGCTTGAAATGTCAGGCTGGTACATACCGCCAGCTGCAGAATAGTAGCCACCACAGCAAATTGGCTCCTCAAATAAATCCACCTTATGGGCCATCGTTTAAGACTGATCTGCCTTCCACAGGAATAGTGATCTGTCTGATATTCGCCATAACCTGTGCATCCACCTTGGGAATGTCAAACCACTCACACTCCTCTGGGAGGACAAGATCTTCTACATACTTTACCCTTTAAGCAGGGAGTCTGAAGAGCCCACTCCGACCAGATCATACCCTTCATCACATCTGGAACAGGAAGTAGTGGATTTTTGCACCCCTTGAAGGAGCAGGTGTACCTTCTGCTCCTGTTCTGTGCCAGAAGCATCTGTCAAATTAAGCCCGTAGTGCTCAATGCTGCCGGCTCCTCCTTCCGAGACAGACGGATCACTCCAGCCTATGCACAATCCTCTGAAGGCAAGAGTACTTCATCCACATCAGAGCCCAGTACAGAACCATCTGAAGCAGAGTCACAGTCAAAATCTCAGACAGCTCCCAGTTGTTCGCCATCTCCGGGGGGAGGGGGGCACTCCTTGCCGGGGATGCTTAGCTAAAGATAAACAGGGCTTCCATTATCCCTCTGCTCCGCATGAGACTGTGCTCGGGAGGCATCCAGAGGCCACAGGGTCTGAATTTTCATGCTGGGAGGACCAGAACTGCTACAAAAAGGAAAAGAATTCTGGTGAGTACAATCCAGAGTCCGGAAGCTCTCCCTTTTGGACAAGACTAATGCCAGAGGGCACAGCTGTCAGACTCCCTAGAGGATGAGCGACTCACATCATGGTCACCAGACCCTCTGGCCGGCTGAATATCCTTACCCATAGCACCATTCATCACCTACTGCCCTGAGGCAGGCAAGGTCAGACCGATTGTATCCCCCGACTGGGAGAAGTAAAGCAGGCTCTCCAGGGATGACTCAGATGCTGCCTTGCAAGAACAGCAAAGTTCAGAATCCGTGGACGAGGCACCTCACTTGTTACATAGTTAAGACAAGTATCTCAATAGCATGCACTAACTAAGGCTGCAGAGGCTCAAAGGTGCGCATTACCCGTGCTTTTATGCAAAGCACAGTTACTTACCTGTAACAGGTGATCTCTGGGAACAGCAGGAATAAGTCTTCACATATGGGTACGTCGGTACCGACTGAGTCCGCGCGGGAACGCTTCCCAGCGTCCAAAGAGCTTTTGGAAGCATCCCACCACGCCTGCGTGCTGCCTTCCCGCCTTTCCCAACTGCCTCTCCTCAGTTAAGTTTTAAAGCTGAGACAAAGAGAGAAAGAGAGGAAAGGAAAGATAGATAGAGATACAACTCCTGGGGAGGTGGGTGGGTTGTGAAGACTTATTCCTGCTGTTCCCAGAGATCACCTGTTACAGGTAAGTAACTCTGCTATCTCCAGGAACAAGCAGGAATGAGTCTTCACATATGGGGACTCCCAAGCTGAGATGCCTGGAGTCCCAGCATGTCATAGGTTGGAACATGCTATCCCCCACAACACCAGGTATCCTGAGGATGGAGGGTAGGAGTTGAAGAGAGAAAGGTGCTGTGGAACAGTTAACCTAGCATAGGATTGCAGACAAAGAGTCCATGTGTGGATAATTGTCATCAATGATATTGCAAAGAAAAAATATTGCAAAATGGACCTCCCCTAACAGGACTTCAGAGAAGTATGGAGGTTCATGGGATCTACTGGGGAACCCAGTAGAGGAACCTCGAGAAGGACCTCACTGTAAGTGGAGGTAGTAAACCTGTAGGAAAAGCAATGGAGGTCAGAATCCTGAAAGGTAACAGGTAACCCCAGTAGGAAAAACTGGGGTAGTACAAAAACGGTGGGCCTTCAGCGGAAGGCTTTATGATAAAAGCCGAACTCTTTTGGCGGCAGAGTGGCTCACTCTTAGGAACAAAAAGAGAAAGGCTAACCGATTTGGACAAACAGGCCCAGTCCTTGTGGGGAGAAAGGGTATGGGAACCCCTTGTATCCCAAAAGAAAGGACAAACGCCGGAGGCATTAGAGCCTGTGATTAGCTGAAGATCCGCAATGTCTCTCCTAGCTGAAGTCAGCTGGGAGAGATATTGGAACATGGAGAGCTTCAGAGGTACCTAACCTTAAGGTTATGGTAGGTGTTAACTACCAAAGTGGTTGTGAGTGTAGGACCCCAAAACATGCTGGACAGCATAAGTATAGGTAAAGCCCATCTGTCAGAATCACATAGCTATATGAGCCTCGACAGTCAGGTAGATAAAGCAGAATACATATCTACTGATAGTAAAATATCTCGACAGATACATATAGATATATATATGTATATCTCTATATATGTATATCTATATATAACATATAGATATATGAGAATATATCTATAGTGAGATATGAAGGGCATAAAATACACACAAATGATAGACATAGACATCTGTAAGATGTGTGCTATAGGTATGAATATATAGGCCTCTATATGGAAGTCTGCAATGAAGCAGACAGAGATATGCCTACAAAAAGGTATTCACATAGGAAAATGTGGAGAGGAAAGATTCATCTAATAACAAGAAGGTGGAACCTACTTGAGAAGATATATAGAGAATCAATTCCCACTGGTTATGGCTACAGGGATGCTAGGTAGTAGAATAACCAGGATGGTTACGTGACAAGCAGAGGATGATATCAGTCTGCAGCCAACAAGTCCCGAGTATTCTAGAACTCTAGCATGGTAAGTGAACAGAAGACGCATAGGAATGAGATACCATGCTGACCTGCTTAAGGGCAAAAAGGTATCATGCGTTCTTACCATGAGGACGAGCTGGAAGGAGAAAACATATTCCCTATTGGAAATACTATGGACCAAAGCAGGGAATTAGCAACTCCTTAAGCTTCACGTAAGAGGAGGCCTATGTCCTTTATATTAAAAAGGAGAACTTTTCTAGTCATGGGAGACATGACTGAAAAAGCCTTTTTCAACCATCTAGTATAGCTGTTGGAGAAAAAAAAAACCATGCTCTCTAGCAAGGGCCCATAGTGGAGAGCTTCTCTGTAGAATTGCAGAGAGCATGATGCAGGAGAATGAGGAGATAGAACTGGCTGCAGGAGAGCCAGTACCTATGTCAACTATGCTGCCAAACCCAGGGGAATGGAGATGGCAGAAAGAAGACAATCCAACAAACTTGTAGTGAAAACATTTCCAAGACAGCTGACAGCACTGACTTGGAGCCACTACTAAGACCAGACAGAATGTTAGTGGAGGACAAATCTGGTTGCTGGTGGACAAGAACCAGTGGTCCAAACATTAAGGCTTCTGCATTGGCAGCTCTTTGCCAGACAGCAGAAGAATGGTACTGTTTAAAAACAGAAAGAACAGACAAAACAAGAGTAGAAAACTCTGGACGTGTCTGATGAACTGCTTCAAAGCAAGATTGAAAAAGAGGAGTCAACTCAGAGAAGAGAACTCCGCACTGGAAAAGTAAGAAAACTAGAGCGGCTGAAGAAAAAGCCCTCCAGTGAAGCAATACCGCTCTTACAGAGGAAAAACCTGGTAAGAGGGTAAAGAGAATGGAGCTGAAGAAAACTTACAAAGTAGTAAGTTTATAGAAAGGAAAAAAGACATGCTGGCACAGGAAACTATCGTTTGATAGTGGATAGACCTCTTTCCCTAGCAGGAAAAAGAGGAGAACCCTGTGACCTAGAAGCATGAACATCCTGACAGCTCATAGAACATAGAAAGAAATGGATGTCTTTCGGGAAGAGATCCATGTTTAGGATTTAGAATGACAGCAGTGGATTGCCTCTATTGAAGAGAAGCAACTGCAGATTCTAATCCCAAGAGTCACAAGCATCTGATGGATTGATCAGAAACCCTGTGGTTGCTGGGTTTGCTGAGCCTGGTGAGAGGTTGAACTCTGCAGACCAGGATGATGCTTCCCCTGTTTGGGAAAATCTGTATGATGGGCAGATGATGCATAAAACCTTCTTCTCCTATGGGAAGAAAGTTTGGCAGGACATTTCCTACCTACTGGGACAGAAGAAGGTGCAGAACAGCCCCTAAGAACAGGTAAGTCAGTGGAGAACTGACTAACCTGACGTAAAGACTCCTTGTTGAAAAGATTGTCTCCAGTGCAAGGAGTATGTCCCAGTCTGTGCTGTGCCCATTTGTCCAAGTCTGAAGCTTGGAGCCAGGCTCTACGTCGTGCCCCTATAGTTATAGCAGAAGTCCTGCTAACAGACTCAAAAGAGTCTAGGGAAGCACGAGTAAGAAACCAAGAGATATTCTGGAGATGCTTGAGCAGTGAAGAATAGTTTGCACTCTTGGACTCTGGAAGGGAAGGAGTCAAAAGATGTAATTTATTTATTTACTTATTTACATTCTTTTATATACTGCGCTATTCTGCATCAGTGCGGTTTACATTGAACAAACTGAAATTACATTGAACAGGGCATTATAACTTGGAGATAACTATTTTACATGGAACATGGGCTATGGAGGGTTAAGTGGCTTGCCCAAGACCACAAGGAGCACCTGTGGGACTAGAAACCCCAGTCCTTCCGGCCCAAGGTTGCTGTCCTCTAGTGGGATTTGAACCCCCGACCTTCTGGCCTGAAGTACCTTGCCCCAACCACTAGGCCACTCCTCCACTAATTGCTTTGTGACCTCCTCAAGAGATAGACTCATATAGAAAATATATGAGAGAATTCTTGCAGAAAGCATAGATGTCTGGAAGGTTTGACGTCCAAAGGCATCAAGTGTCTTAGACTCACGACCTGGCGGATAAGAAGAGTGCTTTTTCTTGCTCTTTACCCGCCTCATTGCTGATTCCACAACTATGGAATGATGAGGAAGGTTTTGAAACCCTGGAGAGGGGGGCACCTGATATAAGAGATCAGTTGCTCTGGAAGGTGGGGGTACCCTTAAAGGTGTTTCCCACATTCCTAGAAGGAGATCCTGCAAGGAATGATGCAAAGGAAGCATTATGTTCTCCTTTGCTTTGGTAGAGAGCCCTGTGCAGGATCATGTCCTGGGATAGGAATGGCAAGAGATCTTGCTATATCCAGGAGGAAACAATGAAAAGAGGGTTCCCCAACAGGAATTTCCCTTGGACAGGTTAGATCTGAAGAACTAGCCTGAGCACCGACAGAGCTATCCAGATATATAGGAATAGAAGATCCTGCACAGTGCAGTGTGGAATGCTTAAAGGATGGTCGCAGGTACTGGCTGTCAGGAGCAGCGACCGTCATTACCACATTGTCCATGCCAGGTATCAACTCCAAGCTTGGCATAGAAGGGAGAGATCCTGTTGAAAGAAGCATGGTAGGAGCTGGCCATGATGCTACTGTGGATACCGGTACCGATGCCAATACCGGTACCGATGTCAGAGTCGAGCCCGACAAAGACATCGGAGCAGTCATCGGTGACCATTCAATCGGTACCGAGGTAACCGAAAACCTCCGGGTGCTATCCTCAGTACCGAGCCACCGGTATCAATCGGTGTCGGTACCAAAGTGTATTGGTACCGAGTCTTCCAGACTAGAGAGCGATTCTAAACTCGGCATCGATAAGCGAAGCATGGAAGGCACCGACCGTAAGGGTAATGAGGACATCGGTACCGACTTCGGTACCGTGTCTGATACCGGTGAATGAAGGTCAGCTAGTGGCAACTCAATCGGCCTCGGGGGAACCGAGAGTTGCGGATCCGAATCATCGGAACCGAGCCTTCGGTACCGCCGAGAGCCGGTACCAAGGCAAGTCGGTACCCAGTCCTCCAGACTGGAGATCGATTCCAGACTCGGCATCGAAGGAAGCGAGGCTATCGATGCCCGTCTGGAGGGTACCGACGTCGGTGGTAGTATCGGTGCTGGTACCGATAATGAAAGGTCAGTCTGGAGTGTATCCACTGGTCCCGAAGGCACCGAGGACGCTAGATGACCATCCCTGGTGAGGAGTGTTTCATCCAACACCAGTGCCGATGTCGGGGTATCAGTACCGCTCGAAGCGGATGCCACCACCGGACACAGCTCAGGTATGTTCTGTGAGGGGTAAACCCCAGGAACAACCTGAAACCCCTGAAAGGCTTTTGAGACCGAAGACTCCCGCCGGGGTTTTGAAGCCAGTAGGCCCTCGAGGGCAAGGCCGGAGCCGTCTACATGCTGTGCATGAGACCTACCACTCGAGGGCTGGCTAGTCTTAACAGACTGTTTGTGGGTTACCTGATCCTGTGTAGAAGGGGACGGTGCCACGAAGCTGGAGGGAAACTGTGTATCGAGGGAACCTCGATATTGAAGACCTCTTCTCACCAAACTGTTGTCAGGACCCAAGCAGGTTAGACACCGATTTCGAGGGTCTAAAAATAAAGTTGTACCGCCACAGTTTGAACATTTCTTGGAGAAAGTGGCTGGCGGTTCCATGAAGGAAAAAGAAGAGGCCTAAGACACCGTGGGACACTATGAAGAAAAAATATTCCTTGAAAAAGGAAGATTTTACAAGAAAAGAAAAGAAAAGAAAACACCGGCGGTACCGGTGGCGTCGGGAAGACAGCCGCAACCACAAGAAAACTAAAGAAATAAAACAAGAATTTTCTGCGGTGACAGGAGGACGTCCTGCCAGCTCCGTGGAAAAATGAAAACTGAGGAGAGGCAGTTGGGAAAGGCGGGAAGGCAGCACGCAGGCGTGGTGGGATGCTTCCAAAAGCTCTTTGATTGGACGCTGGGAAGCGTTCCCACGCGGACTCCGTCGGTACCTACATACCCATATGTGAAGACTCATTCCTGCTTGTTCCTGGAGATCATGTGTTACTGGTGCTAGGGAAGGAGTGCATGTTGCAGCTGCTTAGGACCACACAACCACTAGGCCCACAATAGGTAAAAACACTATTGACGCATGCAGAAAACCCCCACACTATACCAACAGTCACCATCAATCCACTCTGGATTGCGCCCCAGGAAGACAGAATCGGGAGTTCCTAACAAGGCCAATGATGAGGTCAAGTCTTGATACTCACCCCCCCCCCCCCCCCCTTCCTTGAGTAGGATCCTTGGGCTCTGCTCTACTCCCCTGGAGCTGTTACTGGCTGGCTTTGTAGCACTGTGTTTAAGGTGGCTGGCAAGCAGATCCCTCTGAGAGAGAGAAAGAAGGAGGGGATAAGGAGAAAGGAGAGAGTGCCGAGTTTGTGTAAGGCTACTGCACTCTTCCAGATCCTTTCAATTTTCCCTCCTCCTATTGCTACCAAAAAGACTGCAGTCTAGTGGAGCCTCCCATGTCACACTTGAGTTACCATTGTTTCTCAAGGTGATCATTCACGAACATTTAATCAATCTTTTCCTTTCAAACCTCAGATTTTCTTCAGAGAGGAGAAAAACTATCCACCATGTGCTGGAGACAAAGAAATACTGAAGAGATGTCTGGTGGCTGAGGCAAATAGAGGTATAGGAGTGATGTCATTGAAACATGGGCTTTTCATTGGTTGTCTCCACCAATCTACTTGTAGGGGGGAAACAAATAACTTGTCTGAACTGGTCTAGTAGGACGATATGGAATGGAGGATTAAGTGACTTCCAAGACCACAAGGAGTTTCAGTGGGATTTGAATCTTAGCTTTCCTGGTTCTCAACCCACTGCTCCAACCATTGGGCTGCTACTCTTCCTAAATAATGCCATGTGAATTGCTCTGCTGCTCTGGAATTCCATTAGCTATAAGAAACTAACATTTCAAGTTCTACCCTTTGTTTATGATGAAGAGGGCACCAGGAGAACAAGGATTTTTAGATGGCAGCCAGAGCGTGGGACTTCAGAAACATGGCTCCAGACTTCTAGCCCAAACTGTTATCCTGGGGGATAATTTAGCTGGGTTTGGACAACACATCTCATTCTGTCTCTGGCATGCAAAACACATAGTCCAATGGTCAAACACAACAAAGCGTTGTTGGTATCATAAATCCAAGAATTGGTCTAATATCCTGAACTGCAAGGTAAGAGGGAAGGACAACAAACAGACTGCAGGACCAGCTATCCGTCAGACAAGAAAAGTAGCTGCCAAGTAGTTCTGTGTTGGTGTACTGTCCCCTTCTGGTATGGTTGCCAGCAAATGTATTTCTGAAAGTTTGGAGCACTAGTGGAGATGAACAAGCTTGCCCATCTGTACCTTAAGCAACTAGCTCAGAGAACAGTTTATTATAAAATGACAGAGTGAGCTAGAAAAACTGAAAAAGGGTTCCAGGTTAAAACGACGACTCTCTTAAAACATGATCAGCTGTGAAAATGAGCCAGCAAAGGTTAAATTAGACTTACCTGCTAATTTTCATTCCATTAGGACCTACAGTCCTATCCAGACTCATGAGTTGTGTCCCCTTCCAGCAGATGGAGACTGAGCACTAGCTTTTGGTAATGCCACTACTGAAGGAGCCAGTGCTCCTCCCAAGCCAGTATTCGCAAGTCAATGCAGAATCTAAGAAAACCAAGAACTTCCTGAAGGACAACTATATAAACATAAAATTATCATGTGGTGACAGAGTGCAGCCCAAGGAGATCAAGGCTACCACCAGTTCTCTCCAAGTGCCCGGAACTGAACCATTCGGCCTGGAGAAAACTCCAGCTCTACCAGAGGAAATGCCTAGTCCCCTATGATACACCTCTGGAACAGGCAGAGCCCATCCATATCAGTTTGGTGGCAAGGATTGGAAAGTAGGCCCTAATGGAAAGAAAATTAGCAGGTAAGTCTAATTTCACCTTCCATAGCATCTCTACAGTCCAATCCAGACTCATGGAAGGTACCAGAGCAGTACTCAAACAAGCGGGAATGGCAAGCCTGGCCTCCAAAACATGATCCCCAAAACACGCCTCTGAATGCACCTGCAAATCCAGTTTACAATGTCGACCAAATGTATGCAAAGACACCCAAGTGACTGCCTGGAAAATCTCTGCCAGGGGAACCAGCGCACACTCTGCAGCCTGTGCCCTGGTGGAACGCACCTGCAGACCTGAGGGCACTAGTTTGCCCTTCAACAGAAAGGCCGAACCAACCGCCTCCTTCAGCCACCTGGCAATGGAGGCCTTTTAGGATGCCTCCCCTTTATGGGGACTCCCAAAGAGAACTGACGATCCAATTTCCGGAACAATCCTGTAGCTCTCAGGTAGCGCCACAGAGCCCTCCTTGCATCTAGCACGCAGAACAGATGATCCTGACCCTTAGGGAAGACCGGCAGGACTATAGTCTGAGATGGAAAGGCGATATCACCTTGGGCAAAAGAAGGGCACCGTATGCAAAACTACTCTGTCCTTTGCGACCAGAAGGTAGGACTCCCAACAGGACAAGGCCTGCAAGCTCAAATTCTGAGCTGAACAAATGGTGACCAGAATAACCACCTTAAGATAAGGTCCTTAAGCAAAGCCGACCCCAAAGGCTCAAATGGTGCTGCCAAGAGAACTTCCAGCACAAAGTTAAGCTCCCATGAGGTAACGTATGGCTGCAATGGTGGTCTCAGAAGTTTGACTGCTCTGAGAAATCTGACCACAACGGGAAGAGCCATCAGAGAGCCCCCCCCCAAGCACATCCGATAACATGCCAATGCTGCAATCTTCACCCAAAGATAGTTCAAAGCTAGTCCTTTTTCAAACCTATCCTGCAAAAATGCCAACACATCTGGGATAGCAGCTCCAGAGGGGTGCCTCTGCTGCTCAGCACACTAAGCCTCAAACACTCTCTAAACTCGTACATATGCCAGTGACATGGACCTATGCCTTGCTTTCAATAAGGGAGCAAGCACCAGCACTGAATACCCTTGGCACCTGAGGGGCACTTTCTCAAGAGCCAAGCCATAAGCAAAAATCAATCCACCTGAGGCATGAGAACCAGACCCTGCGACAACAAGTCTTGCCCAGCCTGCAGCCGCCACGGCTTGTCGAACAGTTGTACTAGATCCACAAACCACAGCTCCTGTGGCCAATCTGGGGCAACTATCAGACCTGCATGAGCCTCCACTCGCTGAATCAGCTGACCTATGAGAGGCCATGGGGGAAGGCATGGAGCAGACCCTCCAGCGGTCAGCTCTGAGTCAACGCATCAAGGCCTTCGGGCATCTGCTCCCCGCGTCTGCTGAAGCAGCACTTAACCGTGGCATTTTCTGCCAACACTGTCAGATCTGAGACTGGTAGGTCCCAGCACCGCATTGATTGTCGGAAGACCTCATACACCAATGACCACTCCCCGAGGATCCAGCTGATGCCTGCTCAGAAAGTTGGCCTGCACATTTTCCTTCCCAGCTACATGAGCTGCAGACAGATAGTAACATAGTAAATGGATGAGATTCCCCTCTGCCCACTGAAGTAGCAGGGCAATCTCCTCTCCTAGACTTGTGCTGCCTGTTCTGCCCTGAATTGATGTAGGCAACTGTGGAGGCGTTGTCTGATAACACCCTGACAGCCTGGTGCTGGATCAGGGCTTGAAACTCCAGGAGAGCCAGGCGCACCACCCTCATTTCCAGACAGTTGATGAACCTATTCCCTCTCTCACCCCCCTACTTTCATCCTCCCCCAGTCCTCTCGTATCCTCTCTGCGCTACCTTGGTGTAACCCTCGATTCCTCCCTGTCTTTCAAGGCCAATATCTCTTTTGTAGTCCAACGCTGTTTTTTTACTTCAAAACAACTTCGCTCTGTCCGCCCCTTCCTCTCTCCCTCATCGATGACTACCCTTCTTCTTTCTCTTGTTGTTTCCCGCTTAGACTATTGTAATGCTTCTCTGGCCGGTCTTCCCAAATCTCAGCTCCATCGTCTACGAGTCCATAACACTGCCGCACGTATTCTTACCTGCTCCTCTCATTTTGATCATATCACCCCCATTCTCATCCGTTTGCACTGGCTCCCAATCCCCTTTCGGATGCACTATAAACTTCTCCTTTTTGTTCATATGTCTATTTACACCGGCACCCCCCCTTTATCTTGCCGATTTGATCCATCTTCACAGCCCCCACCGTTCCCTTCGCTCCATTCATGCAAATCGTATGGTCCTCCCTTCCACCTCCTAGGCACGTCTAGAATCCACCCGTTCCTCTGCTTTCTATTTCCTTGGCCCCCGTCTCTGGAACTCGCTCCCCACCAGACCTCCACCTAAAGCCCTCCCTCAAAACCTTCAAAGCAAACTTAAAAACCCACCTATTCTGTCTAGCTTTTGACCTTCCTCCTCCAATCTCCCCTCTCTTCCCCCCCCCCCCGGTGATGCTCACTAGTCTATCTTCTCCTGTTGCCTCTCCTACTTTTTTTTCTTAATCTCTTTTTAATTCTTTCCTATCCTATCAAATAATGGCATTCGTTTCTACCTTTAGCAGCCTTTTTTGTTGTAAACCGCTCAGACGCTGTTGTGATGAGCAGTATTTTAAGCATCCTAACAAACAATAAACAATAAACACTGCATTTGTTCTGGAAAATAAATGCCTTGCACGATCTGCATCAAGCAATGTGCTCCCCAGCCAGAGACAAGCATCTGTTGTAACTACGGCCCACTCCAGCTGTTCCAGAGGCATTACCCTGGAGAGGGCGTCTGGTAACAACCACCATGCCAGATTGCTGCACATCTCCAAAGGGCAGAGCAGTTGACTTCAAGGACCACCGAGAGGAGCAGGACCTCAGAAAACACCCACAAATAGGAACAGAAGCGAGGGACATCTTGAACAATTTTCAGAAGACTGTGTTCATGAGAAACTAGCTCAACTTAAAGTAGATAAAGCGATGGGACCGGAGGGGATACACCCTAGAATACTGAGGGAACTTGGGGACGTTCTAGCAGCTCCACTGACTGACCTTTTCATTGCCTCGTTGGAATCGGGAGTGGAGCCAAAGGACTGGAGAGAGGCTCATGTGGTGCCTTTACACAAAAGCGGAAGTAAGGATGTGGTTGAAAACTACAGGCCAGTCAATTTAACTTCGGTGGTGAGTGAATTATTGGAAACGCTGCTGAAAGAGAAAAATATAGTGAGGTTTCTGGAGTCCAGTAGATTACAGGATCCGAGGCAGCATGGATTCACCAGAGGCAGGTCTTGTCAGGCAAATCTGATTGATTTCTTTGACTGGGTGACCAGGGAGTTGGACTGAGGGAGAGCCCTAGATGTGGTGTATTTAGATTTCAGTAAAGCCTTTGACACTGTTCCTCACAGGCGACTTATAAACAAACTGAGCATCCTAGGGATGGACCCTAAAGTTACTGCTTGGGTTAGAAATTGGTTGGGTGGAAGGCGACAAAGAGTACAGGTAAATGGAGCTCACTCTGAGGAGAGGGATGTTACCAGTGGTGTGCCCAAGGGATCTGTCCTTGGTCCGATTCTTTTTAACATCTTTGTTAGTGATATAGCGGAAGGGCTGTCGGGTAAGGTTTGCCTCTTTGCGGATGATACCAAAATCTGCAATAGACACCCAGGAAGGCGTGGATAACATGAGGAGGGATCTAGCTAAGCTTGAAGAATGGTCTAGAATTTGGCAGCTGGGATTTAATGTTAAAAAATGTAAGGTCATGCATTTGGGCTGCACCAATCCAAAGGAGCAATATAGTATAAGGGGTGAAGTACTTTTGTCCACTAAAGAAGAGCGGGACCTAGGTGTGGCTGTGTCTGATGATCTTAAAGTAGCTAAACAGGTAGAAAAGGCGACGGCAAAAGCTAAAAGGATGCTTGGGTGCATACGGAGAGGAATGGCTAGCAGAAAAAAGGAGGTGATAATGCCTCTGTATAAGTCTTTGGTGCGACCTCATTTGGAGTATAGTGTGCAATTCTGGAGACCGCACCTTCAAAAGGATGTGAACAGGATGGAGTCGGTGCAGAGGGTGGCTACTAAAATGATTAGTGGTCTTCATTATAAAGCATATGAGGACAGACTGAAGGATCTTAATATGTACACCTTAGAGGAAAGGCGGGATAGAGGTGATATGATTGAGATGTTTAAATACCTCCGTGGCATAAATGTTCAGGGAGAGCGCCTCTTTCAATTGAAAGCAAGTTCTACTACGAAGGGACATGGGATGAGGGTGAAGGGAAATAGATTCAGGAGTGATATGCAGAAATATTTCTTTACGGAAAGAGTAGTGGATCCGTGGAATAGTCTCCCAGTGGAGGTGGTAGAGATGAGGACAGTAATTGAATTCAAAAAAGCATGGGACAAACACAGAGGATCTCTAAAGGTAAAAAGGGGACTGTTGTAGTTGTTGATATGGAAGGACAGACTAGATAGGCCATGTGGTCTTTTTCTGTCATCATATTTCTATGTTTCTATGAGAGAGCAAAGCCCTTTGTCGCATGTGAGCTCTTGCCCATGGCACTGTCGAAGCCATAGACCCCAGAACCTGGAGGTAGGACCACATTGACTGACCACTGTGCTAGAAACTGCAAGATCTGACCCCAAATCCTCCTGCACCTCTCTTCCAGCAAGAAAACCATGCCTCATGCAGTGTCAAGCCCCCAAGTACAGAAGATCCCGAGATGGATCCAGGTGGCTTCTGACCACATTTACCACCCATCCCAAAGTCCAAAGGTGGTCCAGGATCTGCTGTGTGGCACCGAGGCTCTCCATGTGCGGATTTGCTCAAATGAGCTAGTCCAGGTAGGGGTGAACCAGAAAACCCTGCCCCGCAACCGGGCCGCGACCACCACAATGACCTTGGTGAAGGTACCTGGTGTGCCCCTGAAGTGCAGGAACCACTGACGCTCCGCTTAAATGGGAACAAGACAGACAGCCTCCGTGAGGTCCAGGGAAGTTAGAAACACTCCATGCTGCACTGCCACGACGGAACATAAGGTTTCCATCTGAAAATGAGGCATGTGCAATGCCCGACTGACATACTTGAGGTTGAGGAAGGGCTGGAAAAAGCCCTCTTTCTTCGATACCATGAAGAAGATGGAGTAACGTCCCTGACCCCGCAGGTCCTGGGGAACCAGCTCCACTGCGAGCAGCTTGATCAAAACGGCAGAGTGTGTCGTTGACTGCCCTCTGCTTTCCCAGAAAGCTGCAAGGTGACACTATGAAGGCATCCACGGGAGGGCATGCAAACTCCAGGGTGTAAACCTAACGATCTCCAGCACCCAACAGTCAGGAGTAGAAGTGGCACCAGACCTGCCTGAGCCCCCCTGATCTCAACAGGATGGAGTCGGTGCAGAGGGTGGCTCCTAAAATGATTAGTGGTCTTCATTATAAAGCATATGAGGACAGACTGATGGATCTTAATATGTACACCTTAGAGGAAAGGCGGGATAGAGGTGATATGATTGAGATGTTTAAATACCTCCATGGCATAAATGTTCAGGGAGAGAGCCTCTTTCAATTGAAAGCAAGTTCTGCTACGAGGGGACATGGGATGAGGGTGAAGGGAGATAGATTCAGGAGTGATATGCGGAAATATTTCTTTACGGAAAGAGTAGTGGATCCGTGGAATAGTCTCCCAGTGGAGGTGGTATAGATGACAGTAACTGAATTAAAAAAAGCATGGGACAAACACAGAGGATCTATAAAGGTAAAAAGGGGACTGTTGTAGTTGTTGATATGGAAGGACAGACTAGATAGGCCATGTGGTCTTTTTCTGTCATCATATTTCTATGTTTCATTGTGCTTTCTTGGGACCCGATCCAGTCCTGGCAAAGGATCCTCTACCGGATCCCCTACCCCCACGAAAGGAATGCCCCCTCGCTAGATAGGCGGGCTTCTGATAAGATGCAAACCTTACCGCCTGAAATCTACAGAAAAATCAAATGCCTGTCCCTTAGATGTGGATGCCAACGGCTTCTGAGATTTGGGTTTTTCCTCCGGAAAGCGAGCGGGTTTAGACTCTCCTAAACCCTTGACCAACTTTGAGAGCTTCCCCAAAAAGATAGCCTACTAAGACTGTGCTTAGAGAAAATGTCTGCGGACCAGTTCTTTATCCAGAGCAAGCATTAGGCAGCCACCACCGACACCATGCCTTTGGTCAATGTACAAAGGTGGTCATAGATAGCATCTATCAGGAGTGCTACTCCAGAGTCTATCTATGCTGATTAAGGAATGGCCCTAACGAGTCCTGTATCCGCCCCTGTGAGTCCCTGAATCAACTGCATACAGGTTCTTGCCACATAGGCTCCACACACCAAAGCCTGCAGGGCCAATGCATTCACAGACGGTAAAGCAGTTAGGTGCACAGGTGGTGTTCTCTTCAATCCTCCCTGTTGAAGGTAAAGGCCAAGGCAGAGGCGCTCGCATCCTGGAGGAGATGAATGCATGGCTGTGTTGATGGTGTCATCGAGAGCGTTTTGGTTTCCTAGACCATGGGATGCTGTTCCAAAGGCTGCAGAGCAGAGATGGCATCCATCTGTCCAAGAAAGGTCAACGCGTCTTCGGTAGTAGACTGGCTAATCTACTGAAGAGGGCTTTAAACTAGATTAGTTGGGGATGGGTGAAGAAAGCCCCCAGGTAGGTGATACATTAAATACCTTTATGAAAATGGGCAACAGGGGTAACATATGGAAAGCAGTGTGCATAAATGCCCGTAGCATGGGAAATAAGATCCCTGATGTTGAAGCTTTGGTGGGAGTGGCTGACTTGGATTTAGTGGCAGTTACAGAAACATGGTTCACAGAAAACCATGATTGGGATGTAACTATACCTGGCTATACTTTATTCAGAAAGGACAGGGTAGGAAGAAAGGGAGGAGGAGTGGCACTATATGTAAAAGCTACTATTAAAGCTTTGGAATTACAGGAGCTTAAAAGGGAGAAAGGAGGCACTGTGGGTTAAACTAGAAAGAGGGAAAGAGAAATCTATTTGCATTGGTGTGGTATACAGACCTCCCTCACAAGAGGAAGAGGTGGACAGAGTTAATTGAAGACACGCAGCATTGCTAGGAAAGGGGAAGTGCTACTGATAGGAGATTTCAATATGCCAGATGTTGATTGGCACATTCCTGCTGCAGTATCATCTAGAAGTAAGGAGATCCTGGATTCTCTACAGGGAGAACTATTCAGGCAATTGGTAACAGACCCCACACGTGAAGGGGCCATACTGGACTTGGTGCTTACCAATGGTGAAAGTGTTTCTGATGTTGTAGTGGGAGATCATTTTGCATCCAGTGATCACCAGATGGTGTGGTTCAGTATTAGGACTAGGGCTGTTAGAATCCATTCAAAGGTGAGGATCTTAGACTTTAGGAAGAATAACTTTACCAAGATGGGCCAATACCTCAGGGCGTCGTTAGTGGAATGGGAACAGCTGGGCGATGTAGAAAAACAGTGGGCACAACTGAAAGAATATTTTAAGGGCAACCAACCTTTTTGTTAAAATGGTAAATAAAGGTAAAAGGAAAAGGAAACTATGGCTTTCGAAAGAAGTAGCTGAAAAAGTGAAGAAAAAGAGGGAGGCCTTCATGAAATACAAGAGATCACAGAGAGAGGAAGACAGGCATCTATATTTGGAGAAACTTAGAAAAGCTAGCAAAGTAGTCAGGAAGGCAAAGATTCAAAAGGAGGAGGAAATAGCCAATGCAATAAAATGGGGGGGGGGGGGAGAAGGATAAGACATTTTTCAGATATGTTAGTGAGAAGAGGAAGGGCAAAAGTGGTATTGTCAGACTCAAGGGCGCAGAGGAGGAATATGTAGAAGCTGATAAGGATAAAGCGGAATTGCTTAACAAATATTTCTGTTTTGTGTTCACAGATGAAGAACCAGGAGCAGGACCTCAGAAAACACCCACAAACAGGAACAGAAGCGAGGGACATCTTGAACAATTTTCAGAAGACTGTTCGTGAGGAACTAGCTCAACTTTAAGTAGACAAAGCGATGGGACCGAAGGGGATACACCCTAGAATACTGAGGGAACTTGGGGACGTTCTAGCAGCTCCACTGACTGACCTTTTCAATGCCTTGGAGTCGGGAGTGGTGCCAAAGGACTGGAGAGAGGCTCATGTGGTGCCTTTACACAAAAGGCAGAAGTAAGGATGTGGTTGAAAACTACAGGCCGGTTAGTTTAACTTCGGTGGTGAGTAAATTATTGGAAACGCTTCTGAAAGAGAAAATAGTGAGTTTTCTGGAGTTCAGCGGATTACAGGATTCAAGGCAGCATGAATTCACCAGAGGCAGGTCTTGTCAGACAAATCTGATTGATTTCTCTGACTGGGTGACCAGGGAGTTGGACCGAGAGCCCTAGATGTAGTGTATTTAGATTTCAGTAAAGCCTTTAACACTGTTCCTCACAGGCGACTTATAAACAAACTGAGCACCCTAAGGATGGACCCTAAAGTTACTGCTTGGGTTAGAAATTGGTTGGGTGGGAGGCGACAAGAGTACAGGTAAATGGAGCTCACTCTGAGGAGAAGGATGTTATCATTGGTGTGCCCCAGGGATCTGTCCTTGGCCCGATTCTTTTTAACATCTTTGTTAGTGAGATAGCAGAAGGGCTGTCGGGTAAGGTTTGCCTCTTTGTGGATGATACCAAAACCTGCAATAGAGGAAGGTGTAGATAACATGAGGAGGGATTGAGCTAAGCTTGAAGAATGGTCTAGAATTTGGCAGCTGGGATTTAATGTTAAAAAATGTAAGGTCATGCATTTGGGCTGCAGCAATCCAAGGGAGCAATATAGCATTTATTTACACTCTCTTATATACCGTGCTATTCCGCATCAGTGCGGTTTACATAGAACATCAAAACTTACACATTTCTGTAGCTGTGTTTACAATGAACCGGTACATAGGGGGTGAAGCACTTTTGTCCACTAAAGAAGAGCGGGACCTAGGCGTGGTTGTGTCTGATGATCTTAAAGTAGCTAAACAGGTAGAAAAGGCGACAGCAAAAGCTAGAAGGATGCTTGGGTGCATATGGAGAAGAATGGCTAGCAGAAAAAAGGAGGTTATAATGCCTCTGTATAAGTCTTTGGTGCGACCTCATTTGGAGTATAGTGTGCAATTCTGGAGACCGCACCTTCAAAAGGATGTGAACAGGATGGAGTCGGTGCAGAGGGTGGCTACTAAAATGATTAGTGTCTTCATTATCAACATCAACATCTGAACCGTTTCACCAGAAACAGGGCTTTCCGCAGGGATCCTCCCTATCAGCCCTAATGTTTAACATCTATATGCAGCCCATCTGCAGCCTCATACGCTCATTCAACATTGAGTGCATGATATATGCCGATGACATCCTGCTCTACACACCGTTCAAGATTGACCAGATCGACCTCACATTAACAAACTGTTTCAGCGCAGTAAAAAACTGGCTCCAAAATCAGAATCTCCGGATACAACACAAGAAGATGGAAGTGCTGTTTGTCACCAGAAACCCTAACTTCTGCCCATCAGCCTACCTAAAAGTCGGAGATGTAAAACTGCAAACCAAGTCCACAATCCGCTACCTGGGCGTTACTCTGGACCAAAAACTAGACATGAAGACACATATTGGCAACATGGTGAAAGCAACATATCATAAAATCAGGACTCTCCGACATCTACGCCCACTGTTACAACCTGATGATTTTAGAACAATCTTTCAGGCGCTAACTATTCCTCATCTTGACTATGCCAACGCAATACTGCAAGGGCTACCTCAATCAACCCTAAGCCCACTCCAACTTGCCATGAACTCCGCAGCCAGAGTCTTAAGCGAGCCTCAAGGCAAGAACATATAACGCCTATCCTCAAAAGTCTCCACTGGCTCCCTATCCACTACAGGATCACCTTCAAGACCCTAATACTAACATTCAAGGCCATCAACGGGCTCTCCCCCTCATCCCTGGCGAGCATCACCTTCATGACTCCCCGCACAAGGACCAGACGACATACAGCAATAAACACTATGGTAATCCCCAAAACAATAACCCAGGGAACACAGTCAACTGCAAAAAGGGCTTTCAGTATTTGCGCACCGAGATGCTGGAACGACCTACCACCCCACTTACGAGCAATCAAAGAGATAACGAAATTCAGGAAGGCACTTAAGCACCACTTCTTCATCAAGTGCTACCCGGAAATAGGTACCCCACAGTGCCCACACATAACCACAGATCCATGACTACCCAACAACCTTATCGCACTGATGTATATATGTATATATTTTTCTGGTATTCCTGTGTAAAATAGCTAATATGTTATCCAAGTTGAACGCCCTGTTATCTGTAATTACGGTGTAACCCCCACCGTAAAATCTAATTGATGTTCTATGTAAACCGCACTGATGTCGAATAGCGCGGTATATAAGAGTATTAAATAAATTATAAAGCATATGAGGACTTAAGGATCTTAATATGTACACCTTAGAGGAAAGGCAGGATAGAGGTGATATGATTGGGATGTTTTAAATACCTCCATGGCATAAATGTCAGGGAGAGAGCCTCTTTCAATTGAAAGCAAGTTCTGCTACGAGGGGACATGGGATGAGGGTGAAGGGAGGTAGATTCAGGAGTGATATGCGGAAATATTTCTTTACGGAAAGAGTAGTGGATCCGTGGAATAGTCTCCCAGTGGAGGTGGTAGAGATGAGGACAGTAACTGAATTCAAAAAAGCATGGGACAAACAGAAGATCTCTGAGGGTAAAAGGGGGACTGTTGTAGTTGTTGATGTGGAAGGACAGATTAGATAGGCCATGTAGTCTTTTTCTGTCATCATGTTTCTATGTTTCCTGCTTCAGCAGCGTTTCTAGCTTCTTATTCTGTGGGTCCTTTAGCACTGCCCCTCCATCTAGAGAGGTGGTGGTACATTTCATCACCGCCAACAAAAGGAATTCACCTTTGGAAGCTGGAAAAGCTCCCGTTTGCCAGCAGGAATAGGATAAAGGCGTTGCATGGTCCTAGCTTCACGCAGGCTTGCCTCTGGAGGTTTCAACTCCAAATCGATCATTTGCTTCAGAGCCCTGTGCTTGTGGAAAAAACAACAAAACATTCTCGGATGTACAAAGCTCCTGCTGCTGGACTCTCCATAGAGATGTTTTGGTGTTGATCACCAATTCATTAGCAGCACTAGAGCGTCTCCTTGCGGAACTATTTTAATATAGTAGGATCCTCCAATACCTGCAGTAAGTCCTCCTGAGGCCCTAAGGGCACCTCATCTTGTTCCAGGTGTAAAGGACCCTCGAAAGGGTCCTCCAACCCCAGGGAATGAGAGGACGCCTGATCTGCTTTAATGACTGCCAGCTCACCTGTGGCCAAAGCTGACCACTCATGCAGCTGCTCCCTATGGTGCTCCAGCTGCCTGCTACCAGACTCCAGAGACTTCATCAGGCCCTGCTTTATGCAGTAAGCCTGATGTAACAGAACAAAATCTAGCAAAAAGGCATCACCACTTGGGTGCCTGGCAATGAAAAAGAAATCCCTGGCTTGCCTGTTTGTGCCCAAGGGGCCTCTGCTCCACCTGCCATTGTCCAGTCACCACCCCTGATGACTGCGAAAATTCTACCGGCAATGACAAAATGGCCACGGTTCCTGCTAAAAGCACATCTGTCAAAATCGCTGCTCCTGACTCCCCCACCCCCCACCCCCACTGGCGCAGACACTCCTTGGGATGCCCCTGCTGAGCTTGGCTGTTCCTCAAAAATACCACCTGCCTCTTGGTCCTCAGCCTTGCAGGCCCTGCAAAGGCCACAGCAGACAGGTGAGTCCGCCTTCTCCCGCAACCCACACAAGGCACTTTACCAGCCATCATGCTAGGGCGGGAAAGCATAGTTACTCACCTGTAAAAGGTGTTCTTCAGGGACAGCAGGCATCGGTCCTCACATATGGGTGATGTCTGCGCCGAATGAGCCCTCGTGGAAGCATCCCTCCAGCTTTCAAAGAAAGCCTTTGGGAGATGCCACCATGCATGCATGGTACCCTTCCCGCCCAAGGGTGCCATCTTGCTCGTGAGATGACAAAGCTAAAAGACGGCAAAAATAAAAGATGGTAAAGAAGCAGCTCCGAGGGAGGGTTGAGAGGGCCGATTCCTGCGGTCCCTGGAGAACACCTGTTACAGGTTAACTATGCTTTCTCTGGGAACACAGGAAGTCAGTCCTCACATATGGGACTTTTTAGCTATACAAGCTACTGCAAGCAGTAGGGGAAAACCATGGTCGCCCTCAAGAGGAGCCGTGAGCAACAGTAAATGAGTCTGCAGATACAGACTGCAATAGGACACATGGTCTGATGGAAACCAGCACTCCAGTAGACTGAACACAGAAGGATTGGAGGGTAGAAGTTGCCTAGACCCCGAAAAGATTACGGAGCACAGCCTGGCCGAAAGCGTTGTCCCATCAGGCAGTAATGAGCTGCGAAGGTATGGACTGAAGACAAGGTGGCAGCCTGGCAGATGTCCAGAAATGGGACAGAGTGCAGGTTTGCCAGAGGCCACCATGGCCCTGACACAGTATGCCATGACCCAGCCATCCAGCATGAGCCCCGGTTGCTCATAGGTGAGGACGATAACAGTCTGCCACCCAAGTAGACAATGCATGTTTGGTCACCACTTTCCCCAGCCAACTGGGGTCATAGGAAACGAAAAGCTGAGCAGCTTTCGGTGGCCATGGGTATGCTAAATGTAGAAGGACAGGGCCCTCTTACAGTCCAAGGTGTGGAGGACAGTCATCACCCTACTGGCATAAGGCCTTGCGAAGGTGGGCAGCACCACCTCCTGGTTGAGGTGGAAGGGAGATACCACCTTCAGAAGGAATTTGGGGTGTGTACGGAGCACAACCTTGTTCTTATAGAACCTGGTATACGGCGACTCTGCCACTAAGGCTTGGAGCTCACTAACCCTGCAAGCAGAGATGAGCGCTACCAGAAACACCACCTTCCATGAGAGGTATCACAGGTGACAGATAGCCAGTCTCAAAAGGTGGGCAAGTGAGCTGCGCCAATACTACATTAGTGTTTCACTCTGTTGCTGGGGGGCAGATAGGGGGTTCTGATAACAGAAGTCCCCTCAAGAAGGTGGTCACCAGTGGCTGGACCAAGCAGGGTTTGCCATCCACCGGATGATGCACCGCCAGGGCACTAAGGTGCACTATGATAGAGTTTGATTTGAGCCCATATTGCAAGAGATGGAGAAGGTACTGCAGCACCAGCTGCACTGGACAGGAGAACAGATTAACCTCTTGCTCCATGCACCAAACCGAAAATCTGCACCATTTAAAGATGTATGCTTTCCTGCTGGAAGCCTTACAGGAGGCCAGCAGGATCTCATCCACTTCTCCCAAGAGGCTGAAAGGAGCCAAGGTCACCCTTTCAGCAGCCACGCTGTCAATGATAAGGACCCCAGTTTGGGGTGTAGGAGAGCGCCCCCTCCTGCAAAAGGAGCCCTTGGGAGCTCCCCAGTGGGATGACAGTCTGACTGCCGGAGGAGTAGCAGGAACCACGTCTGCCTGGGCCATCAAGGGGCTATCAGGATCAGGAAGGCCTTTGCATGGAGAGTCTTGATCAGCATTTTGTCAATCAGTGGCGTGGGTGGGAAGGCATACATGAGACCTTCCGACCATGGAATGAGAAACGCAATGGCCGCCACCCGGGAGGGGTGGGCTTGCCAGGAGCAGAAGCAAAGCAATTGGTAGTTGTCCAGGCTGGCAAATAAAGGTACACCCCCATGGTGTCTTCCCAGAGGTGGAAAAGTCAGTTGGTCACACTGGGTTCCAGTTGCCACTCGTACAGCTGGAGGACCCTGCTCCGTCTGTAAGGGAGTTGTCCTGGCATGGCAGGTATACTGCCCGTAGGAGTATGCCCTGCTGAACTGCGTAGGAGCAGAGTGTCATCGCCTCACGGCAGAGGGTGCGAGACCCTGTGCCTCCCCCTGCTTGTTCACATAGAACACTGCCACCTGGTTGTCTGTATGGATCAACACCGGCTGGTGCCACAGGCAGTGGCAAAACACTGAGGGCTAGATATACTGCCCGAAGCTCCAGGAAGTTATTTTATTTAACAGGTTTTATATACCGCTTTATCATTTCAATCAAAGTGGTTTACATTGAAACTTAAACTTGGTAATGTACATTAAACAGGGACATTGATAACTTGGCTTTTTCTGAAGCAATGGAGGGTTAAGTGACTTGCCCAAGGCCACAAGGAGATTTTTTGTTGATCTGTTGATTGCTCTCATCCTGCAACCAGCTGCCCTGGGTGCGGAGTTCCTCATAGTGGGCTCCCCACCCCAGCAGGGCGGTGTCCATAGTGAGAACCCTTAAGGAGTTTGGAAGAGCATTCCTGCCTCGAGGTGTTGGGGATTTTGCCATCAGGTCACAGATTCTGCAACTGGCAGATCACTGAAACCCTGTCCTGGAGACGGCCTGTGTCCACTGGTCCCAAAGGCACCATTGTGTAGCCCTCATGTAAAAGCGAGCATCTGGGATGACATGGTGGTGGCCATGTGCCTGAGTAGGTGCTGATGCCAAGCTGACACTGAGGGACAGTGGTGTACGTCTAGGACTAGTGCCCTGAGACTGTCGGCTCGGTATCCAGGGACAAAGGCCTTTGCCCAGAGGGTGTCTAGCCTTGCCCCTATGAACTCCAATTGCATCAGGAGGAGGTGGGACTTGGGGTAGTTTATTACAAACTCCAGATACTGCAGGACCTGAATGGTGCATGAGGTTGCCTGCTGCACTTCTGTAGCCATGCCTCCTTTTATGAGCCAATCATCCAGGTAGGGAAAGACAAACATCCCCTGGAGGCAGAGGAAGGCGGCCACTACTGCTAGACATTTAGTGAAGACCCTTGGGCCGGAAGCCAGGCTGAAGGGTAGTACCCTGTACTGGTAGTGGCTGCCCCCTACCATGAACCGCAGGTACTGCCTGTGGTTGGGGTGAATGAGAATGTGGATATAAGCATCCTTCAGATCCAAGGAGCATAGCCAGTCTCCATGCTGGAGGTAAGGCAGTAATGTTCCAAGAGAGCATCCTGAACTTCTACCTTCAAAGGAATTTGTTCAGGTTGCGCAAGTCGAGGGTGGGCCTTAGGCCCCTTGTTCTTTTTGGTACGAGGAAGTATCTGGAGTAGAACCCCTTGCCCCTAAGATGGTGGGCAACTGGTTCTGCCGCTCTGTCCTCGAGAAGTCCTGCGAGTTCCTTCAGTAGAAGGTCCTGGTGAAGATGAGATCTGGGGGGTCTACCAGAAAGAGTAGTTACTCACCTGTAACAGGTGTTCTCCAGGAGCAGCAGGAATCAGTCCTCACATATGGGTGACGTCGGCACCGACGGAGCCCTCGTGCGGAGCATTTCCCCAGCTTTCAAAGAAAGCCTTTGGGAATTGCAGCGCGCATGCGCGGTCCTCTTCCCGCCCAAGGGTGCCATCTTGCTCAGTCTGATGACATAGCTAAAGACATAGCTAAAAGATAGCAAAAAATTAGCAAAACAAATCAAATGACTGCAACTCCAAGGGGAGGAGGGAGGGTTGTGAGGACTGATTCCTGCTGCTCCTGGAGAACACCTGCTACAGATGAGTAACTACTCTTTCTCCAGGACCAAGCAGGAAGTCAGTCCTCACATATGGGACTCCCAAGCTTAAGGCTACCGGAGACCTCAAGCCGAAAAAATGAGCTCCCTCTAGCTCGTCAGCACGTAAGGAAGGAATCTTCTCTGAGAACACCCCCGACCGGTAGCCCAACACCAGGGCCGGAGGGTAGGAGTTGCCTAAACCCCAAAGAGATAGCGTAGTTACTCACCTGTAACAGGTGTTCTCCAGGAGCAGCAGGAATCAGTCCTCACATATGGGTGACGTCGGCGCCGACGGAGCCCTCACGGAGCAATTTTCCCCAGCTTTCAAAGAAAGCCTTTGGGAATTGCAGCGCGCATGCGCGGTCCTCTTCCCGCCCAAGGGTGCCATCTTGCTCAGTCAGATGACATAGCTAAAAGACAGCAAAAAACTAGCAAAACGAAAGCATAAAACTGCAACTCCAAGGGGAGGAGGGAGGGTTGTGAGGACCGATTCCTGCTGCTCCTGGAGAACACCTGCTACAGGTGAGTAACTACGCTTTCTCCAGGACCAAGCAGGAAGTCAGTCCTCACATATGGGACTCCCAAGCTTAAGGCTACCGGAGACCCTAAGCACAAAAATGAGCTCCCTCTAGCTCAGCAGCACAGAAGGAAGGAATCTTCTCTGAATACGTCTCCAACAGGTAGCCCAACATCCGGGATGGAGGGTAGGAGTTGCCTATCCCTCGAAGAGGTTACGGAGGACTGCCTGTCCGAAAGCACTGTCCCTGCGGGACTCCCTCTCCAGGCAGTAATGGGCTGCAAAAGTCTGGCTTGAAGACCAAATAGCGGCCCGGCAGATGTCTGCCAACGGAACAGAGCGGAGGTAAGCCACTGACGTAGCCTTCGCCCGAACACGATGAGCGGTGACTCTACCTTCCAGCACGAGGCCCGCAGCCTCGTAAGCCCAAGCGATGCAGTCCGCAATCCAGATGGACAGAGTACACTTGGAGACAGGCAGCCCCAACTTGTTGGGGTCATAAGACACGAAGAACTGAACAGCCCTTCGGTGCTCCCGCATACGGTCAAGGTAGAAGTTCAGCGCCCTTCTACCGTCCAGGGTATGCAGGACCATTTCAGCTCGGCTGAAGTGTGGCCTGGGAAAGTAGGTCGGAAGTACCACCTCCTGGTTGATGTGAAAAGGGGAAACCACTTTAGGAAGAAACTTAGGGTGAGTCCGTAGGACTACCCGGTTCTTGTAGAACCTAGTGTAAGGAGGATCAGATACCAGGGCCTGCAGCTCACTAACGCGTCTAGCAGAAGTGAGGGCCACCAAGAACAAGGTTTTCCAGGAAAGAAAACGAAGAGGACAGGTAGCCATAGGCTCAAAAGGCGGACAGGTAAGTCGCTGTAAAACCACATTGAGATCCCAGTTCGGGGCTGGCGGGCGCAAAGGTGGTTTAAAGGAGTAGGAGGCCCCAGAGAAAACGAGCCACCAGAGGGTGGCTGGAAAGAGGTCTACCCTCCACCGGTAGGTGGTGCGCAGAAATAGCACTGAGGTGGACCTTGACCGAGTTGGACTTAAGTCCAAGATTGGAAAGGGAAAGCAAGTACTGCAAGACCACTGATGTTGAACAGGAGAAGGGGTCTTGCGACTGCTGAGTACACCAGACGGAGAACCGACGCCACTTAAGAGCGTAGGACTTCTGGGTGGAAGGCCTCCTGAGGCCAAGACGACCTCTTCCACATCTGGAGGCAGCTGGAGAGGAGCAAGGACTACCCTTTCAGCAGCCAGGCCATCAGATGAAGGGACCGAAGGTTGGGGTGCAGGAGCGTCCCCTGATCCTGCGAGAGGAGGTCGGGCTGAAACCCCAGAGGAAGAGGGGTGTCCACCGCCAGCTGCATCAGAAGCGGGAACCAAGGTTGTCTCGGCCACCGGGGAGCCACTAGGATCACCGACGCCTTGTCTCTGAGAACTTTGAAGAGCGTCCGAGACACCAGAGGCATGGGTGGAAAGGCATACAAGAGGCCTGTGGACCATGGAATCAGAAAGGCATCCGCCGCTACCCGGAGAGGATGCGGCTGTCAAGAGCAGAATCTGGGAAGCTGCCGGTTCAGAGGACTGGCGAACAGATCCATGGTGGGGAGGCCCCACCGGAGAAAGATCCGCTGAACCACAAGGGGATCCAATCTCCACTCATGCGGTTGGAGGATCCTGCTCAGTTTGTCTGCCAGGTAGTTTTCTTGACGTGGGAGATAGACAGCTTTGAGGAGGAGGTGGCGATGGACGGCCCAAGAGCAGAGCTTCTGCGCTTCCTGACAGAGAAGGAAGGAGCCGGTTCCGCCTTGTTTGTTCACGTAGAACATGGCAACCTGATTGTCTGTCTGGACAAGTACCGACTGGTGAGAAATCAGGTGAGAGAAGGCTTTGAGTGCTAGGCGGATGGCCCTGAGCTCCAGGAAGTTGATCTGCTGAGCGGACTCCCAAGGAGTCCAGAGACCCTGAGTACAAGTCCCTTGGCAATGTGCTCCCCAACCCTGGAGAGAAGCATCGGTCGTCAGGACCCGAGAATGTGTAGGGGGCTGAAAAGTCACCCCCAGCACTAGGTTTGGCAGATGAAGCCACCATCGCAGAGAGGAGACCAGCTGGTCGGAGATCTGTACGGAGTCCGCTAGGCTCCCAGTGGCCTGATGCCATTGATTGCGAAGGCACCATTGAGCAGGTCGCATGTTCAGGCGGGCATTTGGGGTTACATGGACCGTGGAAGCCATATGGCCGAGCAGTCTCAGAAATTGCCTGGCCGAGACCAGGGAATTGCTGTGAAAGCGGCTGGCGAGATCCATGAGCCTCTGGGCCCTGTCCAGAGGCAGGAAGGCCCGCGCCTGAAGAGTGTCCAACCTGGCGCCGATGAATTCTAGATCTTGAGAGGGGAGCAAAGTGGACTTTGCGAAGTTTATGACAAAACCCAAGTGCTGGAGCAGAGCCACAGTGCGATGAGTAGCCTGAGTGGCTTCTTGGGCAGACTGGGCCCTGATGAGCCAGTCATCCAGGTATGGGAACACAAAGAGACCTTGAAGTCTCAGATAGGCCGCCACCACTGCTAGGCATTTGGTGAACACCCTGGGGGCGGAGGATAGGCCGAAAGGCAGTACTCTGTACTGATAATGGTGTCCGCCCACAACAAACCTGAGGTATTGTCTGTGGTCGGGATGAATAAGGATATGAGTATACGCATCCTTTAGATCTAAGGAGCATAGCCAGTCTCCCTGCTGGAGGTAGGGCAGCAGGATTCCAAGGGTAAGCATTTTGAACTTTTCCTTTGCAAGGAACTTGTTGAGGTTTCGCAAGTCTAGGATGGGTCTGAGGCCTCCTGTTCTTTTCAGAATCCGGAAGTATCTGGAATAAAACCCTTGACCCTTCAGGTGGTGGGGCACCGGTTCCACGGCTTGTTTCTGAACAAGACTTGCTAACTCCTGAAGGAGTAAGTCCCTGTGCAGAGGGAGTCTGGAAGGCTCCCCTGGAAAGTAGGAGGGAGGTACCTGGTGAAAATGAAGAAGATAGCCCTTTTGAACTATCTGAAGCACCCAGGTATCTGTGGTGATGTTGGACCACCTGTGGGCAAAGTGGACCAGCCGGCCTCCTGTGCTGAGAGAAACCAGCTGAGGGGGAGAGGCTATGCTGAGAAAGTCAAAAACCCCCACCCTGCTGAGCAGGGGCCGGTGGTGCAGGCTTGGGGGCTTGCTGCCTACGGGACCCATTACCCCGTCCCTTGGCCTGCTTTCCCTGAGGGGGAGCTGGTGAGGCCTGATACTGAGGGCAGTATTTATAGGCAGCACCTTTCCTCGGGTAAAAGGGCTTTTTCCCCGAGGCCTTCTTCTTTTGAGAAGGGGCAGAGGTCTTCCTTGAGAGACGAGTCCTGGTGAGAGTCTCCGTCTCGATTTGTGCAGCCTTCTCATCCATGGGCTTGCCAAAGAGGTTATCGGCAGGGGACATCGACCAACTTGTCCTGTACCCAGGGCTCGAGGTCGGACGTCTGAAGCCAAGCCTGGCGGCGTCCACCGATGCCAGCCGCGGCCACTCGAGCTGAAGCCTCAAAACCATCATAGGCTGCTCGAGAGATAAACTTGGAGCACTCCCGAATACCAGTAGACAAGGATTGGAACCTCTGCAAAGGTTCGTCGGAGAGACCAGCAGAGAACCCGGCTATTTTGCTTTAATACCTATAAATGTTATATTTACTGTTTAATGTAAATAGTTGATTTCTATTGTTCTATGTTCTATGTAAAATGTATACAAACTGTGTACATGACTGTTAACTTGTTATATGTAAACCGCCCTTGATCTCTGGAAGGGGCGGTATAAAAGAAATAGTTAAATAAATAAATAAATAAATAAATAAATAAATTTCCTTAGCCAGGTCTCGGAGATACATGCCCATGTAGAGCTGGTATGTCTGGACTCGACAAGCAAGCATAGAGCCCTGGAAGCACTTCCTACCGAGGGCATCCAGGCTTCGGGCTTCCCTACCAGGGGGCACCGAGGAGTGCATTTTTTGACTCTTCAGTCTATGCATAGCCGATTCCACCACCATGGAATGGTGCGGTAGTTGTGCCTTTTGGAACCCGGGGCTCTTGCGGACTCGATAAATGGAATCGACCCGCTTGCTTATTATTTTTATTTTATTTAACACTCATTTTTATACCGCATCTTCCAGAGATCAGTTGCGGTGTACAAATAACAACAAATAACAAAGCGAAGTTTGTTTTACATAGAACATCTTAATTTTACATAGAACATCTTAAAATATCATAAATTAAACAAAGTTAAGTCTAGGAAACTAAACAGTGAATTTAAACTGGAACAGTGTTAAAACAATTAACTAACAAAATGTAGTGTCTAAATAACATAAGACAGTACATTACAGAAACAACTATATACATGAGGAGGTATTAGGGCATAGGAGATTGGATCGTCATTTCGATTGAGCTATGTGTGTTGTCCATTTAGGTAGGAGGTTTGTGTTTTATGTGGTCAGTTACCTGTTTAGCCTTTATCTAAATTGAGTTCAAGGTTTTCCATGGTGTTATAGTGTTTAGTGAATAGATACGTTTTTAATTTTTTGCGGAATTCCATGATCTCTGTTAGTGATCGTAGATCCTCTGGTAGGGAATTCCAGATAGTTGGAGCTATGTGAGAGAAGGCTCTCTTGTTGGTTAATTTATGTGCTTTTATGAAGTCCTTCGGGATCTTTAGTTTATTTAATTGTTCATTTCTGTGAGTAGGTTTAGGTGTTTCTTTGCATATTAGATTACATAGGGTGGTCGGAGCAATGTTATTTAATGCTTTGAATGAGGTTATTATTGTTTTGTATATTATTCTGCTTTGTATTGGTAACCAATGAAGGGATGCTAGTATTGGTGTTGTGTTGGAGTGAGTTTATTTTTAGTATAATTCTTGCCGTTGCATTTTGGGCTAGTTGAATTCTTTTAATGTTCTGTTTTGAAATGCCCATTAGTATTAGGTTGGCAAAATCAAAGTGAGGGGTTATGATAGCTTGTGTTATATTAATGAAATCTTGTACAAATAATAGCGGGTGTAGTTGTTTGAGAATTTTAAGTTTGAAATAGATTTTCTTTATGGTATTTCTAATGTGGGTTTCCATTGTAAGGTGTGTATCTAAGATAACACCTAGATATCTTATTTCATTTTTTATTTTAATTTCCTGATCTTGTAGTGTTATATGGGTTGGGGGGATAAATGATTGATTTTTTGATACGATTAGGACTTCGGTTTTAGCATGGTTTATGTGGAGGTTTTGAGTTTTTAGCCAAATTGTGATTTCGTTATAGCAGTCTGAGAGGAGCTGTAACGGTAGGTTAGGGATAGTGAATGGAATGTACATCATAATATCTGCATATAGGTGATATTGTACTCCAAATTTTGTAAAGATATTGCAGACCGGTTTTATGTAAATGTTAAAAAGTAGGGCTGATAGGTTTACCACAAGGATCTGCACTATTTCTTGGTTATATGTAGTTGAAGTTTGATTACCTATTCGTACATTTTGTACGAATAGGTAATCAAACTTAACACCGGCGACGACGCCAGTGTTAATAATAGGTAACAATAATAATAATAGGTAATCAAACTTAACATCGGCGACGACGCCAGGCTCTCCCACATGCAGAAGAGAAGCCGTTCCAGCATGGGAGGAACCGGTACAATAAAGGCCTCCTTCGGGGGAGAGTCATATTGGAGGGCATCGAGTTCTTCGACTCGAGGCTCCTCCTCGGGATCCGCAGGGAAGGCCAAGGCTTTGGCCATATCCCTCACGAAGTCCGAGAACCGGGTATCCTCCGGGGGGGACTGTCTCCGAGGTTCGGACTCGGGGGAGTCCGAAGGGACACACAGAGTCCGAAAGGAACCAGGTGACTCTTCGTCCTCAGATTCCCAGGCCGACTCCTCGGAGTCGTCGTCGACCGGCTCCGGTCGGGCGGGCACGGATGCCATCCGCCCTGACGCCGAGGGAGTCGGCGTCGACGACCTCTGTCCCGAACAGGAGGCCGAAGGAGACCTCGACCGAGGATCGACTCGAGCCCTCATGGACTCGAGGATCGGCTCGGTCTCCGGGGTCGACTTGGAGGTCGACGTCCCGGCGGTCAGGGCAGAAGCACCAGCGAGGCCAGCGATCAATGCCCGCTGCTGGTCCAAGAAGGCAGACAAACTGCACTCCAAGGCCGTCAACCTGAGTCCAAGCTCAGGAGACCCAGCAGCCCCCGACTCGGGCCCCGACGGCGTCGGGCCCGACGTCGGGTCCTTCGGAGGCGAGTCCACGAGGACAATAGTACTTACGTGAGCAGGCAAGTCCACCTCGAGTCGAGGATGTTTCGACGGCCTCTCCGACTCCAAGGACCTGGGACGGGAATCGGGGCTATGCGACCTGGCCCTCGAGGAACCAGGAGCGTCCACCGATCCCGCCCTCGCGGGATTCTTCTTCCGATGATGCTCCCGGGTAGGAGACCCCCTTTCAGAGGAACTCCGACGATGCTCAGGACCAGAGTCCCGAGACGTCGAAGCCTCTGACGAGGTCCGAGCCCGGCCGGAGTCAGAGAAGATACGCTCCCGCTGGTGCTGCCGACTCCTCAATGCCTTTGAGGACATTTTGCCGCATGGCCCGCAGATCATGGGGTCATGATCTGGGCCGAGGCAGCGGAGGCAGAAGTCATGAGTGTCTGTAAGAGACATAAGTTTCTTACAGAGGTCACACTTTTTGAAACCACTGGCCGCCATCGGGGGAAAAAGGGCCCCTGCGAGGTCGAACGACCGGGCAGCCAGGGAAAAAAGGAAAAAGGCGCGAAATCTGTCACGAAGGACAAAAAACCGAAAAATAAAGAACGGACTCGCAACCGGCGTCGCGAGTCCGGGCGGGAAAAGAACCGGCGTCGAACCGAAGAAAAAATAGAGAAAAGGAGAGAAAAATCAACTTTTCTGCGGGGATTCACAGGCAACGTCTGTAGGGCTCCGCGGAAAAAAGAAGACTGAGCAAGATGGCACCCTTGGGCAGGAAGAGGACCGCGCATGCGCGCTGCAATTCCCAAAGGCTTTCTTTGAAAGCTGGGGAAAATTGCTCCGCGAGGGCTCCGTCGGCGCCGACGTCACCCATACGTGAGGACTGACTTCCTGCTTGGTCCTGGAGAATATGGAGTACTGCCTGTCCGAAAGCACTGTCCCTGCGGGACTCCCTCTCAAGGCAGTAATGGGCCGCAAAAGTCTGGCTTGAAGACGAAGTAGCGGCCCGGCAGATGTCTGCCAACGGAACAGAGCGGAGATGAGCCACTGACGCAGCCTTCGCCCTGACACGATGAGCCGTGACTCGACCCTCCAACGAGAGGCCGGCTGCCCCATAAGCCCAGGCGATACAGTCAGCGACCCATATGGACAAAGTACGCTTGGAGACAGGTAACCCCAACTTATTGGGGTCAAAAGAAACGAAGAGCTGAACAGCCCTCCGATGCTCCCGCGTACGATCAAGGTAGAAGGACAATGCCCTCCTACAGTCCAGGGTATGCAGGACCATCTCAGCCCGGTTGGCATGCGGCCTGGGAAAGAAGGTCGGAAGAACCACCTCCTGATTGAGATGAAAAGGGGAGACAACCTTAGTAAGAAACTTCGGGTGAGTCCGTAAGACTACCCTATTCCTGTAGAACCTAGGGTAAGGTGGACCAGACACTAGGGCCTGAAGCTCACTCACTCGCCTAGCAGAGGTAAGAGCTACCAGAAACAAGGTTTTCCAGGAGAAATCCTGATAATGAGGGTATGGTTTATAGGCAGAAGCCTTCCTCGGGTAAAAGGGCTTTTTCCCCGAGCCCGTCTTCTTCTGAGAAGGGGCAGAGGTTTTTCTGGACAGCCTAGTCCTGGTCAGAGTCTCGGTCTCGAGTTCTGCAGCCTTCTCAGCCATGGGCTTGCCAGAGGATTTCACCTCGGCAGGGGACATCGACCAACTTGTCCTGCACCCATGGCTCGAGGTCAGATGACTGTAGCCAAGCCTGCCGGCGGGCACCGATGCCGGCCCCGGCTACTCGGGCCAAAGCCTCGAAGCCATCGTAGGCTGCTCGAGAGATAAACTTCGAGCACTCTCGAATACCAGTGGATAAGGCCTGGAACCTCTGCAAAAGGTTCCTCGGAGAGACCAGCAGAGAACCCGGCAATCTCCTTTGCCAGGTCTCGGAGGTACATGCCCATGTAGAGCTGGTAAGTCTGGACACAGCAAACAAGCATAGAGCCCTGGAAGCACTTCTTACCGAGGGCATCCAGGTTCCGGGCCTCCCGGCCGGGAGGCACCAAGGAGTGCATCTGACTTTTCAGTCGATGCATGGCCGATTCCACAACCATGGAGTGGTGCGGTAATTGAACCTTTTGGAACCCGGGGTTCTTGCGGACTCGATAGATTGAATCGACCCGCTTGCTTAACACCGGCGTCGAGGCCAGGGTCTCCCACATGTGGAAGAGCAGCCGCTCCAGCATCGGAGAAACCGGAACAGTAAAGGCCTCCTTCGGGGAAGAATCATACTGGAGGGCCTCGAGCTCCTCGGCTTGAGGCTCCTCCTCGGGATCCGCGGGGAAGGCCAAGGCCTTGGCCATATCCCGCACGAAGTCTGAGAACAGGGTATCCTCCGGTGGGGATCGTCTCCGAGGTTCGGACTCCGGCGAGTCCGATGGGACACACCGAGTCCGATAAGTATCGGGTGACTCTTCGTCCTCCGTCTCCCAGCCCGGCTCCTCGGAGGAGGAATCAAGCGGTTCCGGTCGGGCGAGCACCGATGCCATCCGCCCCGACGCCGAGGGTACCGGCGTCGACGACCTCGGTCCCGAATGGGAGGCCGAGGGAGACCGTGGCCAAGGATCGACTCGAGCCCGCATGGACTCGAGGATCGGCTCGGCCTCCGGTGTCGACTTGGATGTCGAGGTCCCGGTGGTCGGGGCAGATGCACCGGTGAGACCGGCGATCAATGCCCGCTGCTGTTCCATTAAGGCAGCGACGCTACTCTCCAAAGCCGTCAACCTGAGTCCGAGCTCAGGAGACCCAGCAGCCTCCGACTCGGGCCCCGACGGCGTCGAACCAGACGTCGGCTCCCCTGGAGGAGAGTCCACGAGGACTACAGCACTTACGTGTCAAGGAGACTCCATCTCGATACGAGGATGTTTGGCAGGCCTCTCCGACTCCGAAGACCCAGGACGGCTATCGGGGCTATGCGACCTGGCCCTCGAGGAACCAGGAGCGTCCACCGACGCCGCCCTCGTGGGTCTCTTCTTCTTGCGATGTTCCCGCGAAGGAGACCCCCGCTCAGAGGAACCCTGACGCTGCTCGGGGCCGGAGTCCCGAGACATCGAGGCCTCTGACGAGGTCCGGGCCCGTCCGGACGCGGAGTCAGAAAAGATCCTATCCTTTTGGTGCTGCCGACTCAACGTCTTCGAGGACATTTTGCCACACGGACCACAGATCATCAGGTCATGATCGTGACCGAGGCAGCAGAGACAGCAGTCATGTGTGTCGGTAAGAGACATAAGTTTCTTACATTGATCACACTTTTTAAACCCGCTGGTAGCCATCGGGGGAAAAAGGGCCCCTTCGAGGTCAAAAGACCGGGCTGTCAGGGAAAAAAATAAAGATGGCGCGAACGCTAGTCACAAAGGACAAAAAACGAAAGAGAGAGAGGGGACTCGATACCGGCGTATCGGTCCAAGGCAGGAAAAGGATCCGGCGTCGAACCGAAGAAAAAAAAGAGAAAAAATAGGGAAAAATCAACTTTTTCCTCGGGGAAAAACTAACTACATCCGTCGGGCTCCGCGGAAAAAAGAAGACTGAGCAAGATGGCACCCTTGGGCGGGAAGAGGACCGCGCATGCGCGCTGCAATTCCCAAAGGCTTTCTTTGAAAGTTGGGGAAATGCTCCACACGAGGGCTCTGTCGGCGCCGACGTCACCCATATGTGAGGACTGACTTCCTGCTTGGTCCTGGAGAAAGAGCCAGATGGAGGAGGTAGCCCCTCCTTGACCACCTGGAATGCCCAGGAATCTGTGGTGATGGCTGGCTACCTTTGGGCATAATGAATGAGATGTTGTCCTGTGGGCTGCTGACCACCTTGAGATAGAAAGGCTAGGTTCAAGGAGTCAAAAGCTCCCCCCCTGGCTGGGCTGGGGCTGACGCCTGGGGCTTGGGAGTCTTCTGCTTACGAGAGCCTTGCCCATGTCTCTTGGCCTGCTGATCCTGCTGGGGAGTAGGGAGGCCTGAAAATGTGGGTAGCTTCTGTAAGCAGCCCCTTTTCTCAGGTAGAAGGGCTTTTTACCCAAGCCCTTCCATCAGGGAGGGGCAGCGGTCTTTTTAGAGAGCCTAGTCCTCGTCATGAACTCAGACTCTAGCTTGGCAGTCTTTTCAGTCATGGGTTTGCCAAAGAGATTCTCTCTCTCCTTGGCACGGAACAATTGACTAATTTCTCCTGAACCCACTGTTCGAGGTTAGACTGTGGCCAGGTCTGGTGTCGGGCACAGATTCCTGCTGCTAACTCAAAGCTGTCATAGGTGGCTTGAGACAAACTTGGAGTGCTCACGATTGGCTTTGGCCAGGTTATTGAACCACTGCAGAGGTTCCTCGGAGAGACCAGCAAAGAACCTAAGTCCTTCGCCAGGTCTCAGGTACATGCCCATGTACAGCTGGTAGGCCTGGATTCGGCCGATGAGCATCGAGCCTTGGTAGCACTTTCTGCTGAGGGCATCCAAGGTGCGGGCCTCCCTACCGGGGGCACCGAGGAGTACGTCTTCAGGCTCTTCAATCAACACAGTCAACTCCACCATGGGCTCCTGCAGATTCTGTACATAGAGTCGAGCCGCTTGCTCATCACCAGAACCGATGCCGATGTCTCCCATATACAGATCCCATATCCCAGGATCGGTGGGATAGAAGAGATTCCCTCAGAGGGGCTTGTATTGAAGGATTTCTAGCTCCTCAGTCCAAGGGTCATCCTCCGACTCCTTAGGGAACACCAGGGCCTTGGACATGTCCCTCACAAAGTTGAGAAAAGCCTTGTCCTTCGGTGGGGACCGATGCCGGGGTTCCAAAGAAGGGGAGTCTGAGGGGACATCATGGTGGCAAAGGGTGTCCAGCAACTCCTCATCCTCTATCTCCCATTCAGAATAATCTGTCGAAGACTCAAGGGAAAGATAGCCCATGGGCTATGGGCCTGAGCCTCACCCAAATCCCTCAGAGGCTCTGTGGCTGGCATTGGGTACCCTAGCCAGAGAGGACCTCTGTCCTGTGGAACAGGAACTGGATCGAGACCTTGGCGAGGATCGACTCAGGGCCAAATGGCCTTGAGGACTGGCTCGGCCTCTGGGAACGTCACCAATGGCCCGGAGATCTGGGCGGAGGAACCGGTGGTACCCAACAGCGCCTGCTGCTGGTCCATGAAGGCAGAAAGACTGTGCTCCAGGGCCGCCATTCTGGATTCCAGTCCAGAAGGCTCTGCAGCCACTGGTGCAGGTACCAAGGAACTCAGGTCTGATGCCGTTTCCCCCAAGAGGGAGTCCTCAACGAGGATAGGTTCTGGCAACCAAGGCCAGTCTTAAGTAGAGATCTTGCAGGGACCTTGGTAGACTACTCCCTCTCCAATCCCTCGGACGAGCGCCTAAGACTGCAGGATCAGGTTCGGAACTTACTCTGCCTGTCTGAGCCATCAAGGGACGCTGCCTTCGAGGTTTTCTTCTTTTTATGTTCCATCGAGGGAGACCCTCTTTCTAAAGAGCTGCGGTGTCGTTTGGAGTACATGAGGCTGCCTGAGATTCTGCTGCTCCAGAGGCGGCCTTGGCCTTCAGATGTACTAGGGACTCTAGGGAAAACAAACAAACAAACAAAAACACAAACACACACACACTTATGCTGCTATTGGTGGCTCTTGAGGGCCGTGGTGGATTGTGTTTGGTTTTTTTTTTAATTAAAAAAGGCCACATGCCATGGGGTTGTGGTGGGGCCCCAGGCAACGAAGGCAGAAGTTGTGTGTGTCGGTAAGGGACATGATTTTAGAACACCAATCACACTTCTTGAACCCACTAGTAGCCATGGGGGAAAAAAATAACCCCGGCAAGGTCGAGGACCCACGGTGCTGCCAGTTAGGAAAGGGCACGAAGGCACCAAAAAGGAAAAAAGGGACCAGAGGGTTGATGCCAAAAGCAACAAGCTCAGGTGGCGGGAAGAGTACCAGTGCACAACCAGATAGAGCATATTTATTTATTTATTTTCTCTTCTATACCATGCTATTCAAAATCAGTGTGGTGTACATTTAACTGTGGCTTAAACAATGCAGTCGAGACTGTATTGTATTTACAATAAAACAGGAAATATAACTTGGGTGGGTATAAAACTCAGATCGAGAAAAATCAACTTTTCCCGGGGGAAACCAGACAGATGTCTGAAGGGCTCCGTGGAAAAAGGGAGACTGAGCAAGATGGCACCCTTGGGCAGGAAGGGTACCACACATGTGGTGGCATCTCCCAAAGGCTTTCTTTGAAACCTGGGGGGGGGATGCTTCCACGAGGGCTCCTTCAGCACCATCACCCATATGTGAGGGCTGACTTCCTGCTTGCTTCCAGAAAAAACGTAGTTACTTACCTATAACAGGTGATCTCTGGGAACAGGGAGGGGCTACTTTAGATCAGACACCTGGCTTCACATACTGCTCACAGCTAGTCTGAAAGGCCAGAGCTGCACAAGATACAGATAAGATTTCTCCTTTCTAATGCTGCTGTTTTTTTATTGCAAATATAGAATCCTAAGGGTTGGTTAAACTTTAGGTATTGCGAAAATTGCTACTGTTGATCCTACATTACGTTTGGGGATAGTCAAATTGCTTGAATTCCTTGTGTAGCCTTAACAGTTTGAGTGTGCCCACAGTTCAGGTAAAACCCTACTGGGGCAGGGACACTTGGGTTCCCGCCCACTCTACCCCTCACCCCCATCCACCCCTGGGGCTGCATTGCCTATATAGTGGCCAATATCTTGGGACACGCCCACATTCTCTTAGCCAGTATGTCTTGTATTCAGTGCAATACCTGCGGTACTTTCATTCCAAGAAGAATCATTTGGAGCCTAAAAGCCGAAGGTCATCTGCCATGTATAACGAATTGACTATTAAGAGAAGACCTGGCTGCCATGCATAAAAACTTGTCTCTACTGAGGGAAGAACTGACTGCAATGAAGCGCACCTCTTCTAGGATACAGACTGAACAAAGTCCACCACTGCTCCCACAAAGAGTCAAACACACCAGGAATGGATCACAGTGGGTTCGGGTAGATTGTGATCTGTGACACAGAGACATCCTATACACCAAGAGATATCCCTGAATAATGCATTCTCTGCCTTGGTTAATGAGGATGCCCTATCCAAAGAAACTGAACAGCCCTTAGAGGAGTCAGTCAATGTCCAATCTCCTGATAAAGCACCAAATATGAAGAAAAACTCAAACAAAAAACTACTACTTGGAGATTCCATCATCAGAGACACCAACTTGGGAACACAGTTCAAAGGAGAGAAGAAAGTCAAATACCTACCAGGCTCCTTAGTCGGAAGGAATACAAACCAAATTATTGATGTACTTAGCGCGGAAAGCAAACAATCCAAACTTGATGTTGTCATCCACCTGGGTACAAATGACCTGGCTAGAAATAGTGCCTCCACAGTCCAAAAGGACTTCCAAGCTCTGGGAGAAAAACTCAAGCCCATTGTTAACAACTGTAGCATTCTCAGAAGTTCTACCTATTCTAGGTAAGGGGGGAAAAAGGCTAAATCGCATTAACAGCTTTAATACATGGCTCCAGACCTGGTGCAAACGAGAAGGATTCAGATTTATTGGCGACTGGGATAACACATGGACCAACAAGAAACTATACTGTGCTGATGGACTACACCTCTCTGTCTCAGGGAAAAGAATCCTACATAAACAATTCAGCCAGTATGTCGATTTGCATTTAAACTAGAAGAAGGGGGTGACGGACGGGGAAGGTCAAGTTCTGGATGCCACCCCCTGCAAAAGCAGAACAGAAACAACCACACTTTTAAACACATCAAAAGCAACTGGGAAGAAGTGGGTAGAATAAAATCAATGCAAAATAAACACAAGCCAGTTAAATGCTGGAAAGCAATGAGCACAAATGCTCGAAGCTTAGCCAACAAACCTCCAGACCTGGCAGCCCTAATGGTGGAAAAGGACTTGGACATTGTGGCCATTACAGAAACAGTTTAATGAATCACATAATTGGGATATAGCCATACTTGGCTATAACCTATTCAGAAGAGACAGAGAAAATGGAAAAGGGGGAGTAGCAGCCATGTATGTCAAAAGCAATATCAAAGCTACTGAAATGCAGGGTGCATGGGGAAAAGAAGCAGCGCTCTGGATCATGTTGGAAAGAGGAGATGGCACTGTCATCCATACTGCTGTAATCTACAGACCTCCGACTTAAATTGAAGAGAGAGATAACGAATTGATTACAGATATTGCCAAGATAGCAACAAAGGGGGAAATGATAATATTGGGTGACTTTAATCTACCCGATGTGGACTGGATTACTCCTTCTGCAAATCTGGAAAGAAGCAAAAATATTGTGGACGCTATACAAGACGCGTTACTTAGACAAATGGTGATGGAACCAACCAAGGTAAGCTCAACGCTGGATTTGGTGCTCACCAACAGTGATAGCGTGTCTAATGTCTGGGTGAGTGCCCCTGTGAGCAAGTGATCATAACATGTGGTTTGAGATAAAAGCCAAGGTGCAATCCAATCATAGCAAGATCAAAGTCCTACACTTCAAAAACACTGACTTCAATAAAATGGCCAAGTACCTAAAGGAGGAGCTGACAGGGTAGAAGGGGATAAGGGAAGTGGAATTGCAATGGGCTAAACTAAAAGGGGCAATAAAAGGGGCAACAGATAAATATGTAAGAAAAGTAAATAAAAACAAGAGGAGAAGGAAACCTATTTGGTTTTCCAAAGAAGTGGCTGCTCAAAAAAGGGCAAAAAACACAGCTTTCACAAAATTCAAAAGTTTGCACAGAAGAAAACAGAAATGAATACAGGATCAAACTAAGAGAGACAAGAAGAGAAATAAGGATAGCAAAATCAAAGGCAGAGGAAAAGATGGCTAAAGATGTTAAGTGTGGCAACAAAACTTTCTTCAGGTATATTCGGGAAAGGAAGAAGATCAGAGGTGGAATTGCAGGACTCAGAAGTGCAGGAAAAGGACTCGTGGAAAATGACATTGATAAAGCAAAATTACTAAACAAATACTTCTGCTCTGTTTTTACTAAAGAAAATCCTGGAGAAGGACCACCTGTGACTCCCAAATATAAAAATAGGAATGAGGTAGATACCACACCATTCAGAGAGGATGAGGTTTTAGAACAACTTGCAAAACTGAAAGTGGAAAAGGCCATGGGACCGGATGGGATACATTAAATAACATCAAATATGTATAAGATCTGTTAATTAGAGTAACCATGCTCTTTACAAATTCCTCTGTCTGTCTCTCCCTTTGGCTGCTCTTCCATTTAAAGGTATGTTTGTATTATATGTTAACCTGATGTAGTCTTTCTCTGTTAACTATAGATCCATTGCTTATCACTTTGATATTTTGATAAGGTGGTATAAAAATGGATGTATTGTTTTGTAGTCTGATGTTTTATGTCTGTAGTTCATGCTAACCTGATGTAGTCTTGTAACCGCTTTGATTGTAAGAAAGGCGGTATAAAAAACCTGTTAAATAAATAAATAAATCCCAGGATACTGAAAGAGCTCAGAGAGGTTCTTGCAGGGCCGTTAAAGGATGTTTTCAACAGATCCTTGGAAAGAGGAGAGGTTCCTCAGGACTGGAGAATGGCTGATGTCGTACCTCTACACAAAAGTGGTGACAGGGAAGAAGTGTCAAACTACAGGCCCATGAGCCTTACCTCGGTGGCAGGAAAAGTAATGAGACGCTCCTGAAAGAGCAAATAGTGAACTTTCTCAAAATCAGCAGGTTACAGGATCTGAGGCAACATGGTTTTACCGAGGGACAATCTTGCCAAACAAATCTCATTGGAGTTCTTTGACTGGGTGACCAGAGAACTGGATCATGGACATGCAATGTTTGTCATCTACCTGGATTTCAGCAAAGCCTTTGATACTGTCCCTCATAGGCGGCTTATCAATAAACTCAGCAGTTTGGGGATGGGTCCCAAGGTGGTAAACTGGATCAGAAATTGGTTGACTGACAGACGACAGAAGGTGATGATAAATGGAGCTCACTCGGATGAAAGGAAGGTGATTACCGTGATCCCCCGGGGTTCGGTCCTAGGCCCGGCACTGTTCAATGTATTTGTGAGTGATATTGCTGAAGGACTGAATGGAAAAGTCTGTCTTTTTGCAGATGACACGAAAATTTGCAACAGTGTGGACTCCCCCGAGGGAGTGCTTAACATGAGAAGGGATCTGCAAAAGCTGGAGGAACGGTCTGATGCTTGGCAATTAAAATTTTAATGCGAAGAAGTGCAGTGTCATGCATTTGGGTAGCAGAAATCCCAGGGAAATGTACGTGCTAGGGGGCGAGAGGTAGGTGTGCACGGAGTAGGAGAAAGACCGCTGTGTGATTATTTCTGAAGATCTCAAGGTGGCAAAACAGTGCGACAAGGTAGTGGCAAAAGCCAGGAGGATGTTGGGCTGCATTCGAAGAGGAATTACCAGCAGAAAGGAAGGGGTAATAATGCCACTGTATAAGTCTCTGGTGAGGCCTCACTTGGAATACTGTGTTCAGTTTTGGAGACCGTATCTTGCAAAGGATGTAAAAAGAGTGGAAGTTGTTCAGAGGAAGGCGACCAAAATGATTTGGAGCCTGCGTCAGAAGCCTTATGAAGAGAGGTAGGGGAGATATGATTCAGACCTTTAAATTCTTAAAGAGAAATAATGAACGAACAAACAAACCTCTTCCAGAGACGGGGAAGCTGTAAAACTAGAGGGCATGACATGAAGCTGCAAGGTGGTAAACAGAAAGGCAATATCAGGAAATACATTTTTACTGAAAGGGTGGTGGATGCTTGGAATGCCCTCCCGATGGAGGTGGTGGGGGCAAACAGTAACGGAATTCAAAGTGGCCTGGGACAGACACAGTGGATCACTTTACAGCAACAAGATTAGATCAAAATAAACTGAACCATCTAATTTCTCAACAAACAGGGGTGTCCTACATGGAGCGATGGGGGGGAGGAGCGGTGGGTTCACCCCTAAACAAAGAAATGGGGAGGGGTGAAGTCATGGGGAGGGGTGCACCTGCTCCTGGTGGGTGCACCACTAACAAAGACATGGGTAGGGGTGCACCTACTCCTGCCATATTGCTGGGCAGACTAGATGGACCATACTGGTTTTTATCTGCCGTAATTTACCATGTTACTATGAATTTATTTATCTGGTCACATTTATATATCGCTTCTGCCAGCAATCAGTAGCGGTTTACATTGCAACTTTACACAGCAAACATTTTGTACATTAATATAACACGGTATTAAATTGTACATTATATTTTTTTGGTTATATAAATATTTACAGTTTGTAGGCCGATGAGGCAAATTTATATACATATTTACATAGCCTTTCAGTACAATTGTATCAGGACAAGTTGTAATATTCCTTGAACAGGAAGGTTTTTAGGTTTTTCCGGAAATCTTTGAAGTCAGTGTTGGCTCTTAGTGTGTACGGTAGGTTGTTCCATTGTGTGGGCGCTGTATAAGTGAAAGCTCTGTTGCTAATGAGGATTTTGACATTGCGTATGTTGAGTGGGACGTGTAATGTGTTTAGGTTGTGAGTCCTCCTCGTCCAGTTGGGGGGTTGCGTTGCGATAAGTGCGTTGAGGTGGGACGGAGCTAGATTGTGGATCAATTTAAATATAGTCACTCTTGTTTTATATCTTATGCGGGCATGGACAGGAAGCCAGTGGAGCTCCATTAGTAATGGAGTCATGTGTTCGGATCCGCACTTTCATTATGATTCGAGCTGTGACGTTCTGAGCCATTTGGAGTATATTGGTGTTTTCTTGGGTAGTCCTTGGAGAATGCTGTTGCAGTAGTCCAGGTGGGGTGTGACAAGAGTTTGGACTACGGTTCGGAAGTCGGGCTGCTCATTGTTGCATAGAGGTTGGAATATTCGAAGTTTGTGAAATATTGCCCGGTTTAGTAGTCTAAGGTGGGTTTCCATTTTAAGGTTTTTGTCGAGGGTTACTCCCAAGTATTTCAATCCTTGTTTGATGTTGTATGTATTATTGTTCAAGATTATTGTCGGTGGAAGGTTGAAATCTGGGTTCTTGGATAAGCGTAGTTACTCACCTGTAACAGGTGATCTCCGGGAACAGAAGGAATTTAGTCTTCACAAATGGGTATCGTCGGTACCGACGGAGCCTGCGCAGGAACGCTCCCCAGCGTCCAATAGGAATGCTTTTGGGAGTATCCCTCAGCACATGCATGCTGCCTTCCCGCCTTTCCAACTGTCCCTCTTCAGTCAAGTTTGTAGCTGAGTGAAAGGATAGAGGGAGAGAGGAAAGAGAGAGAGAACTCCTAGGGGAGGTGGGTGGGGTGTGATGACTAAATTCCTGCTGTTCCCGGAGATCACCTGTTACAGGTGAGTAACTACACTATCTCCAGAAACAAGCAGGAATGTAGTCTTCACATATGGGGACTCCCTAGCTGAAGATGCCAGGGAGATAGCCCCAAGAAGGTGCCACCCTAGAAAGGTGGGAATCCTTCCTCCCATGGATCTCTGGCATTCCACCAGGGTTGGTGGGTAGGAGTTGAATTAGGTCTGAAAGAGATTTTGAAGAACAGCTTGGCCAAAGAAGGCATCCAGATGGGAGGCTTTATCCAGGCACTAGTGGGCTGTGAAGGTGTGTACCGAAGCTGAGGTGGCTGCTCGACAAATGTCATCGATAGACACAGAGTGGAGATTAGCCATGGCTCTCACGTTATGAGCCGTGACATGGCCTTGAAGAGGAAGACCCTTACTCTCATAAGCAAAGGATATGCATTGGGCAATCCATTTAGATAAAGTTCTTTTAGAGACTGGAAGTCCCAAATGACTAGAGTCAAAAGCTATAAAACGTTGCGAGGACTTTCTATGTTGCTGTGTTCTCTGTAGGTAAAAGGCTAAGGCTCTTTTACAATCCAAAGTATGAAGGTTTCTTTCTGCATTAGAGGCGTGAGGCCTCGGAAAAAAATACAGGAAGATAAATTGACTGATTTAAATGAAAAGGCGAAACCACCTTTGGCATAAAGTGTGGATGAGTTCTAACAACCTTATCATGATGAAACCTAGTATAAGGAGGATCAGCCACTAAAGCTTGCAGTTCACTAATGCGACGTGCAGAGGTGATTGCAATTAGGAAGATGACCTTCCAGGTCAAAAACTTAAGGGTTGTGGTGGCTAAAGGCTCAAAAGGCTGCTTCATGAGCTGCCCGAGAACTAGATTTAGATCCCAGGCCACCGGTGGTGGCTTAATGGGATGTTTGGTTAATAGAATACCTCTCATAAATCTGGATATGAGTGGATGAGAGGAAATTGGTTGTCCATTCAGAGGCTTATAAGAAGCTGCAATTGCACTAAGATGGACTCTTACCGAATTGGTCTTTAGACCAGAATTCGATAAGTGAAGGAGATACTCTAGTGTCAATTCTTAAAGGTATGACAAGGGGGTTTAATCCCTTCTTGGAGCACCATATAGTAAAACGTTTCCACTTGAAGGCATAAGATCTTCTTGTGGAAAGTTTTCTAGAAGCCTGAAGGATATCCTTTACCTGTTGGGACAGGTTGAAATCCTGAAGGTCTAAGCCTTCAGCAACCAGGCTGTGAGATGCAGGGACTGGGGACTCGGGTGCCATAGCGTCCCGTCCTCTTGGGAAAGGAGATCTGGAGCATGCCCTAACTCCAGAGGTGCAGCTTGAGAGAGATGTAGAAGCAGGGGATACCACGCTTGGCGTGGCCATCGTGGCGCTATGAGAATCATACGACCCCTGTCTCTCTGAAGCTTGAAGAGTGTTTTGGGGATGAGGGGAATGGGTGGGAAGGCATAAAGGAAGTCCTGACCCCAGTAAAGGAGGAAGGCATCCCTTGCCTGACAACTGTGAGCCGGAATCCTGGAACAGAACCGGGGAAGTTTGGCATTCAGTGGACTTGCAAAGAGGTCTATGTCTGGAGTGCCCTAGAGATGAAATATCTTTGCCACCTGGTCTAGGTGGAGAGACCACTCATGAGGCAGCAGTACTCGACTTGGTCTTGACGGACTGGAAAGGGGGGCTGTTACTTCTGGAGAGAAATCTGAAATTGTGAGTATATACTTCTGGGAATTTTTCTGAAAGGAATTGTTTTTCTTTTAAAGCTAATTAATCTGTGAACCCACTATTTTTTTTGTTAAATCAGTCAGGGCCTAGTAGCAACAGTTTAAGATTCAATTTAAAAACACAGAAGAGAACTTTCTGGTTACCTTTCATACCCAGTAGACAGCTGTAGTTTAAATTTCATAGTCACTCAGGGCCTAGCATCAGCAAAGTACTTTTAGTTTCAAATTAAAACACAGAAGAGAGCTTTCTGGTTAAATTTAGAATCCAGCAGAGAGCTTGTAGTTTAAATTTCATAATAGGTTAGAGCCTAGTAGCAGCAAAGAGCTATAATTTAAATCAAATCAGAATATAGTTTTCCTCAGCAGCACAGGACAAGGTACTGTGTAGCAGCCCTTTTTTAATAAGTGTTATATCCCTCCCTCCCTCCCCACACCCACCCTCCCCTGGGAATTTCACAGCTTTATAGGTACTTGCACAACTTAAAAGACAGGAGGTGCTCTCAGGTGAAGCTCATTACCCAAATCAGTCATACACCAAGGACCTGAGATTAATTAAGCTTCAGGTGAACAAGGTATATTAAACTTCTTAGGTACAGTTTTAGTGGTATAAATATCCATTGCACCCTTTAGTACATATAGAACTTAAAGATCTAAACACAAACTTAAAACTAAGATGCAGACAGCAGTCCAGCAGCGGGATGTGGGCTTTCCAGTCTTTTGCATTGAGTGTCACATGTATGATTTTCTCCCAGCTGGTGAGAGGTCTTACGTGTGCACTAGGTGCAAGGAGCTCTCTGCTCTCAGGGAACAAGTCCGTTCTCTAGAGGCTAGAGTAGCAGACTTGGAAAACATAAGACAGACAGAGAGGTAGATAGACGAGACCTACAGGGATATAGTCCTGAAATCCCACCTCCAGTCTGGCAGCATCCCTGTTGCCATGGAGGAGAGAGGTCACGTGACAGGAGAGCATCACCCTGGTGTGGCAGGAAGTGATCCTGTAAATAGGACCTGTCCTCCAGGTGATGTAAACCCCTCTCGCACCGAGGAGGTTTCTCCAGGGCCAAGTGCCCATGCGGGAAGGGTTAGGACAGCAGTTATAGTTGGTGATTCGATCATTAGGCATGTAGATAGCTGGGTGGCTGGTGGACGTGAGGATCGCCTGGTAACATGCCTGCCTGGTACGAAGGTAGCGGACCTCACACGCCACCTAGATAAGGTCTTAGATAGTGCTGGGGAGGAGTCTGCTGTCTTGGTACATGTTGGTACCAATGACATAGGAAAATGTGGTAGGGAGGTTCTGGAAGCTAAATTTAGGCTTTTAGGTAGGAAGTTGAAATCCAGAACTTCCAGGGTAGCGTTCTCCGAAATGCTTCCCGTTCCACGCGCAGGACCCAATAGGCAGGCAGAGCTCAGGAGTCTCAATGCGTGGATGAGACAATGGTGCAGAGATGAGGGGTTCGGATTTGTTAGGAACTGGGGAACATTCTGGGGAAAGGAGGGGCTCTTCCGAAGGGATGGGCTTCACCTTAACCGGGATGGAACCAGGCTGCTGGCATTAACCTTTAAAAAGGAGATAGAGCAGCTTTTAAACTAGATAATAGGGGAAAGCCGACAGTCGCCCAAGAGCGCATGGTTCGGAAGAATGTATCCTTGAAGGATACTACAAAAAGCAGAGAGGTTCCAAAAAAGAGTAAAGTAGCCCAAATGCCCTCGAGTATGGAGCAGACAGAACTTAAAGATCCCAAATTACCCATGTCTACCAATAGCCAAATTAATATGAATAAAATACAGTCTCTAAAATGCTTGTATGCAAATGCTAGAAGTCTACAAAACAAGATGGGAGAGTTAGAATATATAGCACTAAACGAGAGGTTAGATATGATTGGAATATCAGAGACATGGTGGAAGGAGGACAACCAGTGGGACACTGTGATACCTGGGTACAAACTATATCGAAATGATAGAGCTGTTCAAATTGGTGGAGGGGTTGCGCTCTATGTTAGAGAGGGCATTGAGTCAGAAAGGATTAAAGTTTTGCAAGAAACAAAATTTGCTGTAGAATCTCTATGGATTGAAATTCCATGTAAAAAGGGGAAGGCGATGGCAGTGGGGGTGTACTATCGTCCGCCTGGCCAGAATGAACAAATGGATGATGAAATGCTCAAAGAAATCAAGGAAGCTAGCAAAAGTTACAGTGCAGTAATAATAAAGGGTGATTTCAATTACCCCGGCATCGACTGGGTCAGTGTCACAACAGGACATGCTAGGGAGATAAAGTTCCTAGATGAAATAAATGACTGCTTCTTGGAGCAGCTGGTTCATGAACCGACCAGAGGGGAAGCAATATTAGACCTAGTCCTTAGTGGAACACCAGATGTAGTGCAAGAGATAAGGGTGTTGGGGCCACTTGGCAATAGTGATCATAGCATGATCGCCTTTGATTTAATTAGTGGAGGAGGGATAGTAAGGAAATCCACAGTACTACCCTTTAACTTTCGAAAGGGAGACTATGATAGAATGAGGAAAACAGTTAAGAAAAAACTAAAAGGAGCAGTTGCAAAGGTTAAAGACGTACATCAAGCTTGGGTGTTGTTGAAAAATACTATCTTGGAAGCCCAGACCAGCTGTATTCCACGCTTTAAGAAAAGTGGAAGGAAGTCCAAAAAATTGCCAGCATGGTTTAAAGCTGAGGTCAGAGAGGCTGTTGTTGCCAAAAAAGCATCTTTCAAGAAATGGAAAAAAGAGCCAAATGATGAAACCTGGAAACAGCACAAGCACTGGCAAGTCAAATGCAAGGCATTGATAAGGCAGGCAAAGAGAGAATTTGAGAAGAAGCTTGCTGCGGAAGCAAAAACGCGAAATAAAGACCTTTTCAAGTACATTCGTAGCAAAAAAACCCGTGAGAGAGTCAGTTGGTCCATTAGATGATAAAGGGGTTAAAGGAGCACTAAGAGGCGACAAGGCGATAGCGGAGAGACTGAATGAATTCTTTGCTTCGGTCTTTACTGAGGAAGATGTAGGGATGTTACCCACGACTGAAGTGGTATTTAAAGGTGTGGAAGAATTGAAGGAAATATCGATACATCGGGAAGATGTCCTACAACTATTAGATAAACTGAAGAGTAGCAAATCACCTGGGCCGGATGGTATACATCCAAGGGTGTTGAAAGAACTGAAATTTGAGATTGCAGACCTGCTATCAGTAATCTGTGAACTATCATTAAAATCATCTCTAATACCTGAGGATTGGAGGATCGCCAATGTAACACCAATTTTTAAAAAGGGTTCGAGGGGTGATCCGGGAAACTACAGACCGGTGAGCCTGACATCAGTACCGGGAAAAATGGTAGAAACCATCATAAAGAATAAAATTACTCAGCATGTAGATAGTCATGACCTAATGGGAGACAGCCAACATGGCTTTAGACAAGGAAGATCTTGTCTTACTAATCTGTTATGTTTTTTTGAAGGAGTGAATAAACAGGTGGACAAAGGTGAGTCGGTTGATATTGTGTATCTGGACTTTCAGAAAGCCTTTGACAAGGTCCCTCATGAGAGACTTTTGGCAAAACTAAAGAGTCATGGGATAGGAGGCAGTGTACTACTGTGGATCAGGAACTGGTTAAAAGATAGAAAGCAGAGGGTAGGGCTAAATGGCCAATTTTCCCAATGGAGAAAGGTGAATAGTGGTGTACCCCAGGGATCTGTGCTGGGTCCGCTGCTTTTTGACATATTCATAAATGACCTGGAAAGTGGAATAACAAGTGAGGTTATCAAATTTGCTGATGACACAAAACTATTTAAAGTTGTTAAAACCCAGGAGGATTGTGGAAAATTGCAAGAGGATCTTGATAAATTGGAAGACTGGGCATCAAAATGGCAGATGAAATTTAATGTGGAGAAGTGCAAGGTTATGCACCTAGGGAAGAACAACCCAAACTATGGTTACACGATGCAAGGTTCCACATTAGGAACCACCACCCAAGAAAGAGATTTAGGCGTCCTTGTGGATACCATGTTAAAACCCTCGGCCCAGTGTGCAGCGGCGGCCAAGAGAGCAAATAGAATGCTAGGTATGATAAGGAAAGGAATGGAAAATAAAACAAAAGATATTATAATGCCTCTATATCGTTCCATGGTGAGACCGCACCTTGAATATTGTGTGCAATTCTGGTCGCCATATCTTAAAAAGGATATAGCAATTTTAGAAAAGGTTCAGAGAAGAGCCACCAAAATGGTAAAGGGGATGGAAGGCTACTCCTATGAAGAAAGGCTAAAAAGGTTGGGGCTCTTTAACCTGGAAAAGAGACGGCTGAGGGGAGATATGATAGAAGTCTATAAATTAATGAACGGAGTGGAACGGGTAAACGTAGATCGATTGTTTACCTTATCAGAATATAGAAAGACTAGGGGACATGCAATGAAGCTACAGGGTAAACTATTTAAGACTAATAAAAGAAAATATTTTTTCACTCAACGTGTAATCAAACTCTGGAATTTGTTACCGGAGGATGTAGTAAAGGCTGTTAGTGTAGCTGGGTTTAAAAAAGGTTTGGACAAGTTCCTGGAGGAAAGGTCCATAAACCATTATTAAGAAGGGACCCAGGATATCAATGCTTGAACCAATACAAGCATTGTGGAACCTGTGTCCCTTGGGGAAACTGCTAGGTACGTATGACCTAGATTGGCCACTGTTGGAAACAGAATACTGGGCTTGATGGACCTTGGTCTGACCCAGTATGGCATATCTTATGTTCTTATGACTGAGTTTGTCTGCCCAAAGGTTTTGAATGCCTGGAAAATATACCACTAGAAGGTGAATTTGATACTCTCTGGTGAGGGCCCACAGTCGTAAAGCTTCATTGCATAACGACAGAGAGCCTGTTCCGCCCTGCTTGTTCACATAGAACATGGCTGCTTGATTGTTCGTCTGGACTAGGACTATCTTGTAGCTGAGCTGGGCGTGGAATACTCAAAGAGCTAAATAGACTGCTCTTAATTCCAGGAGGTTTATGTGTAGACCAGCCCCCTGTGGAGTCCAGGTGCCCTGGGTAGAGAGATGATTCAGGTGTGCTCCCCAACCCACCTGTGATGCATCTGTTAGGGTGGCCTGAAAGAGAAGTTGATGAAAAGGAGACCCCAGTGTCAGATTTTCTAGTGATTGCCACAATTGGAAGGACAAAATTAGTCATTGAGAGTTTATTATTTTGTCTGATAAATGTCCTGTGGCCTGTGTCCTCTGTGTGGATAGGGTCCACTGAGCTGCTCGCATGTGGAGGCGAGCATATGGGACTACATGAACTGTGGATGCCATATGCCCCAGCAACTGTAGTAGCTCTCGAGCAGTTAGGGAGGATTTCCCTGCTGCTTGAGAAGCTAGCCGCATTATGCGAAGACACCGGGCCTGTGGAAGGAAAGCCTCTGCCTGTCTAGTATCTAGACAGGCCCCTATGAATTCCAGGCATTGGGAATGAACAAGTTGGGATTGTGGGAAGTTGATTACCAACCCCAAGTATTGGAGGATTCGCATTGTGCGCGACAGTGCAGTGCTGGACTCTGCAACTGTAGGGGCTCGAATGAGCCAGTCGTCTAAATAAGGGAAGACGAATATCCCCAGGGTTCGCAGAAATGCAGCTACTACTGCCATGCATTTCGTGAATACTCTTGGTGCTGAAGCCAGACCAAAGGGAAGAACACTGTACTGGAAATGTTTTCCCTTGAAAAGGAATCGCAAGCATTTCCTGTGATCGGCATGGATCAGAATGCGAGTGTATGCACCCTTTAAGTCTAGAGAGCAAAACCAATCCTGGCTTTGAAGGTATGGCAGAAGAGTTCCTAGAGAAATCATTTTGAACTTCTCTCGGAATAGGTATTTGTTCAATTCTCTGAGGTCTAGAATGGGTCTGTGTCCTCCTGTTTTCTTTGGAATAAGAAAATAGGGGGAGTAGAACCCTGCACCCCGTTGAAAAATGGGTACCTCTTCTATTGCCCCTTGGGCAAGAAGTGTTGAGACCTCATGATCTAGCAGATTGTCTGCGGAGGTTTGAGAATTGAATTGCCTTAGAATTGTAGGGGGCATGCTGTGAAAATGAAGCTTGTACCCCTCTCCTACAATGGACAGAGTCCAAACTTCTGCTGTTATCTGACGCCATCTGTTGGCAAAGTGGCATAACCTGCCTGGGATATTGGGGGGTTGGGGACCCCTCAGAGGCAGGAAGGCTAAGCTCTCTAGGAAGTAGTCAAAGCCCTTGAGGGCTTGAACCTGCAGAGCTGGTTGGGCTCTCGGGTCTTTTGCTGTCTAGTTTGTCCCTTTGGGGGAACCTGATCCCGAGTTTGACTCTGCTGGGTATAGGAAGGATAAAATGTCCTCTTTTTGCTGAAAGAGGATTTTTTATAAGGCTTCTTTTTGGCTGGAGTGGCTGTAGATTTTGACAATCTAGAGTGATATTGTCAGCATCTAACTCATTAGCCTTTTCCTGCCAGTTCTTGCCAAAGAGATTCTCTCCTGTGCAAGGAATGTTGCCTAACTTGTCCTGTACCCAAGTCTCCAAGTCTGATGCCTGAAGCCAGGCAATCTGTCGTGCCCCAATGGTAATAGCAAAGGTTCTGCTGATGCATTCAAAGCCATCAAAGGCTGCACGATTCACAAACTTGGAGACATCTTGAGCATGCTTAACTAGAGCAAGAAAGTCTTGTCTCTTGTCATCTGGGAGAAGTGGGCTCATAAGCTCCAAGTCTCCTGTAACTTCTTTGAGGAACATTCCCATATATAGTATATATGAACTGATCCTAGCTAAAAGCATGGAAGCCTGAAAAGTTTGGCGCCCAAAAGCGTCCAGAGTCCTGCATTCACGACGTGGGGGATTGGATGCATGCCTCTTTGCACTTTTCATCCTACGCATGGCTGACTCCACCACCATTGAATGGTGTGGCAGCTGAGTCTCTTGAAATCCAGGTCATGGCGGAACTCAATAAATAGTATCAAGTCTCCTAGAATGAGGAGATGTAGTCAGAGGTGTCTCCCACATTCTGAGCATCACGTTGTGCAGAATTTCATGGATGGGCTGAGTGGCTGCCTCCTTTGGAGCTTTAGGATATTGGAGAATTTCCAATTCCTTTGCTCTGGGTTCCTTTTCAGGAGCTACCGCGATTGAAAGGACCTTGGCCACATCACGAATAAAATCCTGAAAAGACATGTCCTCTGGAGGTGACATTCTGCGTTGGGGAGGAGAGGGATCTTCCGGGAGAAACTCTCTGGTACCAGCAGAATTGTCAGAGTCTTCGGAATCAGAGGATTCGAAGTATTCCTGACCACGATGCTCATGCAAAGCACGGTCCCAGTATCGATCGAAGTCGGTACAGAGTTGATCCGGTACCGATCTGTCGATTCCAGCCAAAGATTTATTTATTTATTTACAATTTCTTATATACCGCACTATTCGGCATCAGCGCGGTTTACGTGGAACAGAAAAATCAGACAGGATACATGTGTCTGAGTTTACAAACAGGACGCAAACCTTGGATAACAAGGGAGAGTTTACAATTAACAGGTCAGCAAAACTTGGATAACCAGGGGTAACTATTTACACACTAGAGTCACAGAATAATGTAGCATGTAATTCAATGGCCAAGGACACCTTGCTAAGTGTGTTCTCCTAGCTGACTAGGTGTGTTGGTATAGCTACAAATATTTGAGTGGGGATGTGATTCAGTGTTCTCTGGGAAGTAATTGAGGAAAAGGTGGTGTTTGAGGACCTTTCTAAACTGGGATAGGTTAGTGATTGCTCTAATGTTTGTTGGTAATGCGTTCCAGAGTCTTGGGGCACATAGTCTGAAGGCCCTCTTTGCTGTTGCGGTGCATCTTGTTAATTCTCTCGGAATCGTTAGTGTATTTATTGCTGTTGATCTTCTTGATCTGTTCGGGGTCACAGATTGGATGAGGTTGGTTAGTGAGGTTGGTTAATTCCGAGAGAATTAACAAGATGGCATGGGAAGAATTCCCACCAGGGCCGGTACCATTGGTACCGGTATCGTCGGTACCGGTGTAGGTACTGGCATCGGTATCTTTGTCAGTACCGGTGCCCGTTGAACCATAGGTGTCAACGGTACCGCAGCTGTGAGAAGAGCTGCAATGCTGCGTTCGATAGCGAGGAACCTCTGGTCTATCGACGCTGCCGATACCTGGTGTCGGTACCGAGGAAAACGGCCGGGACCCCTGAGCATGGCACCAGTAGTTCTTGCAAGGTTGAGGCCTTGAGAACATCCTGGAGCCCCATTGATGCTTTGGAAGCCGAAGCCTCCCACCGGGGCTGTTTTGCCGGTGTGGTTCCCTCAAGGGCAATGCCAATGGCCTCTCGATGCTTAGCAGAACTACCCTTTGAGGACCGGCTTGTATGTTTAGTTACCTGAGATCCATGGGAGGAAGAGGAGGCTCTTGAAGATGTTGATGCAATGGATCTGGCATCCGAAGAAAAGAGGGTACCGAGCTTTGCAACCCGGTTCTGTCTTCCTCTTTTAGTCATCCCCATACAGGAGAGACATTCAGATGGAGAACGTTCAGGACCTAAACATTTAAGACACCAATCATGGGTGTCAGTGACGGAAATGGTACCGCCACACTTAGTACATTTTTTTTTTTAAAACCAATAGTTGGTTTTTCCATCTTTCAGGAATATGAGGCCTAATGCCCAAAATGGCACCTAGCACCAAAAAATAAAAGTTTCTGAAGAGAAACAGTTCAAAGTATAATTTTTTTTTTTTTTTGAGAAAAGAAAAGAACCAGCGGTACTGGTAGGCGGCGTGCGGAGGCAAACGCGACCACAAGAAAACAATTTTAAAGACGGAATTTTCTGCGGTGACAGGGTATGGGTCCTGTCGGCTCCGCGGAACACGAAGAACTGAAGAGGGACAGTTGGAAAGGCGGGAAGGCAGCGCGCATGTGCTGAGGGATGCTCCCAAAAGCGTTCCTACTGGACGCTGGGGAGCGTTCCTGCACAGGCTCAGTCGGTACCGACGATACCCATATGTGAAGACTACATTCCTGCTTATTCCTGGAGATTAAACATTACTTCTGTTTTCTTGTGGTTTATGCTCATGTTGTTCTGCTGTAGCCAAGTTTGTGTTTCTTTGAGGCATGCTTCCAGGTGAGAATAGTTTGGGTTGCTCGTATCTTAGTCTTCCGATTACCGACAATACCCATAGTCTTCACATATGGGTACTGTCGGTACCGACAGAGCCTGCATGGGAACGCTCCCCAGCGTCCAATAGGAACGCTTTTGAGAGCATCCCACAGCACATGCGTGCTGCCTTCCCGCCTCTGTACCTCTCACTTCAGTTGAGTTCATAGCTGACACCAAAGGAGAGAAGTAGAGAAAAAGATAGAGACAACTCCTAGGGGAGGTGGGAGGGTTGTGAAGACTAAATTCCTGCTGTTCCCGGAGATCACCTGTTACAGGTGAGTAACTACGCTATCTCCAGGAACAAGCAGGAATGTAGTCTTCACATATGGGGACTAGCCAACTGAAAGATGCCAAGGGGTGACCCCAGCAAGCTGCGAACCCAGGTGAGATGGGTCATGCTTCCTCCCATGGACCTCTGGCGTCCAAATCATGGACAGTGGGGGTAGGAGTTGTAGTAAGACTGGAAGAGATGCTGGAGAACAGCCTGACCAAATGAGGCATCCCGACACGAGTCCTTGTCTAAGCAGTAGTGGGCTGTGAAGGTGTGTACCGAAGCACAAGTGGCTGCTTTGCCGATGTCATCAATAGACACAGAACAAAGGTAGCCGTTGAGGCTGCCATTGCTATCACATTGTGAGCTGTGACATGGCCCACGAGAGAAAGTCCTTTACTCTGACATGTATAAGATATGCAATCTGAAATCCAATTTGACCGAGTTCTTTTGGAAACTGGAAGTCCCAAATGACTAGAGTCAAAAGCCACAAAAAGCTAAGAAGATTTTCTTTGGAGATAAAAAGCTAAGGCTCTTTTACAATCCAATGTGTGAAGATTCCTTTCCGCACTAGAGGCATGAGGCCTAGGGAAGAATATAGGAAGATAAACAGACTGGTTTAGATGAAAAGGCAAAACCACCTTTGGCATAAAGTGAGGATGGCTCCTGAAGACTACTCTATCATGGTGGAACCTTGTATAAGCAGGGTCAGCTACTAATGCCTGCAGTTCACTAAAGTGCTTCGCAGAAGTGATGGCAATTAGGAAAATAACTTTCCATGAAAGAAACTTTAGGTCTGAACTGGCTAAAGGTTCAAAGGGCGGTTTCATAAACTGACCAAGAACAAGATTCAGATCCCATGCCACCGGTGGTGGTTTAATGGGAGGTTGTTAAGAGTAGGCCTCTCATAAATCTTGATACAAGTGGATGAGAGGAAATAGGTTGTCCATTGAAAGGCTTATGAAAAGCAGCAATAGCACTAAGATGGACTCAGTGAATTGGTCTTTAGACCAGAAGTTGATAATTGGAGAAGATACTCTAGTAGCGACTCTACAGGTACCAAAAGGGGTTGTCCCTTTTGTGAACACCAGACAGAGAACCTTTTCCACTTAAAAGCATAGGAACGTCTTGTGGAAGTTTTTCCTGGAAGCCAGGAGGATATCCTTTACTTGTTGAGAAAGGTTAATATCCTGGAATTCTAGGCTTTCAGTAACCAGGCCCTGAGATGTAGGGACTAGGGATTGGGATGCATTAAGCATCCGTCCTCCTGAGACAGAAGATCTGGAGCATTTCCCAACTCCAGAGGAGTGGTTTGAGAGAGACGCAGAAGAGGGTACCACGTTTGCCGTGGCCAACGTGGAGCTATGAGTATCATACGACCTCTGTCTCTCTGAAGTTTGAATAAAGTTTTGGGAATGAGGGGAATGGGTGGGAAGGCATAGAGGAAGTCCTGACCCAATGGAGTAGGAAAGCATCTCTTGCCTGACAGTTGTGAGCCGGGATTCTGGAAAGGAATCGGGGAAGTTTGGCATTCTGTGGACTTGCAAAGAGGTCTATATCTGGTGTTCCCCAGATCTGAAATACTCGAGCAAGCTGGTATGAGTGGAGGGACCACTCGTGTGGCAGCAGTATTCGACTGAGTCTGTCTGCCCATAAGTTTTGAATGCCCGGAAGGTATACTGCAAACAGATGAATTTGCAACTCTCTGGCGAGGGCCCATAGTCGCAAAGCTTCGTTGCATAGCGTCAGAGAGCCTGTTCCGCCTTGCTTCTTCACAAACAACATAGCTACCTGATTGTCGGTTTGGACTAGAACTGTTTTGTTGCTGAGATGGGTCTGAAAGACTTGAATAGCACTGAAAATGGCTCTCAGCTCTAGGAGGTTTATGTGAAGAGAAACCTCCTGTGAGGTCCAAAAACCCCGAGTGGAGAGATCGTGCAAGTGGGCCCCCCAACCCATCTTGGACGCATCTGTTAGGGTGGCCTGATATAGAGGCTGCTGGAAAGGAGAGCCTATGAGGTTTTCTTGAGATTGCCACCGTTGCAGGGACAAAATCAGATGTGTGGTGTTTGATTTTGTCCATTAACTGACCCGAGGCCCGTGACCATTGAGAGGATAGGGTCCACTGGGCTGCACGCATGTGGAGGCGAGCATAGGGAACCACATGGACATTGGATGCCATGTGTCCCAGAAGTTGAAGCATCTCTCGAGCAGTAAGGAAACACCTTCATAGATGCTTGAGATGCCAGCTGTATTATTTGTAGACAGCGTGGCTGTGGCAGGAAAGCCCTTGACTGCCGTGTGTCTAGATGAGCCCCTATGAATTTGAGAGATTGAGAGGGGGCGAGATGAGATTTTGGGAGGTTTATGATCAGTCCCAAGTATTGAAGAATTCTCATTGCTCAAGAAAGAACAAAGCTGGCCTCTGGAGCTGTCGATACTCGAATGAGCCAATCGTCTAAGTATGGGTAGACAAATTCCCATAGTCCTCATAAATGCTGCTACCACTGCCATGCATTTTGTGAAGACTCTTGGAGCAGAGGCCAGACTGAAAGGAAGAACTCTGTACTGGAAGTGTCTTCCTTCAACCAGGAATCGAAGGAACTTCCTGTGATCTGAGTGGATGAGAATATGCGTGTATGCATCTCTTAGATCTAGAGAACATAGCCAGTCCTGACTTTGAAGGTATGGTAGAAGTGACCCGAGAGACATCATTTTGAACTTTTCTCAGAACAAATATTTGTTTAATTCTCTGAGGTCTAATTCTCTGAGGTCTGGGGCCTGTGTCCCCCTGTCTTCTTTGGGATAAGAAAATAGGGGGCGTAAAACCCCGTCCCCTGTTGGGGTATGGGTACTTCTTTGATTGTTCCTTGAGCAAGAAGTGATGTGACCTCCTGCCACAAGAGGTTGGTGGCAGGGGCCTGAGAATTGAACTGTTTTATTATTGTAGGTGGGGGCAAGTTGAGAAAATGAAGCTTGTACCCGTGTCGTACAATGGACAGAGTCCAATTTTCTGATGTTATTGGTTGCCATCTTTTGGCAAAGTAGCATAGTCTTCCTGGAACAGTTAAGGGTTCTGGACTTTTCAGGGGCAGAATGACTAAGTTCTCTAGGTAGAAGTCAAAGACGCCGAGGGGGCTGGGTCTGTTGGCTCGGTTGAGCTCTTTGAGCTTGCGGTTTTCTTTGCTGTCTGTTCTGTTATTGCCCCTTCTGGGAAACATGAAGCGGACAGTGGCTTTGATGGGTGTAAGAGGGGTAAAGCTTCTTTTTCTTATTGAAAAAGGGTTTTTTTGAATGTTTTCTTCTTTGCTGGGTTGGCTGTAGACGACTTTGATAGTCTGTTCAAGGTAGTATTTCCCGATTCAAGCTGATTAGCTTTATCCTGCCAGTCCTTGCCAAAGATTTTCTCCTGTACAAGGAATGTTTCCCAGCTTTTCTTGCACCCACTGTTCTAAGTTCAAGCAATACGACATGCTCCTATGGATATAGCAGAGGTTCTGCTAATATATTCAAAGCAATCAAAGGTAGCACGGTTCATGAATTTACAGACATTCTGGGCATGCTTGACCAGAATAAGATAGTCTGCTCTTTTTTCCTCAGAGACACAAGGGCTAATGAGCTGTAAGTCTTTTGTGACTTCTTCCAGGAACATTCCCATGTAAAGAATGTAGGAACTGATCCTGGCTGATAGCATGGAGGATTGAAAGCACTGAAAGCATCGACGCCCAAAGGCATCGAGTGTCCTGGATTCCCGGCCTGGAGGATTAGAAGAATGTGTTTTAGCACTCTTGATTCTTCGCATGGCCGATTCCACTACCATTGAATGGTGTGGTAACTGAGTTTTTGAAAACCAGGACATCTTGGTACTTGGTACATAGTGTCAAGATGTCAGAAATGTGAAGATATCGTTAAAGGAGTTTCCCACATTCTCAAAATCAGATCCTGTAAGATCTTGTGAATGGGAAGCATAGCTGCCTCCTTGGGAGCCATAGGGTATTGTTGAAGTCTTAATTCTTCTGCCCTAGGTTCCTTTTCTGGATTCACAGTGATTTCAAGACCCTTTGCTAAATCACGTATGAAATCCTGGAAGGACATATCTTCTGGAGGAGACATCCTGCGTTGAGGAGGAGTTGAATCCTCTAGTATAGGGGTGGGCAATTCCGGTCCTGGAGGGACACAGACCAGTCAGGTTTTCATGATGTCCCTAATGAATATTCATGAGGTCTATTTGCATCCACTGCCTTCCATTGTATGGAAGTAGGTCCATGAATATTCATTAGGGACATCATGAAAGCCTGACTGGTCTGCGGCCCTCCAGGACCGGAATTGCCCACCCCTACTCTAGTAGGTTCGCTCTGGTACCGGTAGAATCGTCAGCGTCATCGGAAGACTCAAGGGCACTCGGCACCGGGTGCTCCCTTAACGCATGGTATCGGTACTGCTCGAAGTCGGTACCGAAATGTCTCGGTTCCTGATCCCCGATACCCGAGATAGATGCAAGGCTCGGCATGGGGGGAAGCAGTCCTGTCGAAGCAGGTACTGTCGGTACCGGTACTGATATATGTTGAACCATCTGTAGCGGTCTTAGCAGTACCGAAGCTACTAAGTGGAACGCTAGACTGTGTTCAACAGCGAGGATTATTTTATCCATCGCTCCTGCCGATGCATGGGTATCGGTACCGGTGGAAGCGGCTACGACCCCAGAACATGGCACCAGTAGTTCTGCAGAGGTGGAAGCCTCTGGAACATCCTGGAGCCCCGTTAATGCTTTGGAGCCCGAAGACTCCCGCCGGGGCTGTTTTGCCAGTGAACTATCCTCAAGGGCAATGCCAGTGACATCTCGATACTTTGAAGGAGATTTATCCTTCGAGGACCGGCCAGTCTTAGAAGACTTAAGTTTAGTTACCTGAGATCCATGGGAGGAAGATGAAGCCCTGGAAGACGTCGATGCAAGTGACATCGTATCCACGGCAAAAAGGGTACCGAGTTTTGCAGCTCTATTCTGCAGGCCCCTTTTGGTCATCCTTGTGCAGGACAGAGACTCTGTTGGACAATGTTCAGGACTTAAACATTTTAGACACCAATCATGGATGTTGGTGACTGAAATGGTACCGCCACACTATGAGCATTTTTTGAAACCACTAGCTGGTTTCTCCATGTCTGAAGAAAAGTGGGCCTAGTGCCCAAAATGGCGCCTAGCACCAGAAACAGGGGAAAGACCCATGAAGATAATACAAGTTTTATTTTTTGTTTTTAAAAAGAAAGAACCACCGGCGGTACCAGTAGGCGTTGACTGAAGGCAGATGCGACCACAAAAAAAAAAACAAAGAATAAAAGGAAATTTTCTGCGGTGACAAGGTACACGTCTTGTCAGCTTCACGGAAAACAAAGAACTGAAGTGAGAGAGGTACAGAGGCGGGAAGGCAGCACATGTGCTGTGGGATGCTCCCAAAAGCATTCCTACTGGACGCTGGGGAGCGTTCCCGCGCAGGCTCCGGCGGTATCGACGATACCCATATGTGAAGACTACATTCCTGCTTGTTCCTGAAGATACAAACTATCACCCCAGGTAACTCAAAACACCGCCGAACTTCACACTCACACCCCTGAGCTGCGTTCGCACAAACCCCCGATACTCCAAACAGCCACAATTTAATTACAGGAATACACTCGCCACACAAAAAAACAAACAAACATTCTCGCACACACAGCAGAAAGCCCTGAGTTCCCTAACCCACCAAAGGGCACCAGGAAATCAGGCAGGAGGTCTGAAGCTTGCTAGAGCAGGAGGAAAGAGGGCCTCCCAGGGCCCTAACGTCAACTAAACGACCTCTGTGTCCTGGGGCAGACCTAGTCACCACAGCAGCTGCTCACACTATGCCTCAATCATTTGACACAGGAATCCTAAGTAGGATAAATCTCTATTTTGTGTGTCTCCTTTAGTTTTTGGATCTTGGCTCAAGCAACCCCCAGACTAGCCTAGGCTACAGGGGCTGTGTCCCATCTGCTGGAGACTGTGGGTACTGGCTTGGTGGGAGGAGCACTGGCTCCTTTAGTAGTGACACCACCAAACGTTAGAGTGCTCAGTCTCCATCTGCTGGAAGGGGACAACTCATGAGTCTGGAATGGACTATAGGGATGCTATGGAATGTGCCCTTGGTCACTGGAAGATGACTGGGAATGGTGCAAGTGTTTGTTAAGCCTATTGCCTGCATCAGCCCCTGTACAAAATGGGGCCCCAACACAAGTAGTTACAAAAGTCAAGCTGTATTCATGCATCCTTCTTGGGTGGGCCACAGGTACTTCTATGATGTGTAGTCCAACTAACTGAACAGCAGAAACAGATCTGCTCTTACCTGGATCTAAGCAGGTAAATTTGCAACACTCTTTGGGGTCTTTTCGATACTGCTGACAGCCTTGTGGACGCTTGCATAGTGCTGCCAAACACATCTCTGGCTCGCCATTGTGACAGGTGCAGCTCAGACACGGGTCATCCCCCTTGGGTGTGAAGTTGTGGCCTTCACCTACGATGTTGTCTTTGATGTCAACGCACGTCTGACCTGGAAGAGAAATGCAGATTATTAAAACCCCTGCACTTAGGAACCATCTGGCGCTCTTGCACTTCTTACTGAATATGCAGTTGGGTGGCGGCAGGTATACCTGTGGAGAGGAGTGAAAGGGCAGAGGAGAAAATGTAGGCAATTTCCTCATACTTTTTGGGGGAGGGGGTCTTATTTTTGCATGTAGGGGGAGTCTCCTCTAATTTTGCTGAGGGGGCCTCACTTCTTGCTTTGATGTCATTTTTGTTTGAGCATTTCTTTGTTGTTTTTCTTGTTTAAACACACTACGCCAGCCAGTCTCCCTTAAATGTAGCACATTTAAGACTAGCATGAGAAAATAAATCTCTTTTCATTCAACAAGCAATCAAACTCTGGAATTCATTAGAGGAGATAGTAAAAGCCAGAGTGGCTGGATTTAAGAGGTTTGGATGAGTTCCTTGAGGAAAAGTCCATAAACCATTTTTAAAATGGACTGAAGAATACCACTGCTTACCCCTAGGATAAGCAACATGGAATTTGTCTACCTTTTGGGAACCTGATAGATACTTGTAACCCAGATTGGCCACAGGATATTGGGCTCAATGGACCTTTAGTCTGACCCAGTATGGCATCTCTTAAGTTCTCTGCTCAGGCTGCTATGGCTCCACCCAGGCCTTCTGCAATTCCTCCTAGACCTAGAACCAAAGCCCATTGCAGTCAACTACTTCTAGGCCCAGATCCAGCACCATGGAATCAAATTTTTTTAGTACCTGAATGATTAGGCACATGGGACTGTTTCACCAGCCTTTATCTTTCTCTATATTCATCCCAAGCTTGAGTTTAAAGCATTATCTAGAAACTAGAGACATTAACTTACTTCAGAACATTTAAAATGTTTCAAAGTTTTTACACAAAGAATAGTTCTCTCTCTCCTCTACTGGCCATTATAGATCCTCTGAACAAGTTTATGATAGAAGTGTTTCCTATCCCAAATCTCTAAAAGGCTCCTGCCCCTCAGGATTAAGTGTCTTAATTCTACTGAAAATAGGCAAAAAAAAATCTACATGCACATGGCAAACTAAATATTCAGAAGAATAAGGCAGATAAAACTGGGGAAGGGACAGTTTGTTTTTTTAAATCAAACCTTTTGCAAAATAAAAAGCAGTGTAAAAGAATGATTTGAATCAGTCTTTAGTAAAAAGTGTCCCCCGAGAGCATGAAGATGAGGGAAAAGAATTTAATATCAGTCTCCTGTAAAACAGTCTAAAAGCAGTAGTCACCAACCTAGGAGTCGCTTCAAATAAAAAAAAAAACCCCACACAGTAAATAAGATATTCCCTGCATTAACGGCACATCTTCTCCCGACATTTCCAGAAAAGTTAGCCATTAGCTTGACCTTAGTAAGCAATAGTAAACTGAAGACTAGCCCATCTCTGTCATCATGCATATGCTATGTGGAATATCTGTATGACGTGTGCACAGTCCCGATCGTCCACAGCAGAAGGGAGCGGGCAGATGAGCTCCTCCCTGCTCCCCACCACCGGCACCTATCAGCAGCTGATCAAGCCCTTTAAAAAATGAAGGCATGCCCACGAGCCTTGCCAGAGGATCCTTTGGGGTGGCACTTAGGCAGAGACCTAAGAGGGGGACAATACCTTCCACTGTCTATACCACCCAGCACCAGAATGTAAATATATGCTAGATCCTGGATCAACTAGCACAACTGCTTTTCATTGTTTGCCATTTGTCTCCAAGATTACTCTAACACGCTGTAACCCCTAGCATATGTTTTGTTTTGGGGGTTTTTTTATACCGCGCTCTTTAGAATCAGTGCGGTTTACATGTCGGTACCAATGACATAGGAAAATGTGGTAGGGAAGCTCTGGAGGCTAAATTTAGGCTTTTAGGTAGGAAGTTGAAATCCAGAACTTCCAGGGTAGCGTTCTCCGAAATGCTTCCCGTTCCACGCGCAGGACCCAAAAGGCAGGCAGAGCTCCAGAATCTCAATGCGTGGATGAGACAATGGAGCAGAGATGAGGGTTTTGGATTTGTTAGGAACTGGGAAACATTCTGAGGAAAGGAGGGGCTCTTCCGAAGGGATGGGCTTCACCTTAACCGGGATGGAACCAGGCTGCTGGCATTAACCTTTAAAAAGGAGATAGAGCAGCTTTTAAACTAAATAGGGGAAAGCCGACAGTCACCCAAGAGTGCATGGTTCGGAAGAATGTATCCTTGAAGGATACTACCAAAAGCAGAGTGGTTCCAAAAATAGTAAAGTAGCCCAAATGCCCTCAAGTATGGAACAGACAGAGCTTAAAGATCCCAAATTACCCATGTCTACCAATAGCCAAATTAATATGAATAAAATATAGTCTCTAAAATGCTTGTATGCAAATGCTAGAAGTCTAAAAAATAAGATGGGAGAGTTAGTATATATAGCACTAAATAAGAGGTTAGATATGATTGGAATATCATAGACATGGTGGAAGGACGACAACAGGCAGGGACACTGATACCTGGGTACAAACTATATCGTAATGATAGAGCTGATCAAATTGGTGGAGGGGTTGCGCTCTATGCTAGAGAGGGCATTGAGTCAGAAAGGATTAAAGCTTGGCAGGAAACAAAATTTGCTGTAGAATCTCTATGGATTGAAATTCCATGTAAAAAGGGGAAGGCAATGGCAGTGGGGGTGTACTATCGACAGCCTGGCCAGAATGAACAAATGGATGATGAAATGCTCAAAGAAAATCAAGGAAGCTAACAAATGTTACAGCGCAGTAATAATAATGGGTGATTTCAATTACCCCAGTATCGAATGGGTCAATGTCACAGCAGGACATGCTAGGGAGATAAAGTTCCTAGATGAAATAAATCACTGCTTCTTGGAGCAGCTGGTTCATGAACCGACCCAGAGGGGAAGCCATATTAGACCTAGTCCTTAGTGGCCTAAGAGATAAGGGTGTTGGGGCCACTTGGCAATAGTGATCATAGCATGATCGCATTTGATTTAATTAGTGGAAGAGGGATAGTAAGGAAATCCACAGTACTACCTTTTAACTTTCGAAAGGGAGACTATGATAAAATGAGGAAAATAGTTAAGAAAAAACTAAAAAGGAGCAGTTGCAAAGGTTAAAGACTTACATCAAGCTTAGGTGTTGAACATACTATCTTGGAAGCCCAGACCATCTGTATTCCACACTTTAAGTGGAAGGAAGTACAAAAAACTGCCAGCATGATTTAAAGGTGAGGTCAGAGAGGCAGTTGCCAAAAAAGCATCTTTCAGGAAATGGAAAAAAGAGCCAAACGATGAAACATGGAAACAGCAAAAAGCACTGGCAAGTCAAATGCAAGGCATTGATAAGGCAGGCAAAGGGAGAATTTGAGAAGCAGCTTGCTGCGGAAGCAAAAACGCAAAATAAAGACTTTTTCAAGTACATTCGTAGCAAAAAAACTGTGAGTCAGTTGGTCCATTAGATGATAGAGGAGTTAAAGGGGCACTAAGAGGCGACACATCGATACATCAGGAAGATTACTACATCTATTAGATAAAATGAAGAGTAGCAAAAAACCTGGGCCGGATGGTATACATCCAAGGGTGTTGAAAGAACTGAAATATGAGATTGCAGACCTGCTATTAGTAATCTGTGAACTATCATTAAAATCATCTCTAATACCTGAAGATTGGAGGATCACCAATGTAACACCAATTTTTAAAAAGGGTTGCAGGGGTGATCCAGGAAACTACAGACCAGTGAGCCCGATGTCAGTACCAGGAAAAATGGTAGAAACCATCAAAGAATAAAATTACTCAGCATGTAGATAGTCATGGCCTAATGGGAGACAACCAACATGGCTTTAGACAAGGAAGATCTCTTATGTTTTCTTTGAAGGTGTGAATAAACAGGTAGATAAAGGTAAGTCGGTTGATATAGTGTATTTGGACTTTCAGAAAGCCCTAATCAGAGACTTTTGGCAAAACTAAAGAGTCATGGGATAGGAGGCAGTGTACTATTGAGGATCAGGAACTGGTTAAAAGATAGAAAGCAAAGGGTAGGCCTAAATGGCCAATTTTCCCAATGGAGAAAGGTGAATAGTGGTATACCCCAGGGATCTGTGCTGGGTCCGCTGCTTTTTGACATATTCATAAATGACCTGGAAAGGGGAATAATGAGTGAGGTTATCAAATTTGCAGATGACACAAAACTATTTAAAGTTGTTAAAACCCAAGAGGATTGTGGAAAATTGCAAGAGGATCTTGATAAATTGGAAGACTGGGCATCCAAATGGCAGATGAAATTTAATGTGGACAAGTACAAAGTTATGCACCTAGGGAACAACAACCCAAATTTTGGTTACACGATGCAAGGTTCCACGTTAGGAACCACCACCCAGGAAAAAGATTTAGGCATCATTGTGGATAACATGTTAAAAACCTCGGCCCAGTGTGCAGCGGCGGCCAAGAGAGCAAATAGAATGCTAGGTATCATAAGGAAAGGAATGGAAAATAAAACAAAGGATATAATAATGCCTCTATATCGTTCCATGGTGAGACCGCACCTTAAATAGTGTGTGCAAGTCAGGTCGCTGTATCTTAAAAAGGATATAGCGTTATTAGAAAAGGTTCAGAGAAGAGCCACCAAAATGGTAAAGGGGATGGAAGGATACTCCTATGAAGGCAGGCTAAAAAGGTTAGGGCTCTTTAACCTGGAAAAGAGACGGCTGAGGGGAGATATGATAGTCTATAAATTAATGAATGGAGTGAAATGGGTAAACGTAGATCGATTGTTTACGTTATCAGAATATAGAAAGACTAGGGGACATGCAATGAAGCTACAGGGTAAACTATTTAAGACTAATAAAAGAAAATATTTTTTCACTCAACGTGTAATCAAACTCTGGAATTTGTTACCAGAGGATGTAGTAAAGGCTATTAGTGTAGCTGGGTTTAAAAAAGGTATGGACAAGTTCCTGGAGGAAAGGTCCATAAACCATTATTAAGATTGGACCCAGGATATCAATGCTTGACCCAGTACAAGCATTGTGGAACCTGTGTCTTTTGGGAGAAACTGCTAGGTACATATGACCTAGATTGGCCACTGTTGGAAACAGGATACTGGGCTTGATGGACCTTGGTCTGACCCAGTATGGCATATCTTATGTTCTTATGATCTTAACAAGCACTTTTTTATTCCCTTGTCCCCAAAGGGCTCACAATCTAAGTGTACCTGAGGCAATGGAGGGTTAAGTGGCTTGCCCATGGTCACAAGGAGTGGCCATGGGACTAGAGACCAACACCTCCGGCCTGAAGTTGCTTGTCCCCATGCAGGAATTGAACTTCCGGCCTAAGGTAACCTGTCCCAACCACTGAGCCACTCCTCCCTCTGCATAGCTAACTAATTACAACAATGTACAAAGATCTTTCTTGAAATCTAATTTTCTGATTTAAATGCTACTCCAAGATCATTAATCACACTGCTTCTCCAAAGCAATCCCCCCTTACTGTTTGAGTGAGACACCTCAAGCTTACTCCCCTGCTAAGTCTTGAACTAGCACACCTACCCTAGCAATAAGCAACGATCCATTCAACCCCTCCCTTGCCCCATCCTTATCACTCACCCAGGCCCACCATACTTTCTCCAAAACCAATCACCAACCTCGCACCACAATCGTACAATTTACTCAGTATTCCCATAAGCCCTCCCACCGAGTCACCGGTCCCCCACAATCCCCACTCAAATAGCACTATCAAATGCAGCCTGATCAACGCACGTTCTGACCACAATAAAATCCAGACTCTGATAGACCACATTACAGGCAACAAAAATAGATCTTTTATGTATCACTGAGACATGGTTAACCGAAACTGACAATGTCCTGCTCAACCAACTGTATACTGACACCCATAACTGTCCATGCAGTCTTTGTAGAGGAGGCTGCATCCTCTCAAATAAGAACTTCTGCTTCACTACCATAAGCACAACCTCAGCAGCAGCAGCAGAATGGGACGGTGTTGGCAGCAGAGGATCACATTTCTGTGACAACGGCAACACTAAACAAACTGCGCGGAAGAAAGGCCCAGCAATCTACTTCTGTATCTTGCATGAAAACCCAATGGATAGTCACAACAAAACAAATTGCGCTATAGTGCTGGAAGATGAGACCCCAAGGTTGGAAGGCACTCAAGAGCTGAAGACTTTTCAGAATAAAGCCAGCATTTATTATGTGGTTGGATCAAAGCCCTCGGGACGTCCGAGTGCTTATGTAGCTGTGCATGAAATGAGAGTCAGAAGCTGTAATGTCGTCTTACACAGTAGAACATATGAAGCATGAACCAAGGGAGGATGGAGGTGGTCAAGAATGAAATGGAACGTGTACAACTTGATCTGTTGGGTGCCAGCGAACTAAAATGGACTGGCATCAGGCACTTTGCTTCAGATGATCACACGGTCTACTATGCTGGAAATGAAAGACAAAGAAGAAATGGTGTTGCGTTTATAATAAAGAAGAAACTTGCAAGAACTGTAATGAAATACAATGCAGTCAGCGAACGCTTAATCTCTATTCGTCTACGGGGAATGCCTATCAACAAAACTATAATTCAAGTATATGCCCCAACAACAGCTGCAGAAGAGAATGAAATTGAAGTGTTCTATGAACAGGTTCAAGCTGAGATTGATAGAACATGCAAACAGGATATCCTGATAGTCATGGGTGACTGGAACGCAAAAGTCGGCAACAAAGAAGGAGGCAAAGTGGTTGGAAAATATGGACTTGGCAACAGAAAGGAAGCTGGAGAGAGACTGATAGAATTCTGCAAGACCAACGATTTATTCATCTCATCTCAAACACCTTCTTCCAGCAACACAAGCGGTGACTGTACACATGGACTTCACCCAATGGATTGTATAAAAATCAAATTGACTACATCTGTGGAAGTCAATGATGGAAAAGCTCTTTAACATCAATAAAGACAAAACCTGGAGCTGACTGTGGTACAGTATGCAAACTAAAGCTAAAGTTGAAAAAGTGCAAACCACTCATGAATGCAGCAAAATATGACCTTGAGAATATACCACTGGACTGCCCACAAAATTGATTTGCTGCTTTAGATACAAATGACAGAGCTCTAGAAGAGTTATGGAATGACATCAAGAAGGTTGTATTGGAAGAAAGCGAGAGGTCCCTACAAAATGTGAAAAAGCAAAAATGGCCAAAATGGATGACGGAAGAAACTCTGAAAATTGCCCAGAAACAGAGAGAAGTTAAAGCCAGAGGAGAAAGAAAGAATCGCAGAACTCAGATTTCCAACGTGCAGCAAGACAGGACAAGGAAAAGTACTACAATGACACATGCAACAAAATAGAAGCAGAAACTAGAGGAAGAACAAGATTTGTAGCTTTAGGAAAGCCAGAGTTAAAGAAAAAATTCCAGCCTCGAATTGAAATGTTACAAGATGCTCAAGGTTCTATGTTGCTGAGAAGATCAAGAAAAGGTGGAAAGCATATATAGTTTTTATTTGATAAAGATCAAGTGGACCAACAGCCATTTCAATCTGCACCTTATGATCCAGAACCATTGGTGATGAAAGAAGAAGTTGAAGCAGCATTGAAAGCCTTACCAAATAAAGCATTGATGTCATTCCCATAGAAGTATTACAGCAATCTGATGCCGCTGTTACCATACTTACAAGGCTCTGCCAAGAAATTTGGAAGACAACATCATAGCCAACTGACTGGAAAAGATCTGTGTTTATACCAATACTAAAGAAAGGTGATCTAACTGACTGGAAATTATCGCACAATCGCTCTGATCCCACATGCCAGCAAGATTCTACTGAAGATTATTCAAAAGAGACTACAACCATACCTGGAACAAGAACTACCTGAAGTGCAAGCAGGGTTCAGGAAAGGGCGAGGAACGAGAGACATCACAGATGTGAGATGGATCCTTGAAAAGACTAAGGAATACCAAAGGGATATCTATTAGTGCTTTATCGACTATAGCAAGACTTTTGACTGTGTAAACCATGAGAAACTCTAGGCCACATTAAGCAGCATGGGTATACCAGAACACCTGATCGTTCTCTTGCACAATCTGTACATTGATCAAGAAGCAATAGTTTGAACGGAACAAGGAGAAATAGAATGGTTTAAAATAAGCAAAGGTGTAAGACAAGGCTGCATACTTTCCCCCTACCTGTTTAAATTTATATGCAGAAGAAATCAGAGAAGCAAGATTGTATGAAGACGACAGAGTATGATTTTCTCCCAGTTGGTGAGAGGTCTTACGTGTGCACTAGGTGCAAGGAGCTCTTTGCTCTCAGGAAACGAGTCCGTTCTCGAGAGGCTAAAGTAGCAGACTTGGAAAGCATAAGACAGACAGAGAGGTACATAGACGAGACCTACAGGGATATAGTCCTGAAGTCCCACCTCCAGTCTGGCAGCATCCCTGTTGCCATGGAGGAGAGAGGTCACGTGACAGGAGAGCATCACCCTGGTGTGGCAGGAAGTGATCCTGTAACTAGGACCTGTCCTCCAGGTGATGTAAAACCCTCTCGCACCGAGGAAGTTTCTCCAGGGCCATGTGCCCATGAGGGAAGGGTTAGGACAGCCGTTATAGTTGGTGATTCGATCATTAGGCATGTAGATAGCTGGGTGGCTGGTGGACGTGAGGATCGCCTGGTAACATGCCTGCCTGGTGCGAAGGTAGCGGACCTCACGCGCCACCTAGATAAGGTCTTAGATAGTGCTGGGGAGGAGTC